>JARFIW010000131.1:6257500-7457500 GCA_036346225.1 Platerodrilus igneus | reverse complement strand
ACAAAGTAGTTGCAATATTTCCTAGCACCTGCAGTGATTACATTTTAATTAAAAGCTGCAGCTTTCTTCTAAAAAATAAGACCACTTACTACCTGCCTACATCTGCTTACAATGGATTTATTATCTGGTATTCTGCAGCTGTTAAGATGTTACAAAGTAATAAGATTGTTTTTCTTCCTCTTAAAATCTTTTGATACTTGCGTTATCTGCTTGTTGGCAAGCTGTTACAGTTTGTATTTCGGCAGCTGTTTTCTGGAAATTCTGCACACTTGGTTCTTTGGCGATACCTTTGAAAGTCAAATACCCTACCCCCATACATGATTCTGGCCCTATAAAGTAGAGGCCGTGCTTTGAAAGAGATGATTATTAAAAATTAAAGATTCAAGATTGAATACAACATTCTAATTACCGAAAAAATACATGATGTAAAGTCGCGCTATTAGAAATGCTCTCTGTGCTTGTATAAGTGAAGTTGGTGGTTCCAGCATGCAGCCAGCCCATAGAGAAATGCAGCCGCATTTTTCCAGCGTTAAGATGAGACCAGCACGAAGCTGATTATTCAAGGTACTGTTTCTATTTCCATAATTCTTTTATGCTGCTGTAGAGAATAGACTTTTCATTTGCTGCTATTGCTTATATTATCCGATAAATTGGCACCACCCCGTTATAAAACTTACATGCACGATGCACAAACAACTATGTTATTATTCTGTAAATTAAAAAATTAATTAATCAATGTTTATGTTGGAGTCCGTTTTACTGTTCCTTTTGTCTTTCTGAACTTGTGCCTCAATTTAAAAGTATTTAGTGTATGATTAATTTAAGTTAGGGTGTCTAATTTTCAATGTTATATTATTTCTGCGAAGGTGCACTTCACAAAGCAGCATGTACATATAATTTAGGTAAATTTCTTTTTCTATATTTACTGTACAGTTTATGCTTAATTTTCTTTTATATGTATTTAAGGTAAACCATTAAGTAGGTATTTAGATTATAAGATGTTATATTTGCTTACCAATTTTTATATGTGATGACGCTTTCTTTACAATCACGATTATGCAACATTTATTTTATTGTTCTGTAAATAGTCTTTCAAGATTCGATGTTATGAATATAGTTTCACCGAGGTTTCCAATGTGTTTTTTTCTATTTCACCCACGCCCCTCTCCGACATTTTTTAGCTAGCCCAACTTCTACCATTCTATCCACGTTCTGTTGCGGTATTCGGCGTAAACGGTTTCTTTACTTTTACTGTTTTCTTTTGTGTTTGCGCGGAATACCGTAACAACTGTTTCTAATAGATATCTTGCACCATTTGAAATTGCTTTTGAGAAGTCATCGTTGAGGTCAGCCTCAGAAAATTCTAAAGCGTCAACATCTAACCCTTTAAGAACTGATTCTCCTCCTAATGTTCATAACCGAGCTAGAGAAGGACCGCTAACAACGAATGTTTCAGTTTGTCCAGAGAAAAATACTCTAGTTCCGGAACCTATCAAAAGAAGCGTACGCGAACGTCATCCTCCATCCTATTTAGAAGATTATAATGGCCTAAGTGGGACTGAATGTCATAGATAGATTATTTGGACATTCCTTATTTAATTTAGATGTCCATGTTTAATACCTATGTTTGTTTATAAAAATAGTTATCACTTAATTAATTGCTCTTAATGTACATTTCGTTTTGTGTATTAAAGCATAGTTGTGGTTTACTGAATCACTACGTATCTATATCACGCATTAAATAAACTTAAGATTTAACCCAACGTGTAACGTTCGGTTTAATTCAACGTTTAGTATTGTATAGTTTACTTTAGCGAGCATATTAAACATGCCAATTTGTGATAAAGGACAGTCAAGTAAACTGTACACTTTTTCAAAAATGGCGAAGAAGGCTAGAAAGTTACAGGAGAGGATTGTCAAATTTATTAAATAGTGTCGAGTCGCGTTTTACGTTTGGGGTGTGTTTTAATTAATCTTTTGTAGGTCCACTCTAACATCCGATGTTATCTACCGTCATTATTATACCTATAAGATGCCAATTCATAGTGGGAGTTTATTTGGATGAAAGAAAAGTGACCTCAGATTACATTTGCCGTACGCTGTAATCAACCGATTTAGTCGGGAACCTGATGAATTAACACACACCTATGATAAAGTTAGTTGGGCTGTTGCATTATACCGACACCCACTCTCCTCGCTGTGTCTATAGTGACCTGATTCACCCCACAAACCCTTCAAGGTAAGCGTTGCACTGTAGTAGTTACTAAGTGACCAAACTAGTTCGCACGCTGGTATTGGGATATTTTACCCTGAACTATAGAATGTTCTTTTGCATCCACCGTCAGTGAAGCTAAAAGTAGATAGTGTGTTTCGCCCCGTATTTACCCTACTTTCACTGTAGTCAACAGTGTAAAACAGGAAGCCGCTTGTGTGCGCATTGTACTAGGTTATCATAAAGTAAGGGATATATTTTAAATCATTACAACTTTTTAATAAATTAAGTTAGTAACATAAAATAAACGAAATCTAGTTGCTTATGAATGGGATTTTACCGTATCTATGAGAAACAAAAGCGTTGTCATAACAATTGTTGACACTAGTGTCAAAACGAAATTATTCAATTTGAAGTTTTATTTTGAAATTAAAACTCAAGTAAACGTTGAGTTCAAACGACTCAACTGTAATAACATGGATTTACAAACAAGAATTGGTTTAGTTCAGTGCTATTATGAATCCGGCAGAAATTACACCGCTGGATTACGAAGATTTCGCACGAGAATGGGTTTGAGAGCGGGACCCTGTCAAATGAAAGCGTACCGCAATTTGATACAAAAATTTGAAAGAACAGGGTCTGTAACTGACTTACCAAGATCAGGAAGACCAATAATTAGTGATGTCCAAGTTGCAGAGGTTCATCATGTAAATCAAGACATAGCCAGAAGCAATTCACTCGCAATCAGCAGTGCAAATGCGATATCCAAGCGATTGCAAATGCCGTATACCACGGTTTGGAAAATCTTACGCAAAATTCTAAACATGTATCCATATAAACTGAAAATACTGTTTGAATTAAAGGACGCAGATTTGGCTACTAGGTACAATTTTTCTTTGCGAGTAATGGCTCAGATGGGAATTGAACCCGAATGGTTATCCCGTATTTTATGGACAGATGAGGCACATTTTACTCTGAATGGTGGAGTCAATACTCAAAACTGTAGAATCTAGTCTGCAGAAAATCCGCAACGAATCGTTCAAAAAGGTCTTCATGACAAGAAAGTCACCCTTTGGTGCGGTTTTACAGCTGATTTTATTATTGGTCCGTATTTCTGCAGAATGGACAAGCCGTATCTGTAACTGTAAATGGTGAACGATACTTGCAAATGTTACAAAATTATGTTATTCCACAGCTGCAAAACGAGCACTACGGAATTGAAAACATCATTTTTATACAGGATGGAGCACCCCCGCACATTTTTCGACCAGTCAAAGAATTGTTAACCAACGTTTTTCAAGATCGCGTGTTAAGCAGACATTTCGTAAATTCATGGCCACCAAGATCACCTGATCTAAACCCAGCGGATTACTGGCTGTGGGGTTATTTAAAAAGTTTAGTGTTTAGAAGACGACCAACTACGCTACAAGAATTAAAAGACAGTATTACGGAGCAAATTGGTACAATTCAACCAGAAATGTTACGAAATGCTGTGTACAATTTGGAGGTAAGGATGGTGATCTTACAACAACAAAATGGAGGTCATATTGAGCAATTGCCGTAACCTGTTTTGGGCATACTAAATCCCATTTCATAAGCAATTAGATTTCATTTATTTTATGTTACTAACTTAATTTGTTAAAAGTTATCATAATTTAAAATATATCCCTTACTTTATGATAACCTGATATATCTATTAGTCCGTAAAATTTTAAAGCTGCGATACTTTTCCAAATTGTACAACTTGTTTCGTAACGTAAGACTATACCAGTTGTAGCGCCTAGATAGTTCAAGTAGACTTACGTCTACCGTCCACATTGTTACCGGAGGTTTGCAAGCACCCGGTGTAACACGCGTGATATTTCGGGCTATAGTCTACACTCTTTTGGTCGTCAAACCTAAGAACCCGTACTGCCGTGAGGCCCAGGTGCATTCAACCCTACCCCATCTTAGAAATAATTGTACTCACAAGTATATCTTTGGTAGCCCTGGCCAGTGCGAACTTCCCCCTAGTTGTTACTTTTGGTTCGTTATCATAATTAATTTGATCGTAGTTGTGGCGTACTCAATATACGCCGTACCTACATTTGCTTATATACACCTTTGTTCATGTTACTTACTGTACTTAATTAATGTGTTCTTTTCAGCCATGTGTGTGTAAATAGAGTTAAGAGTATAATCCAGGTGCTATATTCTGTTGTAGTAATTTGCGTGAGTAGGGTGAATCAGTACATTCTACACCGTGAGTTTTCTTTACTTTCATATTTTCTTATTATAACAAGTGCAGGGGCGTTTGCTCGACCAGTAACGAAACCCCGATTATATCTAACACAGTGACATTACTGGTGGTGCCCACCTAATTTTGCCGTCATACCCGATTTTTGGCATACTACCAAGTTTACGCCCCATTATAATTGTCATCTTTGGGCATTTAGCAATCCCGACCTACGACTTTTATCATACCCACCCCTCACCGGCTAGAGCTAGGCCGCGCACGGATTCCGATCCGTCCCTTGGTGTCGTAGTGCTGAATTGGCCCGTAACAAACGTTACCGTATTATCTTATATTAGCTAAGATACGTTTCAAAGTAATAAACAATTTGCCTTTTCATAACTATTGATGGACTATACAGGTGCTATAAAACTAATCAAATCCAGTATCTCTTTACCACCCTGGTTTTTACACAGGCATTCACAGTTAATAAATATCAGTGATCCCATTTAAAAAGAAATCAAAGGGAAACTGACAACCCTCTTTATTAGATTCATCAATGTGGCCAGTCCATTGCTGTCTTATGTCATGTTCAATAAGGCAAAAAGAAATGCTGCGCTATGTTTAGATATTGACAGGGGGAGCAACAATAGTTAACAAAATTATATCAACCTAAATATGGTTGGAAGGCTTTTATGTTCGTAACCAATAATAAAATAAAGAGTTTGTTGGTTCAGGTGTATATAAAAGAACAAGCCAGTAAACGCCGGACGCGCTGCTATCTTTCTCAGTAAAACGTTGTCCAAAAATATGTTTAAGAGAATAAATAAACGAGACCAAAAGCGAATGCTATTTAAAAACCGTAAAATAGCCGAAACTGTTAATCCCGTACACAATAAAAAATTCAAAAGCAAAGCCAAACCCTTATCACTTCTAATTCCTAGCGCGTATTGTTGGCTCTAAGCAATCATGAATTTTAGAACTGTGACGCTGACGCAATATTAAAAGAGAAAGAGCTTGGGTGACCTAAAAGCGTCAATCTAAAATTTTCACATTCACCCTTTGCTTGCTTATTATTCTATCTCGGCGCGGTTTCCCTTGATGTTTGCTTTCAGAAACTGGGGAACGAATCATTCAAGTGTAGGGAAATCACGTGTCATACAGATGCATTACATTATACAATTCCAAGGAAGGGTTGTTCCCGTGGTGCAATACGGTGAATCTAAAAAGAAGTTTGCACTGCAGGGTTTGGCTAAACGCCAATCTGCAGAGACACTATTACATTTTAGCAGTATAAACAATTTTAATGCTAAATGTCAGGATGTGTTATAGCTGGAATTCTATGTAAGCATTTCTGAACGAGATTAATTCTTCCGATGAAAAAACGTTTCAAAACAGATATGAAATGGGTGATTTATATATAGAATGGAGTTGTGAGGTCATAAATGTATTTTAGGTGATTTATAAGAATTATTGTGCTTTCTTTCAACGCACCGTTGTCGTAAACATAAGCTTCGAAAGAAAAATTCCCTGCAAAGAGTAAAATATTACTCTTGTTGAATGGGATTCAAGGCTTGAAAAGTTTACTAATTTTCACACACCAGTTTTTAAATTATTCTGCCGAAAATGAACCTTTCAGTTCTTTGGTTCACCACAAAGAATCGAGCTCCTGTCTGAACGATGTTATTATCTACACGTTGCGTATGATTTTAGTGAGAACATCTGAGGTCACTTATGACTAAGCACCTGCCTTAAATAAATTAAAAGAAAGTGGCTCCTTGGTTAACTACGGTAATCCTTATGGTCTTTTGTGAACTGTGTTCAATTTTGAAAACCACCTTAGCTTCTACTGAAGGATTTATTCTAACAGGAGTCTGATGCATATGAGAAAAATAACATACCATAACAACCATTAATACGAGATGTAGCAAGTAGGTAGGCCAAGCGCGTTCTGGCGCAAAATCGTTGATTTTTACATGTATCTTTCCATAAGAAAAGCTAGGATTCATTTTACAATTTTTGTACCCGTCAAGGTCATTCAGCTCAAGACCACGGGGTGTCATCATGATACTTTCAATTTTATACACTCATACCCTCCTTCCACCCTATTTTCGTCTACACCAACAATAGGTAAGATAAATCAATAAATAGATGAAAATTTATTAAACAGTATATACATAGTCTTATTCAATATTTTACCTATATCTTCATTTACAATAAATGATTATTATATACATATGTTTTATATGTGCGACAGATATTTATAAGTAGTTATACATTTAAACTATATTCACATATCTTTAACAACTGAAACAGTATAGTAATAGAATAATAATAGATATATAATAGCGATTCATAACATATATTAAAAATTTTATATACATAACCTATTTTATATACATAACAAGACGGAAAACCTAATGACGAAAAAAATAAGTGCACTTATGATGATTATTATAAACAACTACAGATGTTGATTTTTATTCTCAATTTATGTTGATTGTGCAAAAGATATATTGGTAAACTATTAATTCGGCAAATATTCAAGAGTTGGAAAATCTTGGCAGCCACAGGCTGCTTAACCCCCTTCAAATACAACTGAATATTGGTGAAACAGGGTATAGAACTGTAAAACAATAGAAGGGGAACCCAACTGTATCTAACAAAAAAGAGCAGCGGTTATGTTCAAAGGCAACAAACATAGAAACAAGGAGAAAATTGTTGAAAACATATGCGCGGAGTGCAGCACAGTACATCTGTAAAATAGGGAAAGTAGGAAAAGCAGACAAAAGCAGTAGAAGCCTTTTGGAATGTTGTGCTTCAGATGTATGAGGATAATAGCATAGACAGACAAAGTTAATAACAAATATGTTATAGAAATAGAAGCGAAATAAAGTTATCTGTAAAAAACAAAAAAAATTGGAGCAATAGAAGGACAAGGTGCGTTCTAAGGCATTTTTGGGGAATAGTACAAGATATATTACAAGTAGAGATAAGAAAAAAAGAGATCTTGATCAGACAATTGCATGCAAATAGTGAAAGATGCAGACCGAGCAAACTTCAGGGAAATGTGTATGTTAGCTCAGAATAGAAAACAATGAGAGAACGCGTTTAGTCAATTCCAGGACTGAATACCTAATCATCATGATGATACATAACATACAATACGATAACCATACATATAACTTATATCCTAAAAATAGATAACATGTAGCGTGTTTCCATACTTGTGGTAGAAAATTAAATGGGCGATACACAACCATTAATCAATCACAAATGTGAAAGATTTGAGAAAAAAAATATAAACCCAAATAGAGAACAATTTAAAATTTGCATATGAATTGTTCAGAGCGAACGATTGTGAACGTTGCCGTGAACAGACGTGCAAACGATGTAGTCCGTAATCTAATTAATCTTATTAGCTAAGTTTCTTAAAATAAGTTTAATTATAAAGTGCAAACCACAAACAAAAACAAAAAGCACCATGAAAAAATACCGTAGGACAAAACGATTTCGAATCTTTTTCTGAATTTTTACCACCCGAAGAAGGACTATTGTACAACTGTGTTCTGGACATTTTGATGCACGTGCGATTATACATGAAGGTATGTTTTTGGAGGACTTTTGTTGTGAATTTTAAACTGTAGTAAACTGTTTTGGGAGACTATTTTGGGAAGTGGGTCCGGGTTAAGTGGTTCAACTTAAGTGTTTTTCTAATACCATAGTTATTTCCGCGTATCACAACATATTCTAAACAGGAAAAGTTTACGTTCCATTTTAAACCCGGTAGTGTTCTGATTCTCTATTGATAACAATCGTAATAGCTATCACAATCACAATTATTTATAACATTCAACCAGGAATTAACACCAAGCGCATTCCATTGAACGTCATGCTGTTATGAAAAATATGTAAACTTACTTGAACTTGAACTAGTATAAGTGACACCGTTTAATTTTTTCGTATTTGCGTAGAGATTAATGACTGTCATATTGAAACATTTTGCTTTACTATTTACTATTTATTGATTATTATTTATCTATTTAATTATAGATTTTTTTAATAATTTTGTACAAAATCAAGAACTAGGAAAGGTTTAAGATGCATACACCTCGTTCCCCCCATTGGGGGGAAGTACGCAAAACACTAATACCACCCTTAGCCAGACCTTTCAAAGCCAGGTTAATGTTAATTTGACACCCTCTACGTCCAAACCAGAAACCAGAAATAGTCCAAATATTAACACAGAATCTGATGCAGTAAACATTCTAGACAAAATTGGGTTCATGTACCTAGACTTGATGAAATACATTGACGAAGAATTGGACACGTCTAATCGACTACGCGTAGGGGCCAAAAAAGAACTTAAAGATAAAATACAAAAACTTTTATACATCCAGGCAGAACTTGCAGGTGAACATAAGTTCACTAAAAACCAAAACGGAAACCTACACGACCAAATAATTGAGGCAAAACTCGAGTTACAAACAGCCAAACAAAATGCCAATGCTCCAAATTTTATAATTCCAACACAGACGTACGCCAGTGCTGTGGCACAAAAACCGAAAGCCCCAAAACAAGACGCAATATCAAAAGCGATCTCGAACCAAAATACAACGGTGTTCATAACGTCAAAACGTGGAGAATCACCTAAACAGATTCCAGAAATTTTTTCAAAAACAGTAAATCCACTGAAAGATAAAATTAAAATTAAAAATATCCGAACAACCAACAAAGCAGTAATTATAGATACTGATAACGAAACCGAGGCAAATAAAATTTTAAACCATGAAACCCTAAAACAATCCTTAAATTGCGAAAAACCACGCAAGAAAAAACCCTTAGTTATTATATACGACATACCAACGTACCTAAAAGATCAAGAAGTGACAGATTTAATTTATACTCAAAACCTTGAAAACCTAATTAACAGAGAGGATTTTAATAAGGACTTTCAACTCAGTTTCAAAACAGGACCGAAAAACAAACCGACTCAACATCATGTTGCGACGGTAAGCGGCAAAGTGAGGAATATATTAATACATCTAGGGAAACTCTACATCGAATATCGCTGTGTTACAACGAAAGACTTTTTAGTAGTACCCAAATGCCTACGATGTCTCGATTTAGGACACGTCACGAAACATTGCACACGCACCACCGATACATGTGGACACTGTGGGGAAGAGGACTCCAAGCACAAAAGGGCAGACTGCCCCAAACACGGACAACCCTCAGTTTGCATACCATGCTTAAAACGTAACAAAAAGTGCGCTTCTAACCCTAAAGATTGCCCAACCCACAAAATGTTAATGGACAGACTCATACAAAAGACCGACTATGGACAGTAAACCTAACCAACCTAAACACAAACCACCCTCACAAATTCAAAGGCACAAAGCAAGGGCAATCACATATCGACAACATCTTCAACAAACACTACAAGAGAACATGCACACTGACAAAATCGAAACCCACCCACAAACGGAATACGAACCTACACTCACACACAACACTCTCACACAAACACAAGCCACAACCAGAATGCAGCATACACGCCTATTACCCCTAATGGACGACGGAAAGATCAGAATTGGTCAAATAAATGCCATGCACTTTGCAACTGTAATGAAAGAGCTTAGACAACTAGCTGAAACCTTAAGATTACATGCACTTTTTATACAGGAACCCTATCTGGTGCATGGGAAGATTCCAAATATGCCAGTCAGGGCAAGACAAATACATACAGGTAGGAATCCACAAACGGCAGTTGTCATTTTTGACCCTACATTGACAATCACGACAATCCAACGAAATAGCGGAGAACACTGTACATGTCTGGAGGTCTCAATCGATCGGATTGGAAAGTGGATCTTGGTAACAAGCTACTTCCAATACAGACTGGAACCCCAGCCGTACATAAACAACATACGCAACATATTGCACAGTTACAACAACAAACCAATAGTTATTATGGTAGACGTAAATGGAAAATCCCCAATGTGGCACAGTTCCCTCACAGACGAACGCGGAGAACAAGTCGAAAACTTGATTAACGAACTACAACTCGAAGTAATCAACCTTCCTAATAACCCATTCACATACAACACCCATGCAGGAACAGGAACAAACATAGACGTTACACTGACAAATGGGCTGGCGTACAACTACATACAAGACTGGCAGGTATTAGAACACCAAACCGTTAGTGACCACAACCTAATCACGTTCAACATTGACATGGCAACCAGGCCATTTGACACACCACAAAACTTCACCAAGTACAACCATACAAAATACAAAACGCAAATTGGAACAAACTGAGGAACACATTTGTACCCCCACAAGACATAAGATCAGACGAAAACGTCCACGAGTATACAAAACTACTCACCAACACAATTAGACGGACAATGGAGCAGGTGCTCCCAAAACAACAGAAAACACGACACACAAAGACAATTCAATGGACAAGACGCTTACAAAACTTAAAAAAGGAAACACAGCGAGCGAGAAAGAGCTACCAAAACTCCCTAACACCGGCCGAGAGAGCAATACACCTAACAAATTATCGACAATTAAAAGACATATACCAAAAAGAACTGACTGACATGAAGAGGAGGTCATGGGAATTATTCGTGGAAAGACACTTACAAACGGACGCCTGGGGGATACCCTACAAAATCACTCAAGGTAAAATCAAACCACCGATGACTTATTCGACTTTAATAAAACAAGACGGTACATACACCGAAGACTGGGGTGAAACTGCGGCACTACTATTACATACACTTTTGCCTGATGACAACGTTCAAGACGACACTAACGAACAACGACTCAGACGACAAGCAGTAATCGACAGAAACCACGTAGGTAACCGACCATGGAACAGACAGATGACAACTTAGATCCTTTCACAGAAGACGAAGTGAAATACGCACTATGCCAATCGAAGAGCAGGAAAGCACCCGGACCGGATGGAATTCTTGCGGAGATTTGCATAGCGCTACAAGATAAATTAACACCGACGTTAACAGCACTGTACAATGAATGCATACGACAAGCTGTTTTTCCTAACATCTGGAAACAGGCGAATGTCGTGATAATCCCCAAAGGGAAAGGTAAAGACCCCAAACAACCAGGCTCTTACCGACCCATATGTCTTTTGAACACGCTAGGGAAAACGTATGAAAAACTACTATGTAAACGAATGCAGGATCACAGACAAACCACAGGAGTACATCCAAGACAATATGGTTTTACAGAAAACAAATCGACCGAAGACGCAATAAACCAAGCAATACAAACCATCAAGCAATCACACGAAAAATACGTCCTATTAATATTAGTGGACATAGAAGGTGCATTCAATAACCTATGGTGGCCTTCACTTTTTACAAGACTTACGACCATAAACTGTTCATCACAACTATACCATTCTTTCAGGAGCTACTGCAGGGACAGGTACGTAACCCTACAAGGCACGGAGAGCATTACCAAACATATAAACAAAGGTTGCCCGCAGGGGTCTATATGCGGGCCCCTATTTTGGAATATTGTAATGGATGATCTCTTGGAAAAGCTGGACACCGTTGACGAAGTGTTGTCGACGATTGCATACGCCGACGACATCTTGCTGGTGGTTGAAGGCAATTCCAGAAGGGAAATCGAACGTAAAGCTAACATCGCCCTTACCCATACACAAAATTGGTGCAAAACCAACAAAATGACTATAACACCACAAAAACTACATACCTTGTGATGAAGGGAACCCTGGCAAGGGACCCCACCATCAAACTAGATGGTGTAAATATAAGTAGAACACAAAACACAAAATATCTGGGCTTAACATTAGACGAAAAACAAAATTACTCAGCACATATAAACACCGTCTGTGCAAGTGCAACTTCTGCAATGCAGAACATTGCAACGCTGGCCCAAAGGACTTATAAGATACCACTTAATTGCGTAAGGCTATATCTCAACAGTGTGCTCGGGGCTATGGTATCATACGCCGCGAGCGCGTGGGGACATCGCCTTAACACAATCAAACCTAGACAAAAAATTAACAGTACACAACGAAGTGTTTTACTGCGACTGACGGGGGCTTATGGGACTACCGCACATGATGCACTTCATGTACTGGTGGGAACTATGCCCTTGGACCTAGTAGTGAAACAGCGAGCTGCAATATACAATCTTACACACAATGACAACCAACAACTACAACGGATCTTAAAAAACAAACCAACTGCCCACGACAAAGACGGAAATAAAGAACTACATACTTGCAGAATGGCAGACAAGATGGGATCAAAGCACAACCGGTAGAAGGGTATACGCAATGATCCCAAATATTAAAGACCGCCTAAAAGCCAAATACCTGGTGCCCAGTCGGGGATTTATTCATTACCTAACTGGCCACGGACCCTATCCAACGTACAGAGAACGCATGAACTTAGTTGACAACAACATATGCACGTGCGGAGAAATAGGAACACCGGAACATATAGTATTCGAGTGTAATGACTTACAACCGTACCTCTACGCTCATAGAAAAACATTATTAAACAAGACCCTACACCAGATGATTTGGACCGAAAACCTCTTTCCACACTTAAATGCACTCACGCAAAAAACCACGGCACTCATCCACCAACGTTATCTTGACGGATAAAACACGAACAAAACTCAAGGACAGAGACATAAAAGTACCACCTCTCCCTGGACCGAGGCCCTGCCCCGGAGACCGGAGACCAATCTCCTGGAATTCCAAGAGCTCCGCTCTTGACGACCAGAAGCCACAAGATCAAAACATTAACCCGACTTTGAAACAATCCAACTCCCTGATATGTAGAATTTGCATGCTTCTACATATTAGCAACCCCGTCTCTATCAAATAATAACTAACAGTAGTAGTATAAGTTAATTTTAAGTATTCGTATAAGTTAATCTTAAGTAGTAGAATAGGGAATTTCAACCAAACTTACACATACCTGAGGCAAATAATACAGTAAACAAATCCTTTCCTCAGAAGGAACCAATTATTTATGTAATAGTATAAGTTCAAACATGTACAAAATTATACCAATTCAATCCAACCTTTTGGTAACCTGGGCAAACATAAACAAATTAACATTTCAAACAGACTTCACACAAACGCACACGCACACACACACACACGCACACACATAAACACGCAAAACACTTCTCAAACAATGCACAAACACAAAACAGCATTCACATACTTACATTGCCTTATCAACACCTGGATTTCCGGCTGCCGGTGGTCCGGGTTGATAAGGCAAATCCGTTAGCGTTCTTCCTTGACGACTAGGATATCCGGCTGCCGATGGTCCTGGTTCTAGAGGGGAAACGTGACACGGACACGGACATCAACATCACAAACACAACATACACACATACACACACACACACACTTTACAAACACAACCTAGCGTTCCTCTTTAACGACTGGGATATCCGGCTTCCGATGGTCCTGGTCCTAAAGGGGGATACCATCATCACATACACAACACACATACACACAAGCCTCACACACACATACACACACACACATAAACACACAAAACACCTCTCAAACAATGCACAAACACAAAACATTACTCACACACTTACATTGCCTTTTCAACATCTGGATTTCCGGCTGCCGATGGTCCAGGCTGATAAGGCAAATCCGTTAGCGTTTTTCCTTGACGACTAGGATATCCGGATGCCGATGGTCCTGGTTCTAGAGGGGAAACGTAACACGGACCTCAACATCACAACACACACACACACACACACACACACACACACACACACACACAACACACACACACATACACACACATAACACATGCTCTCAAACGCGCGCGCGCACACCCACACGCACACACACACACGCCCTACAGACGGTTACTTTCTGTGGGAAAGCCAGGTCTGCTTAAATTTCAGGTAGCAGACTACTAAAACGTTGGAACAAATAAATAAATAAAAATAAATAATCAAATAAATAAATATGAATTGTTCAAGAACCACTGGCACAAATTCCTAATGTTGCTTACGATATCATTACAACTTAAGATAGGTCAAGCATCGGTATCGTCAATTAGACTGATTAGCTTGCAGTTTTTCATTGTACAGTTTTAAAACTTAACAAGCCTACGGTAAAGTGTCACCGCTCGTCTTTAAAGACAAATTTATGAAACAATAGCAGCTGTTATTGTTACTGCAAAAGTGCAATGTATTCGGGTATGTAAACGTTTGGAATTCGAGCATCAGTCTTAGTTTGTATCTTTCGATGTACTGTGCTCATTATTAATTATCACTTTTTGTTAAAAATTTTGTTTTTACGTGAGTTATGTATCCTCCAATCTATATATGTATAACAAAATAGAATTTATTAGGAATTATTAGAAACTTAAGTTATATGCAACATTGTAAATTCAAGGATAAATCAGAAAGGTTATTGAAAGTTCACAAGAAAGTTGTGAGAACGGATGTTATACATTGTATTCCATATAGTAAGTAATACCTCAGGTGCAGGTCACAGACGGGTAAGAAACCGCAATTACTTAGAAATTAAGATTGTTAGATTGTATAATAAATAGAGTTAAGAAATAAGTAGACATGAGCTCTGCCAGTTCCCACAGACATGTATGGGGCAGGGACACCATAAATACCCCGGCAGCCCCAAGACCATCAGTCAGTCTTACAGTTTGCAGTTTCTCATTCTACAGTTTTAAAACTTGACAAGCCTACGGTAAAGTGCCACCGCTCGTTTTTAAAGACAGCGTATTTATGAAACAATAGTAGTTGTTATTGTTACTGCAAAAGTGCAATGTATTCGGTTATGTAAACGTTTGCAATTCGAGCACCAGTCTTAGTTTTATCCTTCATTGTGCTGTGCTCATTATTAATTATCACTTTTTATTAGAAATTTTGTTTTTACGTGAGTTATGTATCCCCCGATCTATATATGTATAATCAAATAGAATTTATTAGGAATTATTAGAAATTATTAAAGAAACTTAAGTTATATGCAACATTGTAAATTCATGGATAAATCAGAAAGGTTATTGAAAGTTCACAAGAAAGTTGTGAGAACGGATGTTATACATTGTATTCCATATAGTAAGTAATACTTCAGGTGCAGGTCACAGACGGTTAAGAAACCGCAATTACTTAGAAATTAAGATTGTTAGATTGTATAATAAATAGAGTTAAGAAATAAGTAGACATGAGCTCTGCCAGTTCCCACAGACATGTATGGGGCAGGGACACCATAAATACCCCGGCAGCCCCAAGACCATCAGTCAGTCTTACAGTTTCTCATTCTACAGTTTTAAAACTTGACAAGCCTACGGTAAAGTGCCACCGCTCGTTTTTAAAGACAGCGTATTTATGAAACAATAGTAGTTGTTATTGTTACTGCAAAAGTGCAATGTATTCGGTTATGTAAACGTTTGCAATTCGAGCACCAGTCTTAGTTTTATCCTTCATTGTGCTGTGCTCATTATTAATTATCACTTTTTATTAGAAATTTTGTTTTTACGTGAGTTATGTATCCCCCGATCTATATATGTATAATCAAATAGAATTTATTAGGAATTATTAGAAATTATTAAAGAAACTTAAGTTATATGCAACATTGTAAATTCATGGATAAATCAGAAAGGTTATTGAAAGTTCACAAAAAAGTTGTGAGAACGGATGTTATACATTGTATTCCATATAGTAAGTGATACTGCAGGTGCAGGTTGCAGACGGTTAAGAAACGGCAAATACTTAGAAATTAAGATTGTTACATTGTATAATGAATAGAGTTAAGGAATAAGCAGACATGAGCTCTGCAAGTTCCCTCACACATGTGAGGGGCAGGAACAACATAAATACCCCGGAAGCCCCAAGAGCATCAATCAGTCTTGCGTATTTCAGTTATAACATTGCCGTTTGCTTAGGCTACTCGCCCTTATTAAACTCCAATTATTATTTAATTTTCAACTTAGAATAATTAATCCAGTTTGTCAAAATTCAATTGTAATTTCTGTTTAACCAAATAAAATTTGTTACAAGAAGTTCTGCAAGAGGGTCTTTTTAAAAGGACCGTTCCCAAGGCCTAAAACGTAACTGGCGCAGCGGTAGGATCCAGAAAGGCACTACGAATACAAAAATCTGAGAACTGTTGACCAAGAATTTCAATTCCCAAATCTGGAAAAACCCAAACAAAGTTGGATGAGGTACAAGAATCGACCGAACCCAACCAGAAAAATTTGGACGAGGTACAAGAATCGACCGAGCCCAAAGAAACAAACGTGGACAAGGTACAAAATCGACCAAGCCCACAGCCAGAAAACAAAAGAAATCGACGATAAAAATCATGTAAGTTCATTTTCCTAAACCAATTATTCTTTTTACAAATTTATTGATGCTAGCTAGTAAGAGAAAATTTTTTATTGTTTTTATGTACAGATTTTTTTAATTATCGCAATTTTTGCCATTTTATGAAAATAATTTACTTATCTATTAAGAGAAATTATTTTTAATTACAAAACTTATTATTAAAACAAGAGACTTTATTTTAAACAAGAGAACCGAAAAGACGCATTTATATACGCAATTATTAGTACAAATTATTATTAATACGAAACAAAAACGAATTCAATTCGGCAAGTCTGAAACAATAAAAATAGAACGCAATTAATTTTTACCATATTATCACCGAAAGCTTAATGTATAAAACGCAATTCTTATAGAAAGGAATTATTCAAAGTTTAACCTTCATCGCATTCTATAAATTGAACACTTCAAGCGTATAAATTATAGAAGAATTTTGTAAATATTATTAAATTAACTCAGCAAAGCGCAAATTTAAAACGCGATTCCCATACCGAAAACCATTCACTCATCAGAACTTTATAAAGTATAATTAAATATTTCTCAGCACGAGATTATCTAATTATACAAAAGCATTACGCCAATTATTCATTTATCACCGAGACTGAAAATAAAACCTTTCAGGAGACTTAAAACTTATAACTTAAACAATTTATTGTTTGCAGGCTACTCGCTCTTACTAAACTTTAATTATTATTTAATTTTTGACTTAGAATAATTAATCCAGTTTATCAAAATTCAATTGTAATTTCTGTTTAACCAAATAAAATTTGTTACAAAAAGTTTTGGAAGAAGTTTTTAAAAAAACCGCTCCCAAGGTCCGAAACATAACTTGTGTCGGAAAATAATGGCCCTCCGGTAGCACACGTGACATTGGCCGTCGATTAAATGTTACCAACAAGGTGGTATGAAAAGCACTGCATGAAGATTCACGGCATTCTTTTCATTATCGCTGAGTGCAAGCTTTGAAACCCACTGATTATGAAAACAGACTTCGCTTTTGTCAGTGGCTACTTCAACAAAACGCAGCCAACCTGAAGTATGTAAATAAAATTTGATTTACAGACGAAATCACACTTACCCATCAAGAATGGATGGAAGGCCATATCTAGACCTTTTATGGTACACTAGGAATGATTATTTGGAAGATGCTCCTTTAGCGGTATGCCCTAGCATGTGGTTTACGCTTGACGGAGCTCCAAGTGATTTTTGTGCCGAAGTGCGTGAATTTGAAGTGAACAATTTCTGTACAGATGGATCGGAGGTGGAGGACCTGTTGCATGCTCCCCACCCCCCACCCTTGGCCGACAGTAGTCCTATAGACTTTTATACGTGGGGTATTATTAGATCCATAGTATATCCTTCCGTGAGCCCATTCAAGACTTTGATAAGTTAAGATAGCGCATTTGAAATGCAGCTGCCGTTATAAAAGACAAACAGAACGAACACGGTGCGATTTGCAGGGCGTGCTGTGAATCATTGTTAATACGTGCACAGTTGTGTATTCAGTGTGGTAGTGGAAACTTTGAGCATCTCTGGTAATAGTTTAATGCTGTCGCTCAGCGGTTCTCGAACTGTGAATTCAAAGGTAGATCAACTTTTTGAGTCAAAAACTTATTTTTTTGTGCAATAGCTTATATTTACTCCGTATATTATGCCATTTAAATTTCTAGCCCAAATTTGGAAACACGTTGTATATAGCATAGTCTAATTGGTACCCATGATTGGATAATGTCCAAAAGGCAATGTTAAATATAATACAGGAATTAAATGACGTTTGTTATCGTGCGGACTCAGAGCAAGCTTCTCTTGAGCGATAGTGTAGACATAATGTTTGGACGATTGGCTTAAGTTCTGCGTTATAAATACCCTTTTAAAATATTCTACGCAACCAACGTAATCATCAAAAATAGTTCTATTTCTTATTATGAATCATTTAATTCCTTTTATCTGCTTAGTAACATCGAAGTGGTGGGAAACAACTGATTGATCTTCTTTTGAGTTTTCAGCTCCTGCTTCTTCGGTTATCCATAAAATTCACTTCACCTACATCTTTGATCGTAATCCAATAAAGTCAGTTATAACTCATCCATTATTTTCATCATCTCCAAAACTTTCTTGTTAACTTGAGAAATTCCATAAATGTTGTTGGGAGGGTAGTCTGGTGTGTCGAAATATTGCCAAGAATCTCACCTCATAGTTTCATACGGATCATGGTTTATCCGTTACGGTGTAGAGAATATGGCAGCTATCTCAAAAGCTGTTTCCATATATGCATAGTGAAAAACACGACCGACTAAACAAAATAATCCAATAATATTGCACGTGCTCATACATAATGAAGAAAGAAGGTCTCAAATTAACTAAATTATCCCTAATGCCACTAGTCGTAAGGAAATTGAAGATTAGATAAGATAGACAGTCTTTGCAGCTACATCACCTACAACTTACAACACCTTGTTTTATATTAAATGTCGATACAATTCTAAGTATGTCAGTAGAATTTTTATAATACAACCATTCCGGTGTTAAGAATATTTGAACAACCTACACTTTGAAAACGAACCTAAATAACAATAGTCTGTAAGAAAAAACAGAATCTGAGTATATATTACATTGAAAATGATCTGCCAATAATTAGTTTACAACAAACGTTTTATTTTGATATTGGGTAAACACTTACTTAAAAGCAACAGCAAATTTTGTGAAGAGATTGAGAGATCCTTTATTAGTGACAAAGGTTCTTTACCAAAACACACAGTAGTGTTCGATATTAGACAACCTTTGTTTTGAATTAATAAGGCTACAAACCAGGTTCTAAAATAAAATTTAATCTCGTAAACTTTCTTTAAAACACTGGGTTATGATTTGTGGAAGTTTTAATTTTGTTACAAGAGACATACGTGGCATGAATCGCCTAATTGATGGCACATTTTCAGAAGAATATGGTGAATCACCTGCTGACCTTTAGAGAAGACCCTGACAGCACTATGAATCATTTTTATTTATTTATTTATTGCCCAATAGATATACATCCAATGACAGGGCAAAGCCCAAAAATAAACAGTACAGCAAAATCTAACTAATACACTAATAAGAAAGCACATAAAGTAAACAAAAAAATGATTACATACTAATTTAATGGGGGATGATGACCTAAGCCAATCGTAAACACAAGACATAACTGGCGTCTACAATAGCTATTATAAGTTAACTTAAATATAGTCATCAATAATAGCTTTAAGCTTGGTTAACGTACAGTGATTAATATCACAGACATGCGAAATTTTTTTGTTCTTACACATAACGTGCATAGGAGAGCATACTAAAATGTTAGAACAAGGGTTGTAGCAGTCGATTTGGCTATATCCAGGATGCAAATGCCTACATCATCATCATCATTAGGTCTTCAGTCTTGGAACTGGTTAGACGCATACCCTCATTGTCTCCTATTCTAAACTAACCTACACATTTCTCGAAAAATTTGCACAGTCCGCAGCTATCACTATCTGATCTAGGTTTACATCTACCTCTTTTTTCCTACATCTGCTTGTAATATATCCTGAAAATGACTTAGAACGTATTCTGCCCTTCTATTTCTCCTATTTTTTTTCCACAGATATGCTTGTTCTCCTACTATTTCTATAACCTATTTGTTATTAATTTTGTCTGTCCATGCTATCATCCTCATACGTATGAAGCATAACATTCCAAAAAACTACTACTGTTTTTCTATCTGCTTTTCCTACTGCCCGTATTTCATAGACATACTGTATTGTGCTCCACACATATGCTTTCAACAATTTTCTTCTTGTTTCTATGTTTGTTGTCTTTCATTATAAGCGCTGTTCTTTCTTGTTAGACGCAGTTCAGTCCCCTTCTATTGTTTTACAATTATATACCCTATTTCTCCGACATTCAATGGTTGTGAAGGAGAGGCGGCTCCGTGGCGTAGTTGGTATGCGTGTGACTACTACGCCCAAGGTCGCGGGTTCGAATCCCGACACGGTCCGCTTGAAAAATGGTAGGTGAGCATTTTTCACAAAAATACGCCCTTGTTCGGATGAGGAACAGCAAGGATTCGGCAAAATTCAAAATTTTTCATGAAAAAAACTCGCTTCTTGGCAAATGTAGTACCTTCGGGTGGAGCATTGAAAAACCACATGTAAGATTGTGAAGGGGGATAAACAGCCTGTGGCTGCCAAGTTCCCCCAGCACTTGAACATTTGCCGATTTAATATTTTTTCCGATGTACCTTTTCGCACAGGCAACATTAGTTGCAGATATTTCATAACCAACACGTGTTATTTATAATAATCATCATCCCTGAAATTATCACACAGCCTATATACAGCTCGATTCCCCTTCTATTGTTTTCTAATTATATGCCCTATTTCACCGAGATTCAGCGATGCCTACATATATGGGCTTATAAAAGTATATTTCTGATTTATACAGCTTCACTGCCGTAAGATTTTCATCGAAGATCGTAACAATTTTGTAAAGTGAGTTGGCCATCTTCGGTTCCATATCTACTACCCCAATTTAGCAAAAGCTAAACATTACGTTTTTGTATATTTACCATTGTTTTACCAAAGACTGCATTATTCATTAACTTGAACAAGTTCTTCCCAAATTCATTCCCTGTAACACATTTCCGAAGTTTAGTGTTTAGGTCGATGTGGGATTTTAGACAATAGCTTTGCTTAAATCTTAACACTCGATGAATTGCCAATTATTTAAGTCTATTTGTCAAAGCATGATTTGGGTTTCTGTAGTGGATAATATATCTTTTAGAATTTAATGTAGCCATCAACTTGATGTTTTGTGTTCTCTCTACTCTACAGGTAGTTTTCCAATCGTTGGGTCTGTATGTTCCGGGCAGAATAGGATATTTTTATGTAGATTATGGAGGTACTTTAGGTACTCCAAATTAACTTCTAAGATATAACCTTCTGAAGCATTATAAGGAACTGGTAACACATCGATATTGATGTTCACTTATTCAAAGCCGTCGTAGAGCAAATGTTGACTCGTATCCCACCCGTATTGGTTAAGAACATTATAGTGCATAAGATATACATCTAGTTTGGGAAGGATTCGCTGGCAAATATTTATTGTTTGCAGAAGCACATCGTTCTGAACACACCAGATTTAGACCTCCACGTACACCTTTTTTGGAGTAAAAGTCTATTTGATTAGGTAATGAAGTATAATCCAATTTTTCGAACAAATCAGCAAAATCGTATGGATTAACACCTTTTCTGGTTAACAGTTCAAACTACTCATCACCTATTTGTGAAAATATACTTTTTTAACAATAGAGGATTCTCGTACAGCCAATACTTTTCTTTTTCTACCGTTGATATTCTGACAACCTATGATGTTTCCTTTTCTGTCGTTGACTTTCTTACCACCAATTCTAAAAACAAAAAAACCTTCTTCTCTTCCATAACGTGTTCCCAGATCCATAAATTACGACAACCACTACGATCTCCACCCTCGCCACCACTTTCTCGGCCTCGTGATACAACTCCTACACCCCTGCTATTCCTATTTGGCAGAAAACTGCCCAAAAGAGGCAGACATTATTCTATGCTCCTTCCGAACCTGAAGACATATGTCGGCGAAACCCTAGTGTGCTTGATCTTGTTTCGTTCTCCTTTTGGAGGCGTAAACGCCTAAAGCCCAATATCTAGTCCTCGCGCCCCAGATGACGACTTTGCTCTCCTTCGGATATGATTTTTGGACATTATGATTTCGGGTTACTTCCCGGTTTTGCTGGGTTTTCTTTCGTTTTCTTTCTTTTTCTTTCACCCCGTGTGGGCCCGGGAATAGAATAGTCCCACGGTACGAGCTGCCTTTCGTAAGTACAGCGGTACAACACATACACATACACACTTCATACGCACATACACCCACTCCATAAACGCACACACTTCATACCTCCACACATTTCTGTTTGATTTTCCTTTATTTTGTTCTCTTCTTGTTTTTTTTCTTTCACCCGAGTGGGTCAGGGAATAGAATAGCCCCATGGTACGACCTGCCTGTCGTAAGAGGCGACTACAGCGTTCCAACACATACGCACACTTTATACACGCATAACACATCCACATACACTTCTTCCACACTCACACACACACACATACACACACACACACAGCCACACACGCACGTACACGCACACACCTACTCATACATAACTACACTGCGATTCTGTTTTATTTTCTTTTATACGATTCTGAGGTTTTTTTTTGGGTTTTATACTTGGTGTTGGTGTTACTCTTTTTGGATTTTTTCTTTTTTTTATTCCTTGTCGTTCCACTTTCCTTTCCCTATCCTTTGGTTGGTCTTTTTTGCTGTCGGTCCCTGGGCCGGCTGTGTTTCGTCCATCCGCCCCTGTGGTATGCTTCGTAGGCTCTTCTGCTTTTCTTTGAAAACTGCGACTTTGTCGACTTTTCGGGCCTATTAGCATTTCTTTTCCTAGGTTCTTCGGTTTCGACTACCACAGTTGATAGTACATCGTTCCTTTTACCAGCATTCCTCCTCTTTTCCTCTCGTTCTCCCTTGTTGTTCCTTTACATACTTGAGGCTAGACAATTTTGTCCTGTTTAGTAACTGCTAGTTTTCTTCCTCATTTCATTTCTTGCTTTTTGGTTTTCTGCAGGAAACCACTTGTTTTCTGAGGTTGGAAAACTTTAATGTTTCTTTCTGGGATACATCCGTCCTCTGACGACTTTGCAGTGTCGATCCCGTTTCATCTTAGTCCTCTTTGATTACATATTACCCATTTTCCCTTCCTTCCTTCCTTTTTTCCTTTCTCCTTCTGTTTTCTCCCACTCTATTCTTGGCTCTTCGAACCGGATAAAAGTTTTTTGTGTGTTTTATTAGATGTTTTTTTTGGTTTTTTTATTTTCGTGACGAGTTTTCTTTTAGTTTCAAGCAAATTTTTCTTTTTCTTTCTCTTTCTTTTTCCTACCCCGACCTTTTAATTTTGCTGGGGGGGATTTGTTACGTTTATTTTTAGCATAAAGTAATTACAATAATTTTCAACTTAAATTCCGTTTGCGTTAAAAACGAAAATTAATTCAGTAAATTAAAATAACCCTTTCACGTGTTAATTCATTTATCTGTTTGTATCAATTTGATTTCTATTGTTAAATCCTTCAGCTAATTAATCATAAATACTCTTTCTATGAATTCCTTAACGTAAAGTTTATGCTAAAATTAAATCGGCGATAACTGGTTCTAAGTATCCGATAATTGGTTCGTATGTGTTTTCCATTGAAAGCTTCCCCGAATTAAAACCGCGTATTATCCCAATAAACAATGGTTTTCCAGTTTTACGTCTTAACAACAATATTACTTTAAGCTCTGATCCCTGGTTAAACGAAATGAATATTCACTTTATTCTTGAATAGCAAGACGAAAACGTCTATCCTAATTTTCTCCGTGTCGTTTTCGCTATGAAAATTTCACGCACGCAATACGGCGTGCTCTTTCTGGTGGCCCTTAAAGCCACGATGAATGGTCGCCCCTTGTTGTGATGAGAGGACCACCCCAAGGCGGGATCACGCGTACCTTTCCTCTGCCCCGTTATTAGAAACGGCAGCAACTCGAGGGCGAGTGTTTTCTTCACTACTAACGTTGAGACCATATCGATTTGGATTTTACTGTTTAAGCTCATGCATTTCCAAATTTAATTCTTATATACGAAAATTATTGAACTATTTTGGTATTTACTGCTCTTATATTATTGCTTTACTATTTGTTTTTAAATAACTAAAAATATACTACTTACTAATGAGAAAATGATATAAAAACTCGCTGGCATGTTTGAAAACGTTGTTGCCATTATAATTATAGCTGTAGGTTAGTTGTTTTAACATTATCAGGGCCTATGTGAAGTGTCATAATATTATGAGTACTAAACTAAAGTTAGATGTCTGGTATGGCTGGCAATACACTAGATATAAAATGATAACATATACTGTCTATGCTCACATACTCAAACTGTGTTTATGCTTGTTGTAATTTATATAAATATCGGACAGTAATTGTAACGTTTTTCTAATTAATTTTTTTTGTTAATTATTGATTGTCTGTACATATTTTGGTTAATTATAAGTTTCTTTTTTTGGTATGTGTTATGAGTGTGAGTAATTTTTCTTGTTTTATTTCAGGCTTTTCTACCCCGCCCACTCGCCGATTGAGTCCGGTCATACTTTTTCTTTTTGTTTTTTTTTGTAGGCTACATCACTGCACGTAGCAACTTGTTCAGATAAGACCCTGTGTTTCTAAGGATGAGCTCATAAAGTAGAAGATGTGTAAAAATCTGCAGCTGATTAAATTCTGAAGAATATGTTTTGTGAAGGAGATGTATTTCTTCTTGGTTACTGCCAGTACGTCTACATCAACATCATAACCATTTAAATTGTGAAAAACGACGGGAATTATTCTAGAACCTTGATTATTTATGTTACAACTTGCATGTACGGGCCCTTTGTAGTTATTAATGGGTATAAAATGATCAAGATAACAAACTTTCTTTTTTTTTAAACTGAATGGCACCTCGCAGATATAAGGTCACAAACGTAGTTTCCTGCTGTAGTGTTAATGGAGTCATATCGTAGGGACATATAAATATAGATTCAACATGGCAAATTTTTGCAGCTCCAAAGTAAACCATTTTATACAACCCACACCTCGATATGATCGATGAAGAGTCATCATAATCGCACTTCACGTAATATCCTACACTGTGCGACACATGTCCTTGATACTTCTTATCGTTTCCCATTGGCTTCAATATACGCTCTAAATCTGCACATAAGACGAATGGAACTTTATTTTTATTCTGCAAATTTTTGTAACAGAGAATCTTTTCTTTTCTCGTAAGCAATCTAAGTTCACACATCTGCTTCATTGTATAATGTTTGATATGTTTCATTAATTTTTTCTCAGTAGTCAATTAGTGGAGACAGCGTTCCAAAAAGTGTTTATGCATGGCTAGAACTAAGATTGCGATAAAACCAGTCGACTTAAAACCTTTATTCACATATTACGTGTGTTGAACGTTCCAATTCTATCCGAGTATTTAAAGTATCAGTATCTCATATCTTCATAATAATACTGATTGTGTATCATTAGATGATCCACATGATTATTTTTTCTACTCTTCGATATCAATAAAGGAACAGTGATTAACTGGTGTTTCTTCAGCTTTAAGATGTACACATTACCGAGGATATCATTTTGAGTCGTGAAACTCTTTGTTTGATTTAGAGTCATCGGAAACTAAATTCCTTTTAAGTTCAATACCTCTGAATAATATAGATATTTGGAGAGTCTTTGATCATCTTGATCAATAGGATACAACGCTGCCATCATTGACCATGCACCGCAAGCTTGATCATCATTTTTCACATTAATACAAGCATGTTTTCGTTTTATCTCGAGAGGCAGGTCCATATACAAAGATACATGCTTCAGAAAGTTCAAATCCACTCAGAAAATTATCTTCCTTGGAGGATGGAAAAAGGGGTAATGTACAAATATGTCGCAAAAAAACGAAATATGTACCAACTTAATAAAGTAGAAACAAGTGTTACCAATGTGGTACAAAGAAGAAATTATCAGGCAGAACCATGATATTCCTACGTCTGCTCATCTGGAGATGTTTAAAACTTATTCCAAAATTGCAGACGAATATTATTGGCCAAAGATGAAATCGGACATAAGTTGTTATAGTAAACCATGTACTATTTGTTTAGCTGCAAAAGGTAGTCAATTTTCGCTCCTGGATTTATGGGAAAGGAAAGGAGGTAAAACATCCCTTTCAGATGATATCAATAGACAGAATTGGACCATTATTTAGATCAAAGAAGGGCAACATGTTTATTCTAGTTGTTAATGACTCGTTTACCAAGTACGTAATAGTACATCCGATAAGACAGTCTACGGTTAGTTTTGTAGAAAATCAAGTTTTTTGGTATATGGAGTGCCTCAGATTATAACAGTGAACAACGAAGCACACTTTACTGGTAAAACTTTCAAGCAGGTAACACAGAAATATAAAATTCAAAAGTAAGATGCAACGCCAACTATCATTCGCAAACCAATCCAGTGGAAAGAGCCAACAGAGTAATCGTTACAGTCTTACGTTCGTATGTGAAAGATAACCACAAGCTGTGGGATGAAGAAGTATATAAAGCAGCACACTCCATCCGTAATGTAGTTAACGAAGTAACTAATTATACTCCAACATTCGTGAAATTTGGTCGTTTAATACTAATTAATTGAGAATACCATGGAAAACTATCCGATTTTTCCGAGGAAGAGTGCAAATGGTTAAAGACTTGAACGAGGTATCATAACTGTATAACGATGTGAGAGAGAGATTGCACCAGACGTATGAGCGCAATAAACAAACCATGATTTACGGCGTCATCCAGTGCAATGCCAAAAAAAGACAATTTGTATGGAAAGGAAATACGTTATAAGTCTAAGGCTTCAGAACCTTCCTTTCAGAAGTTGGCACCCAAAAATGTTCGTTGCCGAGTCATAGAAAAAACAAAAACTGTCTAAGAAATACCAAACATAAAGATATTGGTGTTTGGTACGTAAAAGACCTGAAGCCAGATACCTAATTTATGTTTAGTAGGCAATGTTGGCATGCCCTTTGACGATAGCTTTAGCGGGACCCATATTCATTGAAAGTGCTCTGATGTACCTCTGGGTGTGATACTTACTATATGAGTTTCTCATGTGGGGAAGGGATAGTGTAACTATGATTCTCTGCTACGAGTTTGGGAGGTTGGGCTACTTTATGTGCGTGCTGTATTATGTGTGTAAGCGCGAGATGCCGCGGCCTTTTGTCCAATCATGTGAGATTAAGAAGGCATGTACAGTTCAACTTATTTATGCAAGGCGCAGTACCATGCGTCGTCTTGCTTTCCCTTCCTAGTGTTGTGGTGGACGAAGAGTTCCTATCACCATGTCTGGTTCTTTTTGGTATATCAACAAGGTTATGACCAGTTTGTTCAACTGACAATTGAAATAATTCAAGTCCTGTAAGGGGTAAGATTTTTCTTGTACCAGTAACTGAATTTCATTTATAAGATTGTAAATCTTTTAGCATCTAGAAAGGAATATACTTTCAAAATCTTCCATTTTATTAAAAGCGCCACATGCTGTTTATTATTGCAGGGTTGGAATTCCGATCACTAAATGGTTGGAGCCTCCTAATAAATTTGGGCTAACATTAGAAATTAGCCTTTGAACGGGAGTAATGCACTTAGTACGAAATGCTATTTAGAAATATTGTTCGATAAGTAGATGATATGAGAAATTTTTTGGTTTGGTATTTTAAAACTTTTACTATAAAAAAATATTTCGGAATATTCGACTCTGGGAGTCAACAGGTGTCAAGGTTACTTACGTCAAGAACGTATTTATCAATCACCATTTCTTTAATAGAACGGGTTCGCCTTGAGTGCTTTTAAATTGGTTTAACGATTAAATTATGCATTCGTTTAAGATATTTAGCAAGCAATTTTTTAATTGCTGTTAGCTGTTAGCCATGCTTTGAGCTCAAGGTGTCGCGAAGTTATTCTTAACTTTTGTCTGTCAAATTATTTTTTTTATTATTATCTTATATTTTAATGAGATACCTTTTTACGCAATGACTGTAAATACTTGCTAATCTATACTGGATGTGAAACCTTTAAAACGATAATTATTGATTAATTTTTTTATTTAGCATACATAAACTTGGTGGTGGTTACTCAGCTGTTTTATTTAACAATCTTCACTTAACGAGATGCTGTATTAATTTTTAAGGTTTTATTAAAGTACGTACTTTTTGATAGCTTCTGCAGCGACAAACAAAGAACCCACTAGGTGATCCAGAGGAATGGTTTCGATACAGTGTCATTATATAATCATTTTCAATAGTTGCTCTTGCTATTAAATAAAAAAGAAATTGAAAAAAACGAATGACTATTTAGTGTTCCGGGCGAGTATTAATCAGGTTGTGACCGCTACAGGCTGTTTCGAACAGACCTATTTCACACTGATGTGGGTGGGTATTCGCCTCAAAGAGTTTTTATATGTTTAAATAACAATTTTAATTGTAAATGCAATATGTATAATAAGGATGATCTTTAAGCCTAGATAAAATGAAAGTTCAATGTTGGAAGCACCTAGTTCAAGTATTTCAAAGCGAGAGGGCTTCTCTACAGAATATGCCGCTGCTAGAGGTTACTGTAGCTTCTGCCATATTATGTAGTCATAGAACAGTAGAGCATTACGTACAAATGATTCCAAAAATAAAAGTAACAGATACTATTGACAAATATGATGTAACTTCAATTTAAAAAAAAAGGATGAAAATAATTGACAAAGTATAGCAGCTGTGACGTTG
This sequence comes from Platerodrilus igneus, assembly GCA_036346225.1. NCBI lineage: Eukaryota > Metazoa > Arthropoda > Insecta > Coleoptera > Lycidae > Platerodrilus > Platerodrilus igneus. The sequence continues at coordinate 7,428,250 of JARFIW010000131.1, read as the reverse complement.
TAGTTTGTAATTTTTCCCATACACATTAGATTCCTATACGGATAATCAAAAATACATACAGCTCAAGCTAGACCAAAAAAATTATTTCAGTAAGCCAAGAAGCGATTTTTATAGTTTATTAAAGTAGGAGAGCGATTTATTAGGATGACCTGCAGAAGTAAAGAAATAATTTTTAGCAGAACAATTTCAAAAGCGATTTGTGAAAATTTGTAAATCTTTCAAATCTTGAATCCTATTCGACAAGAGCAATATCTTATTTTCTATAAGGAATATTTCTCTCAAAGCTTATGCTTACGACAACAGTGCGTTGAGAAGAAAAACAATAATTCTTATAAATCACCTAGTACAATTTTATATATAAATCACGCATTCCATATCTATTTTGAAATGCTTTTTTCACAGTGTTGTTTTTTTCCAGAAATACATTCAATTCTCGCTATTGCACATCCTGACATTTAACTAAAATTGTTTATACTGCTAAAATGTAATAATGCCTCTACAGATTGGCTTTCAGCCAAACCTGCAGTGCAAACTTCTTTTTGGCATCGCTGTATTGCGCCACGGAAACAGCCCTTTCTAAGGGTTGAATAATGTAATTGATCTGTATCACACGTAATTTCCTTGCAATTGAATGATTCGTTTCCTAGTCTTTGAAAGCAACATCGAGGATATCAGAACCGTGATAAATAATAAGCAAACAATTACTCAACTACGAACTTACACTTTTAGGTCACACAACTTTTTGCTTTTTAAAATAACGTTGGTTTCACATTGCTAAAATTGCGTTCAATGTCTTGCCAGCTATGTACTAGTGGAATCCGGTTAGTAGTTCGTATTTTGACGATAACACAGAGGAGAACTGCTAGAGTCGTGAATGTAGCTTTAAGAATTTTTTAATCTAGTCGAATCATATGAATGGAACTGCTATATTTATTTTTAACACAAATTAGTGATTTTAAATTTAATTACATCTCTGACAATTGCTGATTTTATCGGGATTTACATAAATCGTGTGCACTTATTTGACATTTGAAACATTTACTTAACATTTGATATATTTGTGAGAAACTTGAAATATTTGACGACATTTGAAAAATGTTTGCAAAACCTAACAACGTTTGAAAGATGCTTGTAATATTTGACAATATTTGTAAAAGATTCGTATTTCAAACATACATAAGGAATTTTTCAAATTTGTAACATTTGATGACTTTTGTAAGACATTGATAGCAGTTGACCAATATTTGTAGAACACTTGTAAAATCTACCAACATTTGTAAGATTTTTTAACAGTTGACATCATTTGAAAGACAATTGTGAACATTTCGTTACATTTGCAAGATATTTGGAATATTTACCCATATTTGTAACATTTGACCTTTACAATAACAGTTTACAAGGTCTATAAGATTAGCATTTGGCAATTTTTGTAAGACTTTTATAGCATTTGACAAGACCTTTGTAACATTTGGCAACTCTTTCAAGATACGTATAGTATATGGTAACACTTGTAGGAGAGTTGTAAATTATACGACATTGCCAAAGCATTTACGACATTTGATGACATTTGTAACATTTGACGGCGTTTGTACGACGTTATAACATTTGTAGACCATTAGTAACAACTGACAATATTTATAAGAGTTTGTGACATTTGACAACATTTGTAGAACATTTTTAATATTTACAATTTTTTTAAGACCTATATAACATTTGACACATTAGTAAGATACATGTTACATTTGACGATATTTATAAGCTTTTTGGCAATATTTGTAGGGCATTGTAACATTTACAACATTTACAAGAGATATCGACATCCTTTTGACGACATTTGACAACATTTGTGGAACATTTGTAATGTTTGAGAGGTGTGTAACATTTAACGACATTACTAAGATATATGTTACATTTGACGACATTTATAAGCTATTTGACAACATTTGTAGGGCATTTGTAGCATCTACAACATTTATAGGAGGTTTGTGACACGACGACAGACATCCTTTTGACGACACCCATAAAAAATTTGATAACGTTAGTGGAACATTTCTAATATTTACAATTTACGATATTGGTAAGATATATGTTACATTTGACAACATTTATTAGTAATTTTACAAGATTTGTACGGTATTTGTAACACCTATAACATTTTTAAGAGGTCTTTAACATTTGAAAATATCTGTAAGGTATTCATAAATTTGACGTAATTTTTTTAAACATTTGATAATATTTGTAAGACATTTTGTAACATTTAACGACACTTGCCACTATTTTTAAATATTTTGTTCAAAATCTCAGAAACCGAGAAAGATAAAGATAAGCGTCTTTTTGCAAAAGGCTAAACTGGCGAAAATATACCTTTCCCTTAAACAATTACATATGACGTCATAACTCAAAAATTGGTGACCTCACAGGTATCTAAACTATATCTCAGATATTTATGTAAATAGCTGATAGGAATAAATAAGTCCATAATTTTAATTTTAAAGTTATAAAGTAAAGCTAATACAACTAGATGATTGCCAATTTTCTGATTAACTAAAATAAAATACGATATTAATAATTTTATTGACTCATCAACTAAGAGAGAGCTAATGTCGTAATAATTAATTATAAGTACCATTTTAATCTATTTCGCAATGCAATTCCATTAATTAGGAAAACAAGTCGTAATATATCAATTTCTACATCAATGTGTAAGCTTTAGTGATTAAAAACTCTTAAGATTCTACAATAAACGTTAAATAGTAAATTTTCAGGAACGGACAACTTTAAATGATTAAAAATGCATATCACCTCAAAATTTTCCATAATTAAACTAGTTCAAATTATGTGGAACGTTTAATGAAATTAAAAGCTACCTTAATTAATTAATATCCTATTAAATTAATCAAGAAAATTCACTTGCATATATTTAAACAATATGTAAAGATCATTTAACAAAATTGTGTTCCAAGCACAGTGTGACGTCACACTAATCGATTTTAAATAGTTTAGTGTTACTATGGCAAGTATATCAGATACATGAGGTTGGGTTTTACGTATGACGTCAAGTCATAGGCGTTTTGCGCTGAGAAATCGAGTGGCACAGTTTGCGTACCCAGACAAATGTTACGTTCACTTTCCAACGGTAAAATTAAAACGTGCCTTTTTTTGTCTTTTATTATTCGTTTACGTAGGTTCTGCTTCAGTCTTCCAACACTATCCTGTATATTTTGCCTTCTTACAATAAGTACGTTTGTTAATAATTTCATTTAAACCCATTTGCTACGAACTAGAAAGTTTCCGCGATAAGTTACATCATCCGCACCTTGTTTTAGGTGTTCGTTGACTTGATGCACATTGCTATAGAGAGTAATTACTCCGTATATTACTTTAATTTAGAAACTCGTTGAAAATGTATCGCATTATTTGACAAAGCGTGTTTCGAGTTCCTAATTACATTTGATAATGGAGGATTGATTCGTGTTATTAAACGATTCCATTTTACTTGATTCTTCCTGCAACTATACGATCAAGCATAATTGTCGTTTTCGTTGTTTTCTAAAAGCTTTTCGTGCACACACCACTTTGTGGTAAGTACTTTTATGGTTAAAAACATGTACTTTTCATTTGTAAAAGGGGTCTAATTTTTACCTGTACTTTTTACAGCCTCTTCCAGTGGATAGGACCGTTTGTTGCTTGGGCCCTGGTTAATGAGGCGCTTGTCCCTTTCTTTTATGGAGGGAATACACGGGCTACGTGAGCCCAATTCCATCTGCTCTGCCCTGCCCTTAGGGAGGGTGTGATCCGTCCTACGCTGCGAACTTGAAGGTGAGTGCTATTCACACCATCTTCTCTGGTGCTTTTTTGTGGTTTATATTTATAGTTGTATATTTAACCTTTGTTTGAGTGAATGGTTTGTCATTATCAGTATTCAGTTTTTCGTTTATATGTGTTCCTATTTGTTGCTGAATAAAATTGTCGGTATTACTAGAATATTTTGAACAAAAATATTTTTATATATATTCTGCGGTGTCTTTTGAACTTTTTGTGTAAGTGCCATCGGTTTTTGTGGGGATTGCTTTGCCAAAAGTTTTTTTTGTTGCTAGTTTGTATACTGCATTCAAAGGATTGGACGTTTCTGTTAAGTTGCAGTATTCCTTCCAAGATTTAAAATATTCTAATTCTAATTTATTTTTGTATAAAGTTTTCTTCGCGCAGCGCAGTACTATTTTTTGTACGTTGATATCTATGCAATGCATTGCATCTTTTCCTCATTATGGTGAGTTTTACATTGCACCAAGGAACTGATCTATTTTTTATTGTATGTTTAAAACTATTTGTTGTTTTAAAAGTAGTTTTACATGCGTTTATCAATACTAAATGGAAATTTCTCATAAATAATTCAAACTTATTGGTGTTTGCAGCTATTTTAGATATTTCTTCATCGATGTTGGATTCTTCAGATTTACATTTATACTGCTTTTTTAAGTACTTTTTAATCGTTTTTGCAAATACATCACTTTTACTTTCATCTATTATATATCCAAAACAAATTAATTCTATATTATGTTCCTCTGTAGTATTTTTCTGTATTGTAAATTGCATCAGATTGTGATCTGAGTCGCATTCGTCTTCTCCACATTTCCAACTTTTTATCAGAGATAATAATTTCGTATTCGATAATGTAAGATCGAGGTAACTTTGACTCCTTCTCGTAATGAATGTTGGAAGATATTGTTCCTTGTTAATTATATAGTTAAGTTATTTGCTGCAATAAATTGTTCCATTTGTTTGCCCCTAGTATTAGATGATTTTGTCATGCCATGTCGTTGAACGAGAGTTTGAATCAGTTCAAATAATGCAACCATAATTTCCAATAAAAACCAAAATATTTTCTATTTTATTTAAATCTGTTTCAATGTTTTTAGTTATATCACCATATAAGCTGATTGTGTAAATATCCAAATTCTTAAGTTTTATTGTCTGAAAGTTGTTGAATGAGCAAAGCATCTATTTTAATGTTGTTAATAATAATTGTCGCCCTTTTTTATTTTGTCCTGCTATATAGATTTCATATTTATTGTTAATACCACAGATTTTGTTTTTTAAAATATATGATCCTTGTATGAATGTAATACTCGTATCAGTGTTATTTTCGGTTATCAATTGATTTAGGATAACTGTTTCAGCTTTTGAATGCATAGTATTAATTTGTATACATTTGATAGTTGGTCTGTTATTTTTGTGAACCATATTAATATTCAATTTTTTATTTGTATCTTCCTGAAGCTAATTGATAACAAGGGCATTTTTATCTAGTGATGAGTGTTGTTCATCTATGGAAATTTGCTTGTTAAAGTTTTATAAGTCACACAGTTGATACATTTATCTTTTTCTGAAATACTACATTCGTTTAGTTTGTGATTACCGGTGCAATTAGGACATATTAGGACTCCTTCGCAATCTCTAGCTCTATGGTTAAATTTGCACCAATAAAAATATTTACTCACCGTAAGGTAATCTTCGCAATTACAAATTTGTCATATAATTTTAATTTTCTTTCCTACCATCTTAATTCTACTATTACCATTTACTTCCAAAACTAAGTTCGTATTATTTTTCTTGTTTATAATAATAAATTTCGGGATGATTTCAGTATTTGACAGAAATAAATTTGGATTTTGTGATGATATAATTTCTGGAGCATTTTTAATAGTTACATCGTTAGGAATATCGTATATAATTATTCTTGGTTTCTGCATTTGGGGAAGATAAGCGTCTAGTTCATTTTCACAGGTTTTATTAATTTCTGACTTGATTTTCTCTATGTCTTGTATACTTGACGACTCAATAACTAGTTTACTATCTCTAAGAGCTTTGAACGACTTTATACCTATTTCAAGACTAATTGGGTTAACGTTTGATTTTATATCTTTCATTGTATTCGTGGTATGGTTACTTTTTGGTTTTATGAATATGTTTGCTCATTTAAATTTGAAATAACGACTTCTGAATATAATTTGTTTTGCATATGAATTGGTGATGTTCTTAGTGGTTGTATTTCTAGTAACTTCAAATCTTGTGTTTGTAATTCCTTCAAAGTTCTATCTTTGTTACTTATTGAATTTTTCATATTAAAAAAATATTTCTTATCGTGCTGACAGATTTCAAAATGTCATTTTTCAAATAGGTTCTTAAGTTTCCCCTTTTTTCGGTAACTTCTATCAGAGTTTCTAAAGCACTATTGAATTCTTCAACATTTTCTTCCATTACTAAAAGCTGGTCAGTATTTAATTACAATGATAACACAAAATTTGATTGATTATTTTGACATGTCAGGGGAAGTACATAAACTTTAAACATTAATTTTGCACAAATTTAGATGATGTCGTGTTTAGTTTCAATATTCAGTAGTTGCAATGAATCTTAAATTTCTCGAAAAACAATTCTACATTATTATAGAAAAATTTTATATTCTTTGGGCCACTTGCACCGTATTTACTTTAAACGACGTTTAACTAATCTAGGTTTTATTTTACTCTACGATTAAGGTGTGGTTGATTTGTAAGGTACTAGATTTATATCCAGTTACTTAAACGAAGTTTAAGACACCAGCAACATTTGACAACATTGTAAAATACACCTGGTTGCTAGGCAACTGCATTAAATTATCAAATACGATTTTGAGGTTCAGTTAGATTTTTTATATATTACTTTATTTATATATGGAGCAATTGAAGTGGAGGAAGACGTTATTAAAAACTGATCCAGAACTTCAAATTTTACAAACGATGAAAAAATGAATATAATCTTTACTTGCGCCAAGTACAAAAACACCTGGAATATAAAAAATCCGATTAGGTACCTCAAGAGAAAAAGTTGCAGGACTGCATTTACAGAGGAGCTGAATATTTAAAACGTTTTTTTAAAAATAAAAAAATTAAGTACGGAAAATCGCTGCTGCCGAACAAGATTATATCAATTTATCAATAGCAATTATTAAAGTAAGATAAACAAAAAGTAAGGTTTTAAATATGAAATTAGACTTTAAACTAGGTTTAAATTATTAAACCCCCAAAATTGACAGTTTAATTTAATCTCGGATTAGACGGATTTAATCTCATGATGTATTCGGTTGGGCCTGCACCGGATCAGAGTAAGTGCACTCTAAACGCGCTCCGAGTGGTTGGCAGCACGTGTTCGGTGCGCACTCGCTCAATCCTAGGTCAAACAGTTGGAATAATCAAGGTGTCAAGTGGCTGTTATTTTTGTGTTTATAAACAAATATAAATCTTAAAACATATGTAATGGCCGTGGAATTTATGTATGACCAGATGGGTAACTGCAGGATAATAAGGCGAAGCTTTATAGTTCTCAATTATGCCGTCGAACGTTTCTCTATTCATGCCAAATTGCTTACGAAATGGCAAAAATTGAGACATAAATATTTATTTTATTAAAGTGCTATGTAAATTTAGTAACCCGTTCATTACTATATTCTTCCACAATATCTAGATAATTTGTAATTTTTGGTACTTCTGAATCTTCCATTTTCAAACAAATATTAATTTCGTCCTCTGAACTACTGCTACTATCTAATAACTCTTTAATTAAATGTAAGGTTAAGTCGGCCATTTTTATTCAGTTCAACTGCTTGCACTACCACAAATGACCGGTGCAATAAATCTGCACGTATTTGGTGCATGCAGACGAATCGAATAAGTAAACCTGAATTGGGGTTGGTGTAAAATACCAACCGAATGCACGGTATTGAAAAAGTGCACAATCAGTGCGCACTAGTGCAACCAACCGAACGCATCATCAGTTTATAGAACGGTGCAAAGCAATTTTTGACTTTTAATCGGAGTTTAGCATTAAACGTTGTTTAAGATGTACGGGACAAATGGACATTAGTAGCACTCACGTATAGGGTATGTGTTCTTGTTAATGCGGGTGCGCGCGTGCGTACGTGTGCGAGGGCGTGAGTATGCGCGTGTGCGCGCACATGTGTGTGCGTGTGTGTTGATAGAATAATTTCTAGACCGTATGTACTAATAGTAATATTCTTTTCTGGATATTGGTCATTTAATAATTTAAAGCTGGTGTAAATATGAGGACTGACAATTGATTTATTTCCTGACACGTTTTGGTTTAATACATTGTTATCAAAATGTTTTCTAAAATGTTCTACGATTAAAATACACAATAAAAATTGTAGATATACAACCAGAACTACTTTATGTCATATATAAAAAATAAATAGTCATATCACAAAAACGAATTAAAATTAAAATGTTTGGGATTAACCTTATCGATTTTTCGTTATGTTAGTTGTTACATTTTTGTCAACGTCACAACAAACATGTTAGTTGCCGGTGAAGAATATTTCGAATAAGTTAGAAATATTAATAGACGATAATCCTCGATTAGAAAATTTCAAGATAATGTCGATGAAGGGACTTGAACAATGATTTTAAACATACAAAATAAAGCTTGTAAGTTTTTAAGGTATTGAACGAAAATGACGACTTATCCTATTTAAACGAGACAATATGTAGTCTTATTTTCCCAAGCGCTTCGATCGAATAACCATCTTGAGAATAGGAAAACTAAAACCTAAAAGTAAAAGAAAGGGATAATAGATGCAGAAGAGTAACTAGTCTGTTAGAGAAGACACTATGTACATATCCCGATGTTAATGGAAGAACAGACCAAATTATGGCCTAAAAACCTTTCAATTGTAATATTTTCTATGAAGAAAAATTAACTAGATCAAAATAAAGTACGAATTAGAAAAATCAAAGGTAATAATTGTCTATTGGTTTAATTTTTATTCGAATTTTATTATAAATCAACCAAAAATTGCTGAATCAGATTTCCGTTGTCCAGATGGATGAGATCTTACTTAAGGCAAAAAATTTAATAAAGGACGTTTTCTTTTGAGCGATTTTTGGTCAAGTGGGTCTAATTATATTCACAGACGTAAAAATTATGGTGAAATGGTTGAAGTTGGTCAAGATTCTGGAATGTATTTTGCTTCTGTTGACAAAGAGAGGTAGCAGCATTAATTCCATTCGTTCAAAATGCTTTACCGAATAAAAAATTTAGTCTGACGAGTTACTTTTAATAACAATAGTGAATATAGGTTTGAACCTGAAGTTGTTATTTATGTTTAAAATTTTTGTACATCCAACTGATCGAAAATCTCTGGGGAGATCTAAAATTATTAATTAGGAGAAATAGTAAAATAATCAAACTTGAATCTAGTTTTCAAAAATTAATTTTTGCCATTACACTTTTAAATGAATCTGGTCACATGAAAATTAATCAAATTTATTTCTTTGAATCAACCGGCGAAATACTTTTTAACCGGCACGGATTTAACCAATGCCAGTGTTTTACCGTTAGATTTTTCCACGTTTTGGTTAGAATATTTTCAATTTGGTTATAATGAAAGTCAAAAAATAGTTATTGGTTTTAGTTGAAGCATACGACATCAAGGTTAAAACATCTTTAAAGAAGAGCTAAAATTGATAATTTACCTTAACAAACAGCAAGTCATTTTTCCTTAAAGTTAAGATGGAAGATACCAACAACTGAATTTTTTATAAATTCACAATAACTATAAAGAAATAACCTGCAACTTTCGTTTAAATGTTAGAGAAACAAACGTCAGATAGAGACTTTCTCAGACATGATTGACGAAATGAAATAGAATTAAACTTTTCATTTTCATTTAAGAAAAATAAATTTTTATATGGGAAAAATTTTTATAAAAGTTTTTTATAGGCTCCCGATTGTTTCAATTATTTGTGGTTAATTTTTTTCCTGAAAGTATGGTGTTTTCATTTATTTTGCGTGGTTGCTATTAAAGTGGGATCAGTTTATAGAACGGTGCAAAGCAATTTTTGACTTTTAATCGGAGTTTAGCATTAAACGTTGTTTAAGATGTACGGGACAAATGGACATTAGTAGCACTCACGTATAGGGTATGTGTTCTTGTTAATGCGGGTGCGCGCGTGCGTACGTGTGCGAGGGCGTGAGTATGCGCGTGTGCGCGCACATGTGTGTGCGTGTGTGTTGATAGAATAATTTCTAGACCGTATGTACTAATAGTAATATTCTTTTCTGGATATTGGTCATTTAATAATTTAAAGCTGGTGTAAATATGAGGACTGACAATTGATTTATTTCCTGACACGTTTTGGTTTAATACATTGTTATCAAAAGGTTTTCTAAAATGTTCTACGATTAAAATACACAATAAAAATTGTAGATATACAACCAGAACTACTTTATGTCATATATAAAAAATAAATAGTCATATCACAAAAACGAATTAAAATTAAAATGTTTGGGATTAACCTTATCGATTTTTCGTTATGTTAGTTGTTACATTTTTGTCAACGTCACAACAAACATGTTAGTTGCCGGTGAAGAATATTTCGAATAAGTTAGAAATATTAATAGACGATAATCCTCGATTAGAAAATTTCAAGATAATGTCGATGAAGGGGACTTGAACAATGATTTTAAACATACAAAATAAAGCTTGTAAGTTTTTTAAGGTATTGAACGAAAATGACGACTTATCCTATTTAAACGAGACAATATGTAGTCTTATTTTCCCAAGCGCTTCGATCGAATAACCATCTTGAGAATAGGAAAACTAAAACCTAAAAGTAAAAGAAAGGGATAATAGATGCAGAAGAGTAACTAGTCTGTTAGAGAAGACACTATGTACATATCCCGATGTTAATGGAAGAACAGACCAAATTATGGCCTAAAAACCTTTCAATTGTAATATTTTCTATGAAGAAAAATTAACTAGATCAAAATAAAGTACGAATTAGAAAAATCAAAGGTAATAATTGTCTATTGGTTTAATTTTTATTCGAATTTTATTATAAATCAACCAAAAATTGCTGAATCAGATTTCCGTTGTCCAGATGGATGAGATCTTACTTAAGGCAAAAAATTTAATAAAGGACGTTTTCTTTTGAGCGATTTTTGGTCAAGTGGGTCTAATTATATTCACAGACGTAAAAATTATGGTGAAATGGTTGAAGTTGGTCAAGATTCTGGAATGTATTTTGCTTCTGTTGACAAAAGAGAGGTAGCAGCATTAATTCCATTCGTTCAAAATGCTTTACCGAATAAAAAAAATTTAGTCTGACGAGTTACTTTTAATAACAATAGTGAATATAGGTTTGAACCTGAAGTTGTTATTTATGTTTAAAATTTTTGTACATCCAACTGATCGAAAATCTCTGGGGAGATCTAAAATTATTAATTAGGAGAAATAGTAAAATAATCAAACTTGAATCTAGTTTTCAAAAATTAATTTTTGCCACTACACTTTTAAATGAATCTGGTCACATGAAAATTAATCAAATTTATTTCTTTGAATCAACCGGCGAAATACTTTTTAACCGGCACGGATTTAACCAATGCCAGTGTTTTACCGTTAGATTTTTCCACGTTTTGGTTAGAATATTTTCAATTTGGTTATAATGAAAGTCAAAAAATAGTTATTGGTTTTAGTTGAAGCATACGACATCAAGGTTAAAACATCTTTAAAGAAGAGCTAAAATTGATAATTTACCTTAACAAACAGCAAGTCATTTTTCCTTAAAGTTAAGATGGAAGATACCAACAACTGAATTTTTTATAAATTCACAATAACTATAAAGAAATAACCTGCAACTTTCGTTTAAATGTTAGAGAAACAAACGTCAGATAGAGACTTTCTCAGACATGATTGACGAAATGAAATAGGAATTAAACTTTTCATTTTTCATTTAAGAAAAATAAATTTTTATATGGGAAAAATTTTTATAAAAGTTTTTTATAGGCTCCCGATTGTTTCAATTATTTGTGGTTAATTTTTTTCCTGAAAGTATGGTGTTTTCATTTATTTTGCGTGGTTGCTATTAAAGTGGGATCAGACCCTTTAACCGCTAGACTACTTCAAACATTGAAATGATACATATTAAAAATCTGATAAAATACGAGAATGGCATGTATTTATAATATACGCAAGCGCACCAATTTTTTTTTATTGCGTTTTATAGTGTGCACATCTCATCACAAATATTTTCACGTGTTTATCTAAATACAATTCTTGAATACAAATTAAAAGACCGGCATTGCATGCAATTACTCCTGGAAATTACCCTTTTAATTATATGCTATATGGGGTATAATTGATGTTTACCGCAGAAATAGCCATATTTTTCGCAACGAAATTATGTATCACTAAATAACCCTTAAAAATCGGAAACTAAAAATCAGCAGTAACAGTGTGGGTTGACGCATAAATTACCATAACCCTACAAAAATTCCAAGCTTACTGAAAGATCACGCTTTCTGAAACGATGAAAGATAAAAGGTACGATCTCATTTAAATCTTTAATTCGTTTGTACACGAAGCTATAAAAAATTTTTAATTGAAGGACGTTGATTTCATGAACCGAAAATAGCAACCGTGCTTTCTGGGAGATGCGCGTGAAACATCCGCAGCATCAGCATCATCGTAAACACTTCTTTATATCGAGCTTTAACCGCCTAGGGCGTTTTTCATTTACAAATCTGAAAGCATATGCGGAAAATTTATTCAAGAACGATAGATGGTCCTACATCATCCATAAGAATTTACTGATTAAATGTACAAGAATTTCGGGAGTGGTCATGGTGTTATCATACCTGGCACCATCAGGGGGCCGTGGGTCCTGCCTCGGCTTGAGGACAGGGGTCAGCCCCCATTTCTCCACTAGCTCGAAGCGGGAAATGTTGGCGGATCACGAGAGGGGAGCCGCACCTCCCCCCTCGGGCCCCATGCCGAACGAATAGGGCCTACACTTGCACACCGCCACGATCATACACAGACTGCGCCCGGCGGGGTACTTGCTCATTCGGCGCCGTCGCCGTCACGACGCCCGCATCAGGATTACCAACTAGTATAAGCAATAACCACATTGCCCTCTGTTAACACGCTTTTAATCATAATACGATATTAAAAGCACGCCGAAATCTATTTTCGCTTTTCACTCACGTTACTCGGAATTATTTAAAAATTTCAAACAATAGAAAGGTTAGTAAACTTAAATTCCCCGACGTATAAATAGACTATAAATACAAATCAATGAAAATTTATGTGCGTACAACAAACTAAGAAAGTGTACAAAGCGTGATTTACAGTAAATTTGATATTTAAGGGTTGGTGACAATGTTGTAAGGGTAAGCGCACGCCGCCGTTTAATCATCGATTAGAAGAAGAGTACAAGCGAGTGAAGCTGCAGGGGCGATCAATAGCAAACTCCCGCACTGCAACAGCTGATCGCAGGATAGCCATCACCGCAGCAGTTACAGCGATGCCAATTGTTCCAATTTATACATCACTAGATTAAATTGGCAAATTGGAAAATGAAAGCATTTATCGAGAACGTTTAATCTACAATGGAGGCGTTACAAAGAGTTAATAGATCTAACTTTTGCGCCTGCGGTAACTTCCTACTGTTGTTCATCAACGCTTTTTACTTTCTACGTTTGTGAAAAGGTTGTAAAGCTGAAAGAATAGTACTTCCATGGTATAAAAACCTCGAAGAAGTGCATGTAGGAAACGTACAGAGGGAAACTGACATAAAATTTAAACACTACTTTAGTCACAAGTACATCGATAGTCATAAACACTTTTTATTTTGAAGGGCAAGTAAGTAAAGAAGCAAATTAATGTATATTTATTTCACTCAATCTGTAACGTAACCAAAAAATTATTCCTTGTCATAGTATGTGGTTTAAAAGCTTACTAATGTATGCAAGGGAAGGTAAAAAAGAAAACCTTTTACGAACTAAATACTATCAAAAGTATTAGTATCAAAAATTTTTTGTTTCTTGGCGTCTCTTCTGAATCCAGATTAATGTTTCACGTGATATTTCAAGTTCGAGAAATTCTCGTCTCGCCCCTCGTGGGATACAGGCGAATTGCGATAGAGATTGCTACATTCGTGCGTGGACGAGAATTCTTTCATTTCTGACGAGAACATATATATTTTCGAGCAATGTATTGTAAGATTTCTCGCAAATCCTGCAACCACTTTTATTTTCCAACATTTTTGTTAAGATTTACAATTATTTAAATTGTGAATATGCCCACCCGAAAATAATTCAGTATGCATTTTTTGTTGTGTTTCAGCAATTTCGATAGACTACAGATAGAAGACCAAACAATAACCGGAAGGTATTAATTTAAATGCATTCGCGATTCCAAACGGCTTACGTAGATTAAATAACTATGTATAGTACAAGGGAGAAAAGTGCAACTTTTCCTTCCTGAGAGACGCTTCACGTCGGGAAGCAAACACCAAAAAAAGGAGATTGCTTTTTACTTCAGTGTAATGCACATGGCTTTCTCCTACCAAAATAAAAAATAGGTAAACCAGATAATTTAGAAATAATTAATAGTTATATTTATAATGCAGTTTTGGGCACTAATATTAACACCTTACAAAGTAGATAATGAAGCTTCTTCTGAATTTGTGCTAATTTCAACAAAAACTTCAGAATAATTATTATAGTCGCTGGAAGTATCAGGTTGGTAGGTAGTAAGGGGGGGATGTCTGCATCACTGCACCACCACCCGGCGCCTCCACCTCTCCATCTCCTACATCCACCTCACCCCTTTTCACCTCCCTCGCCACCCATACCACGCCCCTTTCCACTCCCTCTCCCTATTCCACATAAATTCTCCCATCTCCGACCTCGCCTCTTTTCATCTCAAATCTCCCACCTCAACACTTTCCACCTCGACACTTCCCACCTCACCACTTTCCACCTCACTACTTTCCGCCTCACCACTTCCAACCTAAACACTTTCTACCTCCCACCTCCCACCTCTCCACTTCCCACCTCGAACCTCCACACAGCTTTCGCTATTTGCAAGCCTGATTTACGTTAATTATACTCGTTTACTAAATGACATTTAAACTGATTAATGATCAATTTGAAGATATTTTCCTACAATTCTAAGAGCTCAATATTTTAATAATCTGATTTAAATTAGGCGAATGTACGAACAATTACTTATACTTTCTCTATGTGTACAAATGCGGAAGAAAATGATGCTAAAGTTCAGTTGAATTTAT
Organism: Platerodrilus igneus; assembly: GCA_036346225.1. Lineage (NCBI taxonomy): Eukaryota > Metazoa > Arthropoda > Insecta > Coleoptera > Lycidae > Platerodrilus > Platerodrilus igneus. The sequence continues at coordinate 7,413,116 of JARFIW010000131.1, read as the reverse complement.
TTGTAAAAAACGCAGCGTTCAAAGTGTATAAGTGTATAAAATTTTCTACGTCGAAATCTTAGGTAAGTACAGTAATTTTTATTTTAAATATACTTTTAAATATGTTTTTTAAAACATTCATGTTAAAAACCGTCCGTTTTCGTTTCTGTTGTTCAGTCACCTATAGCTGTAATTATACTAAACCTTTGCATTTCTTAATCTTTTCAGAAAATGATCCATGAAGATTCTAAGTATCAAGAAGAATATAATACATTTTTTGTTAGAAGTGAAAAACGGGATGGGAAAAATTAGATAGAAAAACGGAGAGGAAAACAGAGTGGAGGAAAGTAGAGAGGACAATATGGAGGAAAACGGGGCAAAGGAAAATAAATAGGACAATATGGAGGGAAACGGGGTGGAGTAAAGTATAAGTGAGCAAAAGGAGATGGAAGACATTTCACCTGAAGAGTTAGACATTTTAGAATTTATTGAACATATATATTTATAAATAAAGAAACGTTTAAACATATTATACATCTATACGTGTAGGACTTGTTACAAAAGTTAGAGGAACAGATTTGAAAATATAGAGGAGTTATCATAGGCGCGGAGATTATAATATAATATGGGAATCATAGTTCTCTACTAAGCAAAACGATAATGTTTAGCAGAACCCTCCTTGCGTGTGATTATGAATCCTGCCTTCACTAGTTCGTCCATGTTGTCTGCTCAATTTGATAAATACCTTCTTATAAAAACCTTTTTCTAAAATCAAACCATCCCTCTAGCCGCTACCCCTATTTTTAAACTTTTTGCCAAAACAATTGTTAGCGGTATTTTAAAGATAGATCCATTGTTCAACCTACTAAATTATATTGGAATCTAGCAAAGAATTATGGTGAACACAATAAAAAAATATACACTCTTCCCACTACCCCTATCCGATAAACATTGTTTCAATTTTATTCTAACAAATTTTTTTAGGACCTTTTTTGTAATTACCTCGACCCCCCTCCCCATTGACTTAATAAGGGGATCATTTTCTGTCAACAAGACTACCACGTTAAACCAAAGAATAAAAACAACATATTACAAATAAGTAAAACATACTTTATCAAGAAATATTATAATCTTATTAAAATATATACATGCATTCCTAACATGTTAAATAACAAACTTATAAATTAAAAAATAATCCAGCTATTGCCGTGAATCTGAAAATAGAAAAAAAGTAACATTGTAACTAGCAAGAAGGATGAGGTCTAAGGAAGTGTGTTGTTTGCCTATAAGAATATTGTAGTTGTCCAGCAAATACAACGTGAAGGTAATACAATAAATTCCCCCCAGCAAAATAGCGAGAAATTGTCTGGTTGGACGAAATTGTCTCCTCACTAGAATAGGGCGAAATTGCCCCATAGGGTGAAATTGCCCCCTTACCAGAATAGAGTGAAATTGCCTCGTAGGATGAAATTGCCCCTCACCAGAATAGGGTGAAATTGCTTTGAAATAATAATTTTTGCTAATACTGACGAACAAACCAGTAGGTAAGACCATCTATGCGTTAAGTGATTAAAAATATACATGTATTCGTAACTAGGGTTGTAATTGCCCCTCACCAGAATGGAATAAACTTGCCCTTCGTTAGAATAGGATGAAATTACCAGGTATGGTGAATTGCCATTTTGTCAATAGGACCTTAAACCTACGAATAACACTGAAATAATTTAAAAAATCGATTAATAATAATTTTTGCTGGTGTAGACGTTGCAAATAAGTGAAACAAACTTGATCAGGAAATACTATAATTTTACTAAATATATACATGTATTCGTAACTAGCTTCCACTGTGGTAATCGAAATAGGGTGCATTGGGGATAGCCAAATCTTTTAAACATTTGTGTGTGCGCCCCACACTCACATTCTTTAAGATTGGGGTGACATATAATCATTTCCAGCACTGACAAGTAATTTTCATTGCAGCTACCATTAAACAAAAAATTGCTTACACAAATCTCTCCTTCTAATAACATTTGAACCCGTTTTTTTTTGTCGTATTTCCACTTACATTTTTTATAATGCCTACAATATTTTCGTAAATTCTGGAAAGCTAATACATTTCAACTCTTCTATTTATAACATATATATTACACTCGTTTACTAAATTACGTTTAAACTAATTAATGATCAATTTGAAGGTATTTTTCAAGCAATGCTAACATTTCAACATTGTAACTTAATCATTTGGTTTAAATTATGCGAATGTAAGAACAATTACTTATATCGCTGCTGTCATAATGTTAAAAAGTGGTTTATAGGTACCGCAATTACACCTCAACAAACTAATAGACTACAAAATTCATTAATAAAGAAGAAATAGTAAAAGTTAGTAAATGTGTTTTGCTTATGCACATTTCGTAACTGTTAAAAATGCAAAACCCGTTTATAAAGCAATGAAAGCTCTAAAATAAATTACCAAATTGATTTCTGTATAACATAAATTCTTTTAAAGAATTTCCTGGAATAGACGAGGTTAAAAAGGAAGTTTCGAGAGAATACGTCAATTTTGTATGACCTGATTAATAAATAAACATGTATTCCACAAAGCCGCCCTAACATTAAAAACCCCATAAACTAAATAAGAATGAATTTTATTATCTATGGCATTACTACATGATAGAATGCAACGCGAGCAAAAACCTTATGTATTAGAGAAGGCCAAACGAACGCAAAGATTTGAACATTAACGAGGTAATAAATCTCACTAACGAGGTAATAAAACGCGACGATTTTTGCGCTAATGAGAAATTTCCCAAACATTTTGCATCGCTACGGTATACTACGTTCCGTACGGAGCTAGAACGTACTAGAAAAGAGATAATTTTTGTATATAAACGAAGACTTTTATTAAAAAGTTTAATTCATTAATTTGATCGCGAAAATGTTACTTTAAAAAGAAATTATGTACGTATACCGTAATTTAATAATTACGATGTTACAATGAATAAAGAAGTGATTTTTAAACGTAACCTGCATAAAAATGGAAATTATTAAATGTAATTAAAGTCACGCTACTTTAAAAATTTTATTAAATAATTGAAAGGAAGATTTAAGCAAATATGTACTTTGGTAACTGCTGTTTGAAATGAGGATTTTAAATGTGGAAAATCTTGTAAGCTGATTTGACGTCAATTTAAAAATAGAAGCAAAATATATTTAATACGGTTAATTATGAATTTGAGAAGCGCTTTGTGGATTCTGCAAGTATTGCTTTTAGATTTATTTTGTTTGTAACTGATACTGGAGTGTTTGTCATTTAATTTAAGGTAGAGTAATAAATGTTAATCATATAATTATTTTTTGTAAGGGTATATTTACCAGGAAGTTTGTGTTCAGAATTCGAATCACTCTAATTTTTTAAATAGACTATTAAAAGATCATTTTTGGCCAAAACATACCTTAGCAACGTGGGAATCAAAGCCAGGTAAACTATCCACAAGAGATAAACTAGAGTTCTTTAAATTTAAACCTAGATAAGGTAAGGAACATTTTTATAGTCAAGTTAATAAGTATTTGTTAAAAATAATTTGATGTTTTAAAGAAACGATGTTGTAAATGTTCTATGTGCTTTTGCATAAGAAAAAAATTTTAGACTGTATACAGGTTTTTTTGATGCTACTGTGTTTTATTTCATTTTGTAAACTCAGCGTATCAGTTGAGCTAGTCGGGCAAAGTAAAGTTACAAAGGAAAGTATGTCGACAATTTCAAATCGTACAATTTGCTGTATCTGTATCACAGCACTCTTTTAGCGGCGCATCAAAGCGAGGCTTGTCACTGCAATATATATAAATATATATATATATATATATATATATATCATGCCCCACGCTTGGGTGACCATAACTACCGCGAGGTTTAGCTCTGTTCTAAAGCTCTAGGAATGGACGTCATAAATTCAGTGAGGTTTCCTTTTGATTGGAGCCACACCTTTTTGGGCGCCATAATTCTTCAAGCTTTTTGATGCTTATACCTAAAACTCAGATTCATCAGTGAAGTTCGCCACGGCTGCTCAGCTGCTATCTGAAATATACTACCATACTATTCTACAAAAAACACGCGGCTACAGTAATGATTTATTCATAGAAAAATGCTACACCAAAAATTCTCATCAATTCTTATTTCACACATTGGTAAAGTTACAAGCATTCTCGTTTGAAATAATACATTTTTTCGTCCGATGTTTCCTGATTAACTTTTATCCGCAAAAACTTTAGTTTGAAAGTAACAAAGCTTTTTCATACTTTACCACAGGTTTAGTAAGAGCTCATAGTAAAACCTACAAACAATTGTACTAATTTTTGGACAGTAAAATACCATAAGTCTCTCAATCATCACTTGACGATACAGCAAGACTCCCTCAACTCTGCTACTGGTCCAATTTACCATAGGTTAACCGCCAAATCGATCCACCAACGATCTCTACTGCATTTTTGTGCATGCCTTGCACCAACAACCATATATAAAGCAGTTTGTACTTACTTTCATCAAGTATGCTTCGGATCTTTAAACTATCTTTCTCATTAATTTGTATATTGCTAGTACAGACTCTACACCAACTTGTGTATAACAGTAAACTTGTTCACCACTATTAGCGGACGCGTCGATAAAAATCATAAGAGAACTCTACTAACACCTCCTGGTGTTTATATATCCATTTCTGCCCCTCTCAAGCTTCAAAATATACGCAACTCCATTGATACAAACAAAACAGCCTTCTTAGTAAAATTTTAAACGGTTAACACGTTTCTTAAAACCCCTCACAAACAAACGCTCAACTACCGCTTTAATTCTAAAAACACCAGTTTAGTCTTCATCAATTCTCTGTAAATTTATACCCTAACATCAATTGTCACCGAAATTTTAGAATTTTAGCAATACAAACAAATTCTTTTCTACGAAAGCACAAGTTTTGCGTCGCATCGAATATCCATTTCGTCGAATCTTAGCCACTACTCCTAAACGTTTATAATAAACACCCTTCTACGGAAGTATCTGTTTCCTTTTAGCCAACACACACAATCTTCTATCCCTTACTTTATTTTCAACTTGCTCCTGTCCTTGACGCATTAGCCCTCTCCAAGCAATACTCAAATAATCCTGTCTTATTTACATATATCCTATCTGATACGTCTTCTCTGTTTATCTTTAGCAGTTTGTATATGTAACCTATCTACCTTATTGCCCACTAAAATATTACAATCTTCAAATGATATAGAAACATGCGGCATCTCACTCGTACATATTAAATCTATTCCTTCTTTGTCTTACTGCTTTCTCCCCAAGTCAACCCAACACGTAACACATGATACCTCTGTCCTGTTTCTATGCCTGCTATTAACACTCCTCCTTTCCAACGGTTGTTTGTGCACATTTTCTGCTTGAATCCCTAAAATCTAGCGACGAAAGAACCTATTTACAGCAATATTAAAAAATCCTTGACCAAAGAGACTTTCAAACTCGTAAACAAATACTAAGAACGTGTTGTTTGTCTGCCTTCCTTTATTCGCATTTACTAGAACAGGCAACTGTTACCTTGTTTCTCTCAAAACACTTTCACACCTTTTATAAATAATACTAAGAAAATATCTCCTTCTACACACCGTTTAACAAACATTGTAACGGCCACTTGTCCTCTTTTGCTATAATTAAGCTTTCAAAAGTTATACAAATGCTAACGTTTTACCAATTATATTTACACTTAATAAACTATGATTAAATATGCACGCTAAGAATATTTACATTTATTACAACTGTTAATTCAAGAAAATTAATATTTCAACTTCCTTGATTATGACCTTAGAATTATTGATTTTTACGCTAAAAAATTTGAAAAGCTTTTGACTAATATACATCAAATCTGCTATAATTTAAGATGCTCGCTTTTTCACTGCACGTTAACAAATATTTACATCTGCAATTGATTAAAAAGGTTTTTCTTACTTTGGATCTACGCATCTTTAAAGTTCTTTATCCGAATTAAATTCTATCCTAATGATTTGCAATGCGTTAAAAAATCTTACTTTTGATATTTACATGCGGAAACTTGAAATAAATTATCCAATGAATTATCTAAATCAATTTTAACATTTACATTTCACAGAAATATATATATATATATATATATATATATATATATATATAAAGACAAGATATTTGCAGTTCGTAATCTGAAATATTTGTGTACAACCAAAGATTACTAAGATGTATCTGTAAATAAATCTTTATGGAAATAATAAAAGCATATTTACGAATACAAATCGAGCTAATAGTTGTATCGCCATTAACAAAACAATAACCCTATTACTTCATAAGGGAAAGAAACATTCACTGACCGGTTTCGGCTTTCTTAGAGCCTCGTCAGAGTAGACTAGTTGCTAACTATCTTATAAAAGTCTAAGTTATTATTTCATCTTATTCACTGCTAATATCCATTATGATAACCAAAATCAACTGAATCGGGAATCTCCATTCTTCTAAATAATTGCGTGAGTGATTGTCTTACACTTACATATTCCAGGTATTGGTTTGGATGACACACAATTATTTATAACAATTTCAAATAGTTTACATTATTGATGTCATTACATAAATAATCACTAGCGCGGTGCACGCTTTTCAATACGATGTTAACCCGTTCTTCTTCTGGCGTATGAGCAGTTACATGGATTATATCATCCAAAAAATTTTCATAAAATTTTTAAAACCTTACAATTCAATTCTTGCATTTTATAACAGAGTCATTCTCGCAAACTTAGTAGATTGAAGCACTCGTACTCAGGCGACATAATAACATTTCGGTTTTTCTCAACATGTAAATTAAATGAATTTGTTTTGTCAAAATTTTTTAGCAAGCAAATACTTCTATTTAAGGCTGTATTCAGTTATAAGATGATGTCTCGGTCCAGTTGTAATTCCACATCATCAATTCCATTAGCTAATCCATTTAATCTGATGTTTCTTATGTCTTAACGAAATTGTTGAATTTGAAATTCTGCTCGAAGAGCACAAAAATTTTTCCATTCACCGTACCCCAACGGTACAGTAGAATTTGTACACATACCAGTACGGCAAATAATTTAGATAACAGGTTGAACTACCATATAAAGCAAACCCAACCTTTTGGAGATGGTGGTGAGAATTTGGTGGAAAATTGACTAACGTATAGGTTGTCTAACCAACTAGTTGTTTGAGGTTTAATTGTGGTGCTCGCGCATCGCTTGAAAGATTAACACCAGCAAAATGCAGTATTTTTTTAACTTATATTCTGATCAGCGAAGTATAGCATACTAGGGTTTGGGATGCTTTCATTCGTCTTATATATTGGTAGATGCGCATACGCTGTACAAACTTGAGTAAATAATTTTAATTTTCAAACACTCATCGAGAAAGTGTAATTAATTGCTTTTACGTTCATCTAATTAACCAAGATGGTTCAATTACAAAAAGGAAATATTTGAGCTGTTATCAGTGTATGGAAAATATCTTCAAATTCTGCACTGATTAGTTTAAACATCATTTAGTAAATGATTTTAAATATTTTTGAACGATCTTTTTGATTATACAGCTTGTTACGTACAGTTTTTAATTATAAAAAGGTTTTATAAGAATTTTGCAAAAGGAATGCAAAGAGGAGGAAAAATTTAATGATAAAATCACCAAAACATAATGGGCTTATCCTGCACATGTATACTTTTCAAATTATATTTTATTGGTGTTTAAATTATTCTATGATTTAAGTGTACGATTATGTTTTCATAGGTTTTTCCAGTTTAGTTTTTAAAATATATTATACAATTTTTAAAAAGAAATCAATGGTTCAAACTATAAGTTACTGAATCTTTAATCATTAAAATCACATACAAAAATCGATAGGAAAAAACAAGTCTATGGTTCTTGCAAGTTTTCACTAATATAGTTTAACTTTCAAATCAGTTATTTCGAAAGAAAATCAACGATATAAAGCAATTAAAATTACATACAAGAATCAGCAGGAAAAGCAAGCCTTCGGTCTACGATGATAAATATTATGTTAAGGTATTTTCCTAACGAGATTCTTCAATATATTGTGGTGAATTTTTGGACGTAAAGTACATGAACATAGTGAAGTTAGATCAATTAAAGACAAAGACATTGTAGATAAATACCAAATATAAGAAATGTACAGCAGAAATGAACAATACAAAAAGAGAGACAATAAAAGTTAGTAGGCGGTATAAGAGGATGTAAAGGACATTAAAATGGTAGGTAGTGATAGAAAGATTAATATTAGAAGATAGCTATGAAAGGTTACCTAGGGGACAGAGAGAAATAGAATAGAAGATATAAATAAATCTTTTGATGGGAGTACATGTAAAATTTTTTATGGTGAAATTTGTAATTACAGCATTATATAATTGTGATTTGAAGTGAAGCAATTGATATTGAGCGGTAAATAATTGTGAGTTTGAATTGAAGCAATTGATATTGAATTGAAAGAAGTTTTGTATAAAATAATTGGGAATAATTATAATTATATTCAAAGAAGAGACAAACCTTGTATCTAGAAGTTAATTGAGAAGTTGTTTTAATTTGTGAAAGAAGAAAAATAAAATACCAATCAAAAACGCCAAATTGAGCATCACGCATTTTATTAATAAAAATAGAAAATAAAAGCTGTCAAATTTATTACAGGCTTATAATAATTTAAAAAGGTAAACAAATAACCTGTCACCAAGGTGTCAATAGTACACCGACAAAAATTGGAAGAAAATTATCCAGCGTTGGAATCAATAAGATAAAGTTAAAAAGTACGTACAAGTAGAAAGAAAAGACTTCAACAAACAAGGCAGAGCCCAGGAGACTATAATAAAATCTGGAACTTCATACAAGAAGAGGATAAGAATACCCAAATTAACCAGGGAAGTGAATACTTGTATTTAATATTTAGAACTCATATATAATCTTAGCATTTTATTAATTGTACATAATCTTAAGTTCATTTAGTTCCAGGATCCGAAAGAAACTACAATAACTTTATTTTATTTAAAAGAATTAAAATTTCCACATTATTTTGTATTACTAAAAATTTACATTCATTTATCTGTCAATTATTAATTATTCAAAATTAAGTGACACATATAAGGGGAAGTTTTAAAATTAAGTAGAACCTTAATTAATCCTTGTTGAAAATTTCAGAGAGAAAAAGCTGTAACTAAAAGAATAAAAATAAGACGCACACAAATTTGATAAATAATTTGAATAGAATTAATAGTAACACTAAAAGCTGAGAAACCGGCCCCAAACTGTAAGTCTTTACAATTATATTATTTATTTTGATTTGATTGCATTTATTTAAAATATTGAAGTGATCTAGAGTTTGGTCACGAATAGATAAAACAAACAGATACCAGCTCAAAAGTAGTATTGAAACCGAATCCCACTTGAGATCATCGTTCAAAAATAGTATCTATTAGTCGGAGAAAAATATTTATAGTTAAACCACGAAAGAGTGTCTCATAATTTAGATACATATTTCTTACGAGCATATTAAAAATACATTACAATATAGACCCCTGATAGCACCTAAAAAATCATCAGTTTCCTCTAAAACAAGTCAAAAGTAAGAGTGCGTGCATAAAACTGGACTGTGTTTGCAGAAGAAATTCGTAAGTAAAAAACGTGGATTTCAATCATTTAAATGAAAGTACGTACTGTAAAGCATACATGCATTGTAAAGACCTAATCGTTAACAAAAAATATAAGATTTTGCAAGTAGAATTACTCAAAACGGAGAACCTTAAATGTATATTACCCCAACGATACTTTGACTATCTCCAGGCAGATGGAATTAAAAAGCTAAATAATTGTATTGGTGCGTGCAAGCAACGACATTTATTTAAATAGTACGGGGTTGATTTTAATATTTTATATCGTTTGTATTCTTAGTTGTAAGGAGATTGTATATATAAATAGAAGGTAAATTTATAAATTTTTTAATAATATTGTTTTACAGTTATTAATATATAAATCAGGCGGGCATTTCGAAATTTTGTACATAGAGTTTTAGTATAAAAATGTATATGCTTTACTTTGCAAATAGTTTTAAATAAAACTTACGTTTACAAAATTTTTGTTGACAATCTAGTTTACAGTTATTATGGTCACATTTAGTCTGGTTCAATTCACTAGTTATCTTTGTAAGTCGATCAATAAAGTGTGTGAGGAAAGTGAAAATTAATTCTTTTTCATGTAAAAACCTGCATCATGTTACTCAAATGTCTCTGCATGCATTTTACTCAAAAATCTATGCATGCATCGTGCACTGTTTTTTATTATAATTTTTTGAAAAGGTTTAGTTTATAAAAAATTATCGAGCTAAATGGAGACTGTCGGTTTTGATGTTACGTCAGATATTAGAGTGCCTCAAGTGTACGTCGATAGACTGATTGATCAGGTTACTTACAATTTAAGTGAATATGAACAATCTGTTGCTTCTCGTTGCCATAAAGTAATTGTGTGCCGCAATATGTACTGCCATAGTCATACTTTCAAATTATGGCTTGAAAGTTGGACCAATTTATGCGACTTCCGTGTAAAACTTACGCTGAATCGATTTTCTAGAGATGAAAACAAGTTTGACAAAATAGTGTGGAATTAGAAGACGTACATTTTCAACTTGGAAATGAATTCGATTTAAGGTTTGAAGCGACAATAAGGTTTTGGGCTCAATAAATTTAGTAAATCATACCAATAAATTTAATTATTTTCCCATTAGTACTTTTCCCAAGTAAATTGAAAATTTTCCCCAAATAATTAGTAATGTTATCAAAATTGTATTTATGCAAATAATCTAGTACTTTATTCCAGTAAAAAATTTGTTTTATAATTTAAATTATCCAAAATCTGCTAAAATAGCTCAATTTAGGCTGCTTGTGTTAATATAGCCGTTTTATTTACTGTCACACTGTCATACAAACTGTCTGCTGACTACATTTGCTGTCATTCTGTCTGCACTGCTGTCATTCATATTTTCTTCATTCTCTTCTTTTGTGTTTTTACCATCATTATCACCTACAGCATGGATTTATCTCATTTGGCAACTGTTCCATCCCAACCTGTAACATACAATGATGACGAAAACATCGAAAATAGATCTCCAAAAAAGCTACCGAAGAAAAGGAGGGCAAAAAACTTTTCGTACAAGTTCATCAAGTCTTTTGAAAATCATAATAGTGCTATTGAGTTTATCAAGACTTTTGGTGGAATTGGCTACCATGGCAGCAACGGTCATAAACGTGCCAAGATGTCTCGCGGCCAGAAGTATTACTTCTTATGTAATACTGACAAACAATGCGATTTTCGTGCCTACATCTCCTGTCCTGATGATGATGATGTTTGCTTGGTGTTCAAAACTGATCTACCTCATAGCCATAAAGCAAAAGATTCACGTGGCATACCTGAAGAGGTAAAAGAGGTAATTCACACTCTGCACGATATGGGTGTCGACAAACCACAACAAATAATCGACGCTTTAATTGACAAGGTATTTATTATCAGTAAGAATATTCGTGCTAGTGATAATTTTTTAATCATTTTAGAATATTAATCCACCTGACTATTTCCAACTTACTAATCATCTGAAACTTTATCGGGCAGCACTGGACAAGCAAATCACTACACTTTACCGACCTTGTAGCTATCGACGCTACATACAAGTTGAACTTGGAAGAGTGGCCTGCAATTGTGGTTGGAAGTGTTGATAAGCAAAAGATTTTCCACCCATTTGGGATGACCTTAGTTACCAATGAGGCCACAGCAGACTACGAATTTGCTTTTTCTACGTTAAAGAAAGCAAACCCTCAGTTTAATCCAACCGTTCTACTTGGCGACTGTGCCCCTGCAATCACAAATGGTTTTGCTGCTGTGTTTGGACATGATTTCAAACGTATTATGTGCTTTTTTCACCTTATGAAAAATGTAAAAGAACACTCAAAATCTTTTACCTATCCCAAGATAAAGGAGGTGATAAAGGATATTCAAGATTTGCAATAGTGCCGATCAGAAAAAGAATTTTCATTTGGTTCAAAATTAATTGTTGATAAATGGAAAAATGAAACCGAAAATCAAGAAATCCATTAATTATTTGACTACTTTTACGCAAACTACGTGGAGGAGTGGAATACCTGGTATGAAGGTTATGCTGTCGGCTACCCAAAAACAAATAACCACTTAGAAGCGACAAACCGACACTTGAAAGGGCCTAGAGGCACGAACCGACGCAAGCTTCCTCTCGCCAAGTTTGTTGGCATGGTTGGCAAATTGCTCAAAAGTTGGTTCAACCAAAGGAATTTGGTGTACGATCATTCGGTGGCCTTTGCAGAGGTTCCTCCAATCAATATAAAGCTATCAACAAACGCATGGCAATATTCACAACTTTACATGAAACATGTTCAGCAAAAACAACATCAGCAAACTATTTACTACTTTTTCCATCTAACCTCTCTACTACCACCAATCGAAAAGCCATTACAGATACCGAACTGAATAAGTTTCTTGCAAACACCAAGCAGCTGCGCTATCGTTCCTTTGACACATTCGTCAAAGGTCACCTGGACCGCATATGGATTGTCACATATAACAGTGGTGGAGAATGGCTCAAAGAATTGCACTGTAGTTGCCCTGAGTTTTACAAGTCCTACGTGTGCAAACATTTAGTTTGCATTGCTATAATCAACTCTGATTACTCACCTCCAATGGAGGCTAAGGCTATCTCACTAAACGCGAAAAGAGGTCCCGGAAGGCCTGCAAAAGTAGGCAATGCCCTGTCTTTACAGTAAATCTTGGGATATTTGCTTGATTTTTGTTGTTGTGATTATTCTTTTGTGATTTTTTCTTAACCTATGACTTCAATTTTGTAGTAAATTAACACAATTAAACTATTTTTATCAATTACTAATTATATTGGAGCTATTACTATATTTATTGGCAAAAAAACAACTTTTTTTTGGGATATGTACTAATGGTGGAAATAATTAAATTAATTGGCAGCATTTACTAAATTTATTGGTCGATTAATTGTATGCCGTTTGAAGCTATTTAAAAATGGTGTGCTAAGACCGCAATGGTTGGAAATGGTATTATAGACGAAGAAGAAGAAACGTTTGCACCGAAGCTTATAAAGGGTCCTTGTGTCATCACTTTGCGTGAACGCAAACTCTGGAGATTAACATGCGGGAGTTACTAACATATTAACTAAATCAGATGGTTGATACAAAATTGCAATCGCTCTTTTTTGTATTCGTTTAATAAAACACTCTAAATTTAGGAGATACTATAATTATATTTGGTATTACACAAATACAGTGGGAAACGATGCCGCCAATATCATAGTTAAGATTAAATCTGGATGTCATGTTATGTTTCTTAATACTATAATAAATTGTAAACCTTAAGTTCACATTAAACATAACAGACCATGACAAAGGACTGAAGCTAGCACAAAAAGAGAAAAGAGCTAAAATTTTGCTCGAAAGTAATATAAGAGCGTGTAATTTTCTATTCAGCGAGGGAAATAACCATAATTATTTAACAGCTCTGGAAATAAGTACATGTTATCAAGACCGGTATGTGAAAGACGTGCTGGTTGCGTGCTCTCCTCTGCAAATGTGTAAAGGATGGAAAGCTTCGGATAATTCCGGTGATGACGCATGTTCCAGCACAAAACGGTCAAGCATCGGTCTTAATTTTCAGTTTAATCTACTATGCATTCGCAAAAATTAATATCTAATCTTATGCAAGAACGTGATAAATGAAGATCTGCTATTTATAAAAATATTATATATTATTGTTCATATATTGTAAACGGTAAAAAAAGTATAATTAGAAATGTTTTGAGAATGTGTCAAAATCATGCTATAAAAATGGACTCCTTTGAATGGGAGTTTGTATGTCGGACGTATGTCGGAAGTATGTCGGACATATGTCGGACGTGTGTCGGAGGTACGTTGTACGGATGCGAGACGAAAGAAAACGAGAAAATAGTGAGAGAGGGAGGACTTAGGTTAGTTCACGTTGTTCGCACTTAGGTTTAGTTGGTGTTGCGGATGAAGTGTAAAAGCAGGGGGAAGGACGGTTTTGATTAGTTCACGTTTTAAACAAAATTAAATAAAAACCCTTAACCACAAAAAATATTTAAATTACTAGATACGTATTTCGACCACTATGTGGTCATCATCAGTAGGAAAAAAAAAAAAAATTAGCTGTATAATTTACTATATTGTTGCTTTAAACACTATCGAGGATATTCTCCTCACCCGCAGGCTGATGTTCTCAACAACAAACAAGTGAATTGTGACATTATAACTTAAATCTACCTAATTTATACTAATTCTGAATCTACTGAAGCGGAACCAGTTTAATCTTGCTTTCTCATTGGTTGTTGACCAATAGGGAAAGCAAAGCAGATGACTCTATTGGCCCTTTATCGGTGTTTAAGAGGGGTCCTTCATGTTTAACAATTTTAATTGATTCATAGGCATTTAAGGAGGAAAACGTTGGCACCGCTTTTAACAATTTAACATTTTCTAGTTTAACGGGGTGGCTGGTTTCAAATATATGTTTGGCGACCTGAGACCTTTCATATTTACCATATTTGAAGTGAGCAATGTGTTCTTTAAATCTTGTTGTTATATTCCTCTTGGTCTGACCAATATATTTTTGAAAACACCCTGGCCCTGCACAACTAATTTCATAAATCCCCGACTTTTGCAATTTTTCCACCTTGTCTTTTGGATTACCTAGCAAATCTTTAATTTTATTAGTATTAGTGAAAGCAATTTTGAAATTACACTGTTTGAATATTTTATCAAGACCTTTTGTGGTTTTGTGAAACGGAAGTTTAACATATTTAACATTATCGTTAGAGGTGGTTGATTGCAAAGTCGTTGATTTACGGATGTTGATCCTATTTTACGCTTTCTAAAAATATTATCTATAATATCAGAAGAGAAACCATTGTAATTCGCTATTTGTTTAATAAGAGCAAATTCCTTATTAAATCTGTTTTTATTTAAAGGAAATTTAATAATCTATTAATTAAAAGTTAAATGAAGCCAACTTATGTTGTATGCTATGATTAGAGGAAGACAAAATAAAGCGATTTACATTGGTTTCTTTTCTATAAATGTCAAATTCTAATTTATTACCATTTCTAATTACTAATGTATCTAAAAAGGGTAATTGTCCATTATTCTCTAGTTCATACGTAAATTTTATGCTTTGAAATTTTGAATTCATTTCATTAAGAAAATCATCAACATTTGATTTAGAAGTGTCAAAAACTGCAAAAATATCATCCACGTACCTTAACCATATTCTTGGGAAGTATTTGGAGCTTGTTTCGCATTGCATGTCCCAGAACTGTTTTCAATTCAACAACAAGTTGTACGAACAACATGAAGGCACAGCAATGGGAAATAGCTTATCACCTTTCATAGCAAATTTATTTATGTCTCGTTTTGAAACCGAGTTAAAAGAAAACTCCAAATACTTCCCAAGAATATGGTTAAGGTACGTGGATGATATTTTTGCAGTTTTGACACTTCTAAATCAAATGTTGATGATTTTCTTAAAGAAATGAATTCAAAATTTCAAAGCATAAAATTTACGTATGAACTAGAGAATAATGGACAATTACCCTTTTAGATACATTAGTAATTAGAAATGGTAATAAATTAGAATTTGACATTTATAGAAAAGAAACCAATGTAAATCGCTTTATTTTGTCTTCCTCTAATCATAGCATACAACATAAGTTGGCTTCATTTAACTTTTAATTAATAGATTATTGAATTTCCTTTAAATAAAACAGATTTAATAAGGAATTTGCTCTTATTAAACAAATAGCGAATTACAATGGTTTCTCTTCTGATATTATAGATTATATTTTTAGAAAGTGTAAAAATAGGATCAACATCCGTAAATCAACGACTTTGCAATCAACCACCTCTAACGATAATGTCAAATTTGTTTTAACTTCCGTTTCACAAAACCACAAAAGGTCTTGATAAAATATTCAAACAGTGTAATTTCAAAATTGCTTTCACTAATACTAATAAAATTAAAGATTTGCTAGGTAATCCAAAAGACAAGGTGGAAAAATTGCAAAAGTCGGGGATTTATGAAATTAGTTGTGCAGGGCCAGGGTGTTTTCAAAAATATATTGGTCAGACCAAGAGGAATATAACAACAAGATTTAAAGAACACATTGCTCACTTCAAATATGGTAAATATGAAAGGTCTCAGGTCGCCAAACATATATTTGAAACCAGCCACCCCGTTAAACTAGAAAATGTTAAATTGTTAAAAGCGCTACCAACGTTTTCCTCCTTAAATGCCTATGAATCAATTAAAATTGTTAAACATAAAGGACCCTCTTAAACACCGATAAAGGGCCAATAGAGTATCGCTTTGCTTTCCTATTGGTCAACAACCAATGAGAAAGCAAGATTAAACTGGTTCCGCTTAAGTAGATTTAGAATTAGGATAAATTAGGTAGATTTAAGTTATAATGTCACAATTCACTTGTTTGTTGTTGAGAACATCAGCCTGCGGGTGAGGAGAATATCCCCGATAGTGTTTAAAGCAACAATATAGTAAATTATACAGCTAATTTTTTTTTTTTTCCTACTGATGATGACCACATAGTGGTCGAAATACGTATCTAGTAATTTAAATATTTTTTGTGGTTAAGGGTTTTTATTTAATTTTGTTTAAGTCGTGCCACAGTGTTCCTATAGATTAGTAGTTCACGTTGTTTGGCCCTAGGCTAGTTGGTGTTGCTTGGACTTAGGTTAGGTTAGTTCACGATGTTTGGATTTAGGTTAGGTTAGTTCACGTTGTTTGAACTTAGGTTAAGTTAGCTGGATTTGTCTGAACTTAGGTTAGATAGCAGAGCCTGTTATGACGAAAAATGGGTGGAGAGGCGAGATGGTAAGTGGTGAGATGGGAGGTGTGAAGCGGAAAGTGAAAGGGGTGAGGTGTGAGCTGTGGGTGAAAAGTGTTGAGGTGGAAAGGTGGGAGGTGGAGAGGTGGGAGGTTGCGTTACTAGGTGGTAATGTAGTGGTCCAGACGCTCTTTTTCTACCTACTCAGCAACAACAACACCAATCACGGTATTTCCTTTCAGGGTAACCAAACCTAGCACCTCTTTCTGAGAAGATATGCACGGCATAACTCTAAACCACTACATTACTTTTACTCCCAGCACCATTCACAATCTTTCTCCACATCTCTCGATCCCTTCACATTTCCTTTGCCTCTGTAACATTCATACATTGCTTTTGGCATACTATTTTATTCCTCATACTTCTCACCTGTCGTTCTTTCAGAACCTCCTATACTACATCCAAGCATTTTTACGCGGTTCTGCCTTTTGTTGGTCTACCAGTCACATTGCTTGCTTATATACGTTTGGTAGGTCCATCCTCGTTTATTCTTTCCATTATAACGTAAATTAATAAATTACTGGTTGGGTTAACTAGTTAGGGATTATTTTTATATCCCCAAATGTGACCAGTAACCTTTAAGGAAGGATTTCCTTAAAATGATGGAACGCAAATATCTTCCGACTATGCTAGGGGTCTATTCCTTGGGCAGAGCTTATGAGGATTGGTAGTGGTTCTTTTTACAAAGCATTATTTTATTACTAGGGTTAGATTCTCAACAAAACAGGGGTTTGAATAGGGCGCCACCAAGTCATTAACTTTAAACACAGGGTTTCTCTAAGGGAGACTTGGGCGTCCTTAGGGAGGAATACCGTATTAACTGCTAACGCAGGAGCTGTAAAGAAAATTTAATTAAACATACAAAAATGAAGACACAAGAGGTGTTCTCTTGCTACCTCGTATAAAAAAACAACAAAGATTAATCAGGCTACGATAATATGAACACAGATTTTATGCTTCAAATACAGAAAAGGCTATTAAAGCTTCTTGTTAAATTGGGTTTACCATTTTACTCTATTTGATCTTATACTTTGTTACCCTACTTCTGAACGTACTTGTTCAGAATAAAACAATTAATTAAGAAAATTAAATGTTGCTTCTTTAATTAAAATTGTTCTTTCATAAAAATTGTAAATATAAAATTCATGTTTAAGAAAAGATAATACAAGTTTCATCTACTCATAAGGTAGGATTATATATTCAAAGCAAAATATTAAAAACTTTAAATGTTGCTTTAGTTACAAAAGTTTGACTTGAATTTATACCAGAAATATCAGATCTGTTTTTTGTGTTTACATATTTATAAAACTTTAACTATTTTGTCTATTAATTCATTATTCAAAAATTGTAAGTGAAATCATACATATATGAAACATCAATAAGAACTCTTTAAGTTTGCCTAATTTCATAAAATTTAATAACTGTAATTATACTGAACTAGTATTGACAATGAAAATTTACTATGGCCCTTCTTAATATGCTAAACGGATTTATGAGAATAGATAGTTACAAAAATATTTTCTGAAGCAGCCTCGTATCAAAGATCACCAAATGTAGACGTGATGCAAGAATAATTCTAATCTCTTACCTTGGCTCTGCAGGTGTTCTTTACATGTTGTCGTCACAACATGTTAGGGCAGGTGTTAATACATACATTTTTCAGAAAATAAGTGACGTAAAATCCACATGTTTCACAGAACACGAACAGCTGCTTGACCCTTGAACGGGACCATGCTAACTTTTATGCGTTTTTGTTATACGCACAAACTGGACCAACCAAATTCAAATACTAAACTTAGATGTTCTACTGTGTGTAAATCTTGAACGAAAATTTCAACAGTACCATTCCAATGCATCATCGGACTTAATTTACAAACCATAAAAACTTCTACATACTTTGTAGAACGTTTCCTTAAAATTCGAACTTATTGTTTTCTCCATAACATTATATAAAATCCAACTATCCATCGTACGTTTGAAGGACGTTCATATTGGATCGATACCCTATCGCAAAGTTGACGTGAATGAACCATAAGTTGATACCCGCTGCCTTAGTTTTATAAAACCAGATAATACAAAACGACTTCTTAAAGTTGAGAATTATAAAATAAAAATCTAATTGAGGACTTTCTACGAAGCGTTGAAAAACATGTTTTATCGTAACTTTTACGAAATCATTAAAGGAATATTTTATGTGTTATTTACACAAATGTCCAAAGAATTATTAAATGAATTTATCAAAGGAATTATCCAAACAAAGTTATTTATTAGAAGTCATTTAAAAACGTCGTTAAAAGGAACGTTATAACAGACGAAAAGAAAAATTACGAAAAGAGCGCTACAACAAAATTATTCAGTTAGTCTAATTAATTATTATTTTAATTCTTACCATCGTTAAAACACCAAGGCCTAGTGTTCAGCGCACTAGGTTCTACTACCGCACAAAAAGCCAGACGCAAGTTACATGCCAGAACCCTTATTAGTTCCATAATCGTTCTCGACGAGAGCTCTAGCTAATCTGTGTGCAAATGTGCTATGCACGAAACAGGAAAGCTGCTTGGTCTTGATAATAATTGTATTAACATTCGGCGCCTGATGTTAGCAACCAAGCTAGCATTTCTGTATAGCGGTTAGCACATACAATATCAATACTGGTATTTATTTGTTTAAAAATTGGTTTGCATGATATTAATGACTATACTAGAGTTATTAGGACTAAAAAATCGTTGATGTTCTGCAGTGGTCAAAAAACTGTTACACCATATCTCCAAACCATCTAAGCGTACTTTGCTCGCTTAACTCCTTAAGGTTTACTTCCACCCATACTCTACTCTAATCCATTCGTTTGGCACTTTCCGTATACACTTCTTATGAACCTGCAGCATTTATACCATGCATCTTCTGCGAGACCCAAGTTTCGCTTCCATACAGAACAGTTGGCACAAACACACTGTTGTAAATGGCCAGCTTTGCGTTTATACTCAATCCTTTATTCCTGTTCACTGCCCACATACTTTCAGACACTTTTCATCCAGCATTCTCCCTTCTTTCTACTTCACCATTCAGCTTTCCATTATTCAAAAACTTTCTACCGAGGTACACGAAGTCATTTACTTTCTCTATCGTGTCATTGTCCATTCTAAATACAAAGTCATCAATTCCTCCATCTCTGTCAAAAATCATTACTTTGGTCTTATTTTCATTCACTTTCAATTGCATATTTCCACACGCTTCCGACAGTCTGTCAAGCATTCGCTGCAAATCTTGTGACGATTCGGCCAACAATAATTCATCATCAGCATACAACAGCACACTGACATCTGTTTCACCAATTTTCACTTCCATTCCTACGCAAGCCTGCCTGATACATTTATCCATAAATACATTGAATAGCCATGGTGACATCACGCAGCGCTGTCTTACACTTTCCACAATGTCAAAGTATTGCCCCATGTAATCATTCACACGTACACATGTTCGACTGCCTTCGTACATCGCTCTGATGGATCTTATCAAGCACTTGCTTACGCCGTATTCACACAGCGCCTTCCATAGTTCACTTCTGTTCACGGACTCATACGTTTTTCCAGATTTACAAATGTTGCATACATTTTCTTTCTAGCATGCATACACTTTTCAACAATTTGTTGCATTGCAAACATCTGATAAACATGTCCTCTTCCAGGCATAAAACCACATTGAACGTCCTATACTTTATGCAAAGGGATAATGATTGCATTCTTCCAATTTTCAGGTACCTTTGCTTGTTCTATACACAACTCTATCAGTTTGCACAAACATTCTATCAGCACCCCAGATCCATACTTAAGCATTTCACTTGTTATTCCATTTACACCTGCCGCTTTGCCATTTTTCAGAGTTTGCACCGCCTTTTATACCTCATCTACGCTGCATTCTAACTTTATACTATTATCTACGTTTTCGACCAGTATATTACTGCTCTCTTCGTCATCCATACAGCCATCTGTATCCTTCTTGCCACCGCCATACAGCATCTTAAAATACTCATTCCAACAGTGTCTTACACTTGCTTCGTTCCAAACAATTTCATCTCTACTGTTAACAATGCCATTCACACTCTTATTTCCACCCTTTCTTGTCTTCCTTACGCATTTCCAAAACAAGTTTCTGTTCCCTTCAAAATTACTCTGCATTTTTTCACCCTCCCTCTTCCTCAGTTGTTCTTTACTTGTCTTCACTACTTCTTTCGCATATCGCCTTTTCTCTTTATATACTTCCTGAAGTTGCTGTCTTAACTCAACATCTTTTTCTTCAATCATTCTTTTATATGCCACTCTCTATTGTTGACAACCTCTTTGACCTCATCGTTCCACCATGTATTGTACTACATGTACCAATCATTGTCATTCCACATACTTCCAAAGCACATTTCATTATACTGTTTTTTATACAATCCCATGCTTTCTCCACATCTTCAAACTTCACAGCATTATGCAATTCCTGTTTGCGTACTCTTTTTGTGTCGACTCTTCCAACAAGCGTTCTACTATTACTCTTGATTGTCTCACATTTTGCTTTCTTCTCCACGCCCACTTTCGGCTAAGATCAATTCTGGACAAAACTAAAAAATAATCGGTCCCATATTCAGATCCTCTAATTACTCTCGTGTCTTTTACCAGTTCTCTTAAACTTTCATCAAACACAACCAAGTCAATTATACCTTTGCATTTGCCCTTTTACCATGTATCCTTATGTTTATCCCATGTGTTGGATACAATCAATTCTCTTTCCATACATATACTCACTAAAATATCTCCATTTTCATTCGTTCCTGGATCGCCAACGGACCTACCACATAATCGGTATTTTCTGTGTCTACTCCGACCCAACTACACATATCACCTAATAGAACCACGCGGTCATTCCTTTCGAGTTCGTCTAATGCATTTTCCAACTCCTGCCAAAACTGCTCACATTTCCTATCGTCATTCACTGGAGCAAAACGTGCTACTACAAAAATTTTTCTAAAGCCCACTTTGATTCTAACCCTCAAAATGCTGGGAAAACCAATTCATATTGTTTCATGCATGCTTTTGCTTGATCATTTAAAATTAAACCAACACCTTTCGTCTCAAACTCATTGCTCTCTACTCCAGACCCCAAATCTAACATACTGTCATCTAATTCCACAACATGTTTCTCCTTCCGCTTCGTTTCACTCAAACACAGCACATCCATGCGCCTTTCTTTCATTTCATTCATGATTTCATACTCTTTCCGTACACTTGCCTGACATTCCAAGTACCAAATCTCCATTCCTGATTCATGCGGTCGTTATCTGATGGGCCAGATATTTTCCGTCTCAGTCGCCCACCATGACTTTGACGGTTCGAGGCTTTCGCAAAGGTCTTGTTAGTAGTGTTACTTAGGTTGAACCAGGTTACCAGTCTAGATCGCAACCGTGCCATTGTAGCTTTCCCTACTAACGGTAACGACGCCTTACCGTTCAGTGTTGGCATGTTTAGTCTCTCTGCCATAGACGCCGTCACGATTCCCAGTCCTCCAGGTGTGTCTAACGTCTTTCAATACAAGATAAAACTTCCTCTTCCAAGGGGGTTATCGTGTCAGGCAGCAGAAAGTTGACCGCGCTACTACCACTAGAAGGTACATGTTGTGCATTGACACACATCGAGCGCTTCTTATTCAGGTCCATGTATTTCCCTTATTATTATTTCCCATAATTTTATAAGTTTTATTTTTTTCAATGAATTGTTGAATATAGTTTTCTGCCGTATTTGCAGATTTCCCTAGCCGTATTGTTTTAACATTAATATATCACCACCACCTTCCACAAGTAGTATCGCTGACGTTCTTCTAAAACTATGTCCGGTATAACTTGTGGGACTATCCAATTTTAAAAATTCATGAATTTTTTGTGGTAATTTGGTAGGCCTATTTTTCTTATTAATTGATTTACGCATTTTCCTGCTTGAAAGCGTAAAAAAAATCGTGAATAATGAATCTTCGGCCGTAATAAGGCATATTTACTTAATATTTCTAAAAAACTTAGACCACTTCTTGAAGCAGTGATAGTAAAAGTTCGTGGTTTTATTAGTTTTAGTATCAGAAATATTTATTATGATAATTGATTATTGGTATTAAATATCACCTACAGTTAATTTTATTAGTTTGTCACATCTACATGCTCCTAATACTATCATAATAAGAATCACCTTAAAAAATTCAAAAATGTATTATTTATAAAATAAATTCTCTTTTTACCTTTAATTAATAAATACTTATCGTCAGGGACTTCAATTATAATTTAATTAATTCCTTTCTCATAAAAGTCTTAGCTTCTTAGCTCTAAATCTAACATTCGGGCATTTTAGAAACACTATGACTTTAGGGTATTTAATGTCAATATTCTGACGTATTTTCAACATTCTACGCAACATGAAATTTTTATAGTAGTCGATTTTAAGGTCGTATTTTTTTATTGAAAAACAAGCTGTAACGGGCATTTTTTATCGTTTAACATTTTACGCTTTTTCTCAACTAGTAAATACCTTTCTGCAATTACTATTTCTATATTTTATTTGTAATGAGTGGATCGCTGTTTGTATAAAGTAAATTACTGTCCAACTTATCGGAAATGATAAACCGCTGTAATTAATTATTTAGATATGATTGCGGCATTCACGTTTTGGTTGTTCCTTATGTTACTAGCGAAGGAGATAATAGTCGACAAGAGTTTATGGTAACAACGAGTTTATATAAACAGTTTGAGTTTGCTCTTCGATCCTAGAGATTAATTACGTTAAAAAGAGTGTGTGCTGTTTGCTTGGAAAAGGGTCGGATTGTTTTAGTGATACGCGTAGCTTTACTAATTGTTCTTTTTGTTGCTTTTCTGTTGAAAAAAAAAGTGATAGAACTTGTTGACTCGACCGCACGTGCTTGTTTTACGGAACATTATTTTAGTGATACGCGTTGTCTTACTAATTGTTTTTAGTTGTTTTTCTTGTGAGATAAATGTTTTAAGGAACATTTGACGGACTTGCTTTAGTGATACACGTGCTTTACCCGTTATGGTTCTTTTTAGTTGTTTTGTCTTTTGATTTTTAAACGGTGTGTGCGATCTAGTTTCGCGGTCCTTTTTCTTCTCAGAGTAGCGCATACTTTGGATTATTTAAATACAGTGATACTGTAGTTTCTGAATTTTCTAACAACCAAGAATCTAAAATAGACCAGTGCTTGCGCAAATTTCGTTATTTGCGAAATATAACAGATTACCGGCTTACAAAGGTATTGGTTGAAGTTTCTCACTGCTTATTGGGATGATTATGAAAATAATATACATCTGGTCCCAGTTGAAATTAAACTAGTGCTACAGAATATTTCGAAATTATTGTCTTAGGAAATAGAATTACCAAGAAATTTATCAAGGCTACATAGTTCCGACGTGTGATAATGTCTGCTGCTAACACCAGTGAAATACGTAGGTGTGATTAGTGTAACGTGTGATCAGTTCCATCCACACCCTCACAGTCAAGGGTGAAGTGCTTCGTTAGTGCAGGACATCGTTGAATCCCACACTTCAAATGCGAGGAAGCGTTGCTGAAGGACTTTTGTAAGTTGAACTATTTCCTACTTGTTATTACTTTAAACATCTATCCGTTGCTTTACCATATCTTTGTCGTTCTGATACCTTTTACAATAGACTTGCATGCTATTTTAAAACATAGAAAAAAAAAGAAAGAAAGAAAAATCAATACTACTGAATTACTCATACCAATTGTGTCTTATCTATTTATCTTTTGTCAACATTTTGTCTGATTTATGTTTAATTGGTGTGTGAAGAAACGTTTGTGCTACTCCCCAATATTACCTCACTTTGTACTAAACTGTTATCAAAGGAATGATGATAAAACGGCGAAACCTTTTTAAGCATATATTTTTTGTATAACAACAATGGTGATGATTGTGATTATGATGATTATGTTAAAAAACTAAATCGTGTTCATATCAGTTCCCAGAGTAGATTTTATAAGTTTTATTACAAAGTTCTTTTACTAAAAAATTCTAGAACCCACCAAATGCCAAAACCATTTGTCATTTTCGTTACCCTGCCTACTCCCCAAACTTTTTATTTTAAACCAATTTTAAATAGTTAGATCGCGTAACCCAACTATAACTCTAAAAATACAAAGGTGACATAAGTCAAATAATTAAAACTAGATGGAGTTCCAACATTCTCCCCCCTGGTAAGTAGAAACAATTGAAACAAACAAGCTGTTTCTGCTTAGCCACACATTGTTACACTACATCCAGAACAGCTACTTTCGTAGCAGGACGCGTATATGTCCCGTTGATAGTTTTAACCACCACTTGTCTGACTTGGTCGGAGTGTCTTCCTCTGTGCACTTCCACTACAACTCCTTTTACCCAAGAGTTTCGCTTTGTCTCTTCAACAATTACCACAACGTCCCCTACTTCAATTGGCTTCACCTTCTGAAACCACTTTGTTCTTCGTGCTAAGGTCGGCATATATTCGTGTAACCAGCGTTTCCAAAATGAAGTGCCATTTGCTGTGACAGCTTGTAATTTCGACGCATCGCTATTACGTCAGACTCGTGCACCTCTTCAAGCGGTTTTATTCCTCCTGATGATCCCAAAAGGAAATGATTAGGTGTAAGTGCTTCTGGTTCATCAGCACTAATAGGCAGGTATGTAAGTGGTCTAGAGTTTATAATACTTTCGACTTCTAATAAATAGCAACGTAGATTCTCGTCGTCAGGTCGCTTAGTAGGCATCATACGTTCAAGACAACACTTTACCGATCTAACTAATCTCTCCCAACTCCCTCCCATATGGGGAGCTGCGGGTGGATTTAACTTCCAAGTTATATTCTCAAAGTGCGCTTGAATTTCATCCAATGGAATTTGATCAATTAGTTTTTCAACTCATTTTTACGCCTATGAAATTCGTTCCATTGTCTGTATGAAGCTCAATGGGCATACCGCGTCGAGAAATGAAGTTCCGAATACACATCATACACGAATCCTTGCTTAAAGAGTGTGCAAGTTCAATATGTATGGCTCGTACTGTAAGACAAGTAAACATACACACCCATCTCTTCTCTACACGACGCCCTACTACTACTTCCAGTGGTCCAAAGTAATCTATTCCAGTATAGGAGAACGGTCTTGAATATGCACCTAATCTAGCCTGAGGGAGGTCAGACATCTGGGGTGGATTAGGATGTGCGTGTAGATTTTGCAAAACTGACAACGTGTCCGTATAGAGTTCAAAACTACACGCAAACGTGAAATTACATACAATTGTCTGAGCTCGTTCACCACTGTTTCGTGATTCGCATGTAAATACTTCTCATGGTAATGCATAACGATCAACTCGGTTACTTTATGGGACCTTGGTAATATTATTGGATTTTTTACATCAAACGAGATTTCAATTGCTCTTGACGTGCGTCCTCTCATCCGAAGAACGCCTTTCTCATCTAAAAATGGAGACAACTGATACAAGAGGCTGCTTTTCTCCAATGGTATGTCAGGATGGTTTTGTAACTGATTTATCTCTTCCCGATAACTGTTCAACTGTGCTTGTCGGTACATAACTTCTTTTGCTTGGCGTATTTCAGTTGGTAAAAGTACACCCGATCTTTTAGATTTATTTTTAAAGTTGTATAGTATTCGCACTATCCAACCCATAGTTCGATATGCCTTCCTCCATTGAGAACATTTGTTTATAAATTTTTCTAATAAGTTAGGTGTTACGTCACTGTGGAATAGTTGTAACTTTAGGTCGTTTTCAGTTTTCATATTTTCCTCCTTGTTTCTTGTAAACCATTTACTCTCGGGAAGATTTAAAAACTGAGGTCCAACAAACCATCTGCTAGTAGAGGATATCTGCGATTGTGATTTCCATTTGGTTGCATCGTCTGCTACGTTGTGAGCGGATGGAACCCACCGCCAATTTGCAAGGGTTGTGGTTTCTAGGATCTCAGCTATGCGAAGAGCCACAAACTGTTTATATTTCCTTGCATCTGAACGCAGCCAAGCAAGAACATTTGACGAGTCGGTCCAAAGAAAACTTCTTCAGGTACAATATTATGACCTGATATAATGGTATTTGCTAATCTAGCTCCAAGAACAGCAGCTTGTAATTCAAGCCTAGGGATCGATACTGGACGAAGAGGAGCTACTTTTGACTTTGCTGCTACTAATGAACAGCAGACAGCTGTTGACGCTTCATATCTAAAGTACGCTACCGCCGCGTACGCTAACTCACTGGCATCTGTAAACACATGTAATTGGAGAGTCTTATAATCATACGAAAAATAGCATCTCGAAATCTTAATTTCTCCTATCTTAGGAAGTATTTTAATCCATTTAACCCAGTCGGTAAATTGAGAATCCGTAACTAACTGGTCCCAACCTATTTCAGAGCGCCAAATGTCTTGCAAGAGAATTTTAAGACCAATCAACAGGGAGGACAGGAAACCCAAGGGATCAAAACCATCATAAGCGTTCTCAAAACTTCCCGCTTAGTGGGCTTTCGGACTCCTGCTACTACTTCCTTGTCTAATCGACCAAAGTTGAGGTTGTAGTAAAATTGGTCGTCCATAGTGCTCCACCACATACCTAAAACTTTAGAACCAGCAAATCCATCGTTGCCGTTTAAATTCTTTAGTTGACTAGTGTTGTCGTCCTCCAAATTCAGCTGGGAGGTAATCAATTTTGAATTTGAAATAAAGTTTCGTATAATGAACTTGGCTTCTTTATGTATCTCAATTACGTCGTTTGCGATCTGCAGAGCTTCCTCTTCTGAATCAAAACTCTCAAGCCAGTCGTCTACATAGTGATTTTCAACAATAGAATTCACTGCTTTTGCATTTGATCCTCCGAACCGTAAAGCATTAATATTCTTCACATATTGAGCGACCGTGGGGAACATGCAGCCCCAAAAGTCATTACCCTCATGACGTATGTGATCGGTTCATCGTTTGGAGAATTCCGCCAAAGGAATCTTTGGCTTTGTTGGTCGCTTTCACGTATAGCCACCTGATGATACATTTCTTTGATATCGCCTGATAGGGCGAAACGCTTTCTCTAAAGCGAAAGAGTACGTTGATTAAAGAACACAACATATCGGGACCTTTCAACAACATTTCGTTTAAAGAGGTTCCATTAGCCACTGCCGCAGCATCCCACACAATCCGAACTTTGTTGGGCTTATTCGGGTTGAAAACGGAAATATTGGTAAATACCATGTTCTGTCCTCAAGTTTAGCAGCTTCCTGATCTGTAAGCTTTTAGTATAACCCTTATCTAAGTAAGCTTGCATTTGAGTCTTAATATTCTCCGCTAAAACGGGATCCTTAGCCAATCTTCTTTCCAAGCATATTAATCTTTTCATAGCCATGTCGCGACTAGACGGCAATTGAATTGAATCGAATTTCCACAGTAAGCCCGCTTCATATCCAAATTTAATTTTGCGTGTTGTTTTGCTAGAATACTCATTGCTCGCCGATCGTCTTCAGATTGCAAATGAAACACAGGACTCTTTGTAGTGAGTGACTCAACGCAAAAACTGTTTTACTTGGTCGTGCAAGTCGTCTTCAAATCCACAGTCACAGACATGGTAATGATGATTTAGATTACTATTTACTTGATCTGCGTAGTTTCCTAGGATAGTCCAACCTAACTTCGTTTTAGTGGCGATTGGTTCTCCCATTGACCTTCTTTAATTTTCAGTGGTAAGCCCAGTTGCCAGTGTTCAATACCAATCAGTATGCGCGGCTTTGCATCTTTATAGCTAGCAATTGGAAGATTTCTTAAATGGTTATATGGGGTTTCAGTCGGCTTATACTTTAACGACTGAGTAGTTAGATTTAATCCTTGCACAGTACGAACATTGGAGATACGGTACCTTTTGCAACTTTCACTATCACCTGAAATTTCTAGAGACACACAACGACTTTTTTTCTCTTCTCGAGTCGAATCTCCAGTCCATTTTAAATGCAGTGAGCTGATAGGTCCTTTGAGATTTAATTCTTGCGCTATTTTTTCGTCTAAAAGTGTACGGGTTGACCCTTCATCCAGAAATGCAAATGTTTTTATGACTGTACGCGGTCCAAACAATCGTACCGGAATTACACGAAAAAGCAGTCGACTTGGAACTAAGGAGTGAATGGAAATCGTATTCGAACGTTCATGTTCTCTTGGCTGGTTTGCTATGGGTTCGATAACATGTTTTACATCATTGATTAATGGTGATTAAGGAGGTTAAGATATATGATATGCAAATTGCAATGAAGGACCAATTGCTTTTATAGCAATAACGATAATGGTGGAGCGGTTATGTAATAACAAAAAAAGACAACTACCAACTAATTAAGGAAGGGTATAAATACCTTAGGTCTTGCGCCGCTGGGGGCAATAGACACTTTCACGCACAAAGCTTTGTCCTGCGCCGCTGGGGCAATAGACACTTTCACGCACAAAAGCTTTTACGGAGAACCAGTAACACGCTCGACCGGGTGTCGGTCTCGCTTTGAAAGCTCTAATACGACCGTCCCTTTCAAGGGTTCGAAGGCGACTTGCTTCTCTAAAGGCTCGAGTACGACTGTCACTTTATGCACTGTTATTGCCGGTATATAAAATGTTTCACTCAAACTGTAGGATGCACGCACAAAGTATTTATTGTCACAAAATACCGAATTGTTCGATGACGACGTAACAATCATCATGAAGTAAATGATGATGTTTAAATAAACAACCGTTCACATTGCATTTCGTTTGGGAGTTGCAGTGTTTCCAGAAATGTTTAAGAAGGCATTTTCTGCATAAACCATTCTTTTTAATTATCTCCCAACGTTCCTTAACGTTGGCTTTCTTAAACGCAGGGCATTCCGCGATTTCGTGTGCGTCGCTAATACAAACACAACACTTTGAACCAATACGTTGGGCAGACATTATCGATGGATTTCCATTGTCAACGTGAGAATAGACTTTACCCTTTGTTTTAAAGGAACGTTTCTCAAGTTTTTCTCCGGATTTATACAATATGTCAAGACTACTGGGTAATACCGTGCCTACTTTATCTGCCTGTATCGTCAACCAGTCATCCAGGGTAGATAAAGTTTCCAACTCAGAGTATTCCCCATATTGCTTTAACTTGAAATCAGCCCATTCAAGCTTAAGCGACCCAGGAGTTTTGTACCAATTCGTTTAACAATGTCGGATTGGTTAGATGATTTGTCATGCCGCAAGCTTGCATGGTAACACAGAGGTGTTGCACCGCTATATGGAGATCCAACAGTGAATCTAATTTTTCTAAATTTACTCGAGGGAGTGCCTGAACGTTTGCTATTAACTCGCTGATTACTTGATCAGGTCTACCAAAACGAATCCTTAAAGCGTTAATAGCTTTAGGTACAGATTCTTCATAAGTAAGATATCCCTTGACTAAATTTAAAGCTGCCCCTTTTAGACATTTTTGTAACCGACATAGGTTATCGTAGTTGCTTAACTTTAAAGCCGTGGTTGACCTCATGTAACTTGTAATGAACATCGGCCATAGATTCGGAGAGCCATCACAGATTGGCAAATCGGGCGTTTGTCTAAGTACATCTCTATAGAAAGGTGTATCATTATCATTTGTCGCACAGCGTTGAGCACTAGTAAGAAACTCTTGCTGATTTTTGCGGTTAACCACGGCAATGGTGCCGACGTTAAAAAGTCTGATGTTTATTGAGTAATATATTCTTTGGGGCACTCGGGATTTGATAGGTGAATTCACATCCTGTGGACTTAATGGTACTTCTTGGCTTTCTACTACTGCTTTCGAATGTGCTTTAGCCCATTTTCAACATCAGCATTTTTGTTTCAATATCAATTGACACGGACCCGACATCCGAAATGTTTGTACTACAAGCGTCATCCATCTGACTAATCAATAGCTTCTTTTGTGTGAGGTATAACTTATCTTCTTCTTCACGCTGTTTTCTCGTTGCTACTATCATACGACGTTCCTCTTCTAGCACCTCTAGAAGCCGTTGACTACTTAGGCGTTTACTTGAAGTGTTCGTAGTAGATGGGTGGGATCTAAGCGTGGGCTCCTTGGCTTTGTTCAAAACGAGCACCTCAATGTTTGCACGGTTTTCATTTTGAGTAAGAGCGTTTTGACATTCATCGATGTTACTGCTGTTCTGGTTTCTACTATCAGCAATAACTTCAAAACCACGCTTGTGTCCCTTGCCTTTGCTCGCTTAGATTTACGACTCTCTTTTGTTTGTTTTCGGTGCGCATTTTATACACACATACGGCTTGTCTTTTATAGCTTTAGTAACATGCGCACATTCAAAATGACTCCAGCTGAGACATTTTCACATTGCACCAAATCTCCTTCTTCTGGATATTCACACAGATTACAAACACAATCTGAATCATTAGGGTTGTTCATATTTGAAGTACTTTTCTGGTTCATATTTTCACTGGTTTATTTTGTGGTGTTTGTTGCAATCAGAGTTACTAGGTTCTAATTCAAAGCATATACAACCATCCACCAAATTAGTCCAAGTGTCTTGTAGCACCAGATTTAGTTTTTTAGAATGTTATCAAAGGAATGATGATAAAACGGCGAAACCTTTTTAAGCATATATTTTTTGTATAACAACAATGGTGATGATTGTGATTATGATGATTATGTTAAAAAACTAAATCGTGTTCATATCAGTTCACAGAGTAGATTTTATAAGTTTTATTACAAAGTTCTTTTACTAAAAAATTCTAGAACCCACCAAATGCCAAAACCATTTGTCATTTTCGTTACCCTGCCTACTCCCCAAACTTTTTATTTTAAACCAATTTTAAATAGTTAGATCGCGTAACCCAACTATAACTCTAAACATACAAAGGTGACATAAGTCAAATAATTAAAACTAGATGGAGTTCCAACACTAAACATTTGTCTGTATTGCTTTTACCGTTGTTATATTATATAGATTATCTAAACAGTTTTTTTTTACATTCTACCAGGTACTGAATAACTTAAACTTCTCATTGCTGCTATGCTTTTTCTTTATTTCAGGTTTGCAGGACTAATCTTTTTTTATTGCAGGTTTGCTATTCTAATTTCTTTTATTGCAGGTACTGTTACTAACTCCTTACCGCCGCATACATCATAGGTCAGTCTGCTTTCTACAACCCCCCCCCCCCCCTACTCTCCGATTGAGCCCGGTCATTTCTTTGACTTTGTGTTACGTAGCATAAATTTGGCGCCCAACGTGGCTGCCACGAAAAAACGTAACAAAGCTAGATTTATTTTTTGGATGGATGTTTTACTTTCTTACTTACGGCCCAACTTTCAAACTGTTCGTGTTCTTTCTCATGCCGCTTTTTTGATTTTTGAGGAAGAAATTAATACTGACTAAATTTACTATTCTTCTAGAATGTCTCGAGTGTGTTTGATGTAATTAAGAGAATCTTTTATTTTTCAGTTCATTAATTTTTCAATCAATTCATATTGTCAGATATTTGAAATCTCTAGTAAAATTTTAGATCGATCTTAATTTTCTGCAGGTTAATAACTAAAACGTTTCCAAATTTGAATTACGCATCTTTAATTATAACAGTATACCAAATGTATCTTAATGTACTCTAGAACTTTCAGTGATAATCTGATTTTTGTTTTAAAGGCTATAGATGGTTAAGGTTTGTTTGGTTTAACGGTAATTAAATCCTACATTAAGGACACGTCTAAGAATATACAGAAATCTAGGTGTAAAGAATTTTAAACGTTTAAGCTTATAACACAGCAAGGGTTGTAACTATTTTTTCTAAATGGATGGCCCCACGTTGTGAGCCAGTGTAACTATTATTGCTAGGCCTTACGTTGGATGGGTGCCACTGAAACGACTTCTGTTTTACAAAAGACTGAAACGTCTTTTTTCTACATTAAGGCGCTAGTGAACAAAGTCCTCCGACATAGCTAGGGGTCTATTCCTGGGTAAAGCAATGAGAAGTGGGGGGTAAGTCGAATTCTCTTTGCAAACCAAAGTTAAGCTAAATCAAATAGGCGCCACCATGTCCTGAGATAATACGATAATTGCAAAGCACAGTTCTAAGGGCGGACGTAGAAACCCAAAGATAAAATGATCACCCTCGTTAACAAAACCTGTCTTATTAAGATAAGACGCAGCTCCTGTAAGAAATTGCTAGGATTAAATAAATAAAAAAGTAGAACACCATTTGTGTCCTATAAAAAAATATAAAGAAGTAATAAAAAAAAATATTTCCAATATAATATTGGCATCAAATTATTACTCTGAAAAATTTTAGCTTAATGTAATTAGATTTGATCACATTTGACCAAAATGAAAGTCTCAGATTTTGAACTAAACGTTTACTAAAAAAACTCTTTTAAAATATCGGAACTTGTAACAAAAAATTGTCATAATCAACTACATCAAAGTTAAAGTCTTAACTTTCCTTTTTTGATTCATTAATCAACCAACTTTACTTTAAATATGAACTTGTTATACAAATTAAAGTGATAATGATTTGTAAGCATAACACAGTGAATTAAATTCTAACCTGGGCAGATCTTTTCAGGTAGATAACAAATTACTAGAACCTAACATAATGAGAATTTGAACTTTCATATTCACGTTTAATAATCTATGTATAGATAGAGCTGATCACAAAAATAGGCATGTTTGTTTAAATTGCATTACAGCTGCTCAAAGCATTTGCTTTCAAGACAACATCTGTCAACTGTGCAAAACAGAAAAATATGACGTCGAAAATATACGTTGAACTTATCGAAGATTCATATGGAACAAAGCATGTTATTTTAGAAAGCTAATTCAACAAAATTTCGTTTTACAACTTGTAAAACCAGCTCAACAATTAATTGAAATTTACACAATTTACGTGTACTAAACATAAAAACAAGTTTACGTGTTCTAAACCTTAAAAATCTTACAGCTAATTACGAACCAAAAACTGCATTAGCCGCTTCACAACAAATTGAGACCGGAATTCCGTTCTTCAAGCAAAGTTACCAGCCATTCTAATTTGAAACGACTGCATCCAAATTATCTTCCATAATTTGTTATCTGACAAATTTCTTATGAGGCAAATTTCAAATCAACTGTTCCTAAATAACGGTAATTCT
Source organism: Platerodrilus igneus (assembly GCA_036346225.1). NCBI lineage: Eukaryota > Metazoa > Arthropoda > Insecta > Coleoptera > Lycidae > Platerodrilus > Platerodrilus igneus. Next base: position 7,378,915 of record JARFIW010000131.1, on the reverse strand, counting down.
TTGGATCCTAGATGACGAATTATATTTGTTCCATTCTTTATCGTTGCATTCTACATTGTCGAATTATATTTTGTCGCATTCTACAGGTCGCGTTCTACAGGTCGCGCGTTATTAGAAGATATCCCAACGATTAATAGCCGATGCGAAGGTTGCCAGCCTCCAGCCGAAAATACATCTTAACACAGCTGTTGCAGGCGGCCGACGGTTTGTCGTAACCAGAGCTGAGCGGTCGCGCCGTCAGAGGGGGGAACACGAAACAATCAAATAGAGATGTACTTGGAAATAGCTTTATGCGACACAGATATATTAATATAATTAGATTCCTAAGGAACAATGCACGCTTAGCGCATTATTTTTGTAATTCAATGCAATTAAATTACGACTGAAAAATAAAAATGTTAGAGGGTTGGTTCGATTAAAAAATTGAGATTCCTTGCAAAATCCTTAGCCAAATGCATACTTTGAACATAATTCGCACTGTATTGAATGGCGTTTATTGTAACAAGAGTTTTAGCGAATTATACGTTATCTGAAAATCATAATAATTTACACCAATTCTGGTTTGTTTTAATTTAAAGATGTGCGTAATTAACTATAAATGACGCTCTTGAAAAGCTGCAAATGAAGGAGAGTAAACATTTACGCTAGAAAATTGCATTAATATGTGATTGAAATTTATCGTTGGTAAACAATGAATTTTTACACAAAATCTAATTGACCTAATAAATAGAATACCAGAACATTTTCATACGTTGACTAGACCTAATTATCAGGTATTGCACAAGGCATTTGAATGAATGCTTCTGTATATTAAATTTCGCAATTTTTTACCGATTACAGTATTTCACACTGTATGTTGCAAATTTAAAATATGCAAAATAAACAGCATTATCGCATACGTTGTTACTTTTATATATTACACAAAAATAACTCTAATAATTCCTGATATTCAATTACAGGCAGATTTTGGTATTAACAGGTTAAGTATGCAAAATGTATTACACCCATCCAATGTTAATACATGTGCTAAAGATTTGTAAAACAGGCTTTGCATACTTTAGGGCTAATTAAGATTGTGTCAATATTGCAAACGGATTTGCCTCTGAATTTCTTATGGGAGATAACAAGATTTGCAGTAGAGCTAATTAAAAATTTCTGTGCCATCTCTCATATAGGTAATAAAGAGTCTAATGGTTTTAAAGATTACTTTGTACTAATATTGCGTATCATTGCTTACTCTGGGCTGATGTGTTAAAAGAGCAAGTTAATAAATTACCCTCAGGCTTGTGAGACAGACAAGCTGGTAAAGATGCAAATTCCGTACACTATCTCGTGGGTGGACTTGGAAAAATGTACAGTTTCACTCTAAATTTTAACAATGCTCTAGGAAGAGCTCGTCTGTCTTCTTCTGTACAAGAGTTTACAGTTTGGAGCAGTTTAGTTCACACATTATGCTATTAATTACTTGTTTTGTAGTTGGGATAGTAGACGTGCTACTACATTCGAAATATGCGGTACTAATTATTTTTGTTTGCAGATTCCAACCAATCACATCCTCTGTTCTACGTTAAATTTAAAATAGAAGAAATATACTTTAACTTACATGTTTAAAATAATTTGTAGGAATTTCGTTCAATTGATGTTATTAATAAATGTATAAACCTTATGTGCTTAAATGACTCTTTTGTCAATTTAACTGAGTTAAATCTAAATAAAAATGCAGGGGTGTTTGCTGTTATATTTTGGATATTAAATAGTATGCAGGTTTTGGTTGCTGATAATTTTAAAAGACGGTATAATTAAAAAGGTCTTGAGAAATTTACTGGAATAAAATAGAAATACTATATATTTATCAGATAGGGGTGGTGACAAGGGTGTAGATGTTTATATTGTGGCCACAATAATTCTTTTGTAAATTTCAATATAATGTAATAGGTTGAACAACGGATTTATCTTTAAAATACCGTTAACAATAGCGTTTCCTAAAAAGTCTAAAAATAGGGGTAGCGGCTGGGAGGATTGTACGATTAAAATAATTTAAAGAGACTCGGTTAGCTGAGAAAATTCTACTATTATGATAGGTATACTACTGGAAAATGTAAACAGAGTGGGTACAAAAAGTAAACAAGAAAAAGTGTAGGGACAACGGATTAAGTGGTTAGAAATTTATAAATAAGAACGCTATCCATTTTGGACGTAGCTCGAGTTTAAACTCCTACCTAATTCAGGGTGAAATCTGGAAGATGTTTCTTATTTATTCGGATTTTCACCCTAAAGTTTTTCATATTTAAAAGTATGACAAACTCTAAGTTAATCTATAATATAAGAAGAAAGATATACGACAGGTTTATTTCAAAGATGTGCGAGGAAATTAGGGAAACTGGAGTAAATGAGGATGATTGATTTATTCCAAAAAATAGACGAACTCGTAAGTTAATATATAAGATAAAACTCGGGTAAATGAGGATGACAGATGTATCCCAAAAAATGGACGAACTCGTAAGTTAATATATAAGATAAGAGGAACTATAGGACAGGTTTATCTCAAAGATGTTGCAGTAAATCATGATGACAGATTTATCCCAGAAGATGAAGAGGAAATGAGGATGATAGATTTATCTAAAAAGATGCAGGAGTAAAAGAGGCTGCTGGACTAAATCAGGTCCCGAAAGGTTTGATTTTACCTTCCTAACAGGATAAGCCTAATTGCTTGTTACGTCCAGTTATGGCACCAAAAATTTAACCTATAATCTACAGAAAAGCTCGGTGTAGTACTTCGCTAAAAATTCTGTTTCGGTAAAGTTGTACTAACAAAAATAGTTGCCGACTAACTCAGTTGGACGTGCGATGTAAGTGTTTGAAGAAGGTTCCAGAATGCTACCGGGTGTGAAATATGTTTTAATCGGGAAGTATCTTGAACGCCACTTAATTTCGAAGGATTTCTAGAGGAAAGCCGCAGAAAGAATAACAAGAGGGTGGCAAACAACTCTGAGATCAGGAGAGTGATTCTTGTTTAAAATTTACATGAGAAATCGTTAAGGTATTTGCAAAATAATTTATTACAACAAAACTGAAACTATACATTCAGATTAATTAAAAAATAACGAATATAAAAAAGTCCTTACACAATTACACACTTACGTTTTCATTACAAATACATGATAGATATTTTTAAGCAAATATTAAAAATTAAATGTATCACAAATTACTTAGCTAAATTCATACCCTATTTACATAAACGTACTTTAACTACGTTTTATCTGTTCATGCAATGCATTCAAAAGTTTCATTTATTTACAGTTTTTCTAGGGAATAGTTTTGGAGGTTTTCATTAATACCTGGTGAGTGATCGTTGCCTGTAGATACATCGGACAGCACTAAAAGCATTTCTCTCCAGATGAGTTCAATAGAAACTAGTTGTTTTCAATATGTATAAGTCCAACGTGAGTTTTTAAACTAGTAAAAACCAGTAATTCCTAAAATTAAATATAAATAACCTGGTAGGGTATTATGCAAACTTTATTGACTACTATCAGCCTATTCGATACCCTTCCTTCAAGATATACTAACCTACTCAAGTTACATGTTGTCTATAAAAGATTGATCTTCCTCTTTACAATAATTCGAGATCTCTTCGGCAAACTTTATATAGATGAATTAAGGCTGCAAATTGAAAATAACTTGTGTCGTTTTATCTCTATCTAATAAAAAAAATTAGCTCGGAAAGGTTTAACTAGAATCAGAGACAGGGAGTTTCTATTTATTTGCGTAGCATAATTTTTTATGTGAAAGTTCTTCATGTCCAGACGACAACGTCATCAGCGCCAACAGAAAATCAGAACAAATGAAGCATGAAACTGTAGTAGTTTAGAATACAAAGTACGCCATGCTGAATTTGACAACCTTCGAGTATGAATAGTATGAGTATGATACAGAAATAATCCTTTCTTAAACCAAGCAAGCATATAACCTAGAAATTACATTTCTGAAAAGAAATAACCTAACCCTACTGGCAGGATTTACTAATAAAGAAACAATTAAAATGATTATAAATATTTCTAAGGAACGTTCCTGCTTTTGTTCTTTACGTTATCAAAATGGCTCTTGTGACGCAGTTTAAAAGTGACAGTTGTGATATACGCCAAAGGACAGTTGTATTACTACAGAAAATGTTGGTTGTGACGTAATAAAAATGGAAGCTGGTAATCAACCAATTTCTATAACACTCTGTACGGGGCGAGATGACTTTTGGAACCAAGTGATTTTTAGGCCGACCTCTGTTACTGTTAGAAATAATTAGAACCGATCTTGGGGCTATATATAAAAATTGAGCTTTTTGTCTGATACACGGGTAGTTTACCTACTTAAGCAATTTTTTACTTAAAATTATCTCAAGAGTATGCTCTTTAAATTTGTACAGTCGAAATTACACGAGTCTTCGATTTTATGAAAATTCTTAGCAAATTTCTGATTGAAAACGACTTCCTGCCATTTTAATCAGTTACTCTGTCTTCACTGATCGTATTAAGAAAGCATGAAACTAAAAAAAAATAATGATAATCACGCGCATTTCTGAGAAAATTACAAATGTGCTATTTTATTCAATGCCATTTTATATTAAAGCTAATACATCGTTAAAAACAAGCGTTCCCACTGAATCAGCCACTTATAGGATACCGATCTCCCTAGGGGTTGTAATAACTCCAGTTGTTCAATTTACATCGTAAGATTAAACCTTTGAAAATGAAAGCGTTTATCTGAAGCTTTTAATCTGTGGTAGAGGCGTGAGAAAGGGTTAATAAATCCACTTTCTTGTTTGTGTAGTAACTTCAGAATATTGTTTGTCAAAACTGATTACTTTCTAAGCTTTTGGGAAATTAAGAGTATAAATATTTTTATAGCTAGAAAAATGAAATTTGTTTTATTTTTTGACATGAAACTTAGAAAATAAATAAATAAGTATTAAGAATAACCTATAAAACTGGTAAGGTCGATATGATTTTTGATAATTGCTTTAGATAAGAACACCCTGAAAATTTAAAAAGTTTACTTGTTTTCAAAGTATATTAAAAGTAATTAAATGCTTTCGGTTTCACATTAATCTGCTTTATAATTAAACTTATCTTTGTATTCAGAATTTAGTATTATTTTGAAGCTATCTAAAAAATAGAATTTTTGCATCACTTATTTTATAAATGGCAATTATTTTGTTGAAGGTAACGGTTGTCTTCAAACTAACCGTTACGGCATTGAGAGGTTGAATCGATGCCGGTAGAAATAAAAATTAAAGTAATTTTCTGGATCGTTTTTACAATCATCGACATGTTGTTATCAGTTGTAGCAGGTGCTAACGTGTCGGCTGGCTGCAACTCCATCCGTGATCGACGTTGAGTAGTAAGATTGAGAATTCTAGTTCACTTGAAGGATCTAGTTCTTTCGGTCTTGATCTGTATGAGGAACTAAGTTCCGGCCTAGTTTCTTGGTTCACATAGTTTCTAATATAGATAATTGTGTTTAACATCTTATAAATGCAGATTTGTGTAGATTAGTTCGGAACTATGGGGTATGATTTACAAACAGCACTGTAATTATGTCATATTAGGTACTTCATATTACAACGTCAGAGAAAATAATTAAATTTATTAGTTCCTGATGCAGTAAAAGATTCAAATCTTATTAACTAAAATTCTATTAATTTCAATACATAACTAAACGTATAAGTATAAAGAATATACATCACCATTTTGTTTTCGACCTTACTTAAAGTCGGTTTGACGCAGCTTTAACTTCTTTTCTATTCTGTGCTAATCTAAAAAGTTCTGCATACCCTTCACAACTTAAATTTCTGACTAATATAGCTTGGTCTAGGTCTTCCTAAGCCCTTCTATCTTTTTCTTATCTACCAGGCTCTACTTAAATATTAGCAACCTGATGGTTGCTAAAGAACTACATGTTTACATGATTTTCATTTATAAGGAAATGAAATATTACCTGGTTTTCCCCTCCAAAAAAGGAAAAGTGTTAAATTATATGTTATGGTAAGGCTTAAGCCACGAATCGCTGCCAACATGCCAAACCACTAACTAATTATGAGTTATGTCATGGAGACGTTTAGTTAACTGATTTTTATTTTTTTTTGTTTCCGAACTTACTTAAGGTCGGTTTGACGCAGCTCTAAGTTCTTTTCTATTCTGAGCTAGTCTAAAAAGGTCTACATATCTTTCACAACCTAATCTAATAATTTGACTAATACAGCTTGTCTAGGTCTTCCTACTCTATTTCTATTTGGTAGTCTATAATCTAAGACATTACTAAATAGTCCATCATGTCTTAACTGGTGCCCTATCATTCTTATCATTCTATCTCTCCTGACCTTTAATTGTTTCCACATTCAGGGTTCCTCACCTATCCTTCTATAAACTTCCTCATTTGTTACTCTATCTGTCCAACTAATCTTTAACATTCATCTATAACACCAAGTTGCAAAAGCTTCTATTTTTTCTTATCATCTACCTCTTTAATGTCCAAGAATATACATTAAACGAAAAAGTTATTGCTATTAAAGTAAAATTTAAAAGATGACACCAGTAGAAAATCAATTAATTGAATATTTCAAACTCCCATCTAGTATTGAGATATAGAATTTGGTTCATCATCATTAGGTCTTGAGTCCTGGAACTGGTTAGACGCGTACCCTCATTGTTTCCTATTCTGAAGTAGCCTTCACATTTCTCTGAAATTTGTAGTCTGCATCTATCACTATTTCCATGCGAAAGTCTGATCTCGGTTTACCTCTACTTATTTTTACCCATATCTGCTTGTAATATATCCCGCACTATTCCCCAAAAATGCCTTAAAACGTATCCTGCCCTTCTACATCTCCTATTTTTTTTGTTTTCCACAGATATCTTTATTCCTCTACTATTTCTATAACCTATTTGTTATTGACTTTGTCTGCCCATACTACCATCCCCATACATCCGAAGCACAACATTCCAGAAGGCTTCTATCTCTTTCTGTCTGCTTTTCCTACTGCCCCTATTTCATAGACGCATTGTGCTGTGCTCCACACATATGCTTTAAACAATTTTCTTTTTGTTTCTATGTTTGTTGTCTTTGAACATAGCTGCTGTTCTTTCTTGTTTGATGCAGTTGTGTCACCGTCTATCGTTTTACATTTATGTACCCTATTTCCCCGATATTCAGTAGTATATGAAGGGTAGGCGGTTCCGCGGCGTAGTTGGTATGCATGTGACTAGTACGTCAAAGGTCCCGGATTCGACTCGCTTCCTGGACAATGTACTATCTTCGGGTGAAGAATTGAAAAATCGCATGTAGGGTATGTGAAGGGGGGGTAAACAGCCTTTAGCTGCCAAGTTTTCCCAGCACTTGAACATTTGTCGAATTAATAGTTTTTCCAATATATCCTTTCGCACAATCAACATTAGTTGAAAATATTTCAAACCAACACCTATAGTTGTCTATGGTAATCATCAGATTTAAGTGTACTTATTTTTTCCTCATTAGGTCTTCTGTCTTGAAACGGGTTGGACGCGTACCTCCACCTATTTATGTTCTCAGCTACCTACACAGTTTCCTGAAATTACCACAATACCCTATATACAGCCCGATTCAATTTCTAGTGTTTTCTAATTATATGCTCTGTTTCACCGAGATTCAGTAGTATGTGAAGGTGGTTAAGCAGCCTGTGGCTGCCTAGGATCCCCCAACATTTAGAGATTTGCCGTACTATTAGTTTTCCAGTAAATCCTTTCGCACAATTAAAATTAGTTGAGAATATTGTAAGACCAATACCTGTAGTTGTTTATAGTAATAATCATGTTTAAGTACAGTTACTTTTTCGTCATTAATTTTTTCATCTTGGGAGTGGTTGGATGCATACCTCCATTGATTTCTATTCTGAGCTAGCCTACACATTTCCTTGAAGTTCGCATATCCTACATATTTCACTATTTGCGTGCAGTAGCCTAACCTAGGTCTACCTCTACTTCTCTTATTTCCTATCTCTGCTTCTAATATATTCCGCACTATTCCCTCATGTCTTAGTATGTGGCATATCATTCTATCTCTTTTATTTTTTACCGTTTTCCACATATTTCTTTCTTCACATTCCATTTCTAGTACCTCTTTGTTCTTAACTTTGTCTGTCCATGATATCTTTATAATACGTCGGTAGCACCTCATTTCAAAGGCTTCTACCTTTTTCGTGTCCGCTTCCTTTACTGTCCAGGCTTCACAGTCATACAGTTCTGTGCTCCACACATATGTTTTAAGCAATCTTTTCCTTGTTTCTATGTTTGTTGTCTTTGAACACAGTAGTTGCTTTTTCTTGATAAATGTAACACGGCCTTGTGCAAATTTTTGTTTTATATCTTTTGTGTTTTTCCCATCTTGCGTTATTTGGCTTCTAGGTAGCAGGAGAAATCCTTAACCTCTTGTAAGTTCTCGTTACCTATTTGTATTCTTGTTTTTGTTTAATTTTCCCTTCTTTATCATACTAGTACTTTAGTATTATTTTTGTTAATTTTCATACCGTATCTCTCTGTTAGAACTGTCGCCATTTCATTAAGAGTAGCTTATAACTCTTCTTTGCTAGATGCTTATACCGCTATATCATCTGCAAATCTAAGAATATCAATCTTTTGTCCCTGCATAGTAATTCCAAATGTCTTCCTGCATTTGATAGTATTCATTGCCTCTTCAATCTACAAGCTAAAGATTAATGGGGATAAGACACATCCCTGTTTTACGCTTTCCTAATTTTTACTTCTATACGGTCCTGCTCTAATTCTATTACCACTGTTTGCTCTTTATATAAGCGATGTACTATCCGTCTATCCCTAAAACTCATTCATATCTTTTTGAGTATTTCAAACATTTTTTTCCATTTTACATTGTCAAATACTTTTTCCAGATCTATAAACTGTATGTAATATACGCTTTTCCCCTTTTCTATTGTTTTTCCAGTATCACCCTTAGCGCTAAAACAGCCTCCCGTGTTCCCCTGTGTCGCCTAAACACAAATATTTCTTCAACTCGTTTTTCCAATCGTCTTTGTACAATTCTAGTTAATATTTTTGAAACACGTGCTGTCAAACTTATTGTTCGAAAATTTTCACGTCTATTCATGCCTCTTTTTTTTTGGTATAGTTACTATGATGTTACGTTTAAAATCTTTGGGTATTTCGCTTGTCTCATACATATAGGTTACAAATTGGAAAAGACGTTCTGTTACTGCTTGTCCAGCGACTTTTAGAGTTTCTGCTTGCACCTTATCTGTACCGGCGCCTTACCATTTTTCAGACACTTTAATGCTAATTCAAACTCATCTTGAAGTATAAAATATCCCAAGTCATCATTTTCAATGTCTGATTCCTGTTCTAATGTTGTTAGTTCCTCTCCTGCATATAAATTACCTATATATTCTTGTCATCTAACCTCTATCTCTACATTTTCTATAATGACGTTTTCTCCTGCGTCTCTTATATTTGAGCTATACGGTTTTATATCCTTAAAATTCATTCTATTTAGTTTGTATGCATCGTCTGTCTTTCCTATTTTCATTTTAGTTTGTACCTCTTTGCACTTTTCATCAATCCATTGTTTTTTAGCTTTCCTGCATTTGGGTATAATTTCCCATTTTATGGTTTTATATCTCTGTTTTCCTGTTTCGTGTGGTGTATTCTTGTACTTTCGTCTTTCTTCTATTAAATTCAGGATATCCTTTGTTATCCATGTCTTCTTATTTTCTTTTGTGTATACTCCAGAATATCTCTGGCCGCCATGTCTAAGTTGAATTTAAAGTTATTCCATTCTGTTTCTACTTCCTTAGTGTCAGAAATTTTCGCGATATCTTTTAGCAACATTTGACTGTTTTTCAAATCTTTCGTGGGTATCTATATCTTTTAGTTTCTCAAAGTCAAAGTACTTTGTGTTTCTTTTTTTCAATTTTTAAATTAAAGAGCGGCCTTCGTAGTTACAATGTTGTGGTCAGTGTCTATATCTGCTTCTGGGTAGCTTCAACAGTCTGTTACTTGATTCCTAAATCGTTGTCTAACAATAAGTTAATCAATTCGATATCTTCCTATATCTCCTGGCATCTTCCACGTATATCGCCAACTGGCATGATGTTGAAATAATGTGTTTGTGATGATTAAAAATACCGAAATCGAACAGCGATATTTTAAATTGTTACACCGAATCTATTAAAAAATTTATCTACGGCGTATACAAATGATTCTAGGTGTTCATTATTACCTAAAATGGCCTGATAGTACTCACAATTTCTTTTGCTGCTTGAACTGTTGTCATATTATCGACAATTGTAATATTATTAAAATTTTCAATTAAATGATCAATTGTATAAATCAACATAAATTACATTCAAATCTAAAAATTAAAAATTGATACAGCAAAAATATGGTTGTTAGTAATAGTAGAATCTCAACACTTACAAGTGTTGGAGTTCTTCTTCAATCAAGGGTGTTGTAGTTGTCTTTCCAAAGTAAATGGTTGAAACCAATAGCTTGAGGTTCATTTTTATCAACTATTGCCATTTGCATCCTACCAGTGACTGCACCAATTATATATTTTATTCGTAAAAAATTAATAAAAAACAACTTGTTTTCGATAATTACAATTTGTATACAACTATAGTTACTACAAAGTCAAGTATTATAAAATTATAACATCTGGTAACCATTGATAATGCATTTTTGTTGGTTTTGTTGGTCCTAGGCTTTATATTATTTCCTAAAAGAGAATGGACTTTTCTACTATTTCGTTTATGGTTAACAATAATGGATAATAAAACATAAAAATATGAAAAATACAATTATGTTTAAAGGTGTTATTAGAGTTTACTTTAACCCGGATTTTGATAATATCACTCAAGTTCCACCCGCTTTTTATATTCACCTCCTATATTCCTATTTGCGCATTTAAGATCGGGTTCTAGTTGAGTTTCTTAAAATTCTTGGAATACTAATTGACATCTGGCAAATGGTAATTGCGACTTAGTAACAGCTACATTATAAATCGGATCAAAAGTATTTTTAGTAGCATTCAAATAGTTCACGAAATTGTTTAATCTTTGTTCAATTGAAACGCGCTTTCTATGCAATTGCTTTAAATTATTAGCTATTTGAATCGTTTATAATTGCACTCAGATACAAAATCACCAAAATTAGCAGTAAAGCAATAATCTACCTATTAGTATGTATTTATACTACAAGCAATCTTAGTTTGACAGTTTATTTGCAAATCCACACAGCTAAACTTTTATAGCAAACCGTATTTGCTTCTTGCCTTTTACCAGCTACACAATAAGCAGCTTAAATTGAAAGTAATCTATAATTATACAGTACTAACAAATTGCATGAAACTGAAGTATTTTAGCTCTCAATTTGTAGTCGTGTAAACGGGTAATGTACAGTAGCTATCAACCAAATAGCAAAGATAGAGCACTTAATCACAAAATCGAAGGATGGAATACACGTAATTTAAATTGGCAAGGAGTCACTTTAATAATCCAATGATGAGCTGGAATACCAGCGCAGCATCCACAATCCACTTAATCACAATCTTGAATACCAAACTCGTCTAATCACTCAAATCAATAAATAATTCGGATCGAAACAACATAATAAAATTTCTTTCTTCAATACAATAAGCTGTAACTTTAATTGTAATGGATTATGTCAAGGGCAGGTCTTTAGTGACTTCTAGGAGTTTTCAAAATCGTTATACCCTCCCGATTTAAATAAAAACTGCTATATTATAACAATATTTCCTGGTACTTGAGGGTACCTGGGATTTCGATTACTTTATGATGAAGGGAAATCGACAGGCTTCCGGCTGAGCTAGGGTCTATTCCTCGGGTAGAACTTATGAGGAATGGTCGTGGGTCTTATAACAACAATTTTGGAACTGACTCATCACTACAATAGTAAGGGAATGCAAGGGGGCGCCACCAAGTCCTTGGAATAATAAAGCAACGAGTTTACCCTAAGGGAGAACTTGGAAGTCCTCAGAGTGAAATGTCGCTTTTATTGCGTAAACGCAAGATCTGAAAGATAATAATATTATTAGAACAAATGAAGGACGCAAGAGATGCACTCTTGCTACCTTATACCATAAAGATAAAACAGGTTACTATTAACTTCTGAGATTTAAACAGAAATATTAAAAGGAAATTTAAATATCACATTTTTTAGGAGCGCCATTTTCGTACTTCATAACTGAGTCGCTACCAATAACCTTACTCTTTAAATAAGAAGATCTATACTCTTTTAGCTTATTTTCTTTAGATTTAGACGCACTTGTCTAAAATAAAACAGTTTTTCTACTAACTCAAATGATTGTTCTTTAATTGAAATTATCTATTTTTATTTTCTTATAAAATTCATATACAAAGATGCATTATAATGACACGGTCTAATCTTTTAGACTCCAACACGTAAATATAAAAATATTTAATTATGTGATTAGTGATTTCTACCTAAAACGTACAGATCTGTTAATTTTGGTTTACAGATTTTCATTACAAAATCAGTCCAAAGTAACAATAATTTTCACGATTAATTTAGTTGTATTACTTGACTCGAATAAACATGTCCTATTTTAAATTTACGTAATAAAATTAGCAATTGTAAAGATAAGACTTGGCAGCTTTTAACACAACAATAATTTAAATATTATTATGATGTTCAAACAGTAAAAATTCTGTCAATTATACGTAATGCAATTTTAAGTCCAAGGTTACCATATTAAATTCAAGCATTAGCTTCGTAGACAGGTTTTGAAACAGTTGTTGACAGGTCAAAATCCTTAAGGTAATCGCTTACCTTGCTCAAAATTAGAACATGGAAACGATGTTACAAACAAAAGATTGATATTACCACGTGTTCCAGTTTTCACTTCGTGAACAAATAACTTACGTCACCGGACTTTCCATTGCAGTATACCACAAAAGTGTAAATATCTTTATATGAAATTTCTTCCTAATATAGCTACTTTAAACCTTCCAAATTTACAGTTGAGGTTCTAACCATGATTTCTTGACGAAGTGAAATTTAACAAAGCTATTGAAGGAAACCATTAAACTGAACTACATTTTCATCATTCGATAACTTAAACCAAATAGAGTAGATTTATCCATAAAATTGAATTATTCGACATAACTATAAAGTGGGCTACTAAATTGACATCTAGAAGTTTCCTTGCCAATTTAACTAAGAAAAAATCGTGAACTATATTATAAACTATATTACGAGGTACATCTTGAAATGTATTTTATAATTAGGTCATGGGCGCTACAATAAATTACTTAGTTTATTTTATAATTACTTTTAATTGCGCTTACCGCTAGCAGAAACAAAAACCGAAGTGCTTTTAGCACTTTCAAACACTGCCATATTTTATTTTTGCTATTCTCAAATCGCTGACCTGGACGCTTCTAAAACCCATTTCTGCGTGTTATCGCAACTAAAAGCCGATAGCGAATGCCACTCGTTTGACAAATTTAAATCGACGAACTAAAGTCGTTTGTCCCAGAAAGTACTATTCAAACAACCATCGTTTAAAGGGTGTGCCTATAATATCGATTTTTTAATATTATACGACTCGTGATTGGGCAATATGATGCATCTCAGAATACTCATTAATATCGCGAAATTAATTATTTGTGCGAATAGACGTTGCAGCGTATAAAATAACTAAACAATATATGCTTCTATAGGCGTCAAAAAAATTGTTACACTGCCTCTCTCCAAAAAAAAAAGAAAAACTCTTTTACTTAGTAAACAAAAGATTTTTTCTGTTATTTAAAACTTATAACAAGATACTGATCTTTAAATTGGCCTGCAAGGAAAATAAAATTAAACACAATAAAATGATTGGGGGCGGGGGCAACATAACTAAAAGCAAGTGTTCCAGTAACTACGCGTACTATACGTCCATAAGGAAACAAAATCGGTAAGACACTAATCAGGAACTGTCACAATCGAGAAGTCCAACACTCTCACGGGGTAAAAGAAATTAATATGATCCGCGGGTCTCTACTGTACACACTTAATCAAACAAAATGCTTCGGGGTAAGTACTCAAAACCCCTACTAACTTAGAATCATTAACCCAAAAAACTTCAGCACCAAACTAAAGAAAACACGAAGACCAAATAAACAAATTTTACGAATATTTACAAAACTTCAAATTGAGATCACGACTCAATTGAAAGAAATAATTAGAGCCTTTTATCAAAAACAACTAACAAAATAATTACACCCCACAAAAATAGCTAGCATCTTTACAACAGTATTACTTCACAAAACGTAAGCACTAATAGCCTACCATAACAAACCATTATATCAAACCTCTAAAACATTTGAAACTTGCTCCAAATGCGAGAACATCGCAGTATTAACGCTACTTTCGCATGTGCAATCAACACATACTCAGACTTACTAACTAAACTGTGAGCAACTGGCTCACTTACCATACTCAAACTTATACGTGATTGACTTCATAACGAGTATCACTAGACCAAATCCTAATACTACATTCCACCCGATATAGCACCCACTGCTGAGCGACCAACTTTTCATGAGTCTCGTCTAGACTTACGTACTGCTCAACGGAATGTCTAAAATGCAATAAGAACTCTCTACGGTCCCTACGCTCGCTTCGCGCAATAAAAGGACTATCCATACTAAGAGAGCCAATCCTCTACAAATAAAAAAAAATCTATTAACACGCTGTAATACAAAGAATATCTGCTAACTGACACACACACGAGAAAAGTTTTCTACTAAACCCACTGTACATACACAACAATTGCTTTTCTACTAACACGCTCACTAAACGCTATTCTAAAACTCACAACGCCACCTCACTTATAGCATCTCAATAACCAGCAAGTAGTTTACCAAAACAAGAGACTTACTAAATCTTTATACCCAACAAATGAGGGTCTTCCTTCCGCTTCCCTTAAAAAAAAAGCTAGACGGAATGAAAACTAAACAAAACTATGGGTAGATACACTACTCCTTCAAACTTCAACATGGAAAACAACAACTCTGTATCGAAACAATATCCTCTTGATCTACTGCGGAGAGGGGCTTAAGATTTTTTACATGCCACTTTCCGGCTCTCGATCCATTCATGTTCACTAAGTCATACACTAAATTTGAAAGTTTTTTATGAACTTTACATAAAACAAGTTTAGGGGCAAGTTTAGCCGCAAACTTCTCACTCGCACTAGAAAGTACTTTTTACTTTCCAAACTTTATCTCCTACTTTGAACGAAATATGCCGCTTTCTTAAGTTGTACGTGTGTTTCGAGCTTTCGTAGGTTGCATGTAATTTCGCTCGCACATTCACAAAAATATTAAAAATACCCTGACGATCTAAAACATACAAAGGGCGACTACGTGGAATAATCTCTACATCTTCAGTTGGCACTGAACCGGCGCCATAAAATTTTTCACTAATCGGAACATGTTGCCCGAACACCAAAAAGTATGGGCTATACTCCGTAGACTGATGCTTGGCTGAATTTATCGCGAATTAAAGTCGTGGCAAATCATCCCAAGAATCATGCTCTTCGATATAGAGACGTATCGCAGTACCAACGGTTCTATTGAACCTTTCAACAAAATTACATTGCGGTGAGTACGCGGGGTTAAACCATACTTTTGGAATCTCATATTTATCACACACATTACATTTACATTTCCAATGCTCCACCCGAAGGTACTACATTGGCCAGGAGGCGAGTTTTTTGTTGCCTGGAAATTTAGAATTTTGCCGAACCCTTGCCGTTCCAGGCAAGGTAGGGATTTTTAACGTGCATGACAACACTCACACACGGGACCTCCATTTAACCTCTCATCCGAACGAGGGCGTAATTTTTGTGAAAAATGCTCACCTGCCATTTTTCAAGCAGTCGGCCGTGTCGGGATTCGAACCCAGGACCTTGGGATCCGTAGTCTCACGCTTACTACATTGATCCACGGCGACGCCGATTTATCACAGCTTTAAAGATCCGCCCTGACAACTGCGGTACATTATCACAAATCACAAACTGCGGCACTCCGAAGACTAGGAAAGGAAGGTTGGAGGAGTTAAACTTAAAGACACAATTAATTGTTCTCCATCTTCCATTGCGGATAATCTGCAGGGGACAACGAAATTTTATTTCTGCGTGTTATCGCAACTAAAGGCCGACAGCGAATGCTACTCGTTTGACAAATTTAAATCGACGAACTAAAGTTGTCTGTCCTCGTAAGTACTATTCAAACAACCATCGTTTAAAGAGTGTGCCTATAATATCGATTTTTAAATATTATACGACTCGTGATTGGGCAATATGATGCATCTCAGAATATTCATTAATATCGCGAAATTAATTATTTATCTGTATAGACGTTGCAGCGTATAAAATAACTAAACAATATATGTTTCTATAGGCGTTAAAAAAATTGTTACAATATAATTAATACTTATAATGAATAGCAAATGTCTGTTTAATTTTTTACAAAAACTTGACATTTCTACTACCTTTGCAACCCTGGTAACCAAGCTAAAAGCTCATCTAGACTGCCGACACTTCATCAGTCAACAATCCATTTAAACTTAATTTTCCAATATTGTAAATAATTGTTCACATAGCCACACATGTTTTTAAATTAATAGCAATCAAATTGACGATATTTTGCAATTTTAATAAAAATAAATTAAATTGCTTTGGCGCGGGACTTTTAGGACACGCAGTGGATTCACAACTTACTTTAGACTAAGGTAATTAGAAGGCTGAAAATGAATTCAGTCCAACTAATAACCGCATTGCTGAAACACTATTATTGAACGATGTGACTGGAATGGTTTAGACAAGCATGTAATTGAAATATTCCAACATATTTCTAAGCATTCTTCGGTAACATTCGTTTACAGTATTTCTAATCGAAAGTTGTATTTAATAACTTGGCTCAACTTTAATACTGAAAGTTTTTTGTATTAGTGATCGCTGGATTGCAATCTTAAACGAGATTTCATCTTAAATATGTATTTAACCAATATTAAAGTTAGATTATTTAAATATGAATTAATAGAGTAGAAACGTGACTTACAAAGGATAGTTTGACGTTACCAAATTTGGCACAAATTAAATTTTAATGGAAGTCTACACGCAAAACGCCAGCGTGCACTAGTACACGATCATCAATAATAGTCTATCATTAGGAAAACGACCGACGGTGGCTCATCGGCCGTTTTCGTCAAGCCAGATCAATGAAGGATTGAATTATTTAATAGTCTATGTAAAACAGAAGTTAGTGCTTGGCACAGTTAATAGTAATTAGAAAATATTCTGCTTAAGAAGTATTATTTTTAACTAACCTGGGAATGCGAACGTCATCTCCTAAACCATAGAGACCAGCAACTGCTGCCATGAGTGTTACTAATTCCGAGGCTGCTGCACCAGAATTCCATTATTATATCCAGAATGTTGATAATGATTACTTTTTATTGTGAAAAAATCGTTCACCATACTATTTAAGCACCATATCATCGTATTTGTCACACATCATACGCCACTAAACCGATAATCGCAGATACCTTAAAGTTTTAAAGCACGTCACGCATTTTAGACTGGAAAGGTAAACTAGTTCCCTTTTAATTTCCTGTAATGTCTTTCCTACATTGTCACCGTACTTTTCCATTCGATTCCGATTCCTAAAGTGGTTTAGAATACGACACGTAATGTTAATAGGAAATAAAATCAATCAATACGTAATGCAATTTTGTCTACAGGAGTCGACGCGTTTTATTTCTGTTTTATTTCTTGTAGTATTGACAGTATTTGTTGATAAAATATTTATACAGTTCATCAGAATGATTGTACTTTTAGAGACAGTGTTACTAAAAGGTTCCATAGTGACAGTCTGAACGTGTTGCTGAAATTAAAACGTCTTGTAAAAGTATACATAACATAATTAGATAAGCCTCTTAAAGACCACTTTGGCATTGCACTAACTGTGTACATTAGTACATAACCTAACAAGTTCTTCTAATACTTTTTTAGAAAATTATGATTTTATAATTAACACACATTAAAAAAGCTTTATTTCATATTGCGGTAACTTCTTCTGGTAGTTTTAGTAAACCACCCTAAACTATTTAAAGGTATAAGTACTGCTAGTTGTGCTGAATAGGAGTAGCGAATCTATTTATGTCCGCGTGTTGATTTCTTTTTAATTTCTACACTTTTAATTGCTTTTACAATAATGAAAATGAAAACACTTCTGATTTGTATTAAATTGCAGGTATAGGTCTCAGAGATGAAATGGGTCATGGGTCAAGTGGGTCAGTGGGTCCAAGTGGTAACTTCTTATTTGGGTCACCGGGTCAGTGGGTCAAGTGGTATCGATCCAAATTGACCCGATGACCCAAATTGACCCGGAGACCCAAATTGACCCGGCCACCCAAATTGATCCGGCGAGCCAGATTGATTCAGTAACCTAAATTGACCCAGTGACCGAAATTGATCCAGTAATCCAAATTAATAAAGTAACAGATTGGCTTTCTCTAGGTAAAGCCATAGTTTAGTGAGCTTTCAGGTCAGTTTATCAAGTACGTTTACAAAATTATATATAAAGTTATTGGTTCAGTTAGTTACCTGCACTCATTTTATGAATTTGAAGTAAGCGCCAAAATAATTTATAATACGATAAGAGTACAGCGCCTTTTCTTAAATATGAAAATGCATTTTAAAATTTTTTCAAAGAAACGTGCTGTGGCACACAATGCGGTGTTATAAACTTATAGAATTTTGTATGTTATAATCTTAATAAATTTGAAAATTTCTGTTTCTAACTTCTCTTCTCACTATTGTAGCAGTAATACTATAAGATTTCAAAATTTGCATCATTCTGGATTGTGTTACGTGCCAAATTGGCACTAAACATTGTCTTAGCTTAATTTTTATGTGCGGAAGTTTTCGCGCCTTAAAATTTTAAAGACTTGGCGTGTATTTTCGTCACGCCAGAGGGCGTTTGCGCGAGATCGCGCGGGAACTTCGCGCCGACGCGCGAAGAGAACAAAAGTGGGGAGTTTCCGAAAGACGCTTAGGAAACGGGGCTTTTTTGCCTCTGACCTTCGTGAAAAGCGGTTTTGTCAGGTATCGTATCGTGCCTTATCTTTATTTATGTAGACCTCCTTGCCTGATTATCTTTGTTTGTCGCCCTTATACCTGTTCCTGCACTTTCCCTACATAGGTAGAGGTAATTTGTAGCCGTTGGCCAAACCGCATTCCACGCCGGAGCACCATCTTTAATCACTCCGGAGTGGAGCCCTGAGATCCAGTCGAAGCCATTTGGATGGACGTTAGGCGTACCCTGCGTGAATTGCCTTAAAAGGGCCATCAGTAGCCCTGATGGACTTCAACAGAAGCCAACTTTAACTCAACCCCGCAGGACGTCGGATTTTTTATGTAAGTACTTTAATTGCTTAATTTTTTCGCTAATTTAATTTATATTTTTCCGCAAATGGCGTATTTAATTTGTTATTGGTGACGTCATTGTCAGATGGCCGCGCTAAAGCTTGTGTAAAGCTTGGAGCTACCACCTGCCGTAGCGTCGCTTTTCCGCGCTTGCGCGATTGCTATTATAAACCTTTAAATTGTGCAATTATGAACTTTTAAATCGTAAGAATTTGGCGCCCTCTACGTGTAAAAATGGCGATAAGAGTTTTTCTTTTGTTTTTATGACTATACAATGTATTTCCTATTGTTATTTATAGCTTTTCCACTAAAAAAATCAATTATCTAATATCTGTTGACCTTAAAATCTTATATTCGTGTTTTGGAACACACCACATTCCATAGATGTCAAAAATAATTGTTATGGCAATTAGAGATATACCGCCATTTTGAAATTAAAATTTAGCTGTTGTTATAAAATATCTTTTAATATAATGTTCCTTTAATTTTGAATGTGCTATGCCTTTGTTGACTCCAGTTATATTGTTGAGTGTATAGTTATTTTTTTTAAATACAAATATAGGTTTTTAGGAAAGATCAATTCCTTAACCCTACTTTTTACACGTGAGTACACATAAATAAATAAGCAAACAAGTAATGCATGTCTTAAACACGGTTTATTATGAAATTATCTACTTTATATTAAACTGAAACATTACCCTTGTCTGTTTTCTCGGCTTTAAAAGACCGTTTTTGAAACCGTGAATACACTGTTTTGTGGTTACATTCTAAAGGTGTCTTTTACTAATCTAGCTATTTATTTAATGATATTTCAATTACCTTTAGAAGAAACTTTGTGTTTAAAAGCACATAACGTAACGATTTGAGCTTTAAAATATCCTTTTTTAAAAACGCTAGACTAACAGGATCTTGTTGCATTTGTTAACTAACACATCACCTTTTTTTTATAATTTGGAGTGTCTTTTTGTAGTTTATAAATGATATATTTCTTTGATTAAACACTAATCTTGCCCTCATACAGTTCTAAACGTGTTTCTTTAGTGTTTTGGATACTTAGCGTAATTAAATTTGAATATTATACCTTACGAATGCCTTTTTTAAAGAAGATTTTCCATTTATATATAGTAACGAAATTACCTAACCATATCTTTTACCTTCCAAAATGTTGTAATAAACTGAATCACTCTATATCTGCTCCTTTTAATATTAAAATAAAGGAATTTCCGTTAACGTTTTATTATTTAAACTCATTTACGATAGTTGTTGATAACTCCCGCAATATCGAAAGAATATTCTAATAATTTGAAATACTAACTTTTTGTACATGTATCGTGGAATGTTTTTTTTCGTGTAGCGAGTATGATTTTGTCTTGATCACATATTTTTTTTAGATATCGATATTTCAACGTACTTTAACAACCATTAAGCGGATTTGGTCATATAGCTGTCTATAAGTCTAGAACGAGACCCATAAAAGGATCGGATCTAGACGAAAATTTGGTTGGTATGTTTGTCGTTTTAGAATTTGTAATCATTTTTTTTAATAATGATGTTGAAATTTTTCTTTATTGGTTTGGGAGGAACTATAATGAGAGCTTCCCATCCCAGTAAATATATGCTTTATAAAATATCTTTTTGTTATTCAACAATTTTATTAGTGAATCGGGTCTCGATTACTCTTATCTCTTTACATATCGATTCAAACCTCATTAAATGTCTTAAAATTATCTTTAAAATCGTTCAACCCTACGCACATCTAAAAGCTTTTCACGTTTTACTTCTTTGACAATGTATCTAATGTTTTTAGCCCTCACCATCAATTAGTTAACTTTAATTACTTATTCCCTTTTTGTGTACAGTATATACCTCTTACACGGTTAACTTTACTTGCCTTAATTTAGCTATCTTTTTCTTTTTGGTTGACTTTTCCTTGACCGTACCGTTACTTGTATATCATTTTATCCTCTACACCCCCCAATATAACTCTCTCGTTTCATTTAATTAATCTTCAAACTTTTCCTACACCATATTATTTGGTTTTTAGTGTTTATCTTACGTCATTTAATTTTGTGGGGTAATTGTTGTAACCTAGGTTGTAATGACTCATTGAATTTCTATGATTGGTTTTAGCTGATGTTGAGTGGATGATTTTTTTTCTTTGGGCCCACATAGGAGTCGCGGCCTATGCCATTGTAAGAAATAGTCCATGTTCACAGTTGCAAAAAACTAGGATTGTCTATTCCATGTGTTTTTCCTCTGAATTATTGCAGTCGCCCACATTTAACTATAGCATTATTTCTTTCTTTTTCTACTAAATCACCATAACTTATAAACATTTTTTTTTCATTGTTTTTTGTTGAACTTCGTGGTGAGATGCTATTGCCGCTTATTGATATCTTATAAAATTCTCGGTTGTTTTGGCATATTGGGACAGTGTACCTGTATTTAACTGCTTATAATTAGGCATCGTTGTGTGTTTAGGGTGCTACCGTTTTAAAAAAAACTACCTTAAAACAGTTTGTTTTTGTGTGAATGTATCCGTAATGATACTTTTAAGTTGTTGTGTCAACTTTTGTCTGATTTCCTTATCGTAGTGGATTCACTCGTTAGGAAAATGATCGTACTAGTTCTCTTAAGAGTCTAGTGAATTTTAAACGTATATACCTTATCTTGTCGGATTAATATCGCAGGTGGTCCTCCAGACCAATCTGTGATTTAACAGGGACAACTTCTCTCGGACGCTTGTCCAAAAACTCTACTCTTTTATATCCCGCTGTCTCCGTTTATGCCTTATCCTTCTTTCGGCGGACCTGTTCTCGTCCCGGAACACCCGTCTGCCACATAAGAGTGATGTTCCCTCACTCCGGGCTACTGACCACATTGGCTGGTTGAGTAGCGCTTTGCTATCCACATTTTTCTGTCTCTTTTGCTCAATGCGAGCCCTTCCTCTACTTTTTTCTACCTGGAAGTGCCCCTTATGCATTCCAAATAACCATCTTCCTCTTTCTACCGTTCCTATTTCTCTGCCTTTTCATTTCCGTTAGTCACCGTGTGGTTGCGCGGGAGGTTTTCACAGACACCTGGACCCCGTCTCTGGGAATCTTTCGTGAGGTCATGCGGTGCCGCTGTCAGCGCATGGGCTCTGGCAGTGAAGGTATGTATGAGTGTGTGAATGTGTGAGTGGATGAGTTTATATATATATACCGTGTGGGTATCGGGTGAGATTATATCACCGATATCGATTAACGCCGTGTGCAGGGATGCACCCACATGCCTTTGCCGGTCCCTCGTGCCGTTTCTTGCAAACGGGCCTGCTTCACAGGTCGCTCTTTTTAGAGGGTACGAGAAATTCCTATTTAACGGCTCCACGGAGCCACTCTATTACCTTTATCTATTGTCTTTGGTAATGATTAAGTTAATATCTTTATCTTATTTATTATCTTAGATAATAACCTTAGTTTAGTATCGTTATCTTACCGACTACTGTTAGTAATAACTTTGAGTTAATTACGCGTTATCTTACCTATTATCTTTAGTAATAACTTTTGTTTAATATCGCGTTACCTTACCTACTATCTCTAATAATAACTTTAGCTTAATATCGCGTTATCTTACCTAGTATCTCAAATAATAACTAAAGCTTAATATCGTTATCTTATCTATTACCTTTGATGATAACAATTTAAGCTTAATATCATTATCTTATCTATTATCTTTAACAACAATTTGAGATCTTGTTTTATCTTTTTATCTTCCTAACGTTTGGTATTTATGACCAGACGTGGGAATTATTTTTCTTGAATTTAAGTGAAAAAGCTAACCTGATGTAGAAATGTAATTTGTTAGGTTAGCGATGTAAGGATTTAGTAGGGTGGTACTTTTGGTAAATTTGTTGATTCACAAACATTGTCATGGACAAGTTTTGATGTGTATCGTTAGAAAACCAAAGTACCAGTAACAAAAATTTGCTAGAGTGTAGATTAACGCACTCTCATGAACATTTTTAAATTTGGGCACTTTTTGCCAACAAAGAACAGTTTTGATGCAACGCTCATGTGTGTTTGCACGTAAGAACTTTAATGTTAGCTTTAGTTTAGATAGGTTAGGCGACTTGTCGCATCTGTTTTAATTTAAGTAGTGTTTCATGCTCCCCCACAAATTTGTGCTGTCGATTATTAGTGTAGTCAAAGACAATGGGGCTATATTTTCCGTTTCCTGGTAATTCGGTAGACGTGTTATCGGTCGAAAAAACCAGGTGGCGCCTTATATAAACATTTTGTAGGTTTTAAGTTAGGTTTTATGTAGGGTAGTTAAGATTTAGATTTTAAGCTGTTACTGTGCTAACAGACTTTTTCTTTTTTTAAGTTTTTTCTTTTGTGGCTTTGTCGCGATTGTTACGTGCCAAATTGGCACTAAACATTGTCTTAGCTTAATTTTTATGTGCGGAAGTTTTCGCGCCTTAAAATTTAAAAGACTTGGCGTGTATTTTCGTCACGCCAGAGGGCGTTTGCGCGAGATCGCGCGGGAACTTCGCGCCGACGCGTGAAAAGAACAAAAGTGGGGAGTTTCCGAAAGACGCTTAGGAAACGGGGCTTTTTGCCTCTGACCTTCGTGAAGAGCGGTTTTGTCAGGTATCGCATCGTGCCTTATCTTTATTTATGTAGACCTCCTTGCCTGATTATCTTTGTTTGTCGGCCTTATACCTGTTCCTGCCCTTCCCATCATAGGTAGAGGTAATTTGTAGCCGTTGGCCGAACCGCATTCCACGCCGGAGCACCATCTTTAATCACTCCGGAGTGGAGCCCTGATATCCAGTCGAAGCCATTTGGATGGACGTTAGGCGTACCCTCCGTGAATTGCCTTAAAAGGGCCATCAGTAGCCCTGATGGACTTCAACAGAAGCCAACTTTAACTCAACCCCGCAGGACGTCAGATTTCTTATGTAAGTACTTTAATTGCTTAATTTGTTCGCTAATTTAATTTATATTTTTCCGCAAATGGCGTATTTAATTTGTTATTGGTGACGTCATTGTCAGATGGCCGCGCTAAAGCCTGTGTAAAGCTTGAGCTACCACCTGCCGTGGCGTCGCTTTTCCGCGCTTGCGCGATTGCTATTATAAACCTTTAAAATGTGCAATTATGAACTTTAAATTGTAAGAATTGTAGTTGGACTTAACAAAAAACAATGACAATTAAGAACTAACATCAGGGATAGTAATCGTCATAGTATCAAATAACATCAATATTTAAAAAAAGCAATCCAAAGACTAATTCAGATTTAATAAGTGTCAGAAAACGTCAAATATTTTTAACTGCAGCCGCGTCTTTACCGTTCACTGTCAATGAGAATCCACATTTTATAAACTTTGCACAAGAAATGATTTCCATAGGCGCAAAATATGGAAACATACAGGCATCAGCCGCTTTAAGTTGCCGAATAACTGTTCGAAAAGAATTAGTGAAATGTGCAAATGAAGTACAGGTGGACACAAAATCCGCTTTGTAAAAATCTATAACCGATATGTGTATAGCAGTCCCAACTGATTTGTGGTTAGATAATGTGGTACATCGTAGCTATTTATACGTAACTTTTTTTTTGATTGAATCAAAGGATGGTTTGTGGAGTTTACGCAGGGCGGCTCCGTGGCGTAGTGGTATGTGTGTGACTACTACGCCCAAGTTCCCTGGTGCAAATCCCGACACGGTCCGCTTGAAAAATGTTAGGCGAGCATTTTTCACAAAAATACACCCTCGTTCAGATGAGAGGTAAAATGGAGATCTCGTGTGTGAGTGTTGTCACGCACGCTAACGATCCCTACCTTCCTTGGAACAGCAAGGGATTGGCAAAATTCCAAATTTTCCAGGTAAAAAAAACTAGCTTCCTGGCCAATGTAGTACCTTCGGGTGGAGCATTGGAAAATCACATGTAAGGAGTTTACGCAGGTGTATGTATGCTTGTAAATCCTTCTCTCAAAAGAAAACTGCAGAAAATATTGCGTTTGTTTTAGATACTGTATTATTAGAATGCAATTGTGATGTTATCGATATTCCAATAACAACAGATTGCGGTAGTAATATTATAGCTGCTACCAATCAAAAAGTGCGTGTAAACTGTGCGTGTCATAGAGTAAACACCAGCATACAAACTGCTTGGGAACAGTGTAGACAGTTAAATGAAAATATCAATCTTCTCAATGAAAGTTCGAATGCACTTGTAAAGTACGTAAAGAAGGCAACAGACATTCAATCGGAATTGCCTCGATCCCTAAAACATGGTGGAAAAACAAGGCCCTGGCGGTCATTACTCAACATGTTTAGTTCGATTAGTGAAAATCTTAATGTAACCTATGAACGGGCAGCTTCAGTATTAGTTTCACTCTTAACGACACGAGGACGCATAGGTTTGATTGAGTGCATTGATCGTTAACTGCTTAATGATGTGTTAAATTTCTTAAATCCCGTGGAACAAATGTTTGATTTTCTTGAACAGTTTCTCCGATGCGCCCACCGAAACGTCTTACCTTCGTTTTACTGTTTGCGAAATATGTGAGAAATTCAAAGTCCACAAGATCTCGCCGAAATCAGATTATTGAAGCGAAAATTTGTTGAAGCATTGAACGAAAAGTTTCGGCCCTCATTAACAACCTTGCATTTGATGGCAACATTTCTGGATCCATCTTTAAAAGATTTTCTATTTGTCAACAAGAGTAAAGATAAAAATAGTTTTTACATGCAAATTTACGAAGGTTTGATAGAGTATGGAATTTCAGTAACGGAAATAAGTCGTTCCACCATAAATTCTTCAGGAGATAAGAAAGCCCAGTTGCAATTTACAGAAGCAAAACCGTCCCGGGTAATATTTTAATGTATTATATAGTTTTTATCTGGAATTAATTTATTAAAAATGTAAATTTTATAGTTAATTTATTTAAAATGTTAATGGTGAATTGTATAAATTTTACAGAACAATGGTTCTATTATCTGTTACTTATTTTTCATTGGTTTTCGAAGTTTAATGTAACATTACGAAAAAGTAGTGCCGATTTTATGTCTCCTAGGCAATTTTGGTCTAGGGGTCACAAGTTTTCTTAAAATCGATTCTATTGAAAGAACTTGTTTTTTATAGAAATCAAATTAATTTTAATTTTAAAATTTTTTTACAGAAGAAAACAAAGCCAGATCCTTTCGCAACTTTCCGTACTCCTGGACCACAACGCTAAGGCATTTCCTCTACATCTACACGCACTTTAAATTTTAAACAGCAAACCGAAAAAGAACTGCCGAATTTTATAAGCAACGAAGAACGCACTTATAAAAGTTTAATTGGTCCCTTTAATGGCGATAGGGATAATGATGAAGCACGATTTTGTTCATTAAAATGGTGGGGTGTTAATAAAAAGAAGTACCCACTTCTAAGCAAAATTGCCAAAAACATCCTAGTAATTTCAGCTTCATCTGCTGAAGAGAGAGATTTTTCTGGTGCTGGAAAATTAACACGCAAAGATAGGGCACGACTCAAGGCTGATGACGAAGAAAGTCAACTTATTGTTTCAGCATCTTTAAAAAACGGAATTTTAAAAATATAGCCTAGTAATCATAAATTGATAAGTGATGTAACATTCTTTTATTACGTAGGTTTATAAAATAATTTGTATTTATATATTATAATTCTTTCTTACTTTTTTTGTTTACATTTTATGTGATTATCAACCAAACTTACGAAGTAAGTTAGGTTAATAAGATCGCTACGTCGCCGTCGTCGCCGCCGTCGTCCGTTGCACGTTTTTTTCGTTTTACAAACATTTGATATATGGATCTTGTTCAGTTTTTTACGCTGATTAAGAATATGCTATCCATTTTTCGATAAATCATTTAGTTTTCGAGTTATTCGACTTTAAAGTCGAAATTTTGACTATGATAAACTTCACTCCAGCAAAAAATAAATAAAGTTTTAGGTTAATATCGACCTCTTGAGCATATTTTCTCATAGCTCTCATAGCTCCCTACCTCCTGAACATATTTTCTCAAAGCACCAAGCACCGAAAGGTTTTCGAGTTATTCGACATCTTGTTTTTAATGTATATGCAATATTTATATTTTTGATAACAACATATCTGTAAGTTTGGTTAGAAGTTCTGCACATGAGAACTTAGATTTTTTTAAAATAAATAAAGTATTTTGTTGATGACAATACTTGATAAGCGTAGATGTAAATTATCTTAGCTCCATGGGTCAATTTGGGTCACCGGGTTAATTTGGGTCACCTGGTCAATTTGGGTCAGAGTGCCAATAGGTCGTGGGCCACATATCTATTTGGGTCACTGTGTCATGGGTCACTTTTTCGATGACCCATTTCATCTCTGAATCAAGTCTGCTGGTAATAACAATTCTCCTCTCTAATGCTTAAATTTTCTGCATATTCTATGCTTGATCACAGGTTTAAAACAAGGTTAGTTGCACAAGTTATTAACCATGAAATTAAAATCAAAAATATATACGAGGGCCATTTTTTTTCAACCTTCGATAGGCTATAAATAAAAGTCAAGTTGATATAAAACAATAATGTTATTACCAAAAGATTGGTACACTTACGGTTACTTTTCGACATAATCACCGAAGAGATTAGGACATTTGTCATATCTGTCGACAAGCTTTTCAATACCGTGTTCAAAGAAAGTTGCCGCCAATGAATTCAAGTAGTCCTTGACGTTGGTTTGAAGGTCCTCATTGGTTTGAAAGCGCTTCCCACGAAGTCACGTCTTCAGGTCAGGAAAAAGATGAAAATCGCTTGGTGCTAAGTCAGGAATGTATGGCGAATGATCGAAAATGTCCCATCCAAATTGTTCGAAAAGCCGTTGAGTTGCTCCAGCAGTGTGTGGACGGGCATTGTCGTGGATCAGAACAACTCCAGCGGTCAGCTTTCCTCTTCGTTTGTTCTGAATGGCTCTATGCAACCGTCGTAAAGTTTCACAATAAACAGCTGCAGTGATTGTGGTTCCGGGCTCCATAAACTCCACAAGCAACATACCTTGTTGGTCCCAAAACACAGTAGGCATGGTCTTTCTGTTGTTGAAAGTTTGTTTGAATTTCTTTGATTTGTTTGGTGCATCCATTGTTGTGATTGTCGTTTTGTTTCCGGTGTGTCGTATTGAATCCAGGTTTCATCCCCAGTCGCGATTGATTTCAAAAAGTTGTCTCCTTCATCATGATAAAGCTCAAGGAACTCCAACGCTGACGCCATTCGTCGAGTTTTGTGGCCGTCCGTCAGAATTTTTGGGACCCAACGTGCACAAAATTTCGCAGTCGGCGGGAGCATCAAAAATAGCGGGCATGTTTACGTGGCTGTAGCACAACGCCGACTGACGTCTGAATGTCAACAATGGCGGAGTGTGTAGTGCAAGAGCTGCGCAGTCGCCTACAGCGCATGTACGCTTTCTGCTACCCGCGTAACGTCTGCACGGAGCGACCGGAGGTTGAAAAAAATGGCCCTCGTATATGTTAATAATTAAAAATAATGTTTAAGAGGCTATTTTTAACAATTAACATGTAAATTTTAATTTTATCTCCATATTTAATAATTTTTGCCACTAATTTTGTTCTATGCTTATTTTATAATGGTCAATTTAATAATTTATTCAACACAGACGCCGGAAATAAAACGTAAGTAAATTGTGTAAAATATAAACTACTTTAACTAAATAGTAAATAGTCTCTACGTTCTGTTAAATTCATAAAAATTTATAACCGTTTAGTAAACACGAGTGTTATTCAATTTAATTAGAAAAAGTATCCAGTTAGAATTTTAGTATCATTATTTATTATGAGTTTGATAAAGCTATTTATTCAATTTTAACAGCTTTTATTCTAAAAGCTAGATATTTTATTCTGTTAACTTTGGCATTAGACGAAGGTTTTTGACAGAACATATATAAAAGTGTTCTTCGAGCTAACACAACACAACTACAGGTTAGAAATTTAGTAATCAATCAATCACCAATCACGGTATTCACTTTAAAGGTAACCAAATTTGGCACCTCTTTCTGGGGGATATGTAGAGTTTAGCCTACGTAGTTCATATTATTTTAAGGGGAGAATGTTTTCTCAAAGTCTTAAGTATTTAACAAATAATTTTATGAAGACACAAACGTTCAGTAATAGTTATTGAGCGTACGGGAAAAATATTATAAATTCAATTCAGATAGGATAGGTTTTATACAAATTTTATTATTTGATCCATTCTTTCACATTTAATTGACGGAAAAACTACGTATGTAGTTTATTTAATTTAGTGTGTGATATTAAATTTTGTACATACATACATGGCGTTTGTTAGTAGAAATTCTTTCCATTTTAATAATTTTGTAAAAAGAAATGAATCAGTCATCGGGAAAGCAGTGCGTGTGCAACCTGTAACCTAGAAATCCAGAAAAAAATGTTTGCGTTAACAAACTTTGTTACTATTGAACAGCCCCAACAAGGGCAAAATGCGCCTACAGGATTCCTTTGTGGAAAGAAAATAAGGTCTTGAACAGGATTCTAACATGCATCTTGTACTTAATTCGTGAACAAATTGAGCCACAAACAATGCTAATTCAATTAGAAAAATGAACAAATTTAAAACGCGGATGCCCATACTACCTATGAGCCATAGCAGTATACTATTGTAAAATAATGCTGCTCAAAAACCGTACAACAACTACCTACAGTCCGCTCGTATAATATTTTTGTATAAAAGCCCAACTATAATAAGATTCGCTAGAAGACAATTTTTAAAATAAAACAATTGCTAGTATTCTTACCCTGAGACGGATACGACTAATGGTCATTTATCAAATCAACAGTCTCGAAAATAACGCAAAAACTTCCTAGAATAATTTAATTGGAACATTCACAAACTCCCTATACCTTAAACGAATTCATTTTCAACAGTCTTCAAGAAATTCTTATTGAAATAGATGATAACATATTTTTGTGCGCTGAATTAGAGCAAACAATAATTTAAATACAATTCAAAATGTACGTGTTTGGAAGCACTCTGAAGTTTTATGTTAAAACTCGAAGAAAATTTTAATGAGGAACGTATTTGTGTTCACACCATACCTTAAGGGGTCGGGTTAATGGAATCTCAACACATGTGCTGAATAATAAATAAACGACTCTGCCTAAATCTGGAAAACCAAGAAGCATCTGTTTATGACATGAACTTTCAACCTAAAGTGCTGAGAATTTACAAAATTTGATGTTTTGCTTTTTGAGTTTGATCGTTGTTGAACAAGGTTTTCCAGTTAGGACTTTGGTCCAAGTTTGAAGAGTACGCCGGTTATAGTTATGAACGGACAATGTTTATCATATGTGAAATAGATTTACTAAAAAAAAGCGAACAGTGTATTCTATGTATGAATTTTTCAGTATGTAAATGAAGAAAATGACCCTGCTCTAGTATAGAAGAAATAATTCAAATTCAAGCTTAACCCTTTCAGGACCAGTGGACCACATGTTGTTTATAGTACTTTACTGGGTAAATTTTAACGCAAAATAGCATTTAAAATTTATTAAGTGGAATTTCGCATTCACTTAAATGGCTACAAACAAGCTGGCATCATTGCATAATCTTTCATAACCTTAGTTTTACAGTTGTAATGACCAGTATTGGATTATACTGTAATTTTATCTAAATATATTACAGTTTGTGAGGTTTATAGCTATGAAAATATTAGGTAAGTCTTTCTAAACTGTCAATTTATATTAATAAATGTAGTAGTAAATAAATTTTACTGAATTTCTATCAAAAACTACATTGTGGGTTATTTATGTCCCACTGGTATTTTACGGTGGTACTAAATAATCACATTGGTTTTTTCAGTGACAAAAAGCAAGCTAATCCAAATTGTAGGAAGTTAACGGATAAAGAAATAGTTAGGTTTGCTTTTAGGCCCATCAGGCCGATTAGGAATGTTTTTTGTTCATTATGAATGTTTATTGTTCATACCTAATATTTTATTTTTTATTTTTGTTCTAATCTATTTATTTCTTTTTTTCTCTGTTGTTTTTATGTTATATATTTACATTGGCAAGTTAGATGTTAGAAAGGGCCATATGGCCCTAATCTCGTTTGTGTATATAAAGACGTTACAATACAATACAATACAATATTATGCAGATTATTTATCTGATATATAATCTATAGAATCAGATCCCTATGGCTCTAGCGACGATGATAGAGATTCAGACCATATAAACAACTCATCAGAACAGGATGAAACTGAAGAATCTGAGGATAATGTAGCAAGTGATGACAAACTGTCCGAGGATGAAGAAGGAAGAAGGAAAAAAAACAATATCAATGTTCCTAATATTCCAAAAAAATGGAAAGAAAAACATAGATTCTGACATTGTCTGGTCAACAGTGCCGCCAGATTTTAAACCAATATTTGTTATTTTACCTGAAAGAGATTGCACAATTCACGAAAGTATAAGGAGAAATGCGTCTAAATTAAATGTTTTTATAAAACTGTTTTCTTATAGTTTGTTATTAACTGAAGTAAAAAATACAAATGAAAGAATTGAAATTTACGAGAAGAAAAAAATGTTAAAAAATCACTAACAGTTGTTGGGGAAATTGTTCTTGTACTTGCAATTTATTTTGTAAAGTGTTTCGGCAAACTACCCAAAATTAAATACTATTTGTCTAGCAGAAAATGTTTGGGCAATGAATTTATAAAGAACTATATGTCTAGAAATAGATTTACCTTTCTAATATCAAAATTATATTACAATAAGCCAGATAAACCAGACAATGCCAGTAAAACTTACTATGTAGAACCTTTGATAGAATGTCTGAAATTCACATTCCAGAAATACAGAGAAGATAGTTTGTTACGGTAAACCGTGCGGGTCAAGAAAAACAAAAAAACCCAATTAAAGTAAAGACTAGTACGAAATTACGTAGTCAAAGGAAAAGATGCCGGGCTAACGTCAATAGGAGATTGGGCGTAGGAAAGTAATCGAAAACAAAACCCCAAGAGGAAAAAACCGAGTTAGTTGATTAGTACAAACAAAGACAGAACATTGGTCTGTCAAAGAAAAAAAATAAGAATACATATATATCGATATAAATAATAAAGAAAACACCTTTCTGGTATAAGTAATTGCTTTTCTGTATTATAATTTCAAAATGGGACAAAGATTAAACTAAACAGTGTTCGTATGCAGCACACAACCACGTAAGCGTAGACTTAACATATACAACAAACATATCACTTAATAGTAAATGAGAACCTAGATGAATGATTGTAAATCAGTAATAATAATTAAATATCTTACACTTTTAGATAGTATAAGTCGCGTGACAAGAAACACACGATCTCGGGCAGGTATCGGAATTTTTATAAAACCTGCGTAGTTAAATTATATCAGGCTGAAGACTAGATGATAAAACGTATCAACACCGCTGGGGTGTTCTTAACAGTAATCAGTATTAGTAATGTTAGTTAGTAACAATATACAACGTAACAGTCGTAGAAAGTTTAGGAAGTCACGAGATTAGTTAAGTGTGAGATTTCCAAAAACTCGGTTTCCTTCACGAGGATTAAATGGCCAGTAGCAATACACAGCGACCAAAAATTTTAGCTAAGTGGAACCGAAGAAGTCGGCGTCACCAAACTTGTTTTATGGTCAACAGTATTGGTTGCAAACCCAGTTTACGAGAAGTGAGTCATCCCACACGTCGTCGAGGAGCGAGAATGTAGGCGGTAAACCAACTAACCAATCTAGAAAATTTACCCTAAAATGAGCTATAAGCAGATTTTAAATTAGTGCTACCTCCAACCGTTAACGAATACCTACCCGATGCACACAAGAGAAAGTAATTTGAAGAAAGGATGCACGTACCAGCTCGTATAATTTCTTGTACATCGGGAGAAAGAGTTGTAATTGGCCGAAACAATAAAAGACCCGATGTAGTTATTTGCTTTGATAGTTTTTTTTACCTCTGCGAGATTATTGAATGATATAAATTTTGCTGCAGTTGGAACTTGCATAAAATCTAGAAAGAACACAACGAAAGATTCTGAAAAATTAGAAAAAGTAGAATCAATAATTTTGTGCAATGAAGGTGGAATAACATTTTCCAAATGGCAAGATACAAAAGAACTGTTAGTATTGAGTAAACGTCACTCTAATAATATTGTGCAGGTAAAATGTAAATGAAAAAACGACGAAAAAATTGATGTTCCCAGCCCAGAAGCAATTGACTTTTATAACAAATTTATGGGCGGTGTAGGTTTAGCCGACCAGAAATCAACTATATATGATTTGAAAGGAAGATCGCTAAATGGTGGAAGAAAATCTTTTACAAGTTAACCATGGTAGCTGCAGTAAATAGTTGGATTATGTATGATGAGAAAAGTAAACAGAAGGAACAGTTTATTGATTTTTGGCTGATTTAGCGAAACAAATTGTATGATGTAGGGGGTTATCTACCAAGGATTGGGGAAACAAGAAGACGTTACGGACGCTGTGCTAAAAGAAAAATTGAAAGAAAACAAAACAATATTGTCAAACGTGCAACATACCCCTTTGCAAAGTTTGTTTTACTCCTTATCATACTTGAGATCAAGTAAATTGTAGTTCAGAATTGTGCTAATTTTTCTTTTACTAATAAGACTTTTCTTTATACCTACTTTATTTGTATACCACTGGGTCATAAATAGCCCATTGAAAATTACCATTGGGATATTTTTCCTCACCCTAAACTTCATGCGCTCCAGCTCATCGAGGTCGCTAGCGGCAATGCTACCGTTGCTGCTAATCGACGTCTTACGCTGGCCTCTTGAGGTAGAAGGCAATTCAGGCGCTGCAGTCACCGCTGGAGGCCCCGACTCCCCCGACACGATCGTCGCAGACACAGGCCTCTTCACTACCTCCTCAACCTCCTCCTGTGTCCTTAACCTAATGTCCTTCAAAACTACCTTAAGGTGTTTCCTCCCAACAGCACGCTCATCCTCCGACCTAGCAGACTCCAACCGATCGCCCCTCTTCTTCCGTGGCAACGGTTCCTCGTCCCGGTGGACCACCATGCTAACAAAGCTAACGAAAAAGAGTAACCAACCAATAAAAAAGCAACTAAAAAAAATGACCTGGCCGTTACGACGCTAAAAGGACGCAAAACGTTGGTCCAATAAAACTATTTGATTAAGGATAAACCGTAAACAACCTTGTATTTATTATTTAAACTTCGAACCCTCAAATTAAATTTCAAATTTAGCAAAAATACAATAAAAACTAAACGTCAAAATAACGACTAGAACCAAATAACAACACTATTTATTTATTTAAAAATTTTTTTTAAACCTCAAATCAATTTTAAATAAGCTAATTACTTGAAAATATTATTTATAAAATACTGTACTTTAATTTAACTGTGGAAATAAACAAATCAAAACACGCACTATTGGAATGCGGTACCGGAAACGCACTTACCCCGTGTTTACTCGAGCTTCAAGTGTTACACTACTAATTACACTCAAAACTCGACTTTAAGAACGTTTAAGTACGCGTAACTTAAAATATGGAATATGTATATTTAATTTATTTCGAAATTTACGGCTTTTGAGCTATTTATTTAATTTAAAAGGGCCTAGATTTTGGTTTTTAGGTTGTTATTTTATTATACGCGCACTATAAAATTTTTACACACCTTTTTGATGGTTTTAGGCGGTCTTTTAAACGATATACGTGTTTTGTTTTAAATTTGTTAAAAACGCCTTTTAAATTATTTTGAAATTATTTTGGGTAGCAATACATAGCAATCAAAAATTTTAGCTAAGCGGAACCGGAAAAGTCGGCGCCACCAAACTTGTTTCTTAGTCAGCAGTCTTAGTTGTAAACACAGTGTACGAAAAGTGAGTCATCTCACGTAGCGTCGACGAGCGAGAATGTAGCGAAAAACCAACCAACCAATCTAGAAAATTTATCCTAAAACAAGCTATAAGCAGATTTTAAATTAGTGCTACCTCCAACCGTTAACGAATACCTACCCGATACACACAAGATAAAGTAATTTGAAGAAAGGATGCATGTACCAGCTCGTATAATTTCTTGTACATCGGGAGAAATAGTAGTAATTGGCCGAAACAATAAGCGTATCCGATGTAGTTATTTGCATTGATAGTGTTTTTATCTCTGCGAGATTATTGAATGAAACAAATTTTGCTGCAGTTAGAACTTACATAAAATCTAGAAAGAACATACCGAAAGATTCTAAAAAATTAGAGAAAGGAGAATCGATAGTTTTGTGCAATGAAGATGGAATAACATTTTCCAAATGGCAAGATACAAAAGAACTGTTAGTATTGACTAACTGTCACTCTAATAATATTGTGCAGGTAAAACGTAAACGAAAAACAACAAAAAATTGATGTTCCCAGTCCAGAAGCAATTGACTTTTATAACAAATTTATGGGCAGTGTAGATTTAGCCGACCAGAAATCAACTATATATTATTTGAAAAGAAGATCTGCTAAATGGTGGAAGAAAATCTTTTACAGGTTAACAATGGTAGCTGCAGTAAATAGTTGGATTATATATGATGAGAAAAGTGAACAGAAAGAAAAGTTTATCCATTTTTGGCTGATTTAGCGGAACAAATGGCTGAGTATGGACAAAAAGTAACAAAAACTATATGTAGACGACGATCTATAGATAGACCTTCCAAATCAAGCAAGCAATTGTATGATGTAGGGGGTCATCTACCAAAGATTGGGGAAACAAAAAGACGTTGGGGACGCAGTGCTAAAAAGAAAATTGAAAGAAGAACAAAACAATATTGTCAAATGTGCAACATACCCCTTTGCAAATTTTGTTTTACTCCTTATCATACTTGAGATCAAATAAATTGTAGTTCAGAATTGTAATAATTTTTTCTTTACCTATTTTATTCGTATACCACTGGGTCATAAATAACCCACTGAAAATTACCATTGGGATATTTTTGTCCCAGAGCCATAAATGCCTTGTAAATTAAACTCATAACTATAATTTTGTAATTTAAGCATTTGGGTCACTCCATTAATAAATTAAACCTAAAACTATTATTGTAAGTTTATTGTGCAAAAGTGGTTCTGAAAGGGTTAAACCTGAAAGATAGAAACAGCTAACAGAGAATACTGATTTCGCGAGAGCGCTTGTTAAATGTAGACTTATAGAAGGTCCTTGCGCAACAAGGTAGATTCCTCGTAGTGTGATTGTGTTGATGAACGTTATTTGTATATTATGGACTAAATGGATATAGTTAATGTTTCTTGCCCGTATATGATAAATTTTTGTCACAAGGATAAATAATTAAATGTATTTGTAATATTAGAGAAAAGGCTAAATAGTGAAAGTAGTGCACTTTTTAATACCAAGTTGTTCAACCATCAAGATAGTTAACACACAGGGTGTAACAAATTTTTTTTACCAAAATTACAGTAAACTGCGCTGCATTTGTTTGCGAAGGTTATGTATCAATCAATCAATCAATCACCAATCACGGTATTCGCTTTAAAGGTAACCCAATGCAGTGCCTCCTTCTGAGGGATGTGCAGGGTATAGCTTACGCAGTTCTTATTATTTTAAGGGGAGAATGTTTTCTCAAGGTCTTAAGTATTTAAAAAATCATTTTATAAAAACGCAAACATTCTGCAATAGTTATTGAGCGTACGGGGAAAATATTATAAATTCAATTCAGATAGGATAAGTTTTATAAAAATTTTATTATTTGAGTCATTCTTTCACATTTATTTGACGGAATAACTACGTATCTGGTTTATTTAATTTAGTGCGTGATATTAAATTTTGTACACAAATATATGGTGTTTGTTAGTAGAAATTCTCCACATTTTAATAATTTTGTAAAAAAATGAATGTCATGGAAATGGTTTTGCTGACGTTTCGCCAAAACAGCTTGTGTTGAGATGCACTCTGCAACCATATAGGATATAAAACAATCCCAGAAAAAAAATGTTTGAGTTAACAAACTTCTTTACTTTTGAAGATCCCCAACAAGGGCAAAACGCGCTAACTGCCTTTGTGGAAGAAAAATAAGGTCTTGAGCAGGATCCTGACATGTACCTTCTAACTTGTACTTAATGCGTGAACAAATTGAGTCACAAACAATGCTAATTTAATTAAAAAAATGAGCAAATTTAAATCGCGGATATGTCTATTACTTATGAGCCATAGCTGTATACCATTGTAAAATAAAGCTGGTCAAAAACCGTACAACTACTGTCTACATTCCGCTCGTATAATATTTTTGTATAAAAGCCCAACTCTAATAAACTTCGTTAAAACACAATTTTTAAAATAAAACAATTCCTAGTATTCTTACCCTGGAAACAATAAGGCCAATGGTCATTTATCAAATCAACAGTCTAGAAAATAACGCAAAAGCTTGATAGAATAATTTGATTGAAACGTTCACAAACTCCCTATACCGTAAACGAATTAATTTTTAACAGTCTTCAAGAAATTTTTATTGAAATAGATGATAATATATTTTTGTGCGCTGAATTGGAGCAAACAATAATTTAAATACAACTCAATCTGTACGTGTTTGGAAGCAATCTGAAGTTTTATGTTAAAACTCGAAGAAAATTTTAATGAGGAACGTATTTATCTTCACACCACACCTTAATAAAGGGGCCGGGTTAATGGAATCTCAACACATGTGCTGAATAATAAATTAACGACTTTGCGTAAATCTGGAAAACCAAGAAGCATCTGTTTATGACGTGAACTTTCAACCTATAAGTGCTGAGAATTTATAAAATTGGATGTTTTGCTTTTTAGATAGACCCTTGTTGAGCAAGGTTTTTTAGTTAGGACTTTGGTCCACGATCGAAGTGTACGTCGGTTATAATTATGAACGGACAATGTTTATGTCATATGTGAAATAGATTTTACTAAAAAAAAGCGGATAGTGTATTCCATGTATGAATTTTGCAGTATGGAAAAGAAGAAAATTACACTTTGCTAGTAGAGAAGAAATAATTCAAATCCAAGCTTAACTCTCTCAGGACCACTGGACCACATGTTGCTTGCAGTACTTTACTGGGTAAATTTCCACCCAAATTAGCATTTAAAATTTATTAAGTGGAATTTTTCATTCACTTAAATGTCTACAAACAAGCTGGCATTATTGCATAACCTTTCATAACCTCAGTTTTACAGTTGTAATGACAAGTGTTGGATTATACTGTAATTTTATTTAAATATATTACACTTTGTGAGGTTTATAGCAATGAAAATATGAAGTAAGTCGTTCTGAACTGTCAATTTATATTAATAAATGTAGTAGTAAATAAATTTTACTGAATTTCTATCAAAAACTACATTGTGGGTCATTTATGTCCCACTGGTATTTTTGGGTGGTACTAAATAATCCCATTGGCATTTTTAGTGACAAAAAGCGAGCTGATCCAAATTGTAGGAAATTAACGTATAAAGAAATAGTTAGGTTTGCATTTAGGTCCATCAGGCCGATTAGGAATGTTTTTTGTTTATTAGGAATGTTTATTGTTCATACCTAATTTTTTTTTTTTATTTTTGTAGCTATCTACTTTTTCTTTTTTGTCTGTTGTTTTTATGTTATATATTTACATTGGCAAGCTAGATGTTAGAAAGGGCCATATGGCCCTAATCTCGTTTGTGTGCATAAAGACGTTGCAATACAATACAATACAATATTATGCAGATCATTTATCTGATATATAATCTATAGAATCAGATCCCTATGGCTCTAGGGACGATGATAAAGATTCAGACTTTATAAACAACTCATCAGAACAGAATGAAACTGAGGAATCTGAGGATAATGTAGAAAGTAATGACAAATTATCTGAGGATGAAGAAGGAACTAATAAGACAGAAGAAGAAAAAGAAAACAATATCAATGTTCCTAATATTCCAAAAAAGGGAAAGAAAAACATAGATTCTGACATTGTCTGGTCAACAGTGCCGCCAAATTTTAAACCAAAATTTGTTATTTTACCTGAAAGAGATTGCACAATTCATGAGAGTATAAGGAGAAATACGTCTAAATTAAATGTTTTTATGAAACTGTTTTCTTATAGTTTGTTATTATTTGCAGTAAAAAATACAAATGAAAGAATTGAAATTTACGAGAAGAAAAATGTTAAAAAATCACTAACAGTTGTTGGGGAAATTGTTCTTGTACTTGCAATTTATTTTGTAATGTGTTTCAACACACTACCCAAAATTAAAGCCTATGTTCAAGCAGAAAAGGTTTGGGCAATGAATTTATAAAGAACTACATGTCTAGAAATAGATTTTACCTTTCTAACATCAAAATTATATTTCAATAAGCCAGATAAACCAG
This sequence comes from Platerodrilus igneus, assembly GCA_036346225.1. Taxonomy (NCBI): domain Eukaryota; kingdom Metazoa; phylum Arthropoda; class Insecta; order Coleoptera; family Lycidae; genus Platerodrilus; species Platerodrilus igneus. Next base: position 7,339,020 of record JARFIW010000131.1, on the reverse strand, counting down.
ACAATGCCAGTGAAACTTACTATGTAGAACCTTTGATATAATGTCTGAAATACTCATTCCAGAAATACAGAAAAGATAGTTTGTTACGGTAAACCGTGCGGGCCAGGAAGAACAAAAAAAACCCAATTAAAGTAAAGACTCGCACGAAATTACGTAGTAAAAGGAAGAGATGCCGGCCTAACGTCAATCAGAAATTGGGCGTGGGAAAGTAATCGAAAACACAACCCAAGAAGAAAAAAACCGAGTCGTCTCTCCGAAAAAACAGTACAAACAAAGACAGAACATTAGTCTGTAAAAAAAAAAGAATACATATATGTCGATATAAATAATAAAAAAAACACCTTTCTGGTAAAAGTAATTGATTTTCTGTATTATAATTTCAAAATATGGTTACAAATGGGACAAAGATTAAACTAAATAGTGTTCGTATGCAGCACACAACCACGTAACCGTAGACTTAACACATACAACAAACATATCACTTAATAGTAAATGAGAACCTAGATGAATGATTGTAAATCAGTACTAATAATTAAATATCCTACACTTTTAGATAGTATAAGTCGCGTGACAAGAAACACACGATCTCGGGCCGGTATCGGACCACATACATTTTAGTTATTTAAAACCTGCGTAGTTAAATTACATCAGGCTGAAGACTAGATGATAAAACGTATCAATACCAGAAATCAACTATATATGCTTTGAAAAGAAGATTTGCTAAATGGTGGAAGAAAATCTTTTACAGGTTAACAATAGTAGCTGCAGTAAATAGTTGGATTATATATGATGAGAAAAGTGAACAGAAAGAAGAGTTTATCGATTTTTGGCTGATTTAGCGGAACAAATGGCTGAATATGGACAAAGTGTAACGAAAACTATATGTAGACGACGATCTATGGGTAGACCTTCCAAGTCAAGCAAGCAATTGTATGATGTAGGGGGGTCATCTACCAAGGATTGGGGAAACAAGACGACGTTGCGGACGCTGTGCTAAAAAAAATTAAAAGAAGAACAAAACAATATTGTCAAATGTGCAACATACCCCTTTGCAAATTTTGTTTTACTCCTTATCATACTTGAGATCAAGTAAATTGTAGTTCAGCATTGTGCTAATTTTTTTACTAATAAGACTTCTCTATACCTTCTTTATTTGTATACCACTGGGTCATAAATAGCCCATTGAAAATTACCATTGTGATATTTTTCCTCACCCTAAACTTCAAGTGCTCCAGCTCATCGAGGTCGCTAGCGGCAATGCTACCGTTGCTGCTAGTCGACGTTTTACGCTGGCCTCTTCAGGTAGAACGCAATTCAGGCGCTGCAGTCACCGCTGGAGGCCCCGACTCCTTTGACACGATCGTCGGAGACACAGGCCCCTTCACTACCTCCTCAACCTCCTCCTGTGTCCCTAACCTAATGTCCTTCAAAACTACCTTAAGCTGTTTCCCCCCAACAGCACCCTCAGCCTCCTACCTATCAGACTCCAACCGATCGCCCCTCTTCTTCCGTGGCAACGGCTCCTCGTCCTGTGGACTACCATGCTAACAAAGCTAACGAAAAATAGTAACCAACCAAAAAAAAGCAACTAAAAACAAATGACCTGGCCGTTACGACGCTAAAAGAACGCAAAACGTTGGTCCAATAAAACTATTTGATTAAGGATAAACCGTAAACAACCTTGTATTTATTATTTAAAACTTCGAACCCTCAAATTAAATTCCAAATTTAGCAAAAATACAATAAACACTAAACGTGAAAAAAACCGACTAGAACCAAATAACAACGCTATCTATTTGTTAAAATTTTTTTTAAACCTCAAATCAATTTTAAATAAGCTAATTACTTGAAAATATTATTTATAAAATACTGTACTTTAATTTAACTGTAGAAATAAACAAATAAAAACACGCACTATTGGAATGCGGTACCGAAAACGCACTTGTGTTTACTGTGTTTACTCAAGCTTCAAGTGTTACACCACTAATTATACTGAAAACTCGACTTTAAGAACGTTTAAGTACGCGTGTATTTAAAATATGGAATATGTATATTTAATCGAAATCGAAATTTACCGCGTTTGAGCTATTTATTTAATTTAAAAAGGCCTAGATTTTGGTTTTTAGGTTGTTATTTTATTATACGCGCACTATAAAATTTTTACACACCTTTTTGATGGTTTTAGGCGGTCTTTTACACGATTTACGCGGTTTTGTTTTAAATTTGTTAAAAACGCCTTTTAAATTATTTTGGGGTGTTTGTTTATTAGTTTTTTACTTTATTTGCCCGAAGTTCAATTTTCTTTATTTTTAAATGCAGATTTTAGTTTAAATTCAAAGAAAAACGCGATTTATTTGTTATTTAACGAATTAAATTATTATTTTTAATTTTTTTTCACTGCCATAAAACATAACTATAATTTTGTAATTTAAGCTTTTGAGTCACTCCATTAATAAATTAAACGCAAAACTATTATTGTAAGTTTATTTTGCAAAAGTGGTCCTGAAAGGGTTAAACCTGAAAGGGAGAAACAGCTAACAGAGAATACTGATTGCACGAGAGCGTTTGTTAAATGTATACCTAAACAAGGTCCTTGCGAAACAAGGCAGATTCCTCGTGTGGTTGTGTTGATGAACTCCGTGCGTTATTTGTATATTATGGACTAAATGGATAAAAAGTTAATATTTCTTGCCCATATATGATAAGTTTTTGTTAGAGTTAACATATCTTTTATTTCAGTAACTATAATTTAGACGCCACAAGGATAAATAATTAAACGTATTTGTAATATTAGAGAAAAGGCTAAATAGTGAAAGTAGTGCAATTTTTAATACCGAGTTAACACACAGGGTGTAACAAAATTTTTATACCAAAATTACAAAATTATTAATTTTGTTGCTTTACCTTGTTTATGTTGATAGATAGAGTAAAAAATTGTAGATATTTTTTACACTATTTCAACTTGAGAATAAGGTGATCTTATTTGTTTTTAAATGGCTTTGGTCATCTTCGAGTAAATAAACGAGATTGTCTTTTTAAATGGGAACCACAATGGCGGTAGTTCAAGTAGAAGAACATTTTTCCTTTTTCCACTGATGCACTACAGTGGACATGCTTAACTTAAAATTTATGAAAAAAATTCATTTCTATGAAATACTAAGTTTAAAAATGAATCAAATTCTAGTAAAACAAAGTTTTATGGTGCCTAAACCTTCTGAGAAAAGGACCGTCGATCGAAGTTGGCGTCTATACGAGACAATTAAACTACAGATTGAATTCTCCGTGTGACAGGGTTTTTAAACGAAGCAATTACCATAAACTCCATTCACTTCTAAATCAAAGGTGTTTGGTTACAGTGTAAATTGATACAACGCTAATCAGTTTTAAATCAGCTAGAGCTCATTTTAGCACAATAGGTAATTTATCTGTAAGTGGTTCAAATTTCTAGGCAATATCATATTGCAAACCTAACAAATAGTTTACACTATCATTTCTGTTTATCAGTTCCAACTCCAAACTGTTCAAAATGAGGCTTTGAACATCTAGACAATAATTTTCGATTATTTTGAATTCAATTATCTGATAGCAGTTGCGCTGAGGAATCTTTGAAGCTTAAATGTTTGATTAATCTACGTTCTACGGTCGAAAAAAATTAAAGTGCTTTAAAGTATTACAAAGCTTTTAAATAAATGTTTTTATAAAAATGCTAAAATAGATTCAAGATATTGTTTATTATAACCAGGCGTTATCATAATTAGGTTATGTATCAAAATTTTCAACGTATATTGATTTGAACATAATATCAAAAACATTAAAGGTTTAATAACCCTGACTATTGGGAATTTTCTATGAGCAATTTACAACTCCGGGAAAAGAACAAGCAACTCATAATTAAAAGAAATTAAAATTTAGTATAAAAACTTTCCATTGCAAGCAAACTAATGCATTGTCTCACTTGTATAAATAGGAACAACCTCATAAATAATTTATTACACGTGGTAAAAATGATCGATAACGATACTGACTTCCACAATTAAAAAATACACACGAGACATATTTTTAGGGTAATGCAGTATTATGTTACATTCGTGTAACTGCCAAAAAATTACTCTGAAATCAATATACGTAATTGCTATAGGTAAGTTATTGATTGCATAAAAGTATACGTTCGTCACCCTGTATAATAAATAACCACAAAAATTCTGCACTTTCACTGCACTCATAGGCTACGTAACTTACGGATAAAAATATTTCGCGTAAAGTTTGCAAACTTCTAAAAGTAAAGTCGCGGTATGGGGATGATTGTATGAAAGGGTTGCGGTGATACAATGTCGTGACGTGACAACAAACCGGGTTAATAAAATGGGGTGGTGGATTAATACGATAGCCTCCGGAAATCATCGAATATGTAACATGAAAATAGCGTGGCACTTGACTTTATGGAAAACATCATGTTCCACAGGTGAACAATAGGTAAACCGCCTTATAAGTGGCAAGTGAAAGCGGATATGGAATGTTTGTTCTGAAATAGAAAACTGTATTCAGAATTTTACTGTAGGTATTGTGCTTGTGTTTATAATTTACGATTTTGTTAAAAAGCAGTTGTATGGATATTGGTTTGTTATAGAAAACACGTGTCTTCAATCGACTGCATGTTTTCTTCATTCTGCAGAGTATCTTTTAAAATCGGTAGGTCACTTGTATTTATAGCAGTTGGTAGGGAAATATTTAAAAATTGCATACACGCAGTGGTCGTGTATTGCGGTAACTACGATAACGACAGATGGTAGAAATAGTGGACGTGAAAGTATGAGCAAAGTTTATATAAAAGGAACTTTCAAGTACTTACCAGTAATGCTTCAAATTTAAGCGACGGCGCCAGGACGTGGCGGCAGTAGGACGAGGAACTGTCTATCTTTGACGAAACTAGAACGTTAATATTTTACCGGCGTGAAGTTAGCAGACACATTTCAGCAGACAAACTAGCGGAAATACCCGAAGGTTCAGTGGCGTAGGTAAAACTAATATAAAGCAACCTACTCATTTGCTTACTATTTTATGCTGAATATTCTTTGGCAAAACAGATTTATACCGGTAGATTATTCTTGCACCTATATATATAGCATCTAAACAAAATAATTGGCGCACTTTTCAAAAATTTTAAAATACCCTAAATGCAAATAACACAAAATTAAAAAAAAAATTGTAGAAGGAAATACACTGCCAAGACAAAAACAAGCAAATTACATCTGCGTTAACTATATCTACGACCGACAAAAAGGAAAATCACTGATCAGCCGTTTAAGGGTTCAAAATGGCGCCAAATTATAAATACCAGATTACTTAATATTTTACTGAAAAGTCGAAAAACTGGTAGAAGGAAATAGAGTGCCAGGATAAAACCAAACTGATTACATGTGCATTAACTATATCTACAATCCACAAAAAGGAAAATTACTGACCAGCCGTCTAAGGGTTCAAAATGGCGCCAAATTATAAATACCAGATTACTTAATATTTTACTGAAAAGTCGAAAAACTGGTAGAAGGAAATAGAGTGCCAGGATAAAACCAAACTGATTACATGTGCATCAACTATATCTACAACCCACAAAAAGGAAAATTACTGACCAGCCGTCTAAGGGTTCAAAATGGCGCCAAATTATAAATACTAGATTACTTAATATTTTACTGAAAAGTTGAAAAACTGGTAGAAGGAAATAGAGTGCCAGGATAACACCAAACTGATTACATGTGCATCAACTATATCTACAACCCACAAAAAGGAAAATTACTGACCAGCCGTCTAAGGGTTCAAAATGGCGCCAAATTATAAATACTAGATTACTTAATATTTACTGAAAAGTTGAAAAACTGGTAGAAGGAAATAGAGTGCCAGGATAAAACCAAACTGATTACATGTGCATCAACTATATCTACAACCCACAAAAAGGAAAATTACTGACCAGCCGTCTAAGGGTTCAAAATGGCGCCAAATTAAAATACTAGATTACTTAATACTTTACTGAAAAGTTGAAAAACTGGTAGAAGGAAATAGAGTGCCAGGATAAAACCAAACTGATTACATGTGCATCAACTATATCTACAACCCACAAAAGGAAAATTACTGACCAGCCGTCTAAGGGTTCAAAATGGCGCCAAATTATAAATACTAGATTACTTAATACTTTACTGAAAAGTTGAAAAACTGGTAGAAGGAAATAGAGTGCCAGGATAAAGCCAAACTGATTACATGTGCATCAACTATATCTACAACCCACAAAAAGGAAAATTACTGACCAGCCGTCTAAGGGTTCAAAATGGCGCCAAATTATAAATACTAGATTACTTAATATTTTATTGAAAAGTTGAAAAACTGGTAGAAGGAAATAGAGTGCCAGGATAAAACCAAACTGATTACATGTGCATCAACTATATCTACAACCCACAAAAGGAAAATTACTGACCAGCCGTCTAAGGGTTCAAAATGGCGCCAAATTATAAATACTAGATTACTTAATACTTTACTGAAAAGTTGAAAAACTGGTAGAAGGAAATAGAGTGCCAGGATAAAGCCAAACTGATTACATGTGCATCAACTATATCTACAACCCACAAAAAGGAAAATTACTGACCAGCCGTCTAAGGGTTCAAAATGGCGCCAAATTATAAATACTAGATTACTTAATATTTTACTGAAAAGTTGAAAAACTGGTAGAAGGAAATAGAGTGCCAGGATAAAACCAAACTGATTACATGTGCATCAACTATATCTACAACCCACAAAAGGAAAATTACTGACCAGCCGTCTAAGGGTTCAAAATGGCGCCAAATTATAAATACTAGATTACTTAATACTTTACTGAAAAGTTGAAAAACTGGTAGAAGGAAATAGAGTGCCAGGATAAAACCAATCTGATTACATGTGCATTAACTATATCTACAATCCACAAAAGGAAAATTACTGACCAGCCGTCTAAGGGTTCAAAATGGCGCCAAATTATAAATACTAGATTACTTAATACTTTACTGAAAAGTTGAAAAACTGGTAGAAGGAAATAGAGTGCCAGGATAAAACCAAACTGATTACATGTGCATCAACTATATCTACAACCCACAAAAAGGAAAATTACTGACCAGCCGTCTAAGGGTTCAAAATGGCGCCAAATTATAAATACTAGATTACTTAATATTTTACTGAAAAGTTGAAAAACTGGTAGAAGGAAATAGAGTGCCAGGATAAAACCAAACTGATTACATGTGCATCAACTATATCTACAACCCACAAAAGGAAAATTACTGACCAGCCGTCTAAGGGTTCAAAATGGCGCCAAATTTAAATACTAGATTACTTAATACTTTACTGAAAAGTTGAAAAACTGGTAGAAGGAAATAGAGTGCCAGGATAAAACCAATCTGATTACATGTGCATTAACTATATCTACAATCCACAAAAAGGAAAATTACTGACCAGCCGTCTAAGGGTTCAAAATGGCGCCAAATTATAAATATAGATTACTTAATATTTACTGAAAAGTTGAAAAACTGGTAGAAGGAAATAGAGTGCCAGGATAAAACCAACTGATTACATGTGCATAACTATATCTACAACCACAAAAGGAAAATTACTGACCAGCGTCTAAGGGTTCAAAATGGCGCCAAATTATAAATACTAGATTACTTAATATTTACGAAAAGTTGAAAAACTGGTAGAAGGAAATAGAGTGCCAGGATAAAACCAACTGATTACATGTGCATAACTATATCTACAACCACAAAAGGAAAATTACTGACCAGCCGTCTAAGGGTTCAAAATGGCGCCAAATTTAAATACTAGATTATATTTACTGAAAAGTTGAAAACTGGTAGAAGGAAATAGAGTGCCAGGATAAAACCACTGATTACATGTGCATAACTATATCTAAACCACAAAGAAAATTACTGACCAGCCGTCTAAGGGTTCAAAATGGCGCCAAATTATAAATATAGATTACTTAATATTTACTGAAAAGTTGAAAAACTGGTAGAGGAAATAGAGTGCCAGGATAAAACCACTGATTACATGTGCATAACTATATCTACAACCACAAAAGGAAAATTACTGACCAGCCGTCTAAGGGTTCAAAATGGCGCCAAATTATAAATACTAGATTACTTAATACTTTACTGAAAAGTTGAAAAACTGGTAGAAGGAAATAGAGTGCCAGGATAAAACCAATCTGATTACATGTGCATTAACTATATCTACAATCCACAAAAGGAAAATTACTGACCAGCCGTCTAAGGGTTCAAAATGGCGCCAAATTATAAATACTAGATTACTTAATATTTTACTGAAAAGTTGAAAAACTGGTAGAAGGAAATAGAGTGCCAGGATAAAACCAAACTGATTACATGTGCATCAACTATATCTACAACCCACAAAAGGAAAATTACTGACCAGCCGTCTAAGGGTTCAAAATGGCGCCAAATTATAAATACTAGATTACTTAATACTTTACTGAAAAGTTGAAAAACTGGTAGAAGGAAATAGAGTGCCAGGATAAAACCAAACTGATTACATGTGCATCAACTATATCTACAACCCACAAAAAGGAAAATTACTGACCAGCCGTCTAAGGGTTCAAAATGGCGCCAAATTATAAATACTAGATTACTTAATACTTTACTGAAAAGTTGAAAAACTGGTAGAAGGAAATAGAGTGCCAGGATAAAACCAATCTGATTACATGTGCATTAACTATATCTACAATCCACAAAAAGGAAAATTACTGACCAGCCGTCTAAGGGTTCAAAATGGCGCCAAATTATAAATAGTAGATTACTTAATACTTTACTGAAAAGTTGAAAAACTGGTACAAGGAAATAGAGTGCCAGGATAAAGCCAAACTGATTACATGTGCATCAACTATATCTACAACCCACAAAAAGAAAAATTACTGACCAGCCGTCTAAGGGTTCAAAATGGCGCCAAATTATAAATACTAGATTACTTAATATTTTACTGAAAAGTTGAAAAACTGGTAGAAGGAAATAGAGTGCCAGGATAAAACCAAACTGATTACATGTGCATCAACTATATCTACAACCCATAAAAAGGAAAATTACTGACCAGCCGTCTAAGGGTTCAAAATGGCGCCAAATTATAAATACTAGATTACTTAATACTTTACTGAAAAGTTGAAAAACTGGTAGAAGGAAATAGAGTGCCAGGATAAAACCAATCTGATTACATGTGCATTAACTATATCTACAATCCACAAAAAGGAAAATTACTGACCAGCCGTCTAAGGGTTCAAAATGGCGCCAAATTATAAATAGTAGATTACTTAATATTTTACTGAAAAGTTGAAAAACTGGTAGAAGGAAATAGAGTGCCAGGATAAAACCAAACTGATTACATGTGCATCAACTATATCTACAATCCACAAAAAGGAAAATTACTGACCAGCCGTCTAAGGGTTCAAAATGGCGCCAAATTATTAATACTAGATTACTTAATACTTTACTGAAAAGTTGAAAAACTGGTAGAAGGAAATAGAGTGCCAGGATAAAACCAATCTGATTACATGTGCATTAACTATATCTACAATCCACAAAAGGAATATTACTGACCAGCCGTCTAAGGGTTCTAAATGGCGCCAAATTATAAATACTAGATTACTTAATATTTTACTGAAAAGTCGAAAAACTGGTAGAAGGAAATAGAGTACCAGGATAAAATCAAACTGATTACATGTGCATTTACTGTATCTACGACCGACAAAAAGGAAAATCACTGACCAGCCGTCTAAGGGTTCAAAATGGCGCTAAATTATAAATACTAGATTACAAAAAACAGACTAAACAAATTTTTGACGCGAAGTAGCAACGAACATGACATATAATAGCTAGACAGAATGATATCAAGTGGCATTGAAGACGCCGCTCAGCGTTCTGTTGTAATTGGGAAGGATGCGACTTCAGACCAATAGTAGAGGGGATTTAAACTGGTTTACGCAGTTAACGAATTGTACTGGGCAAATATTTTCCATGCCGAATGTGACAGTTATAACCGAATATAAATATTCTATATGCATAGTTGGACACCGCTTAACGTTCCACCAGTTTTAGAAAAAATTATGGAAGACTCCTTATGACGTTTGTCACAAAATGATCGGCTTCAAAGACGCCGTAGAACGTCAGTGTCCTTCAACGTGTTAACGTACTTTTATTTATTGATTTTACTGAACTTTAATCACCAATCATGAAGTTTAAATTTATTTCAAAGAACAAAGTGTTTAGTATAATATTTGAATGCATTAATAAACACGTCCCTTACTTAAATTTAGAAGATCCTCTAAGTGAGACCATATACAAAAACATTATACATTCTCTAAAAGGTACCGAGTATGGTTTCTTATCTAGAATTCAGAGAATAATATATACAAATTGTAATTTCAAGCAATATTTCAAGAAACGGTGTAGTCAAATTCCAAAGAATATTTTTAAATTTAAAAAATCCGCAATAGCTGGTGCAACCATAGAGTCATTCTTAACAGAAAAATCTATCAAATGTGCAAACGTGAGTCCTTTTTGGAGAGATCAAAGGTCTATATATGGTGACATGTGTAAAGCGTTTTTAATGAAAAATTCACTTAAAAATCGTAAATTAATATATCGGAAATGGGTGACATTAAGGCAAAAGGTATGTACACAAAGAATAATGAAATAAAAGTAGTTAATTCGGACGTTTGTCTGGGTTCCATATATTGTTCAACGCCATTGGGCAATAAAGAAGTTAATTCTTTCGAGCATTCTATACAGAATCAAATAATTGATTTCGAACTAAATGAATTACATAGTTATACAAAGGTGCATACAGACTCTAAGTATACTAGTAATTCTCATGATATAGCACTAGATAATCCTGATGTTGAACGTGCTAAAACTATTAACATCACTCCTGAAGATTTTGACGTTCCAAAGGAAGTTATGGATTTATCTAGTCCAGCTAAGGACCAAAACATACTACCAGTAAATTCCAAAATGCTGAAAAATCAAATTCTATTAGATATATAAAGAAGTCTTACATTTATTTTGAAGGGCAATTTAGTATAAACAGCAAAATTTGGAATTTGATCTATCAAAATGGTAAACTTGTTTCAAAGCTTTACCCGACTGTACTCAGAAATCGCTTGAAAAATATGTCAACAACACCTGCATAGTTATTTTCAAAGACGTGAGATACAGAAAGAAAGACAACATACACATCTTCGGTATATGTAAATATAATAACTACAGATGCAAAAGATTTAAAATTATAGTAACGAATATGATAGCTAGCGTCTATAGTACCTCGAATAACTTTTGTCACCCAAACTTTAACCCAACATGTTCGCGGGGCTGAAAGAGGTATTTTCAAAAAAAGCTTTTAAAGGAAAACCATTTAAATTTAAAAGCAATCTTTGATAGAGTGCAATAAAACTGTATTAAAACTGGTAAAACTTACAAACAATAAAGTCCGATCCAACACTTAGAAAAATCAGATCCGAAGCACTGTCTTCTTTAGATAGAAGTGGACATGCATTTTGGATATAGTTTTATTGCAGCTGGATCATCCGGAATACATCAAGGAAGTGAGTATACCTTTCTGCGTTAAATTGTATAGCCTGCAGCAGTTAAATGTACTAAAAGCCCAAAATTCCGCTGAAAGTCTGCCAATTATTTATTTTGATGCCACTGAAATGTTGTGAGGAGTCCATTGGAAAATACAAAACGAATATATTTTTATTCCGCGGTTATACAAATACATAATTCTGGTCGAGTATTTCCAATATTCTCAATGATATCGTCTGTGCACAACTCAAATGCAATTTTTAATTGTTTAATGATTTTCGCTATTTTGCGAGGAAAATAATTATTTTCCATGCTTCTCTAGATTGGTAACTGATTTTCATTTGCCAATATACATGCTGCATGTAAAGCTTCCAACAGGTGTACTTTATATGAATATTTACATAAAACGTATACACTTGTGATTGACAATAAAAGTTTCAAGAAAAAATTTCATAAGCATTCATCTTTGTAGTGCTCATTTTATGAAAATGGTTTCAAAAGATGTGGATGGTTTGTCGACAAATGATGTTCAGACACCTTTGTTTAAAGAAATGATAGCTTTAGCCATTACATTACAATCTATTGAAGATTTTGAAATATTTGTATTTAATACGTATGTGTTACTGAATACAAAATACAACAATTCAAAGGTACATCACGCAAAACAAAACATACGCTATCTGAAATCTCAGTCGGAGAATGAAATTAATTTTCATGGCGCAGGATGTTCTGAAATTGAAAATATACAATCACATAAGCAAGAAGGAGAAACATTATATAAATCAAGTCCGTTCTATATCCATTTTAACAAATTAATTAAAAACGTTAACAATTTAGAGGAGGACTGTATTGTTGAAGAAAACGTGTTATATAATCCCGAATATTTTAAAGTAATATTAACAAAATATCTTCCCTTCTGCAGTCTTTGGAGTAGGTTAATGTTACAAAAGTCGATAGGGTCACAAATGCACCGATAGAAAACTACTTCGGTCAACTAAAACGCAATATATTAGAAGCGCGGACCAATATAAAATGCACACACTTTATAAGAAAACTAAGAGAAGAGGTTATTGCTTTAAATATTGAAACTGAAATAAAAATTAAAAAAACACAATTGACAAAAGATCCTACAAATGAGAAAAATTCGCAAGAACAGTGGAATAAGAAAATTAAAAAACAAGGTACACATTTTGACGGTCGCTATCTACAATTTGGAAAAAACATTTACGAAAAAGGGGTTGTCTATCCTGAAGACGACGATGAGTTTGCTCAATGTGGATATTGTGGTCACGGAGCTGGCGACGACATGAATTTATGGGTGCAATGCGATGCCTGCAAGCGCTGGTATCACCAACGCTGTGAAGATACTAAACATAGCTTTAGCGCAGATTTTTTGTGTAAGTTGTGTCTCTACAGAAAATCTAACCCAGAAATGCCTGTAATTGACAACAACTCGTACATAAAATATCAGAATTTTCTATCAGAGTTAATGTCAGCAACACCACAGGAACTGGCTGGGATAGAAGTAAAAACACGTGCTCAAAAACAAAGCAACGATTGGTACGCAGAACGTAAAATTCGACTAACTGCAAGCAATTTTGGGAAAATATGCAAAAGTAAGGAAAGCGGTTATTCGAAAATTGTAAAACTCTCCTTCAGAAACAACTCAATACGCCTGCTATACGGTATGGCGTACTGAATGAGAAGAAAGGATTAAACGAGTATCTGAAGATCGTTGCTCCAAAATACCAACAATGTGGTTTGGTGGTCCACAAGGAATATAAATATCTTGCCGCGTCACCAGATGGACTAATTGACAAAGATGGTATGGTAGAAATCAAATGTCCATATGCAAGAAGAAATCAGGATCCATCCGTTTATAAATTTGATTTTTTAGATACGAATGGAGACACTGTTAAGATATTCCACGATTATCATTTTCAAATTCAGGACTACTTGAAATCACTAACCGCTCATGGTGCGATCTAGTAATTTATTCCAATAACAGCTGCAAAATCATTCGCATAAATAGATCAAAAGAGTTCTGGAATACAATGCTACCGAAACTGAAAAAATTTTATTACTTTTGTCTTCTCCCATCATTGTTTGATGAAACTATATTATCACGTTTGTCAATTCAAAAGCTAAGATGGACAACATTAGATAACCTATCTTTTTTTGAAAATGGTATCGTAAGTGATCCCAATTATTATAAGCTTTACCTAGTAACAGAGGCTACGTCGTAACCGTAGATGTAAGTGTAAATTTTTCTGTCAAGGAATTATTAATTGATGATTTTTTAACACTCAGTGGAAAGGAATGGCTCAGTTCGTTTGTGATTGAACATTGTTTAAATCTTTTCAATAGAAATCAGGAATACCAACTCATTTCGGTTGCAAAATCGTCAGTAATTTTTGGAGAAGTAGACTATGATCAAGAGTTTGCAGATTCCATAGTCATAACGAAAGATAAAATTTTAATGCCCGTGGCTACTGGAACACAATCTGGCAGGCACTTCATTTTAGTAGGGGCTAATTTTTCTTTAAAAGTTTTGACTGTTTTAGATCCTTTGGGCGGTGAACTTATGTTTATGCAGGTACTACTAAAACAATTTTTAAGATTTCTTTATAAAAAAGACAAAAGCAACACATATACTTGGCAAGTGATAACATTACAGCATGTGCGTCAAGAGGACAGTTATAACTGTGGTGTTTTTGTTATATATTTTTCATCAATGATAATGGAACAGAAAATACTCACAAATAACATTGACTGCTCAGAGTACAGGAAACAACTAAAGATCTTATTACTTAAACAGGGTAACAACATGAAAAGGAAATGCTTTTACTGTTCAGTTGATGTTCTACAAGATACAACAAACTTCAGATGCAGTACATGCCTGAGATTTACGCACAATAAGTGTTTGTTGTCATATGATGAAATAAAAAGGTATCCCCATTTCAGAAAAAACACTAAATGGATTGTGTGACCTCTGTAGAATGAACTGATACACAACGATTGCATTACGCAAATATCTCAACAATTTGGAACTTATAAAAATATTAAAATTAAGGTGTTCGGTTCGACCAATACATAAATAATAAACATGACAATTACGTCACATTTTTCTTATGTTAAAGTCGTGACAGTGTCTAAAATAATCGTAATACAATAGACAAAGACGTGTAACCATTTGGTATTTGTTTTAAGAAATGGTATACGTTTACTTCTTTGAATAGAAAAAGTTACATTATTGCAACTAGTTCTAAAATCAGCTCCCTTTCACTATCAATTTTACGTAATTTACAACACAGTTCTACTCTTGTAATTTTTCTTACGATTATTGCAATTGTGTCTATCTGTTTCGAATGTTATGTGTTCTTACAAAGTTGGATGGAATACACACAGTTCTTCTCGACTGGATGTGATCAACAAGGAAAATCCTACGTTCCAATTAGTGTCAACAGCATGTGAACTTACTTGAACATTTTCAAAAGCAGAAAAAACAATGTTAGCTCTTTCCACTACAAGCAATACAATGAGATGTTGGCTATTTTGTATTTCTATATATATGCTTATATACAGTGTGTTACCAGGGATGGCAGATGCTTTACAGATTCACTCAGTAGTGTAAACAGAGGTAATGCTCGTACTAAATCTGACCTACTTATACGTGGTCATGGAAACAAACTTTGAAAAACAGTTAAATTGTCTTAAGTTTTAAACCAGGAAACCATACAAACTATGCACATGCAAGGTATGATGAAACTGTAATAAACTTGGTTAAGTCCTGGCTTTCTATTTGTTTTATAAGTTTTTCAACTTGTCAGTAAAATATTAAATAATCAAGTAGTTGGCGCCATTTCGACCCCAAAGACGGCTGGTCACCGATTTTCCTTTTTTGTCGGTCGTACATACAGTTAATGCAGATGTAATAAGCTTCAATTTTATCCTGGCACTCTATTTGCTTCTACCAGTTTTCAACTTTTCAGTAAAATATTAAGTAATCTAGTATTTATAATTTGGCGCCATTTTGAACCCTTAGACGGCTGGTCAGTAATTTTCCTTTTGTGTGTTGTAGATATAGTTAATGCACATGTAATCAGATTGGTTTTATCCTGGCACTCTATTTTCTTCTACCAGTTTTTCAGCTTTTCAGTAAAATATTAAGTAATCTAGTATTTATAATTTGGCGCCATTTTGAACCCTTAGACGGCTGGTCAGTAATTTTCCTTTTGTGTGTTGTAGATATAGTTAATGCACATGTAATCAGATTGGTTTTATCCTGGCACTCTATTTTCTTCTACCAGTTTTTCAGCTTTTCAGTAAAATATTAAGTAATCTGGTATTTATATTTTGGCGCCATTTTGAACCCTTAGACTGCTGGTCAGTAATTTTCCTTTTGTGGATTGTAGATACAGTTAATGCACATGTAATCAGATTGGTTTTATCCTGGCACTCTATTTCCTTCTACCAGTTTTTCAACTTATCAGTAAAATATTAAGTAATCTAGTATTTATAATTTGGCGCCATTTTGAACCCTTAGACGGCTGGTCAGTAATTTTCCTTTTTGTGGGTTGTAGATATATTTGATGCACATGTAATCAGTTTGGTTTTATCCTGGCACTCTATTTTCTTCTACCAGTTTTTCAGCTTTTCAGTAAAATATTAAGTAATCTAGTATTTATAATTTGGCGCCATTTTGAACCCTTAGACGGCTGGTCAGTAATTTTCCTTTTGTGTGTTGTAGATATAGTTAATGCACATGTAATCAGTTTGGTTTTATCCTGGCACTCTATTTCCTTCTACCAGTTTTTCAGCTTTTCAGTAAAATATTAAGTAATCTAGTATTTATAATTTGGCGCCATTTTGAACCCTTAGACGGCTGGTCAGTAATTTTCCTTTTGTGGGTTGTAGATATAGTTAATGCACATGTAATCAGTTTGGTTTTATCCTGGCACTCTATTTCCTTCTACCAGTTTTTCAACTTTTCAGTAAAATATTAAGTAATCTGGTATTTATAATTTGGCGCCATTTTGAACCCTTAGACGGCTGGTCAGTAATTTTCCTTTTGTGGATTGTAGATATAGTTAATGCACATGTAATCAGTTTGGTTTTATCCTGGCACTCTATTTTCTTCTACCAGTTTTTCAGCTTTTCAGTAAAATATTAAGTAATCTAGTATTTATAATTTGGCGCCATTTTGAACCCTTAGACGGCTGGTCAGTAATTTTCCTTTTGTGGTGTTGTAGATATAGTTAATGCACATGTAATCAGTTTGGTTTTATCCTGGCACTCTATTTCCTTCTACCAGTTTTTCAGCTTTTCAGTAAAATATTAAGTAATCTAGTATTTATAATTTGGCGCCATTTTGAACCCTTAGACGGCTGGTCAGTAATTTTCCTTTTGTGGGTTGTAGATATAGTTAATGCACATGTAATCAGTTTGGTTTTATCCTGGCACTCTATTTCCTTCTACCAGTTTTTCAACTTTTCAGTAAAATATTAAGTAATCTGGTATTTATAATTTGGCGCCATTTTGAACCATTAGACGGCTGGTCAGTAATTTTCCTTTTGTGGATTGTAGATATAGTTAATGCACATGTAATCAGTTTGGTTTTATCCTGGCACTCTATTTTCTTCTACCAGTTTTTCAGCTTTTCAGTAAAATATTAAGTAATCTAGTATTTAAAGGCGCCATTTTGAACCCTTAGACGGCTGGTCAGTAATTTTCCTTTTGTGGGTTGTAGATATAGTTAATGCACATGTAATCAGTTTGGTTTTATCCTGGCACTCTATTTCCTTCTACCAGTTTTCACTTTTCAGTAAAATATTAAGTAATCTGGTATTTATAATTTGGCGCCATTTTGAACCCTTAGACGGCTGGTCAGTAATTTTCCTTTTGTGGGTTGTAGATATAGTTAATGCACATGTAATCAGTTTGGTTTTATCCTGGCACTCTATTTCCTTCTACCAGTTTTTCAGACTTTTCAGTAAAATATTTAGTAATCTAGTATTTATAATTTGGCGCCATTTTGAACCCTTAGACGGCTGGTCAGTAATTTTCCTTTTGTGGTTGTAGATATAGTTAATGCACATGTAATCAGTTTGGTTTTATCCTGGCACTCTATTTCCTTCTACCAGTTTTCAGCTTTTCAGTAAAATATTAAGTAATCTACTATTTATAATTTGGCGCCATTTTGAACCCTTAGACGGCTGGTCAGTAATTTTCCTTTTTGTGGGTTGTAGATATAGTTAATGCACATGTAATCAGTTTGATTTTATCCTGGCACTCTATTTCCTTCTACCAGTTTTTCAACTTATCAGTAAAATATTAAGTAATCTGGTATTTATAATTTGGCGCCATTTTGAACCCTTAGACGGCTGGTCAGTAATTTTCCTTTTTGTGGGTTGTAGATATAGTTAATGCACATGTAATCAGTTTGATTTTATCCTGGCACTCTATTTCCTTCTACCAGTTTTTCAGCTTTTCAGTAAAATATTTAGTAATCTACTATTTATAATTTGGCCCCATTTTGAACCCTTAGACGGCTGGTCAGTAATTTTCCTTTTTGTGGGTTGTAGATATAGTTAATGCACATGTAATCAGTTTGGTTTTATCCTGGCACTCTATTTCCTTCTACCAGTTTTTCAGCTTTTCAGTAAAATATTAAGTAATCTACTATTTATAATTTGGTCCCATTTTGAACCCTTAGACGGCTGGTCAGTAATTTTCCTTTTTGTGGGTTGTAGATATAGTTAATGCACATGTAATCAGTTTGATTTTATCCTGGCACTCTATTTCCTTCTACCAGTTTTTCAACTTATCAGTAAAATATTAAGTAATCTGGTATTTATAATTTGGCGCCATTTTGAACCCTTAGACGGCTGGTCAGTAATTTTCCTTTTTGTGGATTGTAGATATAGTAAATGCACATGTAATCAGTTTGGTTTTATCCTGGCACTCTATTTCCTTCTACCAGTTTTTCAGCTTTTCAGTAAAATATTAAGTAATCTACTATTTATAATTTGGCCCCATTTTGAACCCTTAGACGGCTGGTCAGTAATTTTCCTTTTTGTGGGTTGTAGATATAGTTAATGCACATGTAATCAGTTTGGTTTTATCCTGGCACTCTATTTCCTTCTACCAGTTTTTCAACTTTTCAGTAAAATATTAAGTAATCTGGTATTTATAATTTGGCGCCATTTTGAACCCTTAGACGGCTGGTCAGTAATTTTCCTTTTTGTGGATTGTAGATATAGTTAATGCACATGTAATCAGTTTGGTTTTATCCTGGCACTCTATTTCCTTCTACCAGTTTTCAACTTTTCAGTAAAATATTAAGTAATCTAGTATTTATAATTTGGCGCCATTTTGAACCCTTAAACGGCTGATCTGTGATTTTCCTTTTGTCGGTCGTAGATATAGTTAACGCAGATGTAATTTGCTTGTTTTTGTCTTGGCAGTGTATTTCCTTCTACAATTTTTTTAATTTTGTGTTATTTGCATTTAGGGTATTTTAAAATTTTGAAAAGTGCGCCAATTATTTTGTTTAGATGCTATATATATATAGGTGCAAGAATAATCTACCGGTATAAATCTGTTTTGCCAAAGAATATTCAGCATAAAATAGTAAGCAAATGAGTAGGTCGCTTTATATTAGTTTTACCTACGCCACTGAACCTTCGGGTATTTCCGCTATTTTGTCTGCTGAAATGTGTCTGCTAACTTCACGCCGGTTAATATTTTTACGATCATAGCACCCAAAATTTATAATACCAACACAGACATACGCCAGTGCTGTGGCACAAAAACCGAAAGCTCCAAAACAAGACGCAATATCAAAAGCCATCTCGAACCAAAACACAACGGTGTTCATAACGTCAAAACGTGGTGAAACACCTAAACAAATTCAAGAAATTTTTTCAAAAGCAGTAAACCCCACTAAAAGACAAAACTAAGATTAAAAACATCCGAACAACCAAACAAGGCAGTAATGATAGATAGTGATAACGAAACCGAGGCAAACAAAATTTTAAACCATGAAACCCTAAAACAAACCTTAAATTGCGAAAAACCACGCAAGAAAAAACCTTACTTATTATATAGGACATACCAACGTACCCGAAAGATCAAGACGTAACAGATTTAATTTAGACTCAAAACCTTGAAAACCTAATTAACAGAGAGGACTTTAATAAGGATTTTCAACTTAATTTCAAAACAGGACCGAAAAACAAACCGACTCAACATCATGTTGCGACGGTAAGTGGCAAAGTGAGGAATATATTAATAAATCTAGGGAAGCTCTATATCGAATATTGCTGTGTTACAGCGAATGACTTTTTGGTAGTACCCAAATGCCTAAGATGTCTCGATTTAGGACACGTCACGAAACATTGTACACGCACCACCGATACATGTGGACACTGTGAAGAAGAAGTCTCCAAACACAAAAGGGCAGACTGCGCCAAGCACGGACAACCCTCAATTTGCATACCATGCTTAAAACGTAACAAAAAGTGCGTTTCTAACCCCAAAGATTGCCCAACCCACAAAATGTTAATGGACAGACTCATACAAAAAACCGACTATGGACAGTAAACCTAACCAAACTAAACACAAACCACCGTCACAAATTCAAAGCGACAAAGCAAAAACAATCACATATCGACAACAACTTCACCAAACACTCCAACATGCACACAGAGAAAATAGAAACTCACCCACAAACGGAATATGAACTTAAACTCACTCACAACACTCTCACACAAACACAAGTCACAACTAGAATGCAACATACACACCTATTACCCCTACTGGACAACGGAAAGATCAACATTGGCCAAATAAATTTCATGCACTCTGCAACTGTAATGAAAGAGCATAGACAACTAGCTGAAACCTTACGATTACATGCACTTTTTATACAGGAACCTTATCTGGGTCATGGGAAGATTCCAAGCATGCATTCAGGGCACGACAAATACATACAGGTACCCACCCACAAACGGTAGTGGTCATTTTTGACCCGACATTGACAATCACGACAATCAAACGAAACAGAGGAGAACACTATACATGTCTGGAGGTCTCAAGCGGTCGGATTGAAAAGTGGATCTTAGTAACAAGCTACTTCCAATACAGACCGGACCCCCAACCGTACATTAACAACATACGCAACATATTAAACACTTACAACAACAAACCAATAGTTATTATGGCAAACGTAAATGGAAAATCCTCGATGCTACACAGTTCCCTCATGGAAAAACGCGCAAAACGAGTCGAAAACTTGATTAACGAACTACAACTCGAAGTAATCAACCATCCCAATAACCCGTCCACATACAACACCCATGCAGAAACAGGGACAAACATAGACGTTACATTGACAAATGGGTTGGCGTACAACACCATACAAGACTGGCAGGTATTAGAACACCAAACTATCAGTGACCACAACCTAATCACTTTCAACGTCGACATGACAACCAGGCCATTTGACACACTGCAAAACTTCACCAAAGTACAACGATACAAAATACGAAATGCAAATTGGAACCAATTGAGGGACACATTTGTACCCTCACAAGACGAATCAGACGAAAACGTCCACGAGTATACAAAACTACTCACCAACATAATTAGACGGACAATGGAGCAGGTGCTTCCAAAACAACAGAAAACACGACACACAAAGACAATTCAATGGACAAGACGCTTACAAAACCTAAATAAGGAAACACAGCAAGCGGGGAAAAGCTACCAGGACTCCCTAACATCGACTGAGAAAGCATACCACCTAACAAATTACCGACAATTAAAAGACGCATACCGAAAAGAACTGACTGACATGAAAAGAAGGCCATGGGAATTATTCGTGGAAAGACACTTACAAACTGAGGTTTGGGAATACCCTAGAAAATCACTCAGGGTAAAATCAAACCACCGATGACTTATTTGACTTTAATAAAACAAGACGGTACATACACAAGAGACTAAAAAACTACTATTACAAACACTTTTACCTGATGACAACGTTCAAGACAACACTAACGAACAACGACTCAGACGACATGGAGTAATTGATAAAAACAACGTAGGTAACCGACCATGGAACAGACAATGTGACAACTTAAATCCTTTCACAGAAAACTAAGTGAGATACGCACTATCCCATGTTACATGCCAAAATTTGGCAATGTACATTGTTAAATATGTAAATAAATTCCCCCGAATATTTTTAAATAAACTTGTCAATTTCCGTCGTCTCCGAGTCGCGCCTGCGCGGAGTGAAATGGCGCAAGTGCGCACGGTGTGATGAGACGTCATAAGACTACGAGACCTGAAACCAATTACATCTACCGGTGTTGCGTGTCTGTCTTTTCTTTTTTTAGGTGGTAGGTTCCTTATCTTGCCCTATCGTTCCTTCTACCTGGTAATTCTTGTCATCACACCTACGAACGAGTATAGAGGATAGACGGATAGAATTTGAACTCAACAATGGCGTGATGTGACCCACAACGACATGACCCTGGGATTTGGCGGTAAGGTGCGATTTAAGTGAGTACATTGCTTTTATTTATATTGTAAATTTGATCATTGTATCACTTTTAAACGTGTTTGGTGTTTGACACAAAAGGCGCGTAATTGTACGTTATATTAACGATTGAGCAATAATATGAAACGCGGGAAACCGTAGCAGCCAATCAAAGAGAAGGAAAGCACCCGGACCGGATGGAATCCTTGCGGTGATTGGCATAGCGCTACAAGATAAATTAACACCGGCGCTAACAGCACTGTATAACGAATGCATACGACAAGCTGTTTTTCCAAACATCTGGAAACAGGCGAATGTCGTGATTACTCCCAAAGGGAAAGGTAAAGACCCTAAACAACCAGACTCTTATCGACCCATATGCCTTTTAAAAACGTATGAAAAACTACTATGTAAACTAATGCAGGACCACAAACAAACCACAGAAGTACACCCAAAACAATACGGCTTCACAGAAAACAAATCAACCAAGTACGCCATAAACCAAGCAATACAAACGATCAAGCAATCACACAAAAAATACGTCATATTGATATTAGTGGACATAGAAGGCGCATTTAATAATTTTTGGTGGCCTTTACTTGTTACTAGATTTACGACCATAATCTGTCCATCACAACTGTACCAGGAGCTACTGCAGGGACAGGTACGTAACCCTACAAAGCACGGAGAGCATTACCAAACATATAAACAAAGGTTGCCCGCAGAGCTCCATATGCGGGCCCCTACTTTGGAATATTGTAATGGATAAACTCCTGGAAAAGTTGGACACCGTTGACAGAGTGTTGTCGACGATTGCATACGCCGACGACATCTTGCTGGTGGTTGAAGGTAATTACAGAAGGTGAATCGAACGCAAAGCTATCATCGCCCTAACCCAAACACAAAGCTGGTGCAAAACCAACAAAATGACCATAACACCACAAAAAACTACATACCTTGTGATGAAGGGAATGCTGGCAAGGGACCCCATCATCAAACTAGATGGAGTAAATATAAGTAGAATACAAAACACAAAATATCTGGGCTTAACATTAGACATAAACAGAATTACTTTACACACATAAACACCGTGTGTGCAAGAGCAACTTCTGCAATGCTGAACATCGCAACTGGCCCAAAAGACTTATAAGATACCACTTAATTGCGTAAGGCTTTATCTCAACAGTGTGCTCAGTGCTATGGTATCATACGTCGTAAGCGCCTAGGGATATCGCTTTATCACAATCAAAACTAGACAAAAAATTAATAGTACACAACGAAGTGTTTTACTGAGACTGACGGGGGCTTATGGGACACCGCACATGATACACTTCATGCACTGGTGGGAACTATGCCCTTGGACCTAGTAATGAAACAGCGAGCTGCAATGTACTATCTTACACACAATGACACTCAACAACTATAAGGCATCTTAAACACAAACCAACTGCCCACGACAAAAACGGAAACAAAGAACTACATACTTGCAAAATGGCAGACGCGATGGGATCAAAGCACAACCGGTAGAAGGGTATATGCAATTATCCCAAATACCAAAGACCGCCTAAAAGCCAAATACCTGGTGCCCAGTCGAGGCTTTATTCATGACCTAACTGGCCACGGACCCTACCCAACATACAGAGAACGCATGAATTTAGTTAACAACATATGCACGTGCGGAGAAATAAAAACACCAGAACATATAGTATTCGAGTGTAATGACTTACAACCGTACCTCTACGTACATAGATAATAGTATATTGTGTCACAAAGGCAGAAAGCGAGCATTAGCAGCCCGCAGGTATTAGATGCCTGAGCGAGCGAAGCGAGCGAGGGCAGCTGATAGTTGATAGCTAAGACCCTACACGCGATGATTTGGAACGAAAACCTTTTTTCACACTTAAATGCACTCACACAAAAACCACGGCACTCATCCACCAACGTTATCTTGACGGATAAAAGACACGAACAAAACTACTCGGACAGAGACATAAAAGTTCCACCGCTCCTCGGACCGAGGCTCTTCCCCGGAAACCGGGGACCGATCTCCTGGAATTCTAAGAGCTCCGCTCTTGATGACCAGAAGCAACAAGATCAAAGCACTAACCCGACTTTGAAACATCCCAATCCCCTAATATGTGGAATTTGCATGCTTCTACATATTAGCAACCCAGTTTCTAACAAATAATAACTAACACTAGTAGTATAAGTTAATCTTAAGTAATAGAATTTCTTTTCTTTTTACTAACGCTAAATTTTAAGAACCAAACTTACACATACCTGAGGCAAATAATACAACAACCAAATCCTTTCCTCTGAAAGAACCTAGTTTTTATGTAATAGTATAAGTTCAAGCATGTACAAAATTATACCAATTCAATCCAACCTTTTGGTAACCTGAGCAAACATAAACACAAATTAACATTTCAAACACACTTCACACACAACACACACACACACACACACACACACACACACACACACACACACACACACAACACACACTACACACACATACACACATAAACACACAAAACACCTTCTAAACACTGTACATACACAAAACACTATTCACACACTTACATTGCCTTCTCAACATCTGGATTTCCGGCTGCCAATGGTCCGGACTGTTAAGGCAATATCCGTTGAGCGTTCTTCCTTGACGGCTGGGATATCCGGCTGCCGATGGTCCTGGTTCTAGAGGGGAAACGTAACACGGATATCAACATCACACACACACATACACAGAACCCTCGCACATATGAATAGTTTCAAGGCCAAAGCGGCAGATTTACGTTCGAGTCTAGGCAAAGCGAGGATACGAAGCGGTGCAACTTTGGACAAACAAACTAAGCAAACCTCAACATATGAAGAGGTAAGAAAACGAAAATAAACGACAGCACAATATCCGCATTTGGAATCGTCCACAAAAGAATTAACTTAACACGTAAAAAATTATGGCGGAAGTAGCAAGCGTGGTAAAGCAAAGTCGGAAGAAAGTGTCTTTTCATGCAAATATCTCGAGGGAAAGGATATCGTCCCATTATAATTTCAAAGACCATAAATGCCGAATCAAATGTTTAACCAAAAAGTTAGAGGAAATAAAATTCCTAGAGAGTAAGAAACACGAGCTAAGTTGGAACGTAGGTTGCACTTGCTATAGCGGTACACTGTGGCTGAACTAGAAAACAAAAGGTATCTGAGGTGGGATTCTATTGAATACCTAGAACTTTCAGAAACCGAGTGTCAGAATAGTAATTCCGGACAATTACTACACCACTTATGCAGTTCAAAACCACCAAGTTTTAAAAGAGCACTTAGTTGATTCTGTAAAGCCGAGGTCGACTCCATTGAGTCTCTGCCTGAAACGATATAATCGATATATGTATAGTTGCGAAGGGAAAGGAGGCCAAAGGAAAAGAATTTCCTTCGTCTTCAGCCAACTGCAGAAGAGTGTGTATTGCAATAAAAGGGGCGCTTACCCCATAGGTAACGGTATTCAACTTCAAGCCCTGAATATGTTCATCAGGAGAAGAACGTCAAACAATTCGTTGATGATCACGCTGATTAACAGGAATTTGTCTTTACATCTGACGAATATCTGCAGTAACAATACAGCAATAAAGGCAAAATTGTAACAAAATTGCAATAATATCTCGTTGAAGCTTGGGGCTACCAAACATATGATCATTTAAAGACTATCGAGATAAGAGTTATAGCGAAGGCGTTGAAAACTATACGTAGTTTGGTACTTATATTATCATGTTTCACAACACAATGATGCGGGATATAATAAGAAAAGTCAGAAATATACCCAGCTGGATGAGGTTCCATGTGTTTGGAATATAAATAGTTGCGCATGAACGAAACGTATTGTTTATAGATCAAAGGTTGCTTAGTTAGACGATTTTCTAGAGAAACAAAGCGCTGTTGGGCGAGATCACGACTACCGTGAAAGGAAGATTTTGGATCATTGCAAGACAGAGAGACGTCATACCGTCCTTGCTCATTACGGCAGAAAGTTCAATGTAAAATCTTTTTATCTAAGAATTCATCAGGTGTGAAAGGTTTAGGGTCAGGGGCCTTTTCAATTTCCCATAATTTCGCAACAATATCTTCCAGAAGAGAAGCAGACTCAGTCATACAAAACAAACTAGTGGCTTCAGAAGTGGGCGAGGCTGGTAAGCTTGTCGCTAAAATATATCCAAAAATAGTGTTAAGAGCAATAGGCTGATCACTTGAACTTTGGATACGATTATTTAATAAAATTTTATCCGCGCCAAGTAATAAGTCAAAGGGTCCAGATTGATCTCAAAGCGGATCAGCCAGTTTGAGTTTAGCCTAGATTAGCAAAACTCTCAGAATAAATATCAGTAGTAGGTAAATCTTCACAAATTTTGGGAAGTACGGCAGCTTCGAACTTGATAATAGGTGAGGAAGCACCTATGGGTTTAAGCGAAACGGTTATAGCGCAATGCATAGCCGCGGAGTGTATAAAGCCTACACCACTAAGAGTTAGAGAATGCGGTGTAGAGTGGAACTCCAACCAATTCATACTATTGTGCGAAATAAAGGAATTCAAGCTACCCGAGTCGAGTAAACAACGAAATTTCTTGAAAGAAACAGAGTGATCAGCGATTTTCACTTGAACGGTGGAGACTAACACAACTGAAGGTTTGGCGAGAAATTAAATAAGACAACATTCGACGTTGACGGACCACTACTGCTCGTCGAAATGAAAGTTTCCTCAAAAGCAAGAGGAGTGGATAGCTTATGGCGGTCTTGAAGAGCGGAACTAGTAGCACGTGAAACCGTAAATGCAAAATAATGTAAGTAACGTCTACAATGCACTACTCAAAGGTACTACATTGGGTATAAATGTCAAAAATGTTTACGATCTTCCAATAAATCTGACTTCACAAATAATCAACCGTGAATAAAATGTATAAACTAAAACTAGAGTTGGGGTTTTAATAATGATATCTTTAGCGTTGACTTTGGAGTGTGTCTGATCAGTAAGACACTAGCAAAAAGTAAAAGTGGAAGGATACGTAATATCGGATAACAGCCGGTAGCACTGCCTACCGGTGCGACCTGAAGAGTCGATTAAAAGCTATCCAAATCGAGCTAACTAATATTTGCCAATTTTAAGCATACCCCAAATTTATTAATAGCGAATCCAGCTATTTGTTCCTGCATTATAAATTTACAATATCGTCCTCCCTAGTCTAAGTATTTTATTCTAACTTCAACCGAAATTTATCCCTAACGTGCCCTATCGTTCCCTAAATGACTTATATTCTAATTTTAATCTTAACCGTACAGGCAGCGAGAGCAGGTTTCAAACAAGTCTTGTTACTAGTAGTAGCAGCGGTCTTAAATAAAATGCGATGAAAGTGCAAGAATGATGACTTTCATTACATTGGCGGCAGGAAATAATGGATTTACACTTAGTAAAAACGTGTGAACTACTAAGACAGTTGATACAAAGTTTATGCTTTCTGACAAAAGTGTATCGATCTAGATGACAAAGCGGACACTTTTATTGTTAGGACTGGTATGTACTAATATGGAAACAGCGGCTTTATGAATGATCGACAAATTTGATAAGGATTTACGGTCTTTTCTAAGGAAGCAATTACCTACGTATATGTTGGGATAGGGGAGGGGTGCCGATGCAATTCAAAATTGCAAACCGTATGTACAAGGCGGTCTAGAATCATGTCTATCAGAAGGAAATCCCATTCCTCTACAAATAGACAAATTGCTTAAGTGTCTGCAAGCTACTGACAAAAGCGTCCACTAAGTTTTGTAAGTCTGACAGATGGGCAGAATTCAACTTGGGAAATTTGGCAATGTTTTTCTAAAGAGCAGATGTATTACGATATTTTTCGCGAAGTTTATTGTTCGTAAGAGGGTAATTGGTGTCCGTAAGATCAAAATTCTTAATGGTACGCAATGTGGGACCATTCGTATTGATCGAAGGTATGGAAAGATATCCACGGCTGACAGCTCGTCATTTAGATGGACTAAGTTATCAAAGCGGTTAATAGAACTTTTAAATAGGAAACCTTCCTCTACGAAAGTAGGGGGGTAAGCGGCGGTAGAGACCAAAGGTGGCTTCATGGCCCAGTTGATATGCGCGTGACTGCTTCGCCCAAGGTCCCGGGTTCGAATCCCGACACGGTCCGCTTGAAAAATCTTAGGCGGGCATTTTGCACAAAAATACGCCTTCGCTCGGATGAGAGGTAAAATGGAGGTCCCGTATGTGTGTTGTCACGCACGATAAAGATCCCTACCTTACTTGAAACAGCAAGGGTTTGGCAAAATGCAAAATTTCCTGGTTAAAAAAATTGCTTTCTGGGCAATGTAGTTCCTTTGGATAAAGCATTAAAATTTTATAGAACTAGGCGGCTCTGTGGATGCGACAGGTTCGCGTAGGACTGCGTATCTCAAGGTTCCGGGTTCAATTCCCGACACGAACCGCTTGAAATATGGTAGACGAGCATTTTTTACGAAAACACGTCCTCGCTTGGATGAGAGGTAAAATGTAGGTCCGCGTGTGGGTGTTGGTATGCACATTAAAGAATCGTTACCTTTCTTGAATAGCAAGGGTTCAACAAAATTCAAAATTTCCAAGTTAAAAACCGTTTCCTGGCCAATGTAGTACCTTTGGGCGGAGAATTGGAAAGTCAAATGCAAAATTTTATATAACCTCGGCGTGTTATAGAGAGTGCTTATACTTTGGATAACATTCCTCTTATCTGTGTCACTAATATAGTCGATGTCGGCATTGTATTTAACACTAAATTTAACTTGCATATTGAGAACATATGTCACAGAGCTTGTAGCGTTATCTTAGCAGCTTTTAGCGTTAAAAAGCAAATCTAAGGATAACTATTTATTTTACTTTAAATCTGTAATACAATGGCATTTCTAACAAGATGTTCTCACCCTCACATTTGAGTTAATGCCGACTACCTAACAAATAACTACTTTTAACTACCCCCGTGCAGTCATGAAACTAAAATACGTACTCATTTTAGAAGAAGTAATAAAATACAATAAAGTACAGTTTTAGCTGTAACAGGGCTATTAAAACGCTTGCTTTTGTAACAATGAAACCTCAAGAAAATTAATAATATAAAAAGCATCGTAGTTATCTATACTGTTGTCTTGTAACGTCCATACTCGGATATACTTTCTAGTATTGGGTTTCCTTCCTACAACATCCATAAGAGCAGAATTGAGGAAACACAAAAGGAGTTCCTAATATTCATAGCTAACAAGAGGGCCGTTAAACATACAACCTTTGGGCACAATTTTCTCTTGAGTTTTGCAGCATTGAGTCTGGATAGTAGACGGAAGTATCATTATCTCTGTTTTCCTTGCAAAATTATCAATAGATTAATATACTGTACTGAAATTCTTCTAAAGGTTGATTTAATATTCCTAATAGAGAGGTAAGAATTAATAATTTATTCCGTACTTTTTTTCATACAACCAACTATATCTACAATAGTCCTTTTAGTAAGATGGCTAGACCTAGGTGTTATGTGCAGTTTCTGCACTTAAGTATTTTCTTTCTTGCCTAATTAAATTTCACATTTCCTACTTTCTTTTCACGGTCATTTGAGTATTTATTAACAATTTCGACCGCCTTCTGAATTCTACCCGATTGCTTACCCATCACTCTGTAGGATTTTATTAAAATAGTTAGCTGTAATTTAAAAATGCTTCAATCTATTATATTTTAATATAGCGCTGAAAATGTGGCATTCGATTATAAATTAACTTTTGTTTTCGGAAATTTTACAGTGAGTTTATGTGCAAGATTATTTCTGGCTTGCTTATCGATACACCGAATCTAATATAAATCATTAATTGGTATGTTACAGTTTCTATAACTTTTATGCAAAAGTTAGGCCACTTTTCCCACACGTTGTTCATAATTCCATGACTTTGATGTGTATTCATGCTGTTTAAAACGCTACTACCGGTTCTGATGTAATCGTTAACCGGGGTTTTCCGTTATCGAGTATAGTTCCGTTGGTGAGAATGCCACCTTAAGTTGGTTGTACGGTTGATATCTCGGATGATTCCTTTTAAGAAACGGTTAGTTTCGTTTATGTAAAATTAGAAATATGCTATTTCTTTAAACAAGGAAAAAAATAATTTTAAGAATATTTTTTAGCGAAACAGTGACGTAAGATCGCAAAAAGTATGGGACCATTGAATTTGTTTTTCTGACGAATCTCCACAGATAGCAATTCTAATACCTAGAAGTGAACCTTTAACACATTTCGATTGAAGATAAATAAATTCGTGTGATGATATTTTCATATTAAGTCAAGCGGTACTAAAATGATTTTTGCTCCATTTAGAGTTACTACTAGTGTAAAATGTACTAAAAAGGATAATCCTATTTAACTGAATTAACAGAATGAGATGCCAAGTAATTCAGATGTCGACAACAAAAAGTTGTGCCCCAACCGTGAATTATCAGAACCTTCAAGACCACGTATTGATAAGCATGAAACAGGAACGTCATGCCAAGCTGTAAAGTTTGCTGTTTCTTCTATGGATTGTTTTGTTGACTTCCTTCATAGAAAATTTGGCATGGATTTTCCTTTTTTAAGGTTGTTAAAGTTACTCATCGCACAATTGAAAATGTCCGATGTGAAAATTGAACTTACTTCGTTCTAATCGTCAGAATATGCTAATCTGACAGCTGCTATTGGTTGAGTGTGAATTATAAAATAAGATTAATATTTACTGCCCATAAAATTTTTTATATAAAAAATTTAGAGTTAGACTATTGTTTAGGTGTAACGTTATTACGTAATAATTTTTTCTGCAGCTGTTGTGAAATGCATTACGGTCAGTAGATGGTTGTTTTTCCTTTTATTGCTGCTATTTATTATTACATGAATTTTTTTTGGTGCTTACTTATCAGGAATTACTGTTAAGACGTTAAGACGTAGACACTAGGTAAATATATATATTTCTTATGGAAATGTCCAATATTCAAAAATTGTGGTAAACAAGTGGCTAAAAACAATCCACTATATATTCTTAATGTTTTGTCTAATTTTGGTTTTATGTAAATATTAGGATTAAGCGCTATAATTTTTTATGACTATTTTTAATATAAGGGAATGTCAAATATTTAAAAAATGTGGTAAACCAGTAGCTGAAAACAATTCACTATATATTTTTTGTTTCATTTAATTTTGATTTACGTAAATAATAGGATTGAGGGTAAAAATTAATGTGAGATATGTCAGACTTATATTAATTATTTTTGTACTGTGTAAATCCTCCGGGATGTTTTGAATAAATGTTGTTTTCTGCGCGGGTTGGTTTCCTTTTTTTGTAACCTTCTTTTTAATTAAAGGTTTTGTAAGTAAAATTCCTTTCTTGAGATTTTCTTTTCCTTTCTTCCCACCCTGCGATTTTTTAGTTAGCACGGTATTCTTTGGATTCCTTTTTTTGTTGCGGTACTCGGTGCGGGATATTTTCTTTGCTTACGTTACTTTCCTTTCTAGTGGACACGGAATACCGTAACAAGGCAATGTATGCAAATTGGACTTTTTCAAGCTTGCCCAGCAGTTATTTAAAGCAAAATTAAAATCTTCTGTTGATAATTATTTCGACTAAGTTTGAATAGACACCTTTTGTTAAATGACTTGATTGTTTTATATTTATAATTATGTACATCTAATTTAAATTTCTATCTTATCTCATTCTATTTTCTTTTCTTTTTTTTATATGTACCTTTTGGTACATGTATGTATACTTATAACACTTAAATTATGAATATGGTGCTCCGTCAACATGTAGAAAAAAAGTACTGTCTTAACCTTTCCTACCGAAGGAACCACTATTGCCATCCCTGATGTACTTCCATCGGCTTCAATCCGTTGTTTCGACTGCTTTTCGTTTTGCCGTATAATTGAATCAAGTTTAGTTAACGTCATAAAACGGCGATTAGAATCTCTGTATTTTACTGAAAACACTGTTGAGAAATACGGATTGGATTGCGTTTTTGTTTAGTTGCTAGCGTATATCACACCTATTTTGTATAAGGTCTTTCATATAAATTTTTTCATGCAAAATATGTTCATCTATTTTTTTTGAGATGCACATGGTCTCGTTATTTCACGCAGTTTCACTTATTGATCACCCAACACAATGTTTTAGGGACTTGAATGATTTGCGGTGTTGTAATAATTTTTGGAAGACTTTCGTGTGGTTCACTTTCGCGGTATATACAACTAAATTAAAAGAGAGCAGCTAGTTTTTACAGTTTAAATTGTACATTTAACAACTTCGGGTAAATTTTTGTTGGTGTTAAATTATTCAAATCAAAAAATTTAATCACTGCACTATATTCACGTTTTTACATTTTAAGAAAATTAACGACACGTTATTCCGCGTTATGCGAATTAACTCGTAACATGCCTCTTATTTATTGGATAACCAGTTTCCATTTTCCATATTTAATAAATCTATAATTTTTTGTATTAACAGAAAAGTAATTCCTTGTATCTTAGATATGACTTTGAGTAGGCTACTTTGTAAACTTAGAATGATGTAATAAGTGTAAATTTGCTAAGCTTGTCTCGGGGATTTGTTTATCGCGCCAGAAAAATGTTGTGAAATTTGAGTGAACCTCGAACTATTTCTGCAGGAGTTACAGACTTCACTATAGTACTGGGACTAAACTAGAGCAACGTCAATATTACACCGTTGCTACTACTCAAAGAGATTGACAGATTAAAATGATATCTTACATGGGTCTATATAAAATATAGAGTTTTTCTCTACAATGACGGTTATTTCAGGCCTAGAATTATTCAACTCCCCACGTATTTTTAATTGTTATTAAAAATAACTCTATAACAGACAATGTCTTTTTCCCAGTGCCATTGTAACAGTTCATTTCGGTAAGAAGTAACATGCATGTTGTATTTGCTCCAAATCAGATTCAATTTATAGAAAGTTAAACTTTGCTAGAGTTGAAGTTTTATAATAAAAGTTTGTAATATGATACACTTTAAAATACATAATACCACAATAAATTTAACCTATTCGTATGAGTTGCTGTTGATCTTTGCTTTTACCAAACTAAAATTCTTTTAGTTATGTGTACATAAGTTCTTCAGTAAATTATAGTATAGATGATGATAAACTATGTCGTAATAAATCACATGTGAAGTTTCACTTACCCTCCAGCTACTAAAATCATCTGCATTATGGAACTTCCTCAAACCTTCCATGAGTTACAAGTATTTTATTCATACTATACTTTCGGAAACGATTTCACAATATTTTAAACCGAGTTTAAATTACCTTCAAACTTATTATTTGTACACCTTCGAAAAAATAAATATAAATTTTAGATCAGAAAAAGCGTCCATCTTGTTTGAACATACAAGCTATGATACCTGTGAGTTAAAGCAACAACGGTTTTCTGTAATATGGTGTCAGAGCAAACTCAAGCGATCACTGCTATATCTATAAATTATAAAGACGCATGAGTTATATTCGTATATATTCATAGTCCCAAATTATAAGGCGACCTCATTGCATTTAATAAATGCAGCGTGAAGTGAATTTCCACACTATCAGACTACAAATTCTATAAAACTGCATTTTAAGACATACTTATTGATTTGCATCGTACTCCTTAGACGGAAACTTTAAACGGAAGGTATAAATAGAAAAAATTATACTTCGAACACAAAAAATTTAAAATAGTTTCAAAGGTAACGATACTTTATCAAATTTTAATATTTGTTTAAATTCATGCCAACATTTTTAAATTATTCTGCTAGAGATAGATTAAAATTAAATTCTCAAAACGTATTTAAAATATTTCTTTTGTCGGCGAGTTGTAACCTTTTATGCATACGACGTTAAAATAATTGTTCCATAATATACGCGTATTTTTGCTGTAGGGTTCCTTAAGTATCATTGTAAAATCACTTGTCCTAAAATGTGAGGGTATTGCTCCAGTTTCATATATCTTACAAACAAGTCTGAAGATTGTTACTCGTTAAAAAGCGCTCCACAAATTATTTTTAGTAAATAATTATTTTAGATTTTTGTATTATTAATTTAGGTATATTACAAATATTTGTGCAAAATAGTTAACAATTAGACCTGTGTGAATTACTTTTGTGTTTTCGTCAGAACAGTTTTCTATACCGTCGGAAGGGAATGTCAAATATAATTTCTTACGGTTCGAGCAATCAGGACGGCGAACGAAGGAGTAGTGGTCTTACTAGTTGGAGAAGCAGGCATCCATATTCTTTCTCGACGTGGCTCTCTTATCTTTATTTGTTTGTATGGGGTGCATTATAGACAATACAGTAGAGTTCCTTATACCCAGTGCCTACCGCTATTATCTTGTGTTTTAGTTTTTGTTGTTGAAAACTAGTGAGCTCTACTACAAGTATATGGACTAAAGCGGCAACCGCACCTATCCGGTAACGATAAAAATTCGATGCCCAGCTTGTTAATATACATTAATTTAGAAAGTACGCAGAGCTATAATTAATTGACATTGGTCATTTGAAACGTAAAGTATATTGCTCCCTTTTGTAAAATTTGAGCAAAATAGTGTGCCCTCTTTTTCAGGCAAGCGAATAACTAATACATTTACCGTAAGTAACAAGATTTTCTTTTTACTGAAAGTTATAGCAATCCGCAGACACGTCACTGTTCCTGGCTTTATAGATATTTAAATCTATCAATTAATTCCCTTACAAAGTCCAAATTTAAAATCGGGTTCCATTAGTCAACGAAATCAGTGTGTATTTCTTTTTCTAGCACGTCAACTTTAAATCATTTTCTCTACAAACTTCCTCAATGTATTCTGTAAATGTATTTACTTGTTCTTTACTCATATACAAAGTATGCTGGTTTTATAATCTAATAATATACCTGCTTTTACCAAAGCACAACTTTGGTTTTCTATATGCTTTGTCTACCTTTCCAACAATCATTTGCTTTGCAACTTCAAAACACCTTCCTTGTTTACCTTATCGATAATTAAAAATCTTGCAACTTCAAAATGCCATTCTTCTTTGCGTGCTGTACATTTTCAACTTATTATATTTTGAAGTTGTGTACACATTACACTCTCCAGTGCGTTTCTACAATTCTTGCATTGCGCCCATTCATCAACTTTAATATATTTTCTTATATGCAAACTTTTTTTCCAATTTGATTGGTCTATCTAAAGTTTATTCCTGCTAGTGTATAAATTTTTTAACTAATAGTTATACATTCCTCTTCAAGCGTTATCATCATCATCAATAGGTGTTCAGTCCTAGAACTGGTTCGACGCGTACTTCCATTGTTTCCCATTTTGAAATAACCTAAACAATTCTCTAAAATTTGCACAGGCCACATTTTCACTATCTGAGTACAATACTCTAACCTAGGTTTACCTCTCATCATCATCATTAGGTCTTTAGTCCTGGAACTGGTTAGACGCGTACCCTCATTGTTTCCTATTCTTAACTAACCTACTCATTTCCCTGAAATTTCCACAGTCTGCATCTTTCACTATCTGCATGCATTAGTCTGATCTAGGCTTACCTCTACCTCTTTTCTTCCTATCTCTGCTTGTAATATATCCCGCACTTTACCTAGAAATGCCTTAGAACGTATCCCGCCCTTCTATTTCTTCTATTTTTTTTTGTTTTCTACATATGCTTTCAACAATTTTCTCCTTGTTTTTATGTTTGCTGTCTTCGAACATAGCCGCTGCATTTTCTTGTTAGATGCAATTCCGTTCCCCTTCCATTGTTTTACAAATATATACCCTATTCACCGATATTCAATCGTATGCGAAAGGGGTTAAGCAGCCCGCGGCTACCGAGATCCCCCAGCACTCGAACATTTGCCGAATTAATAGTTTTCCAATATATTCCTTCGAACAATCAACATTAGTTGAAAATATTGCAAAAACAACACCTGTAGGTTTATAATAATTATCAGATTTAAGTGCAATTGGTTTTTTCGTCATTAGATTTTGTCTTGAAACTGGTTGGACGCGTACCTCCACTTATTTCTATTCTGAGCTAACCTACACAGTTCCCTGAAATTCGCACAGCCTAGATACAGCTCGGTTCCCCTTTTGCTGTTTTCTAATTATATATCCTATTTTATCGAGAATCAGTGGTATCTGAAGGCGGTTATGCAGTCTGTGACTGTTGTGATCCCCCAACACTTAGACATTTGCCGAATTAATAATTTTCCAGTAGAGGTTTCCGTACAATTAAAATTAGTTGAAAATATTGCAAAACCAATACCAGTACTTGCTTATAATAATCATCAGGTTTAACTACAGTTATTTTTTTTGTCGTTAGGTATTCCATCTTGGAACTGGTTGGACACGTACCTCCACTGATTTCTATCCCTGAAATTCACACAGTCTACAATTTTTCACTATCTGTGTGCAATAGTCCAATCCAGGTCTACCTCTACCTCTCTTTTTCCTATCTTTGCTTTTAATATATTCCGCAGTATTCCACCACGCCTTAGTATGTGGCCTATCATCCTATCTCTCCTATTCTTTACTGTTTTCCACACATTTCTTTCTTCCTCTACCATTTCTAGTTTAGGGTTAACTCTACTTTTCGTTTTTCCTTCTTCGCTTCTAGTACATGCCGTACTCTTCCCTTACGCCTAAGTGTGGGTTCTATCATTTTCATCACCATCATTATTAGGTCTTCAGAGCTGGAGTTGGTTAGATGTGTATCTCCATTGCTTCCTATTCTGACCTGACTTACACATTTCCCTAAAATTTTCACAGCCTAAATCTTTCTCTAACTACGTGCAATAGTCTAATCTACATCTACGTCTACCTCTACCTCTCCTTTTTCCTACCTCAGTTTGTAATATATCCAGCAATATTCTTCAATGCCTTAGAACGTGTCCTATCCTTCTTTTTCTCCTATTTTTTGTTTTTCACAGATATATTACTTCCGTTATTATGTCCTTAACTTTGTCTGTCAATGTTATCATCATCATACATCCGATGCATCACATTCCAAAGGTCTATACCTATTTTCTGTCTGCTTCTTTTATTATCCCCATTACATAGCCGTAGTGCTGTGCTCCGCATATATGCATTCGACAATTTTTCATTGTTTCTATGTTTATTGTCATCGAAAATAGCGGCTGTTCTTTCTTGTTTGATACAGCACGACTCCCCTCCTATTGTTTTCTAAATATATACCCTATTTAATTGATATTCAGTGGTACGTGAAGGGGTTAAGCAACCTGATGGCTATCACGATCCCCCAACTCTTAAACATTTGCCTCTGTAATATGTTCTATATTTTCTTTGCTATTAAGGAGGTTTGTAATGCGGTTCTTTTTGCATGCTTCCCTTTTTTGTAGTTTTTCTAAATTTCACTTCTTCCAACTATTTGTCAAGTGTCTAAAATAGTTGGCATTTGATTATAATCCAGATATGCTCCTGGGTAGGTTTTGTAGTTCTTTAGTTTATATTTACACCACCGTTGCGTCGAAATACAGTCAATCTGGAGTCTACTACTAGCTTTTGGTTTCTTCCATGAAAATAATATTCAGTTGTAATTTTCGAAAAAGGTATTTTAGTTATCAGTTTATATCTTGCACCAATTCCACCAACCACTCTTTCTGTTATTTCATTTACCCCATCTGTATGCGTTTACATTTTGAACTTTGCCTTTATCAATTTCATCACTACGATATCCCCTAATTACCCAGTAGAAGAAGAACAGGTTACCAAAATAATTTTGCTCTTTGCTCATTATCCCGTTTCCAGGAGGTTTCCCGACGGCGTAAGATATGCGTATATTATTTAGAATTTCCAGGAAATCCAACCCTTTTTGAATTTTAAAATCGGTGTAACCCCTGCCGAGTTATAGCTATTTTAAGAAAACGAATCTTCAAGCTTTTTGCTATTTACCCAATATCACGCTCTTCAATAACTTTTTCGGTAGTAGACGTAGAAAGCAAGAATTTGTGGAATTTCTGCAGCTTGGCATTTATCTCCGTTCCCGGAAACTCTTCAGGGTGGTTCAAGGAGAATATTCTGGGGAATCAGATTTTTTTGAATTGTTTCAAATTGAAGCAACCATTATAAACCCTAAATTACCGGTATATAGGGCGATATGTCGGTCAGGTGAATTTTCGATGATTTAAGGCTTATAAGGGTAGCTCCCATATGAAACATTTAAAAAGATTCAGATTTCTCAGAACATTTTGCATTAAACACGCACCTTGAACCCCCTGAATAGTCTCCGGGGACTAGGATAAATGCCAATGTGCAAAAACTGCATGAAATCCTGCTTTCTGCGAAGAAAAGTTATTGAAAACCGTGATATTGGGTAAAGAGCAAAAATTTTGAAGATTTTAAAAATTTAAAAAGATTTTGATTTTCCAGAAAATTCTAATTCAAACACATTTCGCACTCCCTGGAAAAATCCCTGAAAACCGGGAAAATGATCAAAGGGCAGAAATGTTCTGGTTTCCCTCTTCTCCTTCTATTTTATTCAATTTTCATCTCCATTAATGGGCTTAATTAAATTTTTTCAAGTAAAATTTTCACATTGCAATTGTTTTCCTATCTATATATTGCGTAGTAACACGAATTTCCATTGTGGAGGACAACTCCCTTCAAGCTTAGAGCAAATGAATCTATAAATAGTCTCTACTCATTAGTTTTGTGTTCACATCCTAATGCATCCAATTAATCCAGTAACATCTACTCAATAGACTAACTGATAACACCATGTAAAAAATGAAGAAAATCCTTTTCGCATTTCCGACATGTGGAAATATGCATATCACTGGATCCCAAAAGTTTGGCTTGAGCTTTTGACAAATTTAAATTCCGTAATAAGTCGTTAAGCTCATCTTCTGAAAGTAAATGTAGATTACCTATATCAAGTGATTGGAAATCGGGATCCGTGTCTTCTTCCATAGGTTCGACAATATTATCCCAGTAGTCATTCATAGCATCGTCAAGTGTACATGATTCTGGATGTTTTGGGGTAGGTAAATTCAGGCGTCGCCGTGGATCAATGTAGTAAGCGTAGGACTACCAATCCCAAGGTCCCGGGTTTAAATCCCGACACGGTCGACTGCTTGAAAAATGGCAGGTGAGCATTTTTCACAAAAATTACGCCCCCGTTCGGATGAGAGGTTAAATGGAGGTCCCGTGTGTGGGTGTTGTTACGCACGATAAAGATCCCTACCTTGCTTGGAACGGCAGGGGTTCGGCAAAATTCTAAATTTCCAGGCAACAAAAAACTCGCCTCCTGGCCAATATAGTACCTACTGGTGGAGCATTGGAAAAAATAAATAAACGGTAGGTAAATTCAGGCTGTGAAGAACTGGTCTAAGAGCTGATTGCAGGATTGGGTATAGTAGAGTAAGCGTCGACTTAAATGAAATTCCAGATAAATTCGTTAAGCAAAAGTAGCAATCTGTAACATTATTTTAAGGTTGTCTTCACACCATAGGTACTGTAAAAGAAAGACCTTGACTTCAGGGTACCGTTGAGCAATCCTCTTAAATTCACATCACACGTGGCGGAAATCATATGAGGCGCCAAAGGTTTATCTTGATCTCCGAGTTCGCATTCAAAATAGAGCCCATAGGCTTTGTTGATTAACGTAGTTATTGACTTTTTGTAAAATATAATCGTAAATTTGCGACATACGTAACAAAACGTATCCGTTTGAGTTACACACTTTTGCGACATTCTATAAAGTCTATCAGCAATATATATTGCACAGTAAAATATTATTTCTTTATTTATATTTTATATCTATCTATAGACGCGTTTTGCACATCAACTGCTGCTCATCCTGTCGGCAGCGCTTATATATATCTTAAACAGATTTTTCAAGCAATTTCTAGAACGCTCGTCAGACTTTATGTCGCTATTTACATTCCAATAATGCGTCACCAGCCGGATTACTTTCGTTACATGTGATACAATGTAAACCGTCTTTAACGAATATTTTAATACACGAGGGTGATACGAAAATTCTGAGTGGAGATTCGGTTTTAGCGACCAAAAGTACATAAAAAGCACACATCAGGTATCAGGAACCAAAAAATCGTGTTGGTCTATGCAATTAACGCTAGTTTAATATTGATGGAATTCGGAAAAACTTGTTGGTTTTGTAGCTCTTTGGAAATCAACTTACAGGACAAAGTTAATTGTAACTCACCACTATCGTTAAAAACGATATTGGCTGTTAAGATAATCGAGAAAGTATAGCAGATGACAATTAATGTTCTTAAAAAAAATGCAGACATAGAAATATTGTCCGTAAATCAATTACCTTTCAACTAACGACCACTAACTACAGTGTTAAATATGGCAAACTGTCCTTTACATAGCTATGAAGGGACCCAATAATAAGATACCTAAAAACGTTAATTTCAAAATCGTTATAGCAATACAAATAATAATAAAGATTTATTGGGGATCGATAAGATAAGGTGGGCAGGTTGCAGAAGTCGAAATGTAGCAATTAGATTTCAAATACTGTCAGTTTGAAGGTCTCAAGTAATCAGTCATGTTGTTGAAACCAGCATCCCATGCTAGCTTGCCATGGATACTTACAAAAGTTCTGATTTAGTTAGATGCAGAGAAATGACCCTAGTAAATTGGCATAGTTTTTTATAGTAAGCTGTACTTTAAGTAGGAAAGAGGCAAAGTTGAGTAATATTGGGTTAAAATTAATGCAGCTCCTATCGCGGATTTCTAAAATGAGCATGCTTAATTGAGGAACCGGGCAATTGGTTGCTACTTATAATCACTAGCTTCACATATGTTAGTTGTTGTGAAACATGGACTATGGAGAAAACAGAAGAAAAAGATCGAATTTCTTGAAATGTGGTGCTATAGGGAAATGTTAAAAATTAACTAAACAGGAAGACAACAAATGGAGAAAAATGAGAACAAATTGTTGAAAAACAATATATTTGGAGAGAAATTGCAAATATGAGGATCCATTGTTGGGCAATCATTTTAGAGATCCGTAATTGGTGCTGCTCATAATGGAAGAAAAAGTAGACAAGAGAAATTGCGTAAATAGACGACTTGAATATTTTATACAAATTATAAATAATGTAGGCTTGCCAGGCATGTTGACATGAAGCAACTGGTGTTCAACTGAGAAGCTTAAACTAGGCAACTGCGAGCGACTAGAAAAAAAATCATTTACTACAAACCCCTGTTCTGTTGTCAAAGGATTTATAATCTGGCTTAGTCCTAATGTTGAAAAAAATAGCACTGTTGAACATTTAGAGAGAGGTAGAAATAACATAGCTTACGCAAATTGTGGTAGTAGAAGAATGGAGCTACTTGGTTAATAAAAGTTAAATGTTAGAATCAAAAACTAAAAAAAAGCTTATTTAGTAGATTTAGAATTATTAACAATATGGTGAATGCATCATAAATTTCTTTTAAAAAATTATCTGTGATGTTTTTGAAAAATTTTTTTTCATTCCGGTGTTCTTTACATTATTTAGTTTAACATCCCCCCATACCTAAATTCTAAACTGCTTATCTTTATACTTCTGCTTTTAATAACAAAATATTTACTGCTTACCCCCTAAACCTAGCAATTTTGTTTGACTGGGTTTCCACTATTTTCTAAGTTCTCAAAATTTTAGTTGAATATCGTTTTCTTCATAAAGTATACAATTCTGGCTTTCGAAACGAAGACCTCACGTGACCAACTTTCAAATTGTGGTGATTTAGCACAAAAATTGCTTATGAAACAGCACCTAATACATTAGAATTTAGTGACGTATGAAATACTTAAATTTTGCCAAATGTTTACAAATCTGCAATCGTTGGTCGTTGACTACGTGCCAAAAAGAATAATAGTGTCTACAACTGTTTCAAAAACCCTATGTTTATTCTGGATCTTATAATAGCTTCAATTCATTTTAAAATTATAGTAGGAGTTTCCAAAATTGGATTACATAATTCAAGGGAAATATTTTAGAATGCGGATTAAAATATCTTTTATTAATTATTATCTAATTTTGTGTTTATACAATTGGAGGGTTAATCGAAAATTGGTATAAGACAGTACATTAAAAACTTGTACTCGAAAGAAAGAACATTCTACAACTTGGTGGAAACGCCAGTAGGGGCGTATCTTCTACAATACTAATAAACTTCTTTTCCTTTTTGTGTATGATGAAAAATACTCAACATTTAGAGCAAGATTATTTACTATCTCCCTACAGATTTGAACATTTCTCCTAAATAGATTAAAATATTAAATTGACTACAAGAATTTGAACTAGATGTGTTTCGCTATATTTCAAGGTTTCGCATTGAATCGCCGAAGGTTACAGCTTCATTTGAGCCAAAGATAAATTTAGATCCATTATGCAACTTAAACTTACTTTCAATCAAATCAAACATTTTTGTCGATCACTAGAGGCGTTGACAGGTTTGGCATATAGCCAAAAACGGAGAGAGAGCAGCGTTCAGGTTCACGGTTTAAGCCGAATATTTACTAAGCATAAATATGCATATTTTTATTTACTTGTTTATTTTATTTACAACAGGCGTTTATTTCTGCTGCTGCGGTTAATCGCACATAAAGATTTAAAATTTTACCGAATCCTTGTTTTTGCAAGGGAACGACGTTTATGAAAGCATTCAGATGTGGGACCCTTATTAATTAAAAAAATTGCCTCAAGTTATTTCAGGGGCGAAATATCTGCCAACATAATCCAGGACCTTTGACCAAATTCATAGGCAAGCTTCACTGTGTCATGTTTATCCCTAAACCTGCATTGTATTTTTAAATAGGAGTTTCAGTGATACAAAAGGTAAACAAATGATATCTAACTCTGCGTTTTCAAGATTGACCTTTCTTAAAGGAATTGTACAGTAATCGATCTTTAAACTGCTTTAAATTAGGCATGTAACATTATTCATATTCCAAAAGGAGAACGTACCTGTATGACCATCTGTGAAATTATAGTTCAGATTCGAATTAACTTCTGGATCTTTCCAGCCTTAGTGCTGGTTTTGGCCATCCGTTTTAACTGTACCTTTGCTAGTATACAGAAGTTCTTTGCAGGTTATATTGATGATTGCTAATTCTTTTGTTAGGATTGAAAACTACTCTATTCTAACGAGGCCAAAAGTGTCGAAATCACGCCAATAGACTTTTTTTCCTCTTATGAAGCGATCAAGTAATTACTATGGAATTACTAGTTCGATTTGTATAGATAATTTCGCCATGAAGATTTTCATAAAAGAAGATTTACATGATGATACGCGAGGTCATTAAACTCAGAATTTTATAAAAGAAAAC
This sequence comes from Platerodrilus igneus, assembly GCA_036346225.1. Classification (NCBI taxonomy): domain Eukaryota; kingdom Metazoa; phylum Arthropoda; class Insecta; order Coleoptera; family Lycidae; genus Platerodrilus; species Platerodrilus igneus. The sequence continues at coordinate 7,295,509 of JARFIW010000131.1, read as the reverse complement.
CATCCTAAACAGAAGAAAAAGGAGATAAGTAAAATTTCCTTATATTTAAATTTTCTACCCCGTATAAACATAAACGTATTCCATTAGCACAGAAAATAAGATTCCCATGTAAAATAGCACTCTTTAAAGACACATATAGTACTGTTATACCATTTAAGAAGAATACCTTTAAACCTTATGTAAATAATGATTTTTAAAAAGGAACCTTTACTTATTGCATTTACAAAGTACACGAACAAAGCCCTCATTAAATATGTAATTAAAATCCACGTATAGGCATTTATTACAGAATGGAAAGATCGTGAAAGGAATATAAAATGTAAATGCAAAAGCCATTCATTCCAGTCGTGTAGATAATTATTCTATACTTTGTAATAACAAGTTTTCATTGCATCTCCAGTGCAACGCGTTTAAAATAATATCAATTTGACGTATTTATAAAGCAAAGCATATTTTCCGTGTGTAGATATATTATTTAAAAAAAAATATTTATTTTCGATAAAAGCACCACTCAATGAGTTTTAAATAAAACAAATCTTTCTTTCAAAGAAGTTAGTTTCGAGTTAATTCCAGAATTTTTGAATGTCTACGTTATTTAATAAAAGAATATGGCTTTATTTTGATAGAATTCGATAAAGCCATAAATCATCTGTAAATACGCCAGGAATAGCTAATTATTTCCGTAAATAAATAAACGCCGCAATTTGAGGAAGCATTATTATCAGGAAAGCAATAAAAATTAGATAAGAACGATTTTAGTAGCTAAAGGAAAGAGAGGAACGGCCCGGTTCGTTTATTAGCAAAGAATGGAAGATTTTGCGACCACGATAACTTTACATAAATAGTTCATTAAAATGCCACATCAGTGTCATTATTACCTCATTCGTGACTAATCCTCGGAAACATGATATAGAATGGAATGAAAAAATGACGTATTTAGTATTTTAGTATATAAGACGGAAATGAATTAGAAGAACAAGAGCATTTCATTCATTCTAAAACCAAACAACATGTAAATTTCCGGTAAAGATTAATTCTTTAATTTATTTTACGATATGCAACACATAGGTTTTGAGTAATTTGTAATTTATTTTGTCTCTGTTTCACAAATAACATATAATTATAAAGTATACTTATTTTGAAGATTATCATGAAAAATAAAAACGATCTTCGACATAAATAAATTTGGTAAAAGAGCAACTGCTAATTTTAACCAACCTCTTTGCAAGCTAATATTTCTACGTTGAAACTGGATTGGATTGGAACTGTAACTAGGAAGTATTCAATGCCGTTAATTACAATGAAAATTATATTTTTATAGGCGCTATAAAGAAGTATTAGACGATACCAATTGCAAGTATAATTTTGTTTTATATATTTTTTGTAACCTAATAGGATATTTGAGTAAATTAAGCTAGAATAAGATTCTAATTTTATAAAAATTATTTGTCAGTGGGATAATTTCCACAATTTTAAGGTCAGAGTTCGAAGCATTTTGACTTTACCAAATTATCTGTCCATCGTTGTTGGCCAATTACACTAACAAGGGGTAATAAAAGGATAGGTAAATTATTCTAAAACTTTAAAGAGACTTTTGTACTTCACATACAGATGTTAGGGTTCGTAATTGTTGATAAGGGTCAGGTAAAGATTATTTTAATAAGTAAGCAGTCATTAGATAAAAATTTCTGCCTAAGCTTAAGCTGTAAATTATATTTATAAGCGTTATTTATATTTGTTGAATTTAAGAAATTCTTTAGGTAATATGTATAAAGAAAAAATAGTTTTGAATGTTTAGAAGACTGTTTATCGAAGTTTCTTACAATTTCGATGTTTCATTTCTTTTGACAAAATGCACAACATACTTTCCTCTGAACTATCCAGGCAAGGAGAAGGACACGGTAAGACAGTAATTTAATATTTTCTATTGCATCCTCATTAACACAATTAGGCTGTACCCAAGTCAGAGCATTAATTTGTGGCTCTTGCTATGAATGCTGGCTTAAGCTGCTCAAACGTTAGGACCCAAGAAATAATTCTATGGATCTTTGGGTAGCGCTGTTCTAATCAATAAAAATGCAATGACAGTTAATTAAAATATAAAAATGATATTATGTGGATTCTTAAACTGAATATGCTTGTATTCTCTTACCAGCTCAACGTTAATATGTTGTGGACTGGATGAAATGAAGCAAAGAAATCTCAACATTACAGTTATATTACAAAAAAAAAATTATGAACAATCCTCGATACGTTCATAACATCTTTCTTCTCACTCAGTATTTAAGAAATTTACTTAAACACCGAGGTATAAAGAAAGCTTATAAATGAAGTTTACAACTTAAGTTGAGAAAAAACAACATTTAATCGCTACTAAACATTAATACGAAATTTACCTAATCCTTGTTAATAATTACAAAACCCTAAAACTGTTCATATGTAGGTCACACAATTTTCTTTAAGACGAAGATGGTTTCTTATAATCGGCGAAATGAACTAACTGCAACACTTTTAATTATAATATATTTAGTAGTACTTAGTTTTATAAAACTCTATTATTTTTAAATTACTTCGCTGGTTCGTAAAATAACAGCAATAATCCTTTTAATCTTTCTTAAGGTTTAAATATATCCTCTCAGTCAGATTAAAAGTCACATTTCTTCATAAAATCCACAGTTTTACCGAAATATGAAACTGTTTACTAGTCATGTAATTTAGACCAATAACAACCGTTTCAGTTCATATCCAAACCTTTCATTCGTAGAGTGCTTTTCTTATGCAGAATCGACTTCATTTTCTTTACGTAAATTCCGATCATATTAATTATTAAATACTCCAAATGTTTCCTTGATAAAGAGCAAATTTGTTTCGATATCGCCGTTTATCAGGCAACTGTTGGCTTTTATTGAATGAATAACAAATGACTACGTAACCGTCTAAACGTAGCACTAAATAGTAAATTAACATGTAACTTTTCAGTAAAGTAAGTAGCTCGTTTTATTGAAATTTTTGCCTTGATGCGGAATGAATAATGAGTAAAATATGAATCCATACAGTTAATACAAAACGTAGCCTCATACCCCGAGCGTTCTTAAATAAAATTTACGTTTCTAAAATTAATCATTGAAAATTAGAATTTTGCCGTTATTGACCAAAATGGCGTCTTTTCCGTATCGATATATTGATGTGATAAGGAGTATATAAAGGTTGTTAAGCACCATATCCTATTCACACAACACTCCCAAAACCCGAGAAAAATAGAGAAATTTTTCTAATATTCTAAAGTCTAAAAATATTTTATAACTACCTTAAAATCTTTATAGTTAGTATTTCACAAACCTTCCTTATGTAAATTACCCTATACACAACTTTTTAGAAATGAGCATGGATAATTTTAATTAATCCTTCTTATAACGTAGTCAAACGTAGTTGATCAGACACATTCGATGAACCGTTTCACAATGGCCAAATTTTAATCAAAATTCTATCTCATAAAAATTTTACAGAAAAAATCTTCGTACCAAATTCTTATGTAATCTAACCCACTTAAGTACATAAAGCAAGCACAAATGTCTTTAAAAAAATTTAAAACAATGATTTACCATTAATTTATTAAGTGTCTTTTTTTCTTATCATCGCAAGCTTGCGTCCATTAACGTTCATACACCTTTTTTCAAATCCATATCAGTGTCGATCAATTTCTTTTAAAATTAATCCACCATTAAACATGTATTTGAAAATCTATATATTTCTACTTAAATTAAAATTTATCTTGCGGAATTTACTGCCATTCATCAAAAACAAACGGTTTCATTATTTACTTTAAATAATCTCAACAAAAAATCCACCTTGAGCCGGCTTGTTATACGCTTAAATGAGGTGTTTAACATTGGCCATTCACCCGACTCATTAGCTACGTTATAGTTTTAAATTATTATTTATTGACAAATATTTTTAAACGTGTAGTAATACATGAACGTGAACTAAACTCAATTAATTAACAATTGTTCTGATTCTAAATTGGTTTATACAGTATGAAATCCCCACGTCATCCAGATCTAGAACAATCCGTCTAGTCTTATCCATACGGCTGATACAACTTTCCTGAAATTAAGACTCTGCGACTTAATTGGGACATTATTTTATCTATATTGCTGTCATTGCGCGTTTTACAATCGTCGTCTTGTGATTTATGGGTTGTTAAACGCCTTATCCCACATTATAGTCCTCTAATTGGAATCTCCATTCAAGTTATTTCTTATATAGAAGATAATTATCTATTACCTGCCTATTTCTATTTAGAATTATTTCTTTCTTTTATTAGTTACATTAAACTTTAAATCATTTTATCAAATTGTAGTACATCTTGCTTAGATTGTTCAACCCTAGTTTGTCGTTACAAAATGTTCAATGTTTAGTAGTATAGACCACTTTCAAAATTTCTGCCTTTGATTAATTTCGGTTTTTGTTTCATCATAATTAAAATTGCGTCTAGTTTATATTTCGTGCTTTGTTAGGACAGCGCGATTATTTCCATTGTATTTATGACCATTTAATGTTGTAATGGTCTTGGAAAGGAATGTTGTATAAAGTGGGCATTTTTCTATTTTTAGGAGTTTTATCTTTAAGTGAGCTAAAATAGCATTGATTTAAATTGAAGCTTATATAAGTAATGAAGATTTTACAACATCCTTTTATAGCTACTATTTTAAATTAGTTATCGATTTTAGTTTTAATCCCCATATTATTGACGGTATTATAGTATAGAAGCAAAGAAAACGGCGAGGGTTGTTTATTATGTGTGGATCATATTTTATTTGAATAAATATTGGCCCGTGAGTTAGGAAACGTTAAAAGTAAAATTCGTATTATTTTATTTATCTGGTAAGGTAAATTACGTATTGTTATGATTAAGGATATCATAAAAGATTCCCTGAAACATGGTTTCGGTATACGTGACTATTGCTGAGTAGAAGATATCACATATTGAATAAAACAGCAAATAACTTCCAATATTTATTATTTAGCTCTTTACTGATTTTTGAATATGACATTAGCTTTCTGAATACAATATCTGCTATTGAGAAATACTATGTAAAATAGTGAAAATAAATGGGTGCTTGTTGAAAATATCTGAAATGGCGAGAAGAAAACAGTTGCAATTAAAATAATGCTCTTTTGATTGCAATGTGAAAAGATATTTGCCTTTTAAATAAAAGATAACAAATTGGGGAAAAAACAACGGTCACACACTAATTAATATGGTATTTTTGATTCAATTTAAAGTGTTAGTAAAATACGTAAGGTATTATCAGTCAATTGAATGTTATAAACCGGCTGGTGCAGCGATGCTGGTTAGAAATAGACCTACGTTGCCTTTAATTTATTAGTGGAAGAAGTAATCGATATAAATAAACACGTCTATGAAAATCAAAAACACAGTACAGATTGTTTACATAGTAAAAATTAAACTAAACTGTGACAACCGCAAAACAAAGCTGACAGTACATAAAACTCGTTAACCTCCTTTATTTTATATGTTAAGGTATGTTAGGTAGATCTAATTTAGGTTCGTTAATTGTAACCTGCTGCCAGTTGCTATAGTGTATTGTTATCTGTTAAATCAAATACTATTTACATTTTGTTGATTAAACCTTTACGGCAAGATCTGATTTCATTACAATTTAATCAACAACATGGAAATAGTATATGATTTAACAGATAACTAATACGCTATGACAGCTGACACCATATTTGATTTTTCCAATGCTCCACTCAAAAGTACTACATTGGCCAGGAAACGAGTTTTTTTATCTGGAAAATTTAGAATTTTGCTGAATCCTTGCTGTTCCAAACAAGGTATGGATCTTCTGCGTGCGTGACAACACACACGCGCAAGGGACTTTTATTTTACCTCTCATAAGAACGAGGACGTATTTCTGTGAAAAATGCTCACCTAACATTTTTCAAGCGAACCGTGTCGGGATTCGAACCCGAGCCTTGGACATAGTAGTCACACACATACCATTACATTACACTGCTATGGCAACTGACAGGAGGTTACTATTAATGTACCTAAATTAGGCCTGCTTAACATTAATATATGAACTCAGCCACGCTTATTTTAGAATTCGTCATGGAAATACTTGGGAGTTTGTCGGAAGCGGCTGGATTTTCAAACCACTTGCTGTCGACTAAAATATGCCTCAGTTAAGCACTTTTCTAGGCGTTCGGAATCAGATGCTTTTACGAATTTCCCACGGAGAGCTTTTCCGGACTTTCTTTCTGGTTGTAGGCTGTTTGATCGAGCGATAGGATTTGCGGGTTTTTTTAAATATAAATTGTGTAAGTGTTTTTTCACATTACTCCCCACACACTCCTTTTGTTAAAATAGTGACTTGTCAAATAAAACCAACTCACGAAATATACTTTATAGGCCTTTTGGTTTTTTTCCTTCGTAAAAATTTTTACTTCTTCAACAGCATCGACGTTTTCTTACACTCTCAGGACTTTCCTTGGTGTCTTCCTTAAGTACCTTCTTCCAGTATTTTCGAAAAAATGTTCGCTTTTTTATGGTGTAGTTTTTAAAATATATATGCGTCGTATCGGTTTTATTATTGTGATCAATCTAATTTCGCCATATTTTACCGCCATTATTTATACGCATTAGTTTCCACACACTTGCGATTATTATCGCCCAATTAGTCATCTCGTTTCACACTACATAATGGATTTGTACCCATTTCACCGAATCCCTATTTCCCAACATCTGGCCAATTTTTCGACTAACCATTCATCTTTCAGAAACCACTTAATTTAGTTTCAGATAAGGCATCCTCATCTCACATCTGAACCAAGTTTTCTCGCTAGCCTTTTATCTTTCATCTGAACCAAATAGTTCTGCAGCCAAGCATCTTTTGAATAACTACTGTTTGGATATTAACATAGAATTCTCGCTACCCGAATTCTGAATTCATGCATCACCCCAAGGATACCCGATTTTAAGATTCTACCAGTTGCGATTTCGACCGCAACATTTTTATACATGCGATACAAAAAGCTTAGAATTTAGTAGAATCCGAATCCAAACAGTTTAAAATCGGCAGCCCTGCAAAGTTCAATACCCTCGCAAATCTTTCCACATTCCACCCACGAAATGTCCTGTGATCAATAAATTAGATTTTCTCAGCACCAATCAATTTTGAAACGCTCCCCAGGGACCTACCCGATTTAAGATTACCGTAGCGACTTTGATCGTTCTTATTTATCGCAACATCTGTTAGCTAATTTTGTAGAATCGAATCTGTAACGATTTAAAACAGACACCTACATTTTACACCTCTAAATAAACTCCTGAGCTTATCCAAAGTCTAAACCTTCTAAACTTTTACAGCATTTACTATACGTTAATTGCCACTTTCAACATTTCCAATTATTGAACAGCTTCATTCGCATCTTAATTTATTCAAAAGGCACCTTTTCCAAGACCACGACCGCATGTAAATTCGATTGTTCTATGCGACCTCGTCATTTTCCAGATCTGAAGACGTAACCACATTTTGTGTAAAGATTCCAGGATCTCTTCCCCATGGTACGCCGAGAGTTCGCAATAGACTTTAGCAATTTATTCTTTTCATTAACGATAAACGCTGTCCAAGAATCGGTCCCGTCACGCTTTTATGCGTGCTCGTTAAGGTACCTTTCACAGAAACATCTTATTCCAATTGCGCAGACACAACGCCTTACTTGCGTTCACCTTTATGTCGACGAACGTTTCAACTCTATTTCGATTCGAACCGACCGCGCGCAGTTCACGACCATCCCGATTGCACGACAGCTTTGCCACGATCATTTTTACGACACGCAGTTGACCACATTATCAGCCGTTCATCGTCCATTTTCTAACCATCGTCACGCACTTGTCGTATGCTGCCGACTCACACTCAGCGCCGAACATCGACACGATTTACACGCTACCTACGTCCGCACGTTCACCGACGTGCACGAACGTCAACCATCGCACGTTCAGCAAGTGCTGCGCATTGCAAAACAAACTACGACGTGCTCTCAGCATTCATTATAAAAACTGTTATAACACACATCCGTCATGCGTAAACCCTATACACTTAATGCTGATCCAGTTCCCTAACCAGCATCACATTTTACACCGACATTCCGATTGCACCAGTTCAGCCGTAACCAACATATTTTCGCATCGCGCGCACGTTACCGTCGTATGCGAAACACCTCTTTACAGACGCAGCACATTTTTTACTTTCATAGCACCGCACTTCGTTCGATACACACCTTGTATCCACGCGATGGTCGCACGCGATTTTCAGAACCGGTACCGATCGTCAAACAGACTCGATGTCGCCATCATCCAGACCTCGTTCAACCGTCATTACCGACCGTCGTTTTGATTTCAAACATTTCGACACTGCCGAGTTTAACCCGAGGATCGTCAGCACATCCGAGCCACGCGTAACCAGCATGCAGCAACCGATGCATACCTTTCGCGCCTTTTCGCTTGAAAGTCGTCGCACGCAGCTAGCACATTCCAACTTTTCAGCATCGCACGTCGACTCACCATGTTTGTCACACTGTTATTTAAACACCACCGATACCACTCGATTCACCGAGCCACACGCACGCCAACTGACCACGACGCCACGCACTACACGACGGTTCACTCACTTTTAAACAAACTCGGTCGACGAACAGATGCAGTGATGCATGAACCACATATCAGTCTCTCATTATTTAGTCCACGAAAACACTATTTTCAAACCACCATCAACGCCTTTTAGTCATTCACCACCACGACTGGCGCATACTGGATACCATTACTTGAGAACTTCATCACGGCACGTCATGTCTCCACTGACCAATGTTCACTGCTTGTTAAGCCTGACGTTTACTTCTACCATGACCCTTTACCTACTTGCTATGCTGAATCTCAGACTCTAGATCATTACCATGACCCCACTACTTTATTTCCATTTCCACTCCAACATTTTATACATACAGTAATACATTTTAGTAAATAATTAAAGTTTAAACAGACACCTGCAAGTTACAACCTTAACAGATTTTCCAACCACCCACGAGTAATGTTTGTTTGGCAATAAGATTAATTTTCACTCATTTCAAATTTTTAGATAACGCCATCCCCGGGACCTACCTGATTTAAGATTTCACCTAGCATTTGATCGTCTAAAATTACATGCAATACATCTGTAGCAGAATTATGAGAACCAATCGTCAACAGAAAACGGACCCTCATTTTACCGCTAAAACTTTTCCTGCAGTATACCTAGAAATCTAAAACCATTAAACATTAACAACAATTTCATAATTATTTAACCACATTCAAATCTTTACAATTTTTATTGAACCTAGACTTCTCTTCCTCGATACTAAACATATTCAAAGCACCTTCAGCAACCGACCCGATGTTCAAACCCGATTTGCAGGTCGCTAACCATCCAATCAGATTACTAGAAACGTTATACCCATTCTGTTAGGATTCACAGCAGCCTTCCCGATTGTACGCCGAGTTCGCATAGCACTGCAATGATCTTTTTCTATATCGATAACGCCTTCGCTCGCAGAAACCGGGCACTCCATCGTCGACGGCGTCTTTATGCGATATGCATCACGCCTTTAACAACAACACAATGTCATTAATACATTTTATTGATCTACAATTGCATAGTGTTTCATTTAAATCCATCTTTACACATAATCGGTTCGACAAGGCATCAGCTGGCGAGTGCGTTGCTTAATACTACTCTTTTTCCTTGCAGCTGTAAGTTCATTCTCAAGCGATACCGCAAGTCTCACTTTAATACTTTGCTGCGACGGATGTAAGCACCGAGATGTTCACCCACATTGTTCTGGTCCGTTTAAGCATCCCTCGAAAGCAACAGTCCATTTAAACGTTTGCAGATACCATTTTGACAAAACAAAATCCGCACTATAGCACTTGACTTGTAATCGAACTAATAAACTTCGAGCGTACTGATTTATGTACCCTATGATGCAAACGAAGGTTTCCGAAGCACCGAACGAAGTTGAGGATTCATCGGGGAACTAAAGACGTCATAACCTTGTCGTCCAATCATTAGCGCCAACATGCACCTGGTTCCTTCGTCGATGGTGCATGCCGTTAGAGAAACACCGGAAAACGTCTTCCATGTTTACGGATCGTCATATTAAAAATCCAAAAGTGTAGCAACCACACAAATTTGTGCAAGTCGTGCTGTAAAGTGCAGTGCACTATAACCAAAACACTTTAAACCATTACTAGAAAATACCAACTTGCTGTCTACAGGATACTTACAACAATTTAATTTTAAATAACTTCTACGTCATACTTTAGGAAATGGTGGGTTGAATTTTCAAATGAATCACCAAGCGAAAGTATATGTAGCACTATTAAATTCCATTATTTCCTTTTCGTATGATTAAATTTAATTTTCACGTTCGAGCTCTCGAAACACATATTTATAGCAACTGTATAAACATGCATACCCCTTCCCGCGCTACGCATTCTGTAATGTGAAAGCATCTCCTTTCGTACCAGATTGAACACGACTACGTCAACCAGGAGCGAGCGATTGGCGAAGAACTTAGAATCCAATATAACATAAACAACCATCTATTACGCTCACGCAGATTGCATTGAATGATGCTTTGTCATCTTCCTCGATAAACCACATTCCGCATGCAACGATTACCCGATAGCGCATGCGATACCATCCAATCAGCTTGAGCGCCGTTCCATCGCTTCATCGCCCAGCATCACGCAGCCACTTCGCCACGCCACCTCCGATGCTTACATGCCCAGCGCAGCACACGCATCCTGCGCGACGTTCATCGTCACAGCCTTTATAACAACAGAACACGTATCATTATACACATATCCCGACTATATACAATAATCTACGTACATGACATTTAAACCATTCTCAACAGTCAAAGACAGTCCTTTCATGCCTTGAGTAAGGTTTTATATCTTATTCGCAGCTGTCAACGATACCGTCCTTCATCCCTTTCAACAGCTGAACAGATCGTCAGGCTTCGAATCGACTGTAGCCTATATGTTGCCGACAACCAGTCCATTCTTCGATCGTCATTGCACCATCGCAGCCACACCGCATCACCGTAGTTGATCGACTTCTGTCGGCTAGAACTCATCTTCACGATCAGCGCGTCCATCATTTGACCTTCAGGTCAAGACCGTTTTAATGATCCAGTCACCCAGGCAACATGTTTACGATCTTTGCGTGTCGCAACGCAACCTCGATTGTTCGTTCATTCGTCATTATAACACGTTTTAGAATAACCTTGTACTACGGATTTCATCCTCGCGACGCCAACAAAGAATCTTTCACCAACGCATACACAGAAACCAGATGTCGTCCCATCGACACATAACATTCTTCCTCATTTTCATCAAGATGTTCGTTCACCATTCGATCGCTGTCGCAGCCAGTCCACTGCCTCCATTTCCCAGCCGTTTTCCTTCCACCACAGCGACGGCATTTGCGCTAAACGGACAGTTCCACGCACGCGTTCCACACCGCGACGTAGCGTCATCATCCAAGTCCGAATCATATTTTTTGAATCAGAGGTGCAGATTGGTAAATATACCACCATCGAGCACTTGAAGATTTTATTTGTTCTTCCTCCTCATTCCAACATCACAGGTAACATGTGCCAAAGCACACTTTTCCTTCCCTTTGTACACTCCACCCGTCACGTTCACCTTCACATCCAGCAGCGTTACATGACGCAGATTCAGCTTTACGCGACATTGTCACTTTGCTATGGCACGCGCCATCGCACATCACACGCGTTCTTCAGCACAACAGTACTTGCTACCACACCTCGCAACGATAGCTTATATTGCCCAAGTTGCGCAGTAGCTTTCCACGAACGCATATACCAATCGTGTCGCAAGGCACTAACAGTGCGTAACTTTGCACGACAACGTCTACTCGCTGAATTGCATCTCGTAACATACCGCAGTTCATAGCTTGTGCGACACAGCAACCGCGATTTACACCAAATTCGGCGAGCATCCTTGTATAGACGAAAGCTGCATTTAAAAACTTTCAATCCATTGTAAACAAATCCGACTAGCATGCTGTAATCACACAAAGTACCGACGTCTATTTGACCCATAATGCAAACAAGGTTTCAAGCCCGACAGTTAGTTCACGGACTAATGACGTCAAACCTGCCGCAATAATTTCGCCAATTCACCTGTTCGCTTCGCGATGGCATGCCTTTACCCGGAAAAGTCTCCAGTATACGGCGGTCATTTAAAAATCCAAGCGGACACCAACAAATGTGTGCAAGTCGTGCGTAAGAGCATGCTACTATAACCAAAAAACTTTAAACCATTCAAGAAATCCAACTTGCTGTCACGGATACTTCAACAATTAATTTAAATAATTCTACGTCATACTTGGAAATGGGGAATATTTTCAAAAATCACCAAGCGAAGTATATGTTAGCACATTAAAATTACCCATTAATTTCCCATTTTACGACCATGGTTAATATGATTAAAATTTAATTGTGCACGTTCGAGCTTCTCGTAAACTAACAATTTTGCAACGTTAATACATGCATACCCCTTCGCCCGCTATGCTTTGTAATTGCTGAAAAGTCACTCTCCTTTACGTACGACTGGGCAAAGCCCATTTTTACTTTCAGCACATGCGCACTTTTCTCTGATAATTAAATTTTGCTTCGTGGCTTTTACACTTTGCAAGCGGTCGGCCGCACGATTGATTCTAGAACCGGTAAGTACTCGATATCGTCCAAATAGATGCTCGATTCTACAATTAGCCCTCGTAAGGTAGAACTCGTCAATCACCTTAAATCGACCCGCCCGTGATAATTTCCAACATCAACGCAATGGCTGATTTTTAAACCTCCAGTACGGCATCCATGAGCTACGCGAAACTACAATTGCAGCACGTATTACATGCAACCTTGCGCACTGCACTAGCGATCATCGCCCTTTACTCTACGCAAACACCATCCATACTACATACACACCACTTTTGCGACATAATTCGTATAGCCACGACCGCATTACATCATACGACATTACACTATTATTCAGACCACATACATCACCGACCGTCTTGACAGACATGGCTCACGACATGAACCGACGATTTCACATTGTTACAACACGTACCATTGGACGACGTGATGGACGAATGTCTATCATAACCAGTAGCTATTTTATTAGTCCACACTAGCACCAACCGCATTAAAACTATTAAACATTCAATTCCCAATGTGGTTACGTTGAATGAGAAAACTCATTGAAAAGCAATTAGGTCATCATCGGTCATGCGGTCATGGTCTATGGGTCATGTGGTCATATGGTCAGTAGCCTGGTCTATGGTCATGTCGTGACCATTGGTCATTGGTCATATGGTCATATGGTCATATGGTCATAGGACTTAGGCATATGGTCATAAAATTCTATATGGTCATAATGGTCATTGGTCATTGGTCATTGGTCATGTGGTCATGTGGTTATTGTAGCAGGGTAGTCACTCTTTTAAGATAAATATTTTCAGGTATCCGGACATGTGTTGATGTTTCTAGGGACCCCACCTAGGTCGGATTTTAAAGCAGTTCCTAAACCATAGAAAGTATGCGTTTTAAAGACCAATTAATTTCTCACATATTCGACTATTTACGGAATTTACGCCCCACTCTGTAGCATACATAAGGAACAATTATTCGTATTCAATTTAGTATTTGACGGTAGCTAGAACGGTAAACATGAGCGTCTCCAAGGTGATTAACGTTTCTCAACTTTGGGAATAAAGTGAAACCGACAAATGAGCGATTTGGATTATGGCTGTTGGCAGAAAATATGTGCAACAATAATCTGGTGACAGATATTGGTAATATTTGTTATGTCGAAGGCGAAAAGATGCTGACTGGCGGACTACACACACCAATTACAGAACCATTTTGTGACAATATAATGTTGGTTAAAATTTGCGACCTTTCTGACACCGAACAAGCATCTGCAAACAAAAAAGGATGTTTATCCTAAAAAAGAAATTTGTGGTGCATTTAACAGCTATCTACGAAGAAAGTTCGACCGATTTGTTTCGCTAGGCATGGTGTTAAAGCTAAGCTTCCGTTTTCTCTGGAAAGCAGTAACAAGATAGGCCAGAGGGTAAAAGAAATTATCGGAAAAGAAGACCTCGAATGCATTAATAAAAATTCCAAAATCCTATATGTGTTCCATACAAAGTGGAACTAGCAGATGTTAAGTTGGAAACTTTATTGGAGGAACTACCAGATATATTAGACGAAGTCGAAAAGATTATTTCTATCTTTTGACATGGATGTAACCCAAGATTTTGCAGGCATATTTAGCAAGATGGAGATGTGTAATTATTTAACTACAAAGCATAACTTTGCTATAAGGGAGAATACGAAGAAAAGTGTAATATTATAGTTGACAACGATAAAACTGCGGGGATTGATTGTTTAACATGGCTAACAACCAATGCAAGAATTAAGATTTACAACAAATTTGTGTGCCAGATAACAAGTCCTGGTGTTAATAAACAACTTGGCAATCATATACTAGATTTTTACGTTGTCCAGATGTACGTTTAAGGGAAACATTTGCGTCTACTTTGGCCAAAGAACATGGTATTACGCGATTGGAAGCGACAATATACAACTGTGCAATTGGAAGCTATGTCAGTGCGGAACGGGTGTATAAACCCTTAAAAGACTGTTTAACCTTATTGGAAGATAGTAAGTTATACTTCCTAAAGGCGCCAATGTACTCGGTACCACTTACCAAAATGTGGAGTAAGCTATCGGACAAGCTACAAAATAGCTGCTGTTTAGTGTATAATAACCTGCTACAGTACGTGTATTGGGGAATGGCAATACAAAGAAATTGACAGGCTTGCAAATTGTTGTCCAAAAACCAGAGGAAAGGGAAAAATTGATAAAGTATGTGCTTGGCTTTAGTTTTAACTATTTACCTGTAAATTATTTGGAGATAGTAGAGGAGGAAGACAACCAAGATAAAATAAAATATTACACAAGTGCTACATTAAAGCAGGTAGTACATATTTTACACAATCTGCAACACCATATTCTACAATTCCAAAAGAAATAGTAATTTCGGACTTGGGATTGATAGATACGCCTAACATTCGTCCAGAGATTGTACGAGAACGCGTAAATATTGGTAGTAAACTCTATCCGTTTACGCTAAAGGAAATTGCCCCATTATGTATACCATACGCTGTAAGTGGAAGGAAAAGACAGCTGGAATTAGAGGAAATGGATGCAAAAGGCGAAAATTGACTACATGGAAAACACTGCGACAATACGCGATCAATACAAAGATGTGTTAGACAAAGAACATCTTATTAGAGAAAATGAGGAAGAATTAAAAGATTATTTTATGTGTCGATGGACTGACTTAGATACATCTGGTTTCTACAAGTTGTATGCATTTGTGGTTAGTAAAAAGATTCTTTAGTTATGTAGGCGTCCTTGCAGGAAAAGGATGGTACTAAATCCGTATATTTTTTAAAAGGTTATTCTAAAAACGTATTTATCAAAATGGCAGATAACAAAGACGAACTAAGGAATGTGGTTTCGTAATCTTTGCGTACACCACACGCAAAGGGGGTCCGTTAAACATTGTATATTTGCCTAGTAAAGAACCTTTTGGATCATTTAAAACCGAGGGTCTTACAACCTATAACAACCATATATCTCAAAAGATGGTGGACATGCAACTACGCAACAGTCTGTGGGAGAATAAGGATTTCTCCAATACCGACAAGAAGAAGTCGATCAAGCTAACAAGATACGTATGCAGGATATAGTGGGAAAGCTGCGATTAAAAGATTGTCACAAGCTGCAAGAATTACACGAAGGAATGGATCTGGTTGTCGGCGGAATCAAAGACTTTAAATATAGAGGCAAACTTCGGTACATTTTACAATTCGAAAACCTAGACGGTCTCTATGTATCAAACTATTGGTTAGAAAAGGAGATAGAGGACTTGGGTATCGATTTAAATTTTAAGCTGCAAATAAAATTAGATAAAATTAAAGCCACCCAAACAAACATAAAGAAAGGACTGTCTTCTGTGTATAACTTTGTATTAAAATTAAGTTTAAATGACCCCATGCTTGGCATTAAATATTTTTAAATTTGTTATGTATAATGTCAGAATAAACATTTTATAATAGTATATAACATTGTTCTTTATTTATAAAAGGCTGTGACGTTACCCCGAAATAGCACTCGCAACAGAGAGGGATGCGCATGGGCAGCACGCATGGGCAGGTGTGCACGCGCAGGGTGCGCATGGGCAAGAGTGTGCATGCGCAGGGTGCTCATGGGCTGGGATGTGTCTGGGCGTACACGAGGGAAGCGGATGTTAACAGTCACCAAGCATCCAAACCTTTATTTGGATGGTATCGAGTACTTGCCTGCGTATGTATCCGGAGTAAAAAATACGATTTGCATACGCAGCTTATTAATAAAATTAGTTTATCGAGGGAAGATGACAAAAGGTACATCATTCCTAATAGTACAACAATCTACGCATGGGGCGTAAAGATATAAGATAGTTGTTTATATTTGTATATATTAGTTTTAAGATTCCATAATTTTTAAGTTCTTCTCCCACCTTCCAAATCCTTCCGGCTTCTATCCTGGTTGACAGAGTATACGTGTTATCTCCACGTGGTATTCGCGAGACACGGCGGTTTTAGATTTCTCGGGAGATGGTTAGTTAAGGCATATGTCTTGCATAGCAAAAAAGGGTTCTAAAGATGGTGTTAAATAAAGATGAGCAAAAATTAATAATTTGGGTCTTTAAAACGCATAACTTTGTATGGGGTGGTCCTATTTAAAATCTGTTTACAGATTTGGGGTCCCTAGAAAAATTTAATATTAGTTGATACCTAGCAAAATATATTTATCTTAAAAGAGTGACTACCCTGTATAATAAATACAATATAACACTTGTAAAAAAAAAGTTGTAGGGAAAATTAAAGACGTATTTAATGGGGGTCCAGTATTAGAATTTGTTGGTAATAGGGCTAAGTCCTACTGTAATGTAGGCGAGAAAGATACGATTAAAAAGATTAAAGGGGTTTCACGAATTGTAGTTAAGTAAAACCGAGGGTCTTACAACCTATAACGAGCATATACCTCCAAAAGGAATGAACATGCAACTACGCGGCAGTGCGCGGAGAATAAGAATTCTCCAATAAGAAATTAAAGTTTCCATGTACGTAGCACCAGTCATTGGGTAATGGTCGAAATGTGGGACCTATAAAGGCGATTATTAATTGTGGTTTAGAAAATAGTAGTTTTCGTGGACCAAATAAAATAGCTTAGACTGGTTAATGTATATGTTACATACTCGTACACATCCACAAACATCTGTTTACGTCCACAATGGTGATACCGGTGGTTTTTGTTTAACAAATAGTAGGAAAGATACGTCAGGTGTTAGTGCGTGGAAGCCCATAGGATCGTTGGATTCAAAAAGAACGGTGCGGTGGGATGTATGGTGGCTCCCCGTTAGAATAATCGAAAGTGGTTAATCGGTCGTATTAGATGTTTAAATAAGCGAAAGTGTAAAGGCCTACATAAACAAAAATTTAATTAACCGACAAAAAAGTGTGCGATGTGCTACACTTATAAATAAAGTATGGAATGGTGCTTTTTAGCGGCCCTAGCAGTAAAAAGGGCGACTGACTTTTCCAAGCAACTACAAGAATAGCAGTAGCGCAGAGAAGGGGTATGCATGTATTATACAGTTGCTGCAAAATATGTTAGTTTACGCGTAGCTCGGATGTGTAATTGATCACGACTTAAAGATCCTCGGAGGTTTAAAAATTCTCAGCCCATTGTCGTTCGAAAATGTTTGGAAATTATCAAAACGGTAGCGGGTCGAAGTTTAATGGATGATTGACCGAGTTTTTCTACCTTTACGAGGGAATCTGAAATTGATAGACATCGAGCATCTAATTTCTATTTGGACGATATCGAGTACTTACCGGTTCTAGAAATCAATACGTGCGGCCGACCGCTATGCGAAAGTGTAAAAGCCTACAGAAGCAAAATTTAATTATCAGACGAAAAGTGCGCGATGTGCTATAGAAAGTATAAAAATGGTGCTTTGCCCAGTCGTAACAGTAAAAGGAGAGTGACTTTTTCTAGCAATTACAAGAATAGCAGTAGCGCGGCGAAGGGGTATGCATGTATTATACAGTTGCTATAAAATATGTTAGTTTACGAGAAGCTCGAACGTGCACAAATTAAATTTTAATCTATAATTAACCATGGTCGTAAAAATGGGAAATTAATGGGTAATTTTAATAGTGCTAAGCATATACTTTCGCTTGGTGATTCATTCGGAAAATATTCAAGCCCACCATTTCCTAAAGTATGACGTAGAAGTTATTTAAAATTAAATTGTTGTAAGTATCCTGTAGACAGCAAGTTGGTATTTTCTTAGTAATGGTTTAAAGTGTTTTTGGTTATAGTAGCACTGCATCTTATACAGCACGACTTGCACACAATTTGTGTGCGTGTGCTACCGCTCTTTGGATTTTTAATATGCACACGATCCGTATAACATGGAAGACGTTTTCCGGTGTTTCTACTAACGGCATTCGCACCATCGACGAAGCGAACCAGGTGCATGCATTGGCGCTAAATGTATTGGACGAGCAGCAAGGATTATGACGTCATTTAGTTCCCCGATGAATCCTCAACTTCGTTCGGGTGTCTTCGGAAACCTTCGATTTGCATTCTATAGGGTACATAAATCAGGTACGCTCGAGTAAGCTTTTTAGTTAGTTCGATTACAAGTCAAGTGCTATAGTGCGGATTTTGTTTTGCACTAAAATGGTATCTGCAAACGTTTTTAAATGCGAGCTGTGTCACGTCTACTTTACCAGGAGGGATGCTCTCAAACGGCACCAGAACAAATGTTGTGGTGTAACATCGTCCAAGGTTAAGCTTATACATCCGTCCGCAGCAAAGTACTTAAACTGTGAGACTTGCGGTATCGCTTTTACGAGAATGGGCAACTTACAGCGACACAAGGAAAAACAGCACGGTATGTCATTAAGCCGTAAACGTTCAGCTCCGCCAGCTGTTAAAGGGCCTTGTACGAAACAACCACGAATTATGTGTAAAGTATGCGATTTCGAAATGGAAAACTACCTATGCCGCAACACTTAAGGAGCAACAAACATAAAATGCATCAGTTACCGCTACTAGCGACGATTGTGTAGAAATGGTTAGCACAGCGTTTAACAACCTGTATGGCTAGCTATCGCATAAAAACGCCAGTGTCGACGATGGAGTGCCCGAGTTTCTTTGGAAGCAGAAAGAGCGATTTATTCGATTAATTAATGAAAAAAGAATACAACATTCAGCAGTAAAAGTCTATTGCGAACTCTACGGCGTTTACACCAAAATCGGGGAAGAGACTACCGATGTGAAACCTTTAACACAAAAAATGTGGTTATAACGTCTTCTAGTAATCTGGAAAATATGTACGAGGTCTTAAGCGAAACCATAAGAACAAAATCAGAGGAATTTGAAACATGCGGGTCCGGTTGGTCTTTGGAAAAGGTGCTCTATTTAGAAATAAATATTAATAAGTATGAGCCGATATGAGAAGTTCTAGGTTCAAAATAAAAAATTGTGAATATGTATTTAGAAATGTGGTTTACAAAATTTAAACTGTATTAGTAAAAATTGTCTGTAATAAAAAGTTTTAAGAATGGTTTTTAGATTTTCTTTAGGTATAAGCTGCAGGAAAGTTATAATTTAGAGGTGTGTGTAAATGGTAAGGGTGGTCCTGTTTTAAATCTGTTTACAGATTCGGATTCTACATAAAATTCTAGCCTAACAAGATGTATTGCATGTATAAAAATTTATAAGAACGATCAAAAGTCGCTACAGGTAAGAAATCTTAAAATCAGGGTAGGTCCCTGGGGATGGCGTTATCTAAAAATTCTTAGAAATTCGGGTAGCTGAGAAAATTCTAATCTTAATTGATACCAAACAAGGTACATTTATCTCGTGGGTGGAATGTGGAGAAAGATTTATCTCGCAGAGGGTATATGTGTAACTTTGCAGGGCGTGGTCCGATTTTAAATCTGTTTAGAGATTCGGATTCTACATAAAATTCTAAGCTAATTTAATGTATCGCATGTATAAAAAATGTTTAAGGACGGTCGGAAATCGCAACTGGTAAGAAATCTTAAAATCAGGGTAGCTCCTTGGGGTGATGCAATCGAAAAATTCCTAGAGATTCGGGTAGCTGAGAAAATTCTAATGTTAATTAATACCAAACAAGATAGGTTTATCTCAAAAGATGCATTGGCTAGACAAAGAAAACTATTTGGTTCAGATGAAAGATAAAAAAATGGCTAGTCGAAGAAAACTTTTTGGTTCAGATGTGGGAGGAAATGAGGATGCTCATTTATCTCGAAACATAAAAAATTTAAGATAGGTTTATCTCGAAAGATGAAAAATGGTTAGTCGAAGAAAACTTTTTGGTCCAGATGTGTGGGGAAATGAGGGATTCTGGGGGAAATGAGGTCACAGAATGCCTGATTTTACTCTACTTTTACGTCTCACGCAATGTTGTTGCAGCTGCCCTAGGTACTCGTTTCGTAATCGTCACGTTAACGCCAACTAACTCTTTGTTGATAGCGAACCGACCTATTGCTTAGTCATCTACAGCGATACAATCCAGAACACTACTATTCTTGATGTCTTGTAAAAAACAAGTTGGTGTTATAGGTATCATGTTACCATTATCGACAGGTAAGTAAGAGGTATTGAGTTTATTAGAACCTTACAATCACACAAAACAGTCTGAAGTTTTTTATACGTCAGCTACGTTTGTCTCAACGTTTTGTTATTTCCATGAGTCTCTCTCACTATCCTACCTAACCACCATGGAACAGACCACTCTATTCATTCGCCAAGAAAAGCATTCAGCCAAAACTTTTTTCAACCCAGTGTTTCTAACACGTTCTCGGTACCTTTAAAACTATTTCCATTGTTACTATAAATAACACAAGGTTTACCTTTTTCAGAAATAAAACGTATAACACCTTGCGTAAAATCGCCATTGATGCACGGCACAAAAAATAGCACGCGTAAAGAGACACAAACACGCTTTACGCCACTCACGAATAATAACAGGCAGTCGATCTTCAGGTAACAAAACCGGTATTGTTTCAAACAGTTCTGAGTTGTAGCTGGAACATACTACGCATCCCTTTAAAACATTTCTAACTTATTTGGTTGCTTTGATTAAGCAGTACTCTTGTCATCAAATGCTTAGGATTGTTTACATTCCTAAATTGACAAGATATCCTACGCTTTTCAAAGGTTATTCTTCTCACAACTGGATGATTACTAGGTAATAGTATATGACCTTAAGGCAATCGTGTCTATTAGAAAGTCTGGCCGTTATTCGTAGAATACCTAGTTCGTCAGCGAAGAATTTCAAAGGCACTATAGACTTATTTTTCGAACCTGAAAACGATTCGTTTTGTGTAAATTTTAATACACATTCAAAAACATTTTGCTTTTCTTTTACGTCAGTTCTCCTCGTTTCTTACTGTTATGCCGACAATTCGGATTCATCCTATTATACGACACAGTTGGTAAAATTTCGAAAGTATCTATAATATAACAATCATGCAATTTTTCACCTTGAACTAACAACGAACTAACATTTTTAATCCTTTCTTAGTTGATTTCGGTCTCATCACAAAAAAATGCTGAATTTGGCCATTCAGTAACGGGTCTTCGAAACCACTCTGGACCATCTCAAATTTTGAACTTCAGTATGACGTTTCGTAAATATCCCCATATGGCAAATCAACAGTATTCATAACCCCAGGAATATGTTTTCAGAAATCAGGTAAATTCACGATTCTTATCACTTCTGTGTTTCTGACAAACACATTCCATTGTTTCTTTCTTTGTATCCAAGAAATCACCGTTGGTGAATAACTCCAGTAGGAAGCGGCAATATCTGAACCTAGAAACTCAGTTACTGTATTCCTCAATCTAATACCTATGAGCGCTGTTAAAAGCTTGAATTAGGTATTACATTCTGTTTGTTAGGTGATATTCTATACTTTGCTTGTATCAACTGTACATTTACTCAGTTTTTGTTTTCGACTCTCAGAAAAATTGCTGTTGCATAAGCGGATTTGTGTGCATCGCAAAAAGTGTGTAAACTTCAACCTTCTCTATGAGTAGCACTTCCAAATACCTATCTGGATACTCTTCCCGCAGTTAAATATTCTAAATCGTCACACCATTTCAAAAATCTGCTTTTATATTTTAGTTGATAATGATAGAACTGCAAAAAAAGATTGTTTAACATGGCAATTGCAGCGCCGAGCTAACCTAAGAATTATATAAAGATATCTATTTTAGACTGCGTTGGATAACACTAGATGGATGAGATTTATCTTAACACACATTCACTTCTAAAAACACACATAAAAGTAATGTAATATGTCCATTCCGTTCAGTTTTATGGTGCCGTAAGCAAGTTCACATTTACATTAATAGTATGCGTCAAGTGCCTGTAATTATTTGATATATGCCCGGAGGATTAGGAAGTCGGATTTGATCTGTTTGTAATTACGCAAGAAGGTTTTCGATGTTTTAGATTTAAAAGTTGTCTCGGGTAAGTAAAGTATTTTTGTGTATATTACAACAGAATCTTCCGTAGTATCGAACATGATTAATGATATTTGTTATTTTGCCGAAGAACATCTTTTGGCTTAATTGAGAGAAATATTTTTAGTACTTAGTTGATGTTTGATGTAAATGGGCTTTTATTAATATCTTGAGATTTACTAGATATATTTGAGCTCTATACAAGATTTCTGTAAATATTTGGTGTAATGCGTCAGTTGGACATTATGACGCTTGTCAAATTAATATCTAACGCTCTATTGGATTTAGCGTATAACCTGTAAACGGCTACAGACATACGAATTTGTGAAGTTATTTATTTTTTAATCGGAGGACGGTGCACCTAAAGCAGCAATTTTAAAACTCCTATCTTGTGCGCTCTTACCATTTTCACTTATAACTTGAAAACCGTTAAAGATTACAAAATTTTACTAAGACAGTTACTTTGTTTACAACTTGAGAACGATTTGAGCTATTTAAATATTGTCATGTATAATATTTCTACTCCGATTGGGACATTTATTTGTGTACAATTGAGTAAGTGGTTTATGTAATAACCTTTGGTTTAAAATCGGCGTAGGTTCCAAAAAATTATACTGACACTGATCAAGTAAAAAATACCCTTTGTAGTAGTTAACCATGTTTTATAAACTGACAACCACCTCTTCCGCCAACTGATCAATCATCAACTGCTTCGGATATATCTGTATATCTCAGGCTAGGTAAGTAACAGAGCTGTATACGGTTAACCAAACAAATTTATTATAAAATACGAAAAAACCTATTTCTTTTAGGCTTCTTTTTATACAAAGCTTCAAAACGGGCCGCCAGTTGGGTTACTTACTACAAAGGTGGAGCAAGTTAACTGCTTATTACGAAGACACTCATTTATTCAAACCCACCCACACTTGTTGTATGTCCAAGTGACCCAATTTAGTACCCTCGGGTGGAGTATTGGGGACGTGGCCGCAAATGTAGCAGCTATTACTTACATTATACTACATGTCCTATTGCCAGCTATCTTGTTTTACTAATCGCCTCGTGTTGCTCCACTATTTCTGGGTTTGCCCGGTTGTAGTGGCGCAGTTGTCAAAACACTTAGCATATAACATCTATTTATGTTCCGAAGATTAGATCGTTCGAGATGTAGTTGAGCCCGGTTTTTTGATATTGCAATAATATTAAACTGTGCTCTTATTTGCGTTGTCAGATCTATATCTGACAGCGGGCGCTCTTCACAAAGTTCACCTGACGCCAAATATCCTGTAGGAGGTCTACAAATAAGAAATAGATTATTATTATTATTATATAAAGAATGCCCACATGATTACTTTAAACTGTATGATTTGTTAATATTAACTTAATAGTTATGATTCATCTATAAAAGTATTAAAAGTTATTTACTATGTTGTTTCGGCATTTCTGTGCATGGTAGTTCATTGAGTATGCCTCTGACAAATGCTGGGTCCATGGCGATCGCGGCATAGTTCCATCACGACGTCTAAAGCCCGGTAAGTAGGTTATGAGGTAAAGGTTAACGCACTGTATTACCTAGTACTCAAATACCATTACAATAATTTTTATTTAGAAAGCTTGTAGGGATTGATAAATAAGCACAATGTTTTATATCCCCATTCTACTCTACCAGGTGGAAGGTATTTTACAATGATCACCCAAGTGCGTTGAGCAGTCTTGTTGGCTGCGGCACTCGGTCCATAGCGACATTCGATGCCTAAATGTCTTCTTGTAAACTTATCAACGCTGGTGAGCTTAGCTTTAATACCGATCGCCGAAAAATCCGTCCAACTTGGGCAATATGAATTGTGCCATTGACTTCCAATAGGCTGTAATGGCTTTAAATTACTCAACGGTTGACCGTCGTCTTCTACTATTATTAATAAATAGTGATAGTTCAAACTTAGTAGAGTTGGAATTTATTTAGGCATTGTAGCCTTCCGGTTGACACTTCTGTGTCAACATTCTATTTATATAATATTTCTAAATTCAATTGTCTGCTGATAGCGTTGTCTTGCTATCTATATCGTTGTTACCTTTGCGCTTCGTTTGTGTTAACCTTCATAATTACAAGTTATTGCCGTGTACTCAAATTTACGTTATTTATCTGCATTTAAAATTACAAATATGATAATAAACCGTACCTTGCTCTTGTCCTTGTGGATAAGACGGATTCTTATTTACATCGTTGTTGGTGAATGTTGGATTTCTGCCGATATAATCGTATTAACTACGGATTTAGGTAGAACCGACAAATTAATATTGGAGTTTGACAATTTTGGTTTTATGGTTCTAGAATGCCTTTTGCAAACTTCGATTTTCACTTGTAGGGGATTTAAATTCATCATCAGCTTTCATAATTGGTATGAATTAAAATAGATTATATTTTATTATTTTAATTTTTGTAGGTGCAGATGTTCGTTATTGAAATCTCAATATTGTAACGTCCTGTTATCTCTAAATCAGCTAGTGCACATGTAATTAACCCACTTACGTGGTAATTAATATCCCAATTTTTGTTTGCAACTTGATTTCTAATATTAAATTTTAGGGTTCTTTTTTCCCCCTACGCCTTGTCATTGTGTTTGTTCGGCGTATGCTCCTCATTCTGTTTATGCTCCTGCCTCCTTTATCTCAAGAACGTTGTCGCACTATCAAGTTTATTATCTCATTTATTGGCGTTGCCGATCAGCTGTCGTTACTCTGGGTTACGATTCCAACAGCCTAGGACTTCGGCGATCTTTGATGTGAGATAACTACGTATAGAAGCTAATTATTGAGTAAGATTATTCCATGTTTTATTATTCGTTTGTATTTGTGCTTATTTTGTGCTATTGTGGTTTTATTATATTTCCTTACTAGTACTTAATACAATAATTTGAACTATTGCTGTTCATAAGAAGTACATCTACTTCATTCAAAATTTAGTAATACTGATGTACAAAATTTAATATTTAAAACAAATTTTTAGTATATTTCTAGGCACCCTCTTTACTGCCTAGGGTGATTTATTAAGATAATTAGTGAAATATTTCAACAGTACATTAAGGTATCTAATATTTACACTATTGTTAGAGATTGCTCCCACGAAGTGAAATTGAGGAATATGAGTACATAAGTAAAGTGAGTGGAAAATTAAAAGTTATTCTTCCCTGATATGCACTCGTGCAGGGTTCCTTACGGTAATATTTACTAATTTTGTATTTTCTATTCTTGTGTTAATCATAATTGATGTAATATTGAAATTCAACTGGTATTTAGAATTTTTGTCATTAATTGTTTTGTGTTCCGATACGATATTAAAGATAGTTATTTTGTGAAGTTGCGTGTTTTATATTTATGATCTGGAAGGGTGTTCCTTCGAAGTCTGTTGGAACAAGGACTTTAGGTTTCGTACGCTCCTTTATTTTTATCAGTTCCTGGCGCCTTGGCATTCCCTGTCCAGGCTCTGATTCAATACTAACCTTTATTAATATAATCTGTGCAATACATTTTCTGATATACCCTGAATTAGAGTCTCACCCTGACTAAGCCGGAGCAAAAGTTGTCACCACCCCCAACCTAAAAGCCGCTACCTAAGCACTTTTCTAGTGGATGTTAACTTGACTGAAATTTTTCGTGACATCCAAAAATTGGCGCACCCAACGCGTGTGGCCTCGAAAACCTGCATTGATTTTTTTGTGTTCTCGTTTGAAATATTTTGGCGTTTCCTCGAATAATCGATATTCATTATTGCCCTTGAAGTTAACTAAAACTTCTATTTACAAAATTTGTTTTTGTGTTTATGTCAATTTGTGTAACCTTTACGTTTGTGTGTTACTTTTGATTATTATTTGGATTTTTTTTCACCAGTTCTGCGGTATATTTGAGTATTATTTGATGTTTTGTGATTATAACGAT
Organism: Platerodrilus igneus; assembly: GCA_036346225.1. Taxonomy (NCBI): domain Eukaryota; kingdom Metazoa; phylum Arthropoda; class Insecta; order Coleoptera; family Lycidae; genus Platerodrilus; species Platerodrilus igneus. Next base: position 7,268,794 of record JARFIW010000131.1, on the reverse strand, counting down.
TTTCGTGTGGAGAAACAGTAACATTGAAGTTGTGTAGTGATTTATTTTTGTGTATATAGAGTTGTTTTGTTTGCTTAGTATATAATGGCTCAATATAAGTTCGACCTCAACCGTTTAAGAAAAGATGAGCTGTGTTTTGAATTATTAATTCGTGGTGTTGATATGGTTACCACTGAAACTGTAGACTATATGCGAGCATGTCTCCGTCCCTTAATTAAAATGGAACAATTAGATAAATCATTATCTTACCCAACTTTAAAATTAAATACTGAGGAAGAATTTGAAATTATTGGTACTAAATTAACTGAACTTAAAGTTAACCTAAAGAAATTGGACTCACCTTTGGCTACCATTTGTTCGCGTCTTATTCATTTATTAAAAAGAATTAATCTCACCGTTACTTCTTCCTTAACCCCTGAACAAACTAAGACATATAATCAGTTGTTACCGGCAATTCTTACGCTTATGGACAATTTGGATGGACAAACGGCGTCAGATTTTATCGCCCTTCCTGCAATGTTTGCTACTCAAACGTTAGCTACAGATGAAACTGTAGAAGCGCCTAATCTTTCAGATAGTGTTGTTGATAGTAATCCTGCCTCTGGTTCTAATTTTAAAGGTCACCATACACCCGTAGTTAAATGGAACTTAAAATTTTCTGGAGATCCTACTGGACTTAGTGTTAATAATTTTCTAGAAAGAGTAAATGAGCTTAAAGTTGCTCGTAGTGTTTCCGATTTACAGCTTTTTGAAAGTTCTGTAGATTTATTTGAATCCAAAGCCTTATTATGGTACAGGAGTAACTGTTACCAATTTACTAATTGGCACGACCTATCTTCTTTATTAATTCGACATTTTGAACCTCCTGATTACAAGCGTCGACTGTTTAAGGAAATTTTGTCGCGAACTCAAGATCCCTCCGAAAATATCGTGGAATACTTGTCAATTATGAAGTCAATGTTCCGACGATATGGCAGTATACCCGATGATGTACAATTAGATATTATTTCAAGAAATCTTGCCCCTTTTTACACCGCACAACTGGCATCCGTTAATTCGTTACGTGAATTAGAAGCAGAATGTTTAAAACTCGAAATCACGATATACCGTTTAGATAATTATGTGCCGCCTTGTAGAAAAAGCGACTGCGTCGAACCAGATTTTGCATTTGTTCGCAAAACTAAAGCTGTGTCAGAAGTTGCATCTGCGTTGCCTGCTGTAGTTGAGACATCACCTAATTAAAAAACTGTAGTCTGTTGGAACTAGGACTTTAGGTTTCGTACGCTTCTTTATTTTTATCAGTTCCTGGCACCTTGGCATTCCCTGTCCAGGCTCTGATTCAATACTAACCTTTATGAATATAATCTGTGCAATACATTTTCTAATATACCCTGAATTAGAGTCTCACCCTGACTAAGCCGGAGCAAAAGTTGTCACCACCCCCAACCCAAAACCCGCTACCTAAGCACTTTTCTAGTGGCCGTTAACTTGACTAAAATTTTCCGTGACAGCATATAAAGAAAACAGTGTCTATTTGTCAATAGGTGTAAACATGACGATAAGAAAAATTCACTTGAGAATATTTTCCCATTCTGAACGGATCTGCATCTTGAAGAAGTTCTAAAATACTAGAACGAGTAGAATGGCTTGCTTGTTTCAGTGAGCTAAAGAGCCGAACTATAGGTTTAACCATATTAGTGGGGTCGTTAGTTAGGAACCAGACTAAGGCAGGTCCTCGAAAGAGTGCAGCAGCTTTTCCGGTACATAGAGTGGCAGATACCATAGGGACCGGTAAGGCATTCTAAGACACACAACTGTGATGTGGAAGGCAACAGGAAACCAACATATTACCTAACAAGTATTCAGCGTACCTAAATTGTTATTAATGATGATGGCATCCTCTGGGGTAAAAATTCCGGAGTTAAAATTGTCACCGATTTGGATCTCCGGAAAAAGACTACTTCGGGGATGTGCTCCGAAAATATAAAAAGAGAGTTGTAAACATTCTGCGAGTCAGAGCGTGGAATGTTAGAAGTATGCAAGTAGGTAAGCTAGAGAACTTGACTGTCAAATGCAAGAAGACATTTGGAATTATTATACAAGGACAAAAGGTTGATATGCTTAAATTTGCAGATGCTATATAGCAGTATTAGCATCTAGCAAGGAAGAGCTAGAGGTTGCTCTTAACGAATGGAAATATGATATAAAAATTAACAAAAAGTACTAGTATGCAAAGGACGGGAAAATAAATTAAAAACTAGAATATAAAAAGGTAAGAAGAATTTACAAGAGGTTATGGATTTTTGCTACCTACGAAGCCAAACAACGCAAGATGGCAAAAACGCAAAAGCACAAGGTCGTGCCACATTGAAAAAAAAACGATTACTGTGTTCAAAAACAACAAACATAAAAACAAGGAAAATATTGCTGAAAGCATATGTGTGGAGCACAGCACTGTATGACTGTGAAACTTTGACAGCATAGGAGAAGCGAACAGACGCAGTTAAGAATAAAGAGGTACTAGAAATGGTAGGAGAAGAAAGAAGTATGTGGAAAACAGTAAAAAGTAGGAGAGATAGGATGGTAGGCCACATACTAAGGCATGAGGAAATAGCGAGGAATATATTAGAAGCAGAAATAGGATAAAAGAGAGGTAAAGGTAGACCTATGTTAGACTATTGCACACAGATAGTGAAAGACGTAGGCTGTGTGAATTTTAAGGAAATGTGCAGGCTATATCAGAATAGAAATCAATGGAGGTACGCATCCACCAATTCGATGATGGAAAACTAATGACGAAAAAAATTACTGTACTTAAACCTAATGATTATTAAAAGCAACTACAAGTATAGATTTTGCAATACTCTCAACTAATGTTAATTATGCGAAAGCATTTACTGGAAAACTATTAATTCAGCAAATGTCTAAGTGTTGAAGGATCTTTGGCAGGCGCAGGCTCCTTGACCCCCTTCACATACCACTAAATCTAGGTGAAATATTGTATATCATTAGGAAACAACAAAAGGGTAACCGAGCGGTATCTAGGCTGTAAGAATTTCAGGGAACGGTGAAGGCTAGCTAAGAATAGAAATAAGTGAAGGTGCGCGTCCAACCAGTTTCAAGACGGAAAACCTAATGACGAAAAACATTATTGCACTTAAATTTGATTATTATTATGAACAAGTACAGGTGTTGGTTTTGAAATATTTTGAACTAATGTTGATTGTGCGAAAGGATATATTGGAAAACTAGTAATTCGACAAATATTCAAGTGTTGGAAGATCTTGGTAGCTGCAGGCTGCTAAACCCCTTTCACATACTACTGAATATCGGGGAAATATGGTGTATATTTATAAACAATAGAAGGGGAGCCGAACTGCATCTAACAAAAAAGATCAGCGGCTATGTTCGAAGACAATAAACAAAGAAACAAGGAAAAACTTGTTGAAAACACATGTGTGGAACACATCACGGTATGTCTATGAAATAGGGGTAGTAGGAGAAACAGACAGAAAAACGGTAGAAGCCTTTTGGAATGTTGTACGTAAGATGTTTGAGGATGATGGACAGACAAAGAAGTTATAGAAATAGTAGGAGAATAAAGATATGTGTGGAGAAAAATAGGAGAAATAGAAGGACATGATACGTTCGAATGCATTTTTGGGGAATAGTGCAGGATATATTACAAACAGAGATAGGAAAAAGACGGTAGAGGTATACCTAGATTAGACTATTGCTCACAGATAGCGAAAGATGCAAACTGTGGAAATTTCAAGGGAATGTGTAGGTTAGCACAGAATAGGAAGAAATGAGAGTAGGCGTCTAACCTGGGAATATTTTCAGATTAAACCAATTATTCTACATTGATTGCTACTAGTTGGAAGTAAGTTCTATTGCTTATTGAATCTTTAAATACCACATCCACTTCGTCACATGGTCGCGCATCGGGGAACGTTCTAGGGCGCGCTGGGTTACGTCTGGTCAGGTGTAGGGCGCGTTAGGGCACAAGCGGAGCTTCTCTCATACACCACCACATAGCACATCCTTCTTCTCCTTCACCTCCATAAACACACCCTTCACCTCCACATACCTTCTCCACCTCTACCTCCACCTCCACACATGACCTCCATCTCTATATCCACACACCAACTCTAAATACTACCTACGACTTCATACACACACACACACACATACACACACACACACACACACACTTTACCTATACACTCCCATTTCCATCTCTACACACCACCTTCACATACCACCTACACCTTCAGATACCACCTACCACTGCTACGTTGTGCAAAGGAATTCCAGTTTACATGTGTTATTTGTGTAACATAAATGTATGGGTCACGCGGGGTGAATTACCTTTGTATCTGACAAAAATAAGCAGAACAAAATACATGTGAAATGACACTTTTTGCGCTCGTAGTGACCTAGCTTATCTACTGATGTAAAAATTATCAAACTTTATCGTAATCCTTGTTGAATTTTGATAGAAATTATTTTATAAAATAAACTTTGAAAAGCTTCCTTTGCAAAATCTCAATTTGATTAGTTCCTGCAACACTTTTGTAGCTGTAGCGAACTCGAAAGTGTAGTTCTATCTCTTTTGAAAACGCATAAAAATCTAGAAATCCTTGCAAGCTGTTAAATAAGTTTTGTACCAATAATAAACAAGACTTTTCGGCCTGTGACAAGCGCTACATTTTCCTGAACACCTATAACGGTTCCATAGCATCGCCTAATATTTAAACTGTCTTCTATAGTTGCTTAATTCAAACAGACCAAAATCAAATATTGTGTTTTTTTTTACAAAAATAAAAAAATAATCCTCTGACGATATCAATTAACTGTAAACACACTTGATTGATATCTACAACAGCAATAAAGTGTAGCCAATCCACTTTGTTGCGTTAATTCAGATTGCTTGCTGTTCTAAGGGTTTACAGACTTGAATTAATTCTCGAAGAATCCCAGGCAACGCTTTGGCTATTAATAATGAATAGTTTATAAAACATACTTTAAGTCTACAAACATTATTTTTAAAATACACTTACCCTCCGGCCACTAAAATCATTTGCATGTTGATATTTCATTGAGATTTTCAAAAAGAACCGTTTATTTGGAATTGAAAGTAGTTGTAAACAACACTGAACAATTAATTGCACTACACTAACCATACAAACTTCACTCTATTCTCTTCTTTAAACATTTTTAGTAATTACACAGGCTGGACGAAATAAAAATAATCGTTAGACCTACATTTTCACAGTTTTAAAAATAACACCGAGAATTTTTTTAAAGACACACACTCAGCGATGTCAATTAACTATTTAAAATGTGAAAAATCTTCATGTTTTTCTGTACGAAGTGCAAGGAGAAAATGTTGAATTGTGTCCAAAGTTTTCACTAATTATACGTTACATTTTTGCACATTTCTAATGATAAACTTTTAAAGGAAATTGCACTTTTCACAATTTCACGTGCCAGAAAAATTTTATAGTCCGTACTTACTGAAAACGCTCAACACAATCTTGCGTGTTACTAACTCATATGTAACACACCTTAAACACTCTTGCCTGTTTGACTGACACTTCCTGGTTGGGAAGCTATCAACACAATACATAAATACCTCGTAACGTTTCTAAATACTGGTGACTGTTTACTTTTATACGAAGGGAGCAGTGCGTAGTTCGGAAAACTTTAACTCTCAATCAAGTAAAGTTCATGTTATGAGGCGGTTATCAAAGAAAGTTTATACAGTTAATAATAAAGGGTAGAGGTGATCACGAAATATTGGAATGGCTGCGAAAGCTGGGAATTTGCCAAACTTGTTTTAGTCTTCTGCGCGCGCTTGGGAAGTAAGGTTGAATTATAAGCTTTAACACAAAGTTCTCAAAGTTTGAACGTATTCTAATTATATACGTATTTTTATATTGCTGTATTTCAGAATTTTGTGCTTCGGATTTTTACAGATAGTGAATGGGCTTAGGTGTGAGAAAGTGTAAATTTAATCACTTCTCATCAGCCAATGGAAAAAACAGCAACACTTGACTAAATCTGTTGCTCATGCAGACAGATAATAACAGAAGATATTAATTGGCAACCTCGTTTTTACTTGCGTTTATAGAGAAGCGCTTTGGGTATTAAAAATAAAATTACGACCCCTTTTGAGATATGATTGAGAAACCAGCAAGACAGGAAAGCTTTTAGCGGATATTATCAGATTAATTCTAAATGGTGAATATAAAATACCCGTTCCAAAGTCACAACACTCTTAGCTTTGGTGGGTAATACCTGCGGTACAGTAACAGTAACATCTCACGGTTATCTACTATTATCTAGCAACTGGACATTGCTATAATCTAATATCAGTAGAGATATTGGTGCATCCGAGCACAAATCCACCTTATGGGATTCACCCACAGGATCCACCGGATCCACCTGCTTATGGGAATTTACATGTAAATTCTTTGGAAGTGAACCTCCTTCGGACATTTACTGGGGATTTCCACCTTGCTCTCTACTTGTGGACCTCCTTGTGGGATTTTTTACCTCATCCATCCCTACCCTAAAAAATCGGTAACCTAACCCCTAAAATTTTCGAGATACCTCTCGGTGCCTATAGGCACCGCACCCACGAGATAAATCTATCTTGTTTGGTATCAATTAATATTAAAATTTTCTCTGCTACCCGAATCTCTAGGAATTTTTTAGATAGCACCATCCCCCAGGGAGCTACCCTCATTTTGTTTACCGGTAACGATTTCTGACCGTTCTTATAAATTTTCTTAACCATGCGACACATCAAATTAGTCTAGAATTTTATGCAGAATCCGAATCTGCAAACAGATTTGATATAGGACCGCTCCTTACAAAGTTACACATCTACTCTCTGCGAGATAAATCTTTCGCCCACGAGATAAATGTACATTGTTTGGTATTAATTAATATTAGATTTTTCTCAGCTATCCAAATCTCTAGGAATTTTTTAGATTGCATCATCCCCCAGGGAGCTACCCCAATTTTAAGATTTTTTTACCAGTAGCAGCGATTTCTAACCGTCCTTATAAACTTTTTAACTATCCGACACATCAAATTAGTCTAGAATTTTACGCGAAATCCGAATCTGCAAACAGATTTAATATAGGACCACCCCTTACCAAGTTACACATATACCCTCTAAACTATAGCTTTCCTGCAGCTCATACCTAAAAGAAAATCTAAAAACCATTCTTAAAACTTTTTATTACAGACAATTTTTATTAATACAGTTTAAATTTTCTAAACCACATTTTTAAATACATATTGACAATTTTTATTCTTAACCTAGAACTCCACATATCGGCTTATACTTATTAATATTTATTTCTAAATAGAACACCTTTTCCAAAGACCAACCGGACCCACATGTTTCAAATTCCTCTGATTTTGTTCTCATGGTTTCGCTTAAGACCTCGTACATATTTTCCAGATTACTAGAAGACGTTATAACTACATTTTTTGTGTTAAAGGATTTCACATCGGTAGTCTCTTCTCCCTACTTTAATGTAACACTTGCGTAAGACTTTTATTTTATCTTGGCTATCTTCCTCCTCTAGTATCTCCAAATAATTTACAAGTAAATAGTTAAAACTAAAAGCCTAAAGCACATACTTTATCAATTTTTCTCTTTCCTCTGGTTTTTCGGACAACTTAATTTGCAAGCCCGTCAATTTCTTTGTATTGCCATTCCCCCAATACACGTACTGTAGCAGGTTATTATACACTAAACAGCAGCTATTTTGTAGCTTGTCCAATAGCTTACTCCACATTTTGACAAGTGGTGCCAAGTATATTGGCGCCTTTAGGAAGTATAACTTACTATCTTCTAATAAGGTTAAACAGTCTTTTAAGGGTTTATACACCCGTTCCGCATTGACATAGCTTCCAATTGTACAGTTATTGTACAGTTGTATATTGTCGCTTCCAATCGCGTAATACCATGTTCTTTGGCCAAAGTAGACGCAAATGTTTCTCTTAAATGTACATCTGGACAAGGTAAAAATCTAGTATGATTGCTAAGTTGTTTATTAACACCAGGACTTGTTATTTGACACACAAATTTGTTGTATATCTTAATTCTTGCATTGGTTGTTAGCCATGTTAAACAATCAATTCCCGCAGTTTTATCGTTGTCAACTATAATATTACACTTTTCTTCGTATTCGCCCTTATAGCAAAAGTTATGGTTTGTAGTTAAATAATTACACATCTCTATCTTGCTAAATATGCCAGCAAAATCTTGGGTTACATCCATGTCAAAAAGATAGTAATAATCTTTTTTGAGTTCGTCTAATATATCTGGTAGTTCCTCCAATAAAGTTTCCAACTTAACATCTGCTAGTTCCACTTTGTATGGAACACATATAGGATTTTAGAATTTTTTATTAATGCATTGGAAGTCTTCTTTTCCGATAATTTCTTTTACTCTCTGGCCCATCTTGTTAGTGCTTTCCAGAGAAAACGGAAGCTTAGCTTTAACCCCATGTCTAGCGGAAACAAATCGGTCAAACTTTCTTCGTAGATAGCTGTTAAATGCACCACAAATTTCTTTTTTTTAGGATAAACATCCTTTTGTTTGCAAATGTTTGTTCGGCGTCAGAAAGGTCGCAAATTTTAACCAACATTATATTGTCACAAAATGGATCTGTAATTGTGTGTGTAGTCCGCCAGTCAGCATCTGTTCGCCTTCGACATAACAAATATTACCAATATCTGTCATCAGATTATAACGTAACTTAATCAATTACTGGTTGGGGTAACTAGTTAGGGGTTATTTTTATATCCCCAAATGTGACCAGTAACCTTTAAGGAAGGATTTCCTTAAAATGATGGAACGCAAGTATCTTCCGACTATGCTAGGGGTCTATTCCTTGGGCAGAGCTTATGAGGATTGGTAGTGGTTCTCTTTACAAAGCATTATTTTATTACTAGGGCTAGATTCTCAACAAAACAGGGGTTTGAATAGGGCGCCACCAAGTCATTAACTTTAAACACAGGGTTTCCCTAAGGGGAACTTTGGCGTCTTTAGGGAGGAATACCGTATTAACTGCTAACGCAGGAGCTGTAAAGAAAATTTAATTAAATATACAAAAATGAGGACACAAGAAGTATTCTCCTGCTACCTCATATAAAAAAACAACAAAGATTAATCAGGCAACAATAATATGAACACAGATTTTATTCGTCAAATACTCTATTTGATCTTATACCTTGTTACCCTACTTCTGAACGTACTTGTTCAGAATAAAACAATTAATTAAGAAAATTAAATGTTGTTTCTTTAATTAAAATTGTCCTTTCATAAAAGTTGTAAATATAAAATTCATGTTTAAAAAAAGATAGTACAAGTTTCATCTACTCATAAGGTAGGATTATACATTCAAAGAAAAATATCAAAACTTTAAATGTTGCTTTAGTTACAAAAGTGTAACTTGAATTTATACCAGAAATATCAGATCTGTTTTTCTGTTTACATATTTATAAAAATTTAACTACATTGTCTATTAATTCATCATTCAGAAATTGTAAGTAAAATCATGCATATATGAAACATCAATAAGAACTCTTTATGTTTGCCTAACTTCATTAAAATTAGTAACTGTGATTACACTGTACTAGTATTGACAACAAAAATTTACTAAGGTCCTACATAATACGCGAAACGGATTTATCACAATAGATAGTTACAAAAATATTTTCTGAAGCAGCCTCGTATCAAAGATCACCAAATGTAAACGTGATGGAAGAATAATTCTAAACTCTTACCTTGGCTTTGCAGGTGTTCTTTACATGTTGTCGTCACAACATGTTAGGGCAGGTGTTTATACAAACATTTTTCAGAAAACAAGTGACCTAAAATCCACGTGTTCTTCAGAACACGGACAGCTGCGCGACCCTTGGAGCGGACCATGCTATGTTCTATGCGTTTTTGTTATACGCACAAACTGGACCAACCAAATTCCAATACTAGACGTAGACGTCCTACTGTGTGTAAATCTTGAACGAAAGTTTCAACAGTACCATTCCAATGCATCATCGAACTTAATTTACAAACCATAAAAATTTCTACATATTTTGTAGAACGTTTCCTTAAAATTCGAACTTATTGTTTTCTCCATAACATTACATAAAATCCAACTATCCATCGTACGGTTGAAGGACGTTTATATTGGATCGATATCCTATCGCAAAGTTGACGTGAATGAACCATAAGTTGATACTCGCAGGTGCACTCGCTGCCTTAGTTTTATAAAACCAGATAATACAAAACGACTTCTTAAAGTTGAGAATTATAATATAAAAATCTAATTGAGGACTTCTAGGAAGCGTTGAAAAACATGTTTTATCGTATTTTTACGAAATCATTAAAGGAATATTTTATGTGTTATTTACACACATGTCCAAAGAATTATTAAATGAATTTATCTAAGGAATTATCCAAACGAAGTTATTTACTAGAAGTCATTTAAAAACGTCTTTAAAAGGAACGTTAAAACAGAAGAAATAAAAAATTACTAAAAGAAAAATTACGAAAAGTGCAATTACGAAAAGAGCAATTACGAAAAGAGCGCATCGTTAAAACATCAATGGCCTAGTGTCCAGCGCACTAGGGTTCAACTACCGCACAAAAAGCCAGACGCAAGTTACTTGCTAGAACTCTTATTAGCTCCATTATCGTTCTTGACGAGAGCTCTAGCTATTCTGAGCGCAAATGTGCTATGCACGAAACAGGAAAGCTGCTTGGCCTTGATAATAATTGTATTAATATTCGGCGCTTGATGTTAGCAACCAAACTAGCATTTCTGTATGGCGGTTAGCACATACAATATCAATACTTGTATTTATTTGTTTAAAAATGGTTCGCATGATATTAATGACTATACTAGAGTTATTAGGACTAAAAATTCGATGATCTTCTGCAGTGGTCAAAAAAACTGTTACAAGATTATTGTTGAACATATTTTCTGCCAACAGCCATAATCCAAATCGCTCATTTGTCGGTTTCACTTTATTCCCAAGAAGTTGAGAAACGTTAATCACCTTGGAGATGCTCATGTTTACCGTTCTAGCTACTATCGAATACTAAATTGAATACGAAAAAATTGTTTCATTATGTATCCTACAGAGTGGGGGCGTATATTGCCGAAGATAGTCGAATATGTCGGACACCGCCATATCGCTTACATTCTCTTGTTTAGGAACTGTTTTGTTATCCGACCTAAGTCGGCAGGGATGCGCATCGACATATGTCCGGCATATGTCCGGATATATGTAGGATTGGCAAAAGATGACGTCATTTAGTTCTCCGCTGAATCCTCAACTTCGTTCGGCTGTCTTCGGTATGCATTCTATAGGGTACATAAAACAGGTACGCTAGAGTAAACTCTATAGTTATAAGCTAGTTTGCTTACAAGTTTAACCAAAGTCTTATAGCGCGGATTTTGTTTTGTACTAAAATGGTACCTGCAAACGTTTTTAAATGCGAGCCCGGTCACGTCTACTTTACCAAGAGGGATGCTCTCAAACGGCACCAGAACAAATGTCGCGGTGTTACATCGTCCAGGGTTAAGCTTATACATCCGTCGGCATCAAAGTACTTAAACGGTGTGTCTTGCGGTATCGCTTTTACGAGAATGGACAACTTACAGCGACACAAGAAAAAACAACACGGTATGTCATTAAGCCGTAAACGTTCAGCTCCGCCAGCTGTTAAAGGGTCTTGTACGAAACAACCACGAATTATGTGTAAAGTATGCGGTTTCTAAATGGAAAAGACTACCTATGCCGCACACTTGCGAAGCAACAGACATAAAAGTGCATCAGTTACCGCTACTAGCGACGATGACGTAGAAATAGTTAGCACAGCGTTTAACAACCGTATGGCTAGCTATCACATAAAGAACGCCAGTGTCCACGATGGAGTGTCCGAGTTTCTTTGGAAGCAGAAAGAGCGGTTTATTCCATTACTTAATGAAAAAAGAACACAACATACAGCAATGAAAGTCTATTGCGAACTCTACGGCGTTTACACCAAAATGGGAGAAGAGAAGTCCGATGTGAAATCCTTTAACACAAAAAATATGGTTATAACGTCTTCTAGTAATCTGGAAAATATGTACGAGGTCTTAAGCGAAACCATGAGAAAAAAATCAGAGGAATTTGAAACATGTGGGTCCGGTTGGTCTTTGGAAAAGGTGCTCTATTTAGAAATAAATATTAATAAGTATAAGCCGATATGTGGAGTTCTAGGTTAAGAATAAAAATTGTCAATATGTATTTAAAAATGTAATTTACAAAATTTAAACTGTATTAGTAAAAATTGTCCGTATAATAAAAAGTTTTAAGAATGGTTTTTAGATTTTGTTTTAGGTATGAGCTGCAGGAAAGTTATAGTTTAGAGGGTATATGTGTAACTTTGTAAGGGGTGGTCCTATAGTAAATCTGTTTGCAGATTCGGATTTCGCGTAAAATTCTAAACTAATTTGATGTGTCGGATAGTTAAAAAATTTATAAGGACGGTTATAAATCACTGCTGCTGGTAAAAAATCTTAAAATTGGAGTAGCTGCCTGGGGGATGATGCAATCTAAAAAATTCCTAGAAATTTGGGTAGCTGAGAAAAATCTAATATTAATTGATACCAAACAATGTACATTTATTTCGTGGGTGAAAATGTGGAGAAACATTTATCTCGCAGGTAGTAGATGTGTAACTTTGTAAGGAGCGGTCCTATATCAAATCTGTTTGCAGATTCGGATTCTGCAAAAATTCTAGACCAATTTGATGTGTCGCATGGTTAAGAAAATTTATATGAACGGTCAGAAATCGTTACCGGTAAACAATTTTTAAATGAGGGTAGCTCCCTGTGGCATGGTGCTATCTAAAAAATTCCTAGAGATTCGGGTAGCAGAAAAAATTCTAATATTAATTGATACCAAAAAAAGATAGGTTCATCTCGAAAGATGCAATGGTTAGTCGAAGAAAACTATTTGGTTCAGAATGTTGGCGGTAAAAAATCTTAAAATTGGGGTAGTTCCCTGGGGGATGATGCAATCTAAAAAATTCCTAGAGATTCGGGTAGCTGAGAAAATTCTAATATTAAATTTATACCAAGCAATATAGATTTATCTCGTGGATGCGGTGCCTATAGGCACCGAGAGGTATCTCGAAAATTTTAGGGGTTAGGTTACCGATTTTTTAGGGTAGGGATGGTTGGGGTAAAAAAATCCCACAAGGAGGTCCACAAGGAGAGAGCAAAGTGGAAATCCCCAGTAAATGTCCGAAGGAGGTTCACTTCCAAAGAATTTACATGTAAATTCCCATAAGCAGGTGGATCCGGTGGATCCTATGGGTGGATCCCATAAGGTGGATCTGTGCTCGGATGCACCAATATCACTACTAATATCTTATGCTTTTTAAGAACACTTTTTCTTAAAATGGAGAATAGCCTCTTCGATTTACCCGTATACTCGTAGATACAGATGGTAACATTTCTAAGTCAGTATAATATTTATAGTTGTGTTAAATACCATGAAGAGGACCGAGAAACAAATGCCCTGAAAACCAACACTAATAACTAGTTACGGCTTGCAACAAAACTCTCTTAACATAGTTAGCTTCTGACTCCGACTATCAGGAGTGGTCATTAAAACTTACTTAGCTGATTGGTTCAAAGCTCTTCTACCAAGCCACCCATTGGGGATAAAAACGTGTACCGGTCATAGCAAGTAGTTAACCTCCGAGTGATTTGAGGAAGGACCGCTACACTTGGGACCATGTCCCCAATGTTCCACCCGAAGGCACTATATTGGGAGTTTCCAACATCCAGAGCTTTTTACGAACCGTTACAGTCTTCAAAACGTAACGTTGTACACAGCCTGAACTTTTTAGCAATGGTGACGCCAACATCCACGTCCACTTATTGACTCGTCCGACTTCACAACAATTGTCGAACCAGACGAGGTAACGTCCTCCAAAGCATTTGCCATCACCTCTGATATAACTAATTCCACAGTTACCGGTAAAGTGGCAGCTGGTGAAGATCTACATAAGAGATTCCCAAAGTAGTTTATATCAATCCCTAGGGGTCGAGTATGAACTACAGGGGCTTCATGTCAGCGAAAAGAAAAATTGGGGGTGCATGAGTTGTAAATGGAGACCACGAAAATGGATCCTATTTAAGTAGGTCGCGACAGAAATGTTGGCTTTCTATTAATGGAATAACTCACATAACACAAACAGTACCTATGTACTTACATAATAGTTTCTTATAATAGACATATAAGTTACCTAAGAAGTAAAAATTATTAAAACATGAATGTTTATGAAACATGATAAAGATTTTGGGATAGATTTGGAGAAACTTATGACCTCATCCTTTAATCATGCGAAAATTCGAAATTGACGATGTGATCATTCTCTGCCAACGGATCAATTTAACGAGTTAATTCATTGAATTTTAATTAATGTTAATTATTAGAAAAAATTTTTGAGTTTAATCAACCTATTTCGTTTTACTTATAAAACTATTGTTTTGCTATTGTTATTAAAATTTAAGTTACTATTTTCTTGTATATATATATATATATATATATATATATATATATATATTCACGTGATAAGGAGTCACGAAAGGTCACTGAAACCCAAATTCTACAAATAAATCCCACCAAAATATAAAAAAATCTTGAAAAAAACGGAAATTTCTGTAAATACATGATTACATCCTGTAAAATACAAGCGTACTTTTATTCATTAAAATGCATTGCAAAAACGCAAATTGCTTGTGTATAAATAATCACCCTGCATTATATAAGTATATGTAAATAAATAACAAGTGTATATGTAAAAATAATTAATTGTAAGATACCGTAAAACGCATTCAATGCGAACGCAAATCGATCGTTTTAAGATAAATACAAAGCCATTTATTTTCACTTATTAATTATCAATACATTTTTGATCAAAATGCTTCTGATTTGCTGTAAATAGCCTAGTATAGTACTGGCTTTCGCATTTAGCATAAAAACTACAATCTTGTTTAAAGAAAACCCAATTCTAACCATAATAGGTGTATTAAAAACAGGTTTTTATGTTAAAAGCAAATATGTCTATAAAATTCAACCTATTTTGCATTAAAAAGCAATTAAAGTTTAAATTAATTACCCTGTGGATTAGAAAAATTTATTTTAAATAAAGAATTTTTTAGAATATTATGTATATCTTCAGTATTTTGAGCTACGTAAATCTAATAAAACATTTGTTCCGAGAAGCGACCGGAACAAAAAAACCCCACAAAATCCATGCAATATCCGATAAAATTGATTATCTTTAGCATTAGTATGCCACGCCACAAGAATCGTATATATGTGAAACAAGGACAAACAGCGCGCGTCACGAATAACTGGAACGAAATTACGAGGTAGTAAACTCAACAAATTTGAATGCTAATGAGGATTTCCAAGAATATTATGTAAGCTAGACGTTTATTATTTAGAATAAAATTACACACATTCTACAACCTTCTAGAAAATAGATAAATTAGGATATATAAGGAAGCCTTTATTAAATAGTGGGATTTCATTCATTCGATTCATAAATTCGATCGCGAAATGTTATTTTGACAGAAGTCAGGAGCAGGTGCTTTGCGAAGATGATATTTGAAGTATGCAGTAAGCATACCTTAATTTAATAATCATTTTTACAACGAATACAAAAGTGATGTTTTAAATGTAAATTACATTAAAAAAATGAAATTTATTAATTACAATCAAGAGGTAAAATTCTTCAATATAATGCTATTTTAAAAATTTTACTAAATAATTGAAAGGAAGATTTAAGCACAATCTACTTTGGTAACTGCTGTTTGAAACGACGATTTTAAATATGGAAAATCTTGTAAGCTGATTTGGACATCAATTTAAAATAAGAAGATATTTAATTATGAGAAGCGTTTTTGTGGATTCTGCAAGTATAACTTTTAGATTTATTTTTAACTGATATTAGAATATTTGTATTTAGTTTAAGATAAGTGTTAAACATATAATTTTTTTGCGAGAATTTTGCCAGGAAAGTTTGTGATCAGAATTCGAAATACTCTGATCTTTTAATAGATTATCTGTCAAGAATTTTTTGGCCAAACAAACTATACAAGCGTGGTAATAAACATAACCAGGTAAACCATTCATAAAAGAAAAAAATTAGTTCTGTAAATTTAAAATAAGGTAAGGAACAATTTTTTTCATAACGAGTACTTTTTGGAAATTACTTTATCTTTGAAAGAAACGATGTTGTAAATGCTTTTGTATGAGATAATATTTCATACTGTATAAATGCTTTGTGATATTGTTATGTTTTATTTCATTTTGAAAACTGTCAATTACGTTGAGCTAGCCAGGCAAAATTAGAAAGAAAGGTAAGTAAACAATTTCAAATTTTACAAATTGCTGTATCTGTATCACAGCACTTTTTATAGTTACGCTCCCAACGTAAGAGGATTTTCATATTACTTTGTCAAATTGATATTTTTACTAAGTACGGGGTGTGCTCGATATGTATCGGTAGTAAGTAACAAAAAGAAAACTTAAGGTGTGAAAACTTCTTTACTGTTTTTCAAAATATTCTTCACGATGATTGATACATTTTTGCATACGTTGGAACCAATTAGCATAGCATTTTTTACATTCCGATTGAGATACTTCCAAAGCATGGCGTTTGAACGCATCAACTGCCTCTCCTAGTGTCGAAAATCCTTGTCCACGCAGTTTGTGATTCACGTGTGAAACCAAAAAGAAATCGGTTGGTGCCAAATAAGTACTAGATGGCGGATGACCCATCAATTTGATGTTTTGAGTGCTCGCATTATAGTGATCGAGAATGATTCGGCGTACATCGGTTTATTTATCTTATTTCTCCGAAAACCTGTGCAAACAAATGGTTGTATACCAAGCAGAATTAACTGTTCTACGAACCTCTAGAGCAACGGTAGTGACATCTTCATTTATTCAGGCAACCATTTTCTTGAAAGTGCTTCGAGCGTAGACAACTTTTATTGGATTTCGTTCATCTTGGAAGACTCATACAGTCGACTGCCGTTTATGTTCGGGTTCATCCTTATTTTAGGTTCGGATTCATACGAATAAATCCAAGATTCGCCATCTATGTAGATGTTACACACTGCGTTTGATGCACCGCAAACGTATTTTTTGAGCATTTCTTTGCACCAATCGACATGCGTTTTTTTGAGCGATTGTCAAATTATGTGGGATCTAACGCGCACATAGCTTTTTCGTTCACAGCTAAATGTTCATGTAATATCGAATATATACTTGTCATAGTAATGCAGGAATGTCTGAATCTCACGATAAGTCACATGGCGATCTTGCATTATCAATTGCGCATAGCATCGATGTTTTCTGGCACAACCGCCGATTTTGGACCACCTTCTTTAAATTTATCCGCTAGCGAACTACGACCATAACTGAATTCACTACATCAACGATATATAGTGGTTTTAGTTGGAGCTTCTTCCTCAAAAGTCGAAATAAGTTGACTCAAGCACTGTTGAGGACATAATCCACGTCGGAAATCGTAAAAAATCATCGCACGAAAATGTTCCATTTTTTGGCCGAGACGAAATTTTCAACTATCAAAACAAAAAAAAATAGTGTTCATATAGCAAAATGTTACAAGTATGTAAGTAGTGAGGTAGGGCCGGTCCTACTTCAAAACGCGACAGACGTATTTTCCATGTGTAGAATACGGCTGAATCGTTTTGAATTAGGATCGGCCCTATATGATTTCAATGTAAAATAGTCGTGAAAACATTTCAATGTAAAATAGTTGTGAAAACATGAATTCTTCTATACTTTCAATGTAAAATGCTTGTGGGCACGTTTTGAATTAGGATCGGCTTTATATTACTTTCAATGAAACACACACGTATGTTGAAAAGTGCAGAGAAGAATGTGTGTAGCTGTTTTGAATTCGGTTTTCTATCGAGAAGTTAGACGTGCACCGTTTTGAATTAGGATCGGCGTTATGTACTTTTAATGTAAAATGTGAAAACCTGAATTCTTTTCAAATGTAAAATACTTGTGGGCACGTTTTGAATTAGGATCGGCTTTATATTACTTTCAATGTAACACACGTATATTGAAAAATGTAAGTGCAGAGAAAATGTGTGAGCTGTTTTGAATTTGGTTTTCTAGTTAGAAGTTATAAAGTATGACAGATGCAAAAAATATCGCATTCAAGTCAATTGTGTTTAACACGTGCACCGTTTTGAATTAGGATCGGCGTTATATACTTTTAATGTAAAAATGTGAAAACCTGAATTCTTTTCAAATGTAAAATACTTGTAGGCACGTTTTGAATTAGGATCGGCTTTATATTACTTTCAATGGAACACACGTATATTGAAAAATGTAAGTGCAGAGAAAATGTGTGTATATGTTTTGAATTTGGTTTTCTAGCTAGAAGTTATAAAGTATGACAGATGCAAAATATTGCATTCAAGTCAATTGTGTGTTTAATTAAAGTGGATTCTGATTTATGTTTAGAGGCTGCAAATACACACATTTCAATTCAAAATGTGTTCACTCTTGTGATAGGTTGAAAAGTGGGTTGGCAAAGTACGCAGATGGTGGTAATCTGCTATATAAGGAGATTGCTCCTAATATTAATTTAATTAGTCAAAGAAAAGCAATATGGATTTTAATACTCTTAATAAAACCACGTATCGCAAACCTTATGTAAATTCAAAAGATATTATAGTGAATAAGAGGTTTAAAGTTTTAAAAGTGGAAACACTCAAGACAAAATATGGAGATAGAGTATTAGTGGAAACAGAAGAGTTCAAGAGTATATTGCCATTGAGATATTTTGAATACCTTCAAGCACATGGAGTGAAACAATTAAATGAAAGTATTGGCTCGAACAAACACGTATACATAACTAGAAAGGGATCGATCGGTCTAACTGTCAACATAGAATTTTCAGAATAATATGTCACTAATTTAAGAAATTAGTTTATTATTATAACACATCTAAGTCGATTGTATAAAAAATTATGTATTAAATTAAAGTGGATTCTGATTTATGTGCGTTTTACTTCGAGTTTACTACCTTGTTTAAAGAAAGTCTTGTTTCAAAAGAAACTATTATAAAATACTTTTTATTTTTACAAAATTGTTGAATATTTTGATCTAACTATTTATAAATGAAAAAGTATTTATTAACTCACGTTCTTGAAGTAACTGCTGCTCCCTCACCGCTAGTTCATCTTTTTTTTGCTTTATTATTTCTAGCTCCAAATATATACGACGCAGTAGCAACTCTACTGCATCATCTTCGTAGGATTTGTCATCTTCACAGCAAACAGTCATATTTGATTCTGTACATAACTTTTTCATAGCCGACATGTTTTGCCTGATCTGTGAGCATAACATAAAAGATTATTGTAGGTTCACCTTTTCTTTGTATACTACCTGATGTTTCTGAGAGGTTCAGAGTGTATCAACGATTCTACGATAGCCTCAGAATTTCCAGAATGGTTTTTTGATCTAATGTAACTTATAAATTAGTAGTGTTTTAAAAAAAACACATGTATAAATGTGAAAAACACTTACCGTGATATATCTATTACGTCACTATCAAAAATAGAAGCAGTATCGAGTTGAGCCGAAGAACAACCAAAACTTCTTTAATCACGTCTTCGTCAGAATGTAATATAAATTGCTCTAGAACTTTTACGTTGGTACTATTACAATTTTGACTGATGACAAGTTACTCATTTTTAAAAAGTTGCTAGTAATAGTAACTAATAATTATACAAGAGATCTGATTGAATACTGTTGGTAAATCTACGTGAAGTATTTATATTAAATAATAAACTGATCTGTTAGAAAAATTAAAATTTGCATCGTTTTCTGAAAAAATTCAGCTCTGTAATCTATTTTAATGAACAAAACAGTATGTAAGCGAATATAATTATACCTCAGCAGAAAATAATGAATTAGTTTCATTGTATGAAAAAGAAATTGCAATGAATGCACATAATAAAAACCCTAAAGTAGATTTATTTCGTTTAGATTACCGCTGTATAAGAATTTTTTTAAAGGTACTGCTAAGCAGAAATAATGAATTACATTCAAGTAATAAACTGATCTGTTAGAAAAATTAAAAATTTGCCTCGTTTTCTGAAAAATTCAGCTCTATAATCTATTCTAATAAACAAAACAGTATGTAAGCGAATATAATTATACCTCAGCAGAAATAATGAATTAGTTTCATTGTATGAAAAAGAAATTGCAATGAATGCACATAATAAAACCCTAAATTATATTTATTTCGTTTATATTACCGCTGTATAAGAATTTTTTAAAAGGTACTGCTCAGCAGAAATAATGAATTACATTCATTGACTGAAAAATAAATTGCAAAAGGCGCTGCATATATAGGGATATAGTAATTTGTGCGAATCATGCTGAATTTTTGTAGTAAACGCTAGATGATTATGTATGTTCCATTGAAAGTAATATAAAGCCGATCCTAATTCAGGTTTTCACATTTTTCATATGTATCCATAAAAATAGCGCTGTAATGATTGTGTGTATTTTTCTGTATACACATCATAAAATCAAAGGTCATATAAAACATTTTTCATAGTAAACGTAACTGAATGAAAAATGATGTTGTATGCGAATTCCTTTTACAGCTGTTTTGCACAAAGTCGCCTTCAGTTTGTAAATACTGGAAATGCTTGCTTAGCGAATTGTTTGTCATAGTTACGTACTGAATGCAAACTTTGCTTGAAAATCATCTTGAATAAAAACGTAAATAAAGGAGATTTTTTAACAATTGCATTTAAAGCAATTCGCTATGCAATTATTTTGATTTGATGCTATTTCTTTTTTACAGTTGTTTTGCTTACGTGTTTTCCGTAAACTCAGATGAATGAACCTTTTGAAATTGTTTTGCTTACGTCAGATGATATTTGGTATAAATATTAAATAGAGAAATACGTATATTGAGTAGTGTATTTTGATTTTATATAGAATCATGAATGCTGAAACCGTATCCGAGATTAGTGAAGCAATTTTGAGATTAACTGTAAAATGCGTGAATTTATTGAAAACAGTGAATGAAATAACGAAACACATTTTAGTTATCAAAGCAAATATTAGTATATTGAAGCTTGCTATTAGAAATAAGATATACGAAAACAATCGACAAGAAAATCCTAGTAGAGTGGAATCTAATTTAGCATATCTTAAAAGCTACCTTGTACGATTGAGGCACTTGAAACGATCTTTGGAATATCGTGGAAAAGGTGTTGATTCAACGCTTTCTAGAGGTCATACTCGAAAAAATTTGATTTGGCATGATGTACAATCATGTTTTGGAAGTCGAATAATTACGGGACTTATTACCAATTTAAATTATAGAGATCCTCTAGTGTTCTTAGACAAGGCGTTCGCTAGTTTTAAACGCAAGATTGTTGCTTGCTTAAAAAAGTCAATGTTGAAAGTTAATGTAATATTTGCAGCTAACTTTGTTAAGCCTACAACTGGCGAAATGGATTTGAAAACGTTTCCTACTGCAAATCGTCACATCGATATAAATACCAATCTCAAGCTATGGTATAAGGAGAACGTATTGAACAACATTTCGAAGCGATTAGAAGAATTTAGCGAGAAAGATTCTGGTTGGGCAATCCGAGAAGTTTTACACTTGAAGGTAAATATAAACAATCATGATCCACTTAAAGGAGGGTGTTCAACGTTTGTACCGGTCCCGGACTTTATAAAAAGAAAAAGCTGTGGTAAATGTAATAAATAACGATCAACATTGCATTCTTTGGAGCTTGGTTTCCGCCTTATTTCCTGCTAAACAAAATAGTCATAGAATATCTAGCTATCCGCATTTTGATACAGTATTACGCTACAATTCAATTCAGTTTCCAATTGCATTAAAAGACATAAAAAAATTGAAAAGCTTAACAATCTCGCAATTAACCTATATTGTATAGAAAATGCTAAAATACTACCATTTTGTTTAAGTGAAAATTTTAAAAAAATTGAACCTATTAATCTGTTAGTTTTAAATAATGATTCCTTACAATATGCTCGTCCTACAAATGCTAATGAGAATCACTTTCATTTTACTTGGATTAAGGATATGTCAAAATTATTTGCAAAACAGTTGTCTTCACATCACCATAAAAAATTTTTTTGTTATAGATGTTTAAATAATTTTAGTACAGCAGCATTACTTAAGCGTCATTCGAATTATTGCGAAAAACAGAATACTTGCTCAATAAGATTACCTGAAGAATCTGAAAAGTATCTAATATTTAAACATTTCCACTATCAAGAAAAAGTATCATTTGTAGTTTATGCAGATCTCGAATGTATACTAGAACCATGCAATGAGTCTGAGGTAATATTAAACACAGTTCGTTACCAAAGGCATATACCCTTTAGTGTAGCGTATTATTTGAAATGCTCGTATGATAATAAATATTCCAAATTTCAATTGTATCGCGGAAAGGATTGTATAGAATGGTTTGTTGCTCAATTGAAACTGATTTCAGAAACGACTAATAAAATTTTCTGTAACCCAAAACCTATGAATCCTTTAACGGAAGAACAAAAGTCAACATTTAAATTTGCCCTTCACTGTCACATTTGCAATAAACCTTTAGTATAGATGATATTAGAGTTCGCGATCACTGCCACTTTACAGGTGAATTTCGAGGAGTGGCTCATCAAGATTGCAACATCAATTATCATAATTCTTATATGATACCGGTAGTTTTTCATAACTTATCAGGCTACGATTCGCATTTCATTATTAAAAAAATCTCGTTAGAGTTGTCAGGTTCGTTAAACATTCTGCCAATAAATAAGGAAAAATACATATCTTTTACAAAATATGTAAAAGGTATGAAAGTTAGTTTTAGATTTATCGATTCATTCAGGTTTATGGCATCTAGCATCGAAAAATTAGCTTCATACTTAGATGATAATAAAAAATCCATCACCAGGAAAATTGTAACACTGATAATGAGTTTCAGTTACTTACGCGCAAAGGCATATTTCCTATGATTACATTAACTCTTGGTATAGACTCAATGAAACCGATTTACCCTGTAAAACAGCATTCTTTAATCGTTTACGCAATGAAGAAATATCAGATGAAGACTACAATCATGCTAAAAACGTTTGGCAAACATTTAATATAAAAACACTAGGGACTATTCAGACCTATATTTAAAAACAGATGTACTGCTCTTGTCTGATATATTTGAAAACTTTAGAAAAACTTGTATGTTCACGTATAAGTTAGATCCGCTTCACTACTTTACGGCACCTGGTTTAGCTCTAGATGCGATGTTAAAAACGACGAACGTTAAACTCGAGTTGCTTACTAATATTGAAAAATAATGTTTTTAGAACGGGGAATTCGTGGCGGTGTTTCTCAATGTTCGAATAGATATGCTAAAGCAAATAACAAATATATGAATGCAAATTATGATCCAAATTTCGATTCTAAATATTTAATGTATTTTGATGTTAATAATTTATATGGGGCTGCAATGTCTGAATATCTTCCATATGGAGATTTTGAATTTTAGATGGTACCAGTCCAGATATAGTACGTTTAGACATACTTAATATTCCGATGATTCTGATGTAGGATATATTTTTGAATGCGATTTACATTATCCAGTATCTTTACATGAAATCACAGTGACTTACCTTTGGCGCCTGAACATATGATACCACCAGTACCTTCAAATAAATCAAACTTAAAGAAATTACTTACAACTTTATATCCAAAACTCAACTATATTATTCACTATAAGAATTTAAAAATGTATTTAAGCTACGGTTTAGAACTGAAAAAAATTCATAAGGTACTTCGATTTAAACAAGCCCCTTGGTTAAAAGAATACATTGATTTGAATACGAAATTAAGACAACAGTCAAAAAACAGTTTCGATATATGCTTTTATAAAAATATGATAAATTCGGTTTATGGGAAAATGATGCAAAACGTACGGAAAAGGAAAGATGTGAAATTAGTGAGCAAATGGGAAGGGCGGTTTGGAGCTCGTAGTTACATAGCAAAGCCTAATTTTCATAGTTGCACTGTGTTAGACAAAGATCTAGTCTTAATAGAAATGAATAAATTAGAGGTTTACTTAAACAAACCCATTTATGTAGGATTCTCTATTCTAGATATTTCAAAAACCTATTTATATGAATTTCACTATAGTTATATAAAATCGCAATTTGCTAACAAAGCAAAGTTACTGTATACAGATACGGATAGTTTGATATACGAGTTTAGCGTTGAAGATATTTATTCTTATATCAAACAAGATATTCATAGATTTGATACTTCCGATTACGACCCTCATAACAAATATCATATTCCATTATCAAATAAAAAAGTTCCTGGTATTATGAAAGATGAAAACAATGGTGATATCATGCTAGAGTTTGTAGGGCTTAGATCTAAAATGTACACTTACAGAGTTCAGGATAGGATAATAAAAAGTCAAAGGATCTTCCTTAGCAAGTATTAAGCAAATTTCTTTTGATGATTATAAGAATGCTTTGTTTTATAACCAGTCTGTACAGAAACAACAATGTTTAATTAGATCAGTCAAACATGATGTCTTTACTATTAAACAAAACAAAATTGTTCTTAATCCAAGTGATGATAAAAGAATTCTTAGTACCTCAACCACTGATACTAAACCTTGGGGGTATAACTATATACACTCAGAAATGACTTGTGAAGCTTCAACCGCTGGCTCAAATAAAGAATGCAATTTATTTTATCTAGATTAACATATAATTTTTTAGTTATAAAACTTCAGTGTTATGTTTATACCTGCACAAGTACACCGTTTTTTGGATGTATCTAAAAATAGGATACCTTTCAATCTGCCTGAGTTTGAACTATATTAGTATAAATGTATTGTAGAGAAAAAAAATCCAGTTTCTTAATAACATACCAGTTAGTTTATTTTGAGAAATGTATAATATGTGAAAGATATTGTAAAAAGCATGTAAAAAATATTAATAAATAGACTGTGATTGCTAAATGATTTATTGTTTTTTCATAATTTGTAAAGGTACAGTAATAATAATAATAAAGTAATTATAATATTCTTATGCTGTTTGAGAGTGGATTGTATTTGACTATCTTATCATGAAGTATAAGGCAATGACAAGATGTATTTGGCAAAACGTTTCTGCTAGTTTCAAATTCTAATCTAATATCGACAGTACCAGATTTTAACGTTTCATTTTGTCTAGAACAATCTATGACTACTAATGGTGCAATACTTCGTAAATCTTCAGGATTAAAAAGTGGTTCATTTTCCTTTTCGTAGTATGATTGCTGAAACTGAGCATACATCTCATATAACAACGCAGTCTGTTTATTCTCGAACTTCAAATTTAAGTTATCGTACGGGAAAATTTCTGAATTTAAATATAGTTTCATGTTGGTTAAATAGCAATGATCAAAACGACTGTAGTTGCTCATGTATCTATTTTTTCGGTTGGTTTGGAAACCGACAATCACAAATCTTGGTTTTTCTAATTGTGTTGTTGTTTTAATGTTCCATGTATGACGTTGCGTTTCTTGTAGAAGTTGATATTCATGCAACTCCCATCCTCTAAACGGAATATGCAAATCCTGATTTTGTGCAACGCATTCTATTAAATTAATTCGTTGAGTATCATCAACGACTACATGCGGCATTTTCCATAAAACTTTGTTTAAAACAACTTTTATTTCTTCATCGGGTGTAGGATTAATTATAGCATTAGTATCAAAACTGGAACGTAGTAAAACTAACTCATGACGTATGTTTAAAATAATTTTTAAAATCTTCGCATAATCCGAGAACCATTGAAAGGTTTATTGCAACATTAAAATTCCCATTGGCATCAACTATTTGCGAATCATCCATAGGAGACCACCCAGCGTTTTGTAAATGTTTACTTTGATTGCTATTATATGAAACATATCCCTTCATTATAGACGTTAATCCAGGATTCCGAACACGATCTACAATGATACCACCAATCTCATACCTAATTTCATCAAAAAGCAGCAAAATTCCATTATTTACAAACTTTGCTGTCTGAGACGGTGTTCCATCTGTTTTAATTAATTTGCCTTCTATGTACAGCATGCTCTTTGATGGTAAGGTGTATACATCTTGTTGTTGTATAGGATTCGAATTTCATCATTATTGTTTAAAGATGTGTTAGCATAAGGTTGATGAGTATGTTTTCAATATTAACAATTGCATTATCGAAGTAAACTTTTCACGCACGTTCAGTATTTCACTATTCATTCTACTTTTTTTTTAATTAAATAAATGCAGTCCTAACGATTGTAGAAACTGTCGGTTTTGTGTTGTTAGCGGTTTTGAAACAATCAATCGAGTGTCGATTGCTTTGAAATTTCCAGCATTTATAGCAATTCTTGACATGTTGCGTGCATTATACTTAATACCCATGGCTATTGCAGATTTTTTTAAATGCAACCTTACAGTTAGCAGTTCTCCTCTGAAATTAACTAAATTTCCATCTTGATCTAACACTTTAACTATTATTTCATTTATTATACGTGACTTGATTGGTAGATATATAATCGTAGGTGGGCACTCGACAATTTTAAAACCTGCAGGTACTTGCGGAAAAATTCGTGTATTACATGGGCTGGTTTACTATTTAAATAGGATCCGCTTGCAATATTACAATCGATTAAAACTGCATTCACTTTACAAATGTTGATTGCGTAGTCTGCTTGATGCGTGACAAATGCTAGCAATTTTGTGGATTGAAACCAAGTAGAGAACCAATTGAATCCTTTTGGTAAAATCCACATCTAGACTACATTTAATACTACATTTAAGTGTATTATTGTCAGCTGTAATTTCTATATACACTGGAGTCTTTCTAGCGCTTCGTGATTGTTCCATACGACCACGCCATCTTTTATCACCTAAAGCTTTTTGAAGATATTTATTAATTTCTCTAATCTCATAAGCACCTTCAGGTATTTCTATGAATTCTCCGTTAGATCCATAATAAAATTTATTATTTATTCCTTTTTCTATGTTTGGAATTGTGTTATAAGACTCAAAATTTGTTAATCCTAATACGTACTCCGAATCATTATCCAAGTTTATAAGTGGATTAAAATTGCTTGTTAAAACTGAAGTGTTTCCCGTTAGAGTAAAAGTGTACGACATAACGACTTCGTACGCAGTTCTATGCGCTACTTAGAAATTGTAAGCATAAATGTCCGCAAAACACAGTACCGTACGATTGTTCTTGGTTAATGTTATAAAGAATTCTACATTTACCCCGCTATTCAAATAACTTATCAACTCTGTTGGCGGTCGCAGGTTTCCGTAGCTGTCATAGTAAATAGCGCTACTACCGTACTTTTGTAAGAGGTCCAATGCGTTCCTAAACCTTCTATTCCATCTAAATTAATTATACCACATTCTTTAAAATTAACTTTCTTGGGAAGATTGTTTCTCATGAACACACCACGGAAATATGGTACTTCTAATTGCTTAACAAACTCTATTCATTCTACATTGCTTAGTGCACGATTAGGTAAAATCAAGTTGCGTTCCTTTGAGGTTTTGCAGGGCTAAAAAGACCAAAACCTTTTTATAAGGTTTGATGTACATGCCGTTTCCGACTGCAATGTCCTCCATTGCCTTGTTATGACGCTGTTTTTCCGCTAGTTGTTCCTTAGCTATTTTAGTATCTGAAACTGCTTTTGCAACAGCAGCTGCACCTCCAGTAAGAGTACCAAGAGCGCTTAGGCCTGCAAAATTGGTATTAGTGGTAGAAAACCTCCTGTTTTAGGAATTGATATAATACGAGCTGATTTAATATGCTTCTTTTGTTTTGCTGTATTGGCAGCCTTAATTGCTATGTTGATTGCATCCATAACATTAGATCCTTTAGACTTTTTTAAAGCTGTACGTGCTTGTTTGATAATACTTTTAATACCTAGCGTACTTCTTATTTTACGTTTCTTTATCAGTTTTCTTATTTTATCGATATTTTTTGTTCTCAGTGATGCACAGGCACCCATACCAAGTTTTACTTTAGCTTTCATTGCGGTAGCTACTCCAAATGCTGCTACTTTTTCACCTAAAGACGAGTCACCAGAATTTAGTCTTTCTGTAGCTAACTGAGCTAACTTCGAATCTGCTTGATGGCGTTTAGATAGATCCTTTTCTTTGGAGTATGCAATATCGTGCTCCTTACAAGCCTCGTCTAACTTGTTTATTCCCTTGTCTCCTCGAGCTAACCGTTCGATTAGTTTTGTACCCGGACCGCAAAATTTGTAACCCGGAATATGCGCTTCGAATGGTAAATTGTTAATTACAGTATTTAATAGTCCGTTCCCAGTAGTTTTAGAATTATTATATGTAATCATTAGAGGACAACTATCCTCTCAAGCTGTGCAGCAAATAAATAAAATATTATGAATTAATGATTCTTTATATACTAGCCGTTTCTTATATATATATAATTCTACTTTTTACAAATCGAATTTAGTACTTGCAAACATGCATGTTGTGAAACAATCAACACCTTTAACCATAAACAATAATGACATTGGTGCGCAATCTTTAGCTAAAAAGAAAAACATAGCGTTCTTCTACCTGCATCTATTCGATGTCTAGTTGTTGGTCCTTCAAATTGCGGTAAAACCAACGTTATGATTGGGTTGATAGAACATCCTAATGGTTTAAAGTTTGAAAACGTATATGTTTATTCTAAATCACTTTATCAACCAAAGTATCAATACCTTGAAAGTCTACTGCAACCAATAAAAGGGATCAAATATTATACATTTTCCAGTTCTGATAATATTATATCACCATCTGATGCTCGAAATAATTCTATATTTGTTTTTGATGATGTAGCTTGCGATAAACAAGGTATCATTAGGAATACTTTAGTATGGGGCGTCATAAACAAGTAGACAGTTTTTACCTTTGTCAAAGTTATACTCGTATACCTAAGCACTTACTACGTGATAATGCTAATCTTTTAGTTTTATTTAAACAAGATGATTTAAACTTAAAACATATATATGACGATCACGTCAATACTGATATGAAGTATGATAAATTCCGTGAAATATGTGCTGCTTGTTGGCGAGACAAATACGGTTTCTTAGTTGTAGACAAAGATAGTGAACCAGATCAAGGAAGGTACCGAATAGGTTTTGTTCACTTCATACATATTTAAACCTTGAGAGACGCAAGTATCGTTAGCATCGAAGAATTTTTTTTTATTACAATAAACTTTTACGCAATGAATAAGGAGTCGATAAAACTTAAAAGAATTTTAATTAAGAAAAGAAACATTGTAAAAACAAATTGCGTCAGTTAAAAGATAATGAAGTCGTCCAAGTGGAATCAATATTACCCATAACATCACGATTAGAAACTATTGCTAATAAACTGGATGGGGAAAGTGTGGTAAAGAAAGAAAAATTTAAAGAAGAAGAAGAACTGCCTCATAGCAGTGTAAAAAAAATTAAACCTACATTGCTAGAAAGGAACGTTGACTATATTGATTCGCCGGTTATTGCACAGCATATACCAAATATAAAAAATGATGCCCTAGAGGTAAATGATGATGATGTTGAGAATGAATACGAAGCAGAAATTAATCGAAATGCACAAGAAGCTCAGGAATATATTCAAAGCTTTGTCGATTCACCTGGTATGACACATTATCTCGAACAGCTACATCCGCTACCTCGAGAATATATTTACAATATGTTTAAAGATGTTAAGAAAGAAATTTGATAATAAATATGGTATTAGGTTTAACCCTGATTCGAATGGTCTTATGATAGGCAATTCGAATTTCGCGTTGGATGATGAAAATGTTCTAATAAATGATTTGAAATATACAGGTACTCCTGGATTATACGAACTACTGTTTAAAAAATATCCTGTCGGGTACAGTCAGCAAGAACTAAAGTCGTACCTTGATATTGTGAAAAGAACAAATGCTAATAGAAGATATTATTCTGAAACAGAACAAATTCAGGGTAATACTTCATATAAGTACAAAAATATAATATCTACATTAAACATACTTCCCAAACACCCCGTAGACCTAGAACATTACCCTATAGAAAGCGTCTTGGAGACGGTATGACAATGGAAGTATCAAATAACGCAATAGATTATTTATATTGGAATGATCCCAATGAACTTGTTGATAGATTACGACTTTTAGTTTCATCACAGACTGCTGGACACACAGGTCACGGCAACGAAATAAATTCGATCATTGAAGAATTGCGTGAGGCAAAAGTAATTAGATGATATGACAATTGACAAATTTGGAAGGCACTTACATAACCGTAAAATAGATATAAGTGAACAGGAATATGAAAACAAAAGTGAAGGTTTTGAAACCTTGATTGAGTATAAGTTACATATGCTACATTACACGGTAGTAGCAACGTTTTACTCTAATACATTCCTCGACGGTGATAAGACATTTCTTATTTTCAACATTAAACATAATTATGAATTTCCTTATGAGGAAGCAGTCATTGAGAATATTAAAGGATACCCGCAAGACATTGAAATTCTTATAAACGAAAAAGTTATGTAATTGCACAGTTACAAGGATTTTGCTTAAACGTATGGATGTAATCAGCTTTCGTGACAGCGGTGCTATCATAAACAATACCACAATGTTTCTTGATTTTATATTAAAAGTTCCTTTCAAAGCAAGTGGAGCCCGCGACATTCAAACATAGAAGTATCTTAAATAATTGTATTTAATAAATCCTGATTAGAAAAAAGTATTATGTTAGTTGCTCAATCAAAAGTGAAAGAGGATATAGTAAATGAACTTCATAAACCAGCAAGAATAAATTTCAAGAGACGCAAAGTGATAGTAAAAGGTTTAAATGACCTTCTTCAGACCGATTTGATTGAAATGCTACCATATTCGCAAACAAACAAAGGATTTAAATACATTTTAGTAGTTATTGATTGTTTCTCCAAATACGTATGGGCTGTTCCACTTAAAAGTAAAACGGGTATTGATGTTACTGCTGCAATGAAAACAATTTTAAATAAATTTAAAAATCCTCCAAGAAATTTGCAGTCTGATTTTGGTAAAGAATATTATAACAAACACTTTCAATCCTTAATGCGGACATATGGCATAAACCATTATAGTGTTTTTTCTACAAAGAAAGCATGCATTGTGGAACGTGTAATTAGAACTTTAAAGGGAAAAATGTGGCGCTTGTTTAACCTGAACGGTTCTTACAATTGGATAAAAAATTTAAGCGATATTGTGAAACAATACAACAATACAGTTCACAATACTATCGGAGTCAAACCTGTAAAAGTTGATAAATCAAATGAAAAACTATTCTTAAATCATCATTTACCCACATCAAACTTGCAACCAAAATACCAAAATATTCAATTAAAGACAGTGTGAGGATTAGTAAACACAGGGAAGCATTTACGAAAGGTTACACGCCAAACTGGTCAAATGAAATTTTTAAGATTAAAAAGGTAAACGTAACCAATCCGACGACATATATATTAGAAGATCAAGACGAGAAAGAAATCAAAGGTGCATTTTGTGAAACGGAGTTGCAAAAGGTTAAACATCCAGGAATTTACCTGGTAGAAAAAGTCCTAAGAAAGAGTGGAAATAAAGTATTTGTAAAATGGTTAGGCTTCTCTAACGTACACAATAGCTGGATCGATAAAAATAATGTTTGCTAGAAGTTGTTATAATAATAGTTAATAAGGCTAACATTGTAAAATTATATTAAAATAAATAATACAAACAAATCTTTCTATTGTTTTTATTATTATAAAAGAATTTTGTAAGGCTAACATTGTAAAATTATATTAAAAATAAATAATACAAACAAAATCTTTCTATTGTTTTTTATTATTATCAAGCCATTCTTTTAATAAAAAGGTATTTTGTTTTGCACATTGCAGATTGTTATTGCGTGTTTACAACAATGTATGTTATATTTTAAACGATTGTTGATTTTTAACTCCGATAGCTTAGGACAACCTAGTGCAAGCATATCAGTTACAAAGTTTTGCATTATATATGTTTCAATCAATTTCTTCTTTTCTAGACCCCTCACAAATACTTCTTCACCGGGTCGGATAATTTGCTTCAAATAAAGCGCTATATATGTTTACACCATTCCAACCGTTGAAGATTCATCCCAAGAAAGACCATGAATATTCCTTGTCACCCAGTCATTATGTTTTATATGATCTTGACTCAAACAACTAGACTGCATTGGCAGTTTAAAAATTTGATGCCAAACATCACCTAACAACAAGTCCAAAACCGCAATTTCTTTGCACACAAACTCGTTTTCTTGTATTTAAATCCCTGAATATCGATTATATACATGTTTGTATGTTAATATATGCAGTAAACTTCGACTAATTAAATTAATATTAGAGCAATCTCCTTATATAGCAGATTACCACCATCTGCGTACTTTGCCAACCCACTTTTCAACCTATCACAAGAGTGAACACATTTTGAATTGAAACCGGCCCATGTGTGTATTTGCAGCCTCTAAACATAAATCAGAATCCACTTTAATTAAACACACAATTGACTTGAATGCAATATTTTGCATCTGTCATACTTTATAACTTCTAGCTAGAAAACCAAATTCAAAACATATACACACATTTTCTCTGCACTTACATTTTCAATATACGTGTGTTCCATTGAAAGTAATATAAAGCCGATCCTAATTCAAAACGTGCCTACAAGTATTTTACATTTGAAAAGAATTCAGGTTTTCATATTTTTACATTAAAAGTATATAACGCCGATCCTAATTCAAAACGGTGCACGTGTTAAACACAATTGACTTGAATGCGATATTTTTTGCATCTGTCATACTTTATAACTTCTAACTAGAAAACCAAATTCAAAACAGCTACACACATTTTCTCTGCACTTACATTTTTCAACATACGTGTGTTACATTGAAAGTAATATAAAGCCGATCCTAATTCAAAACGTGCCCACAAGTATTTTACATTTGAAAAGAATTCAGGTTTTCACATTTTACATTAAAAGTATATAACGCCGATCCTAATTCAAAACGGTGCACGTCTAACTTCTCGATAGAAAACCGAATTCAAAACAGCTACACACATTCTTCTCTGCACTTTTCAACATACGTGTGTGTTTCATTGAAAGTAATATAAAGCCGATCCTAATTCAAAACGTGCCCACAAGCATTTTACATTGAAAGTATAGAAGAATTCATGTTTTCACAACTATTTTACATTGAAATGTTTTCACGACTATTTTACATTGAAATCATATAGGGCCGATCCTAATTCAAAACGATTCAGCCGTATTCTACACATGGAAAATACGTCTGTCGCGTTTTGACTTAGGACCGGCCCTACCTCACTACTTATGTATACTGTCAAACATGTCAAACTTTAGGTTAGAAACGTGAGAGCGCACCTAGCAACACTATTGTTGTCAGTTCCTGATATATATCGAGCATCCCACGTATAAACTAGGATGGGGCAAATTCTATATTAATGTTTAGTAGTTATGAAATGTCGTGGTAAGACTTAAGTGGCGTCGTCGTGGATCAATCTAGTAAGCGTAAGACTACGGATCCCAAGGTCCTGGGTTCGAATTCGTACACGGCCGACTGCTTGAAAAATGGCAGGTGAGCATTTTTCACAAAAATTAGCCCTCGTTCGGATGAGAGGTTAAATGGAGGTCCCGTGTGTGAGTGTTGTCACGCACGTTAAAGATCCCTACCTTGCCTGGAACGGCCAGGGTTCGGCTAAATTCTAAATTTCCAGGCAACAAAAACTCGCCTCCTGGCCAATGTAGTACCTTCTGGTGGAGCATTGGAAATATAAATGCACGGTGAGACTTAAGTTATAAATTGCATTTGTAGGTTTAATGCATGTGTGTAAGAAATTTATAAATAACGTGTGCGGAAGAAACATGTTATTAAATGTAGCGATCATTATAATTTGAAGAATTTGAAGAATCGTGATGTTGAAATTTCGTTGTTTCATCCCATCTGAGCTAGTACAGGCATCTTCAGGCAAAAAATCATATTAAATCAATTTTTTTACTATATTGAAGCCCAACATAAAACGGGCACATTTTCTATAGCTACACACAATTCACAGCATCTTTATTGATTCCCAACGTTTGGGCAGGCGGGAATTCAAATACAAAATTAAAGGTCTTTCCACTGAGGTAATAAAGTCGAAACAATATTAGAATGTAGGAATTAGATACGGAATATGGTATGAGAACATTAATAGCAAATTGTGTAAGTTGGAGAAAGAAAACGGAAGAACGGACATAGTAAAAGAAAAAAATTAGATAAAACAAAGCAAAGATAATTTAGGTTTAAGTTTACGATTAATATATACAGTAAAATACAGGCAGATGAAAAATTAAGGTAAAAGAATGTTGTAAGAAAGAATAAAAAATGTTATAGAATAAGTAGAAGTAGGCATAGAACAGAGAAAAATGAACAAGAGTTAGCTTGGAAGGGTAACCATTGTAAGAGATACAGATAAACAAGTAAGAAGTAAAATTATTAAAAATTGAGAGAAGTGCATTTAATTTTATTTTGTAAAAAGGATAGTTAATGAAGTGATTTGTGTTGTGAGTATATTTAAATAGAACCAAATAGAAATGTATTATATTAAAAAGAAAAACTGTTTGGAGTAGTAAAGTTTAGATTAACAGAAGCAACCGCATTAATTTTGAAAAACTGTCATTTTAACAGAAATAATATTGTTAAAAGTGAAATGGACTAAAATGTGTTACTGAGAAAATTGTATTTAGAGGACTCTAATTAGATTATACGTTTATAAAAGAAAAAGTTATCGAAATCAAAATAAATATCGTTACGTCAAGTATTTTAAAATTTTCGTAGGCTTCCTCAACGAAAAGGAAAATATTTCAAGAAAACGAACCAATAGTAAGAGACCATTATTTTAGTAAATAGTCTCTCTATCATTAAATTATTCTTTCTACAGGTAACCGAAAAGAGCTTTAATTATGAAATTTTATAAATTTAAACATTAATTTTTCATTTAAAATTTTAGTTAGAAATGAATAACCTACCATTGCGCTGCTGTCAAATCTGAGCGACAGATAAATTATAAGTGGAAGTTTTAAATCGGGTAATTATACAAATGCTGTCAAATTTGGATTTATAAAGAGAATGTATTGGAGTCGACATCAACACACCCAGGAATACTAAAATCTAATAAAGAAAGAGTACGCACAACCCCATCGCAGTAAGGAAGATATGGGATAATTACCACTACTTTTTAACAACATTTTCAATTACCTTTATTTTAATTTGTTCATATAACTACAAATAGAGTTGCTAGTAAAAAATATTGAGATGATCTGGTATTGTTCCACTAGGTTGAAAAGGATAGAAAAAAAAGTCCTTACATCAAGATTATTTTGGCGCATTAATTAAAGAAATAAACCGATACCAATCTGAGATCAAAGAGAACTGATACTATCAGTTGAACCAGCCGACTCGATGGCGTGGTTAGCATGCTTGTAACTAGTATGTCCAAGGTCCTGGGTTAGGATCTCAACACGGTGCTCTTGAAGAATGTTAGGCGAGCATTTTTACAAATATACGCCTTCGTTCGGATGAGAGGTTCCCGTATGTGAGTGTTGTCACGCGCGTTAAAGATCACTACCTTGCTTGGAACAGCAAGGGTTCGGCAAAATTCAAAATATCTAGATTAAAAGCTCGGTTCATGACCAATGCAGTATCTTCGGGTGGAGCATTAGAAAAATATGGGAGTTAATGAGCACACACTTTTGTTCATGAAACAAACTAAAACCAGAGAAAGTTTCTGTAACGAAACACGCTGTATAATATTCCTGTACCACGATAGACTTAGTGTTATAGTATTTTCTAGGACGTTTGTGATTTCCGCGAAAATGCAGATCGTTCCTTAATACTAAATCCCATTTTGAAAAACCCTTGTTATAATACCATTTA
This sequence comes from Platerodrilus igneus, assembly GCA_036346225.1. Taxonomy (NCBI): domain Eukaryota; kingdom Metazoa; phylum Arthropoda; class Insecta; order Coleoptera; family Lycidae; genus Platerodrilus; species Platerodrilus igneus. The sequence continues at coordinate 7,232,601 of JARFIW010000131.1, read as the reverse complement.
ATAATGCGTTTCGTATATTGAACATTAAAGTACTTCTTCGTTTTTGCAAGACGCATGTATTGTAGCTTTAATACTGCATTTACTTTTGTAGAAATTTTTTTCCATTTTATTGAGATACGTAAAATCCAATTTTGAACAAAACTACTTTATTCTAGATTTTTCAAACTATAGTTTCATTCGGTAGCGGTGATAAAAACCCATAAATCACAAATGGTAGATAATTATCTTAGCAACTTGAATGAAAGTATTCCAAATACCGAGATAATAGAAAGCGATAATACGTCCAACGGCTATAAATTAGATAAAAGCGCGCAACAAGAAAGGATTTCCATTCATTCTTTAAATTGCACAAATTAACAACGATAGTAAAATGTTTATGATCTCATAAGTTAGCTATTTAGATAAGATAAACAATTTAATAAACGTGTAAAATAAACTGATTACCCCAGATTTATGATTCATATTAACGAGAAACGTATAGAAGTTTCTGGAAGCTAATGACGTAGAAATTTATAAAATATAAAAGCCCGTAAATTATCGGAAGGAAGATAAATGATCGACTGTCCGTTTATCGGTCAACTACGGATTAAAATTACGTAAAAGTTCGTTATTCTAGACGTTTAAAAATGTGGGTCAAGATCAATATATTTTAAAATTATGCAGTTTAGCGAACGACGACGTCTAAGGTAAAATTGTATTGAAATTTTTAACAGCTTAGATTGGAATTAAAATACCCCAGCCAGTTTTAATAAAGTATATGCAGATACAATAAACTTAATTAGAAAAGTACAACATGGAAAAGCATGATATTATTTTCAAATTCATTTAAATAGAATAATACGTAAAGGAAAGGCACAGTATATATATATATATATATATATATATATATATATATATATATATTCTTATGCTCCACTCCCCCTTTTTTATTATTTTAATTTTATATATGATATATGATATGAAAATATTTAAATATTTACTTTATATTTCGTGCTTTATCTACGTTTGGTCGGTTTATAAAACAAAAACTGTATTAATATGCCTCGACTATTAGAAACTCGCTTTCCCAGGGTATCCATCTACTTACCGTGGGTTCAGTGGTAAGTAGATGTGCAATGCACCAACCAAACAGCACTACCTTTATTTTTGTACCTGTAATCTTTTACTTGTATATGCCAAAATTTTATAACAGATCCACGTAGCCTTGCGCCAAATAAATTAATATTACCAATTTTTGACTTTGACGTTCAAAACACACAGTACTCACCTGATTTAAAACGTCGCTGTCGGCCTCTATGAAAACTGGCTCAAAAATCTCACTCGCCGTATGCGTCTTTACAATGCGTGGCACTATCACTACGAATAATCTGCGGTCCAGACTCCAGGTTTCGTTATTTTAATTTTGATATCCCCGAATCTAAAATAAATATGACCAAATTTAGAATTTTGACTAATTTCAACTTTACTTCCCCTGCGCTAATTTTCCTGATGTTGTGTCTTCTTTACTCGTACTAATCCTCCTGCTACTCCAATGCTTGCCTTTTTCAAATCTTAATTCCGCTCGTTCCAAATCAACACTTTCTTTTTCCTTTATTTGCTCTTTCCAAATCACTGCTTTCTTCTAATTACCATTCAATACCATTCTATCCATAATACCATATCCAAATCAATTCCAGTAGTTCCGCCTTCAGTTTCATAAATCCTATTCAATACCTTTCTGCCTTTATCAATCTCGTTCCAATATCCAACTATATATTCCGCCTGTTTCAATCTCGCTCTATTACACTCTTATCACTTTCCACTCGTCGTTACTATTATTATATTTATTTCTCTCGCTTATCTGTATTCTTCTTTATATCAATTAAACTTTTAAACTTTTCCAAATCATTTATTTTATTATATAATATTCAAAATTTAGCGTAGTTTACAAAACACGTCTTACTACCAAAATATTTATAAATCGACTCTTTATTTACTTTATCCTAGGTGATTATTATAATTAAAATATGCCTACTCTTCTATACATTTTTACCAATTCTACATCCAATAAAATCGTTCCAACAAGTTCGTGTCACTAATACCTTATAATCGTTCTTTTACACTTTACTATTTCATATCTAAAAGTTCAATCATTGGTCCCTAATACTGCGTCGCCCTTCAATCATATTTGACAATACTTTTCACTTATAATTTTGATATTACAGGTTTGTCCAAAGGTTGATTCTACTAAAATAAGTGCCGAAATGTTTCACATATAAACCTGGATCTGTGTGGTGAATAGTGGAATTTCTACAAACGCATCCGGTTTTTCGATCAGCAAATGTACATTCTATGGCTCATTAACATACAACTCAGTGTAAATCCTTGAATACTGTGCTTTCTCACGTCATCAAGTCATTTGTTTTACGTCTTGGCACTTATACTTTGTCTAATATATTTCAAATACTTTAACATTTGTAAAGTACGGCAAACATAAAATTTTCAGTTACGGGATCCGATATTTGGCCTTCTTTGGCATACACTACCTTCATACAAATAACCTTTATACCCTTTTTCTTACTGACACTTTATTATATATATATATATATATATATATATATATATATAGAATAGGGATGTTAATATTTTTGGGATTATGTCGCTCACAATCAAAACAGCATATAACGTTAAATCATTTGTAATATTTTGTAAGTTTCGGTAAAGGATTCTCACCTTAATCATCAAACTACAAGAAAAAATTATTGACGGTCAGCAATAACATATAACAGGCAAATACTTACAATTACTACACAAAAGTTATAATAAGGTTTTAACATAAGCTGTACTTTAAAAATATAATTAGCTAAATAATATTTAAAATTAAAACTAAAAAACATGGCTGGACTACATACTTCAAGTAATGTCACATTTCAATTGATTAACAGATGGAACAAAATAATGGAGCGAGTGTATATAAAAATGCGAGACAATCAATGTTTTATGGTATAAACATTGTTGTTAAGGAAAGTAATTCAAATACAAAAACAAATTATTTTTACTACAATTGAGATGGTCTAAGACAGAAAAATTAAATAGCAGGTAGTGATAATGGAGAAAGTAATAACCAAAAAGTAAATCGTCTAATCACTAAAGTAGTGATAGCTAAATATTGAACATTTATTGTAATGGTGGAATGTAACAAATGTTTAAGAAACTGAAGTTGAGGAAAAGTGTTTTTGCATTCTAACTGTAAAAAAAAGATTGGTATTTAGAGACATAATAAATGTAGAAATAAGTAAAAATGCTATTATAATAAAAAAATATCAAATCATGTTAATAGGTGACGTATTTGAATGGTATGAAAATATAAATATATAAGAGGATGGAGACAGAGTATAATCAAAGCAAGCAAAAGACATTCTCACTGTAAGAACCAGTATGACAAATATGAAAATTGATAGGTGAAAGCATAGATTTAAAGATAATAAAAATTAAAATTGTTAATCGTGAATAGATTTTGGATTTTAGAAAAATGTAGAACAATTATTTGGTTTTGTAGTTGGAAGTATACAAATATGAATAAACAGCATACAAATTATTGATATCCTCTTTCTGATTTATTGGTTTATTCTGTTGATTAATATGAAATGATTTTTGTAGTTGTTCTCAGTGTCTATAATCTCTACATCATCATAGTTGACTTTATGACGTGTGTTATAAATGTGTAAAGAGAGCATAAGATGCCTTCCCTAATTTTGCATCGTTCTTATGTTGTGTAAGACGACTGCGAAGCCATTGTTTGGTTTGACCTACATACGAGGTAGTATGAACTTTTTAATTTACCTTCAGTTTAAAAATCATAAATATGATCGTCTTATGAAGCTTGTGGTTAAATATTTTTAATATCAAATTTAAAATTTGAAGTTTTATTTAAAACATAGAGATCCAGTTCGTTGAATGTAGATCAAAGTTCATTTAAGCATGTGTAGATAAGCAATTTAATTGCGATCCAAACACGCTGGGCTGTACAATTGGAGTCCAAGATAACTTTTTTTTAAATACCTTAAAAGACTTTTGATCTTTAAACTTGTTTGTGCCCTAGTAAACAGCATATGCTTGATTTCAAACATCTAAACTTTTATCTAAAAACTTGATAGATTTTGAAAGTACATGCACACATTTATTGCGAGGACACATATGGTGTTTCTCTATAGTAATTTAATTGTTTTATGTATCAGGTTTAACTTGATATGCCGTTGCTTGTACTCAAATCGTGGGTCCATTGATGAGGAAGGTTACTAATGAATTTTTTTTTGTAATACCAGAAGATTTCTGCGTTTCTCTTGTGGTTTCTCCTTTGTTGATATTTTCATATACGCAGTGATGCCTAAATTTTTTTTGGTCAACATAATCGCCCATAACCCTAGCTCATGTCTCTCCGCATAAGGCAATTTTAAGCATATTCAGCAAGTAACAAGTGTTCTTATACTTTTTGTCGCCACCCTTTAACTCTTCGTGCTTAGGCTCATCTCTGATATTAGCATTTGACGCTTTGAGAAAAAGCTTGTACCAAAATAAGTTTTCAAAGTACATTTTTAAATCCTTACCTGAATGAACTCTATGAAAAATCAATAAATTTATATAATTATGCCATTACTTTTCTATTTTTCTACAACTCGGGCATTGCAAAACTGCTATCCAATTAAAGTGATATTTCTAGGAGAATCATACCTTTGATTTATAACCCTTTGCAATAAATGTTTTAAATAAAATTCCTAGTTTTCAATATTTACAGAATCCAACACGATTGTTTTCAACCTACAATTTTAAGGAATTTTATTTTATGAAAGAGTAAATATTTACCATTTACACTTTAGTCTTGTGCCTAACTTCACGTAGCTCAAATTTGAGGTTTTATTTTATTGTGCATTGATAACTATTAACATCGTGTAGTCGATCAGGTAAAACTAAGGGATGTACGTATGAAATAATAAAAGGTTGATGTGAGACTGGAAAATATTGGCACCCGTGGGGTAACAGAAGTTTAATACTAGTTATAAGTCTTCCCTGCGATGATTTAGGGATTTGAAATTCAGTCGTAATATTTGACTTTTCCTATTGGGTGGGCATATTATTCGCTACTTGCTACCCTTTTATTATAAAACCGCTATTTTTTGTCGGTTTATGTGCCTTCTCCTTCGTAACCAATGATGTAAAAGATTGATAAATTTTTTCCACAAAAGCAGAAACCAAAGATCACGCTGACGTACTATTTTACAATTTGATGAATTAATTAAGTGAACGAATAGATGATCAGGCAATGAACTTTTCCATTAGAAAACAATTCATACTAGTAAAACGGTGTTGCACTTTGATCGAACCCTGACCCTGAATTAAACTAAATACAAGATATTTCAGCTTAGAAAAAGGACAAAAAAGTGGAAAAAGCGCTCACATACAAACATCCTAAAGACACCGAAAATACAATCCAATTGAGTCGTTACCAAGAACGTTAAACGTAGATACACTCATATTATCCAAGTGCAAGACCCTCTTATATTCGCTGCATTGATCGGAAGATACCTGATTGCATTATCGTTGAAGAACACACGCACATTTCTCTGATATCATTCACACGCTGTTAAGCAAAAAGTGTCATAATTACAGCATAGGAAGAAACGAAATTGTACATAGATGAGCAAAAAATGTAATAAATACAGCACAGAGGACGAAAAACTACGATATCAATATTATGAATAAAGCTTCAATTGCTTTACTTGATAAGGTAGTAACACTTTAAAGTTATATACGGCAGCTAGGTACAAAATTTGCATATCCAATCTAGTATTATTAGTTTAACAACGAATCAAATACCTGTAAATACTGAATGTGTATAGTTTCAATTGCGCCATACAACAGAACCAAAAGACATACTTTTGCGTTGGTAAACTACTTTGAATAATCTCGTGTGTAAATGAATTCGTTAAACTGCACCTGTAATAAACTCGTTTACAGCACGTAGTTGAGTATTGTTAAGATGTTGTTTATCGAAAATAAATTGTTTTTTATTGTAACATTAAGTTTTAAAACCGTTCCGAATGGACGGACCTGCACCTTGACGATGTTCTAGATTACTAGAACGAGTGCAACAGCTCGAGTGTTTCAATGAGCTACAGAGCCGAACCAAAGATTTTACCAAATCGGTCGGATCTTTGGTGAAGAACCAGACTAAGACAAGTCCCAGAAAGAGGGCAGCGGCTCTTTCGGTACTTAGATTGGTAAAGACCATAGGGGTCGGTATGACATTCTAAGACACACTGCTACGATGTGCACGGCAACAGGCAACCACAACATTACCATCCAAGTACACAGCGTACATAAATATAAGAAACACGATGGCATCTTTTGGGGTAAAAGATTCCGGAGTTAAAATAGTCTTCCACTCGGAGCTCCGGGAGGATGCGTGGAGAGAGCGTGGAATGCTAGAAGTATGAAACAAGTAGGTAAGCTAGAGAACTAGAAAATTGAAGTGGATAGGTTAGTACTAGACATAGTGGGATTTTTGGAGTGGAGACTTCAGGGTAATTTATACAGCAGCAGTGGAAGGAAATGCGGTCGTGAGGATAGTTATGCGAAAAAAGATAGGGCACTGCGTAGAAAATTACTTACAAACGAACAAAAGAGTACTCATGGCTAGATTAGAATTTAAACCGGTAAATATAGTAATAATATAAATATACATGTCCACCTTTAGCTACAGTGACGAAGAGGTAGATCCGATCTACAAAGATATCTAAGACATACTAAGATACGTATAAAAACATGGAAATTTAATAATTACGGGGGATTTTAATGCAGTGGTAGGTGAGGGTAGGAAAGGGCGGTAGTAGGTCTATATGGTTTAGGCACGAGAAACGACAGGGGAAATAGGCTGGTAGAAATTTGCGACAAGAACAATTTAATCATCACAAACACATTATTTCAACATCATGCCAGAAGATGATGTACGTGGAAGATGTCAGAAGATATAGGAATATATCAAATAGATTACATTGTAGACAACGGTTTAGGGAACAAGTAAAAGACTGTAGAAGCTACCCGGAAACAGATATTGCCACTGACCACAACATCGTAATTATGAAGTCCGCTCTTAAATTTAAAAATTTGAAGAAAAGAAACGGAAAAAGGCACTTTGACTGTGAGAAACTAAAAGATAAGGATATCCACCAAAGATCTGAAAAAAAATATCAAATGATTTGCTGAAAGATATCGGGAAAATATCTTATTCTAAGGAAGTAGAAACAGACTGGAATAACATTAAATCCAGGTTAGACATGGCGGACAGAGATATTCTGGGGTATACGCAAAATAAAAATAAAAAACCATGGATAACAAAGGATATCCTGAAATTAATAGAAGACGAAAATACAAAAACAGATCAAACGAAACAGGAAAACAGAGATACAAAGCCATAAATGGTAAATTATTTGCAAATACATAAAAGATAAAAAACAATGGATTAATGAAAAGTGCAAAAAGGTACAAACTTAGATGGAAATAGGAAAGACAGACGAAGCATACAAACTAATTAGAAAAATTTTTAGGGATATCAAATCATATAGCAAAAATATAAGGGACGCGGGAGGAAACGTCATTATAGAAAAAGGCGAGAAAGTGGTTAGATGGCAAAAAATATATAGGGAATTTATATGCAGAAGAGGAACTAACAGCATTAGAACAGAAATAACACATTGAAAATGATGACTTGGGATATCCTATACTTATAAATGAGTTTGAATTAGCATTAAAAGTTCTGAAAAATGATAAGGCGCCGGGTACAGATATGGTGCAAGCAGAAATTCTAAAAACCGCTAGATAAGCAGTAACAAAACTTTTCTTCCAATTTGTAAGCTATATGTATGAGACAGGCAAGATATCCAAAGATTTCAAACGTAACATCATAGTAACTCTATCAATAAGGAGAGCCGCGGATAGATGTGAAAATTTTTGAACAATAAGTTTGCCAGCACACGTGTCAAAAATATTAACTAGAATTGTACAAAGACAAATGGAAAAACGAGCAGAAGAAATTCTAAGAAAAGATCAATTTGGGTTTAGGCGAAACAGGGGAACACGGGAGACTATTTTAGCTTTGACGATGATAATGGAGTAAACAACAGAAAAAGGGGAAAGCATTCGACAATGTAAAATGGAAAAAAACGTTCAAAAAACTCAAAAAGATTGGAATGGGTTTTAGTGATAGACTGATAGTACATAGCTTATACAAAGAGCAAACAGTCGTAATAGAATTAAAACAGGAACGTAGAGAAGTAAATATTAGTGAAGGAGTGAGACAGTATGCAATGGAGGGGAAAATAAATAAAAAAAACAAGAATACAAATAAGCTACGAGGGCTTACAAGTTAAAAACTTCTGCTACCTAAGAAGCCAAATAACGCGAGATGGGAAAAGCGCAAAAAATATAAAACAAAGATTTGGCACAAGATCGTGCTACAATTAACAAAAAAAAGCAACTACTGTGTTTAAAAGACAACAAACACAGCAACAAGAAAAAGATTGCTTAAAACACATGTGTGGAGCACAGTACTGTACGGCTGTGAAGCCTGAACAGTAGGAGAAGCTGACAAGAAAAAGGTAGAAGCTTTTGAAATGTGATGCTACAGACGTATGGTGAAGATACCATGTACAGAAAAAGTTAAGAACAAAAAGCTACTAGATTGGTAGTATGGTAGGGGAAGAATGAAGTATGTTGAAAACAGTAAAAATAGGAGAGATGGAAAGATAAACCACATACTAAGGCATGTAGGAATAGCGCGGAACATACTAGAAGCAGAGATGGGAAAACAGAGGGTAGAGGTAGACCTAGGTTAGACTATTGCACACAGATAGTCAACTATATAGGCTGTGGAAATTTCAGGGAAATGTGTATGATAGCTCGGAATATAAATTACTGGAGGTACGCGTCCAACCAGTCCCAAGATGGAAAAACTAATGACGAAACAAAATAACTGTACTTAAATATAATGACTATTATAAGCAACTACAGGTATTGGTTGTTCAATATTCTCGAATAATAATAATTGTGCGAAAGGATTTACTGGTAAACTATTAATTCGGTAATCTAAGTGTTGGGGATCTTGGCAGCCACAGACTGCTTCACTCCCTTCACATGCCTTACATTTGGTATTCCAATGCCCCACCCGAAGTTACTACATTGGTCAGGAAGCGAGTTCTTTTTTACCTCCAAAATTTAAAATTCTGCCGAACCCTTGCTGTTCCAAGCAAGGTAGGGATCTTTAACGTGCATGACAACACTCACACACGGGACCTCCATTTTATCTCTCATCCGACCAAGGGTGTATTTTTGTGAAAAATGCTCGCCTAACTTTTTTCAAGCGAACCGTGTGGGGATTTGAACCCGGGACCTTGGGCATAGTAATCACACGCATACCAACTACGCCACGGAGCCTCCTTCCCTTCAAATACCATTGAATTTCGGTGAAATAGGGCATATAATTAGGAAGCAATAGAAGGAGATCTGAGTTGTATATAGGCCATTGTGGGAATGTCGGGGATCTGTATAGGCTAGCTCAGAATATAAATAAGTGGAGCTACACATCTAACCAGTTTCAAGACGGAAACCTAAGGACAAAAAAATAAGTGCACTTAAATCAGATGATTATTATAAACAACTACAGCTGTTGGTTTTGAAATATTTTTAGCTAATTTTGATTGCATGAAAGGAAATATTAAAAAAAGTATTAATTCGGCAAGTGTTCAAGTACTGGGGAAACTCGGCAGCCACAGGCTGCTTATTTCCCTTCACATACCACTGAATATCGAAGAAATTGTAAAACAATAGAAGGGACCGAACTACATCTATCAAGAAAGAACAGCAGCCATGTTCCTAGACAACAAACATAGAAACAAGAGGAAAATTGTTGAAAGCATGTGTGGAGCACAGCACAGTACGCCTATGAAATAAGGGTAGGGAAAGCAGACAGAAAGAGATAGAAGCCTTCTGTTTCAGATGTATGAGGATGATAGCATAGACAGACACAGTTTGTACCGTGTCAAAATTCCACGGTTCATTTCAATAAAATTTGTTATGCGTGCAAAACCGCATTAAAAATAAATGTTCAATGGAAGACGCCACAATTAATGTATCGGTGCAGCCAATATTGCAAATAGCTTATTCCTCACTGATACAGGAAATAACACGACCAGATAAGGTTTTTAGTTGTAAAGACTTGCTTGCCAAATGTAGTCAGATAAGATTAAGAAGTTTGTGCAATAAAAGCACGGTGATTTTGTGTTTGGCTTGGGCGATGAGGATTGCCATTAAAATTATGGTGATGTGATGCGATAATATGTGTAAGTGAACACGTATTCTAGTTTAGAATTGGTTAGTATAATTCCATTAAAGCAAGATAATTTATTCAAATCTGTTTTAGCGAGTTTATTTCTGCTGGTCTTCTAGTTCATCAGTTGATGCGGTTTTTTGTTGTTTGTCTTATGGTTTATCAGCTGATACGAATCTAGTTGCAAGTTTTAATATTTTTGGGAATTAATACTACGAAATTAAATATGAGATGCTGAAAACTTTTTGTTCTTGTTAATTAATACAATTATTTGGTAAAGTTCCACTACAAAGGACACATGTTCTGATGCACAAGCGGAGGATAAAATCTCAGGTCAAGGTCCCTTTCTATTACAAGGTAGGTAAAGTGTCAACATCTGTAACACTTACACACAAAAATTCATGGTGAGTAGAAAGCTATTTTTGTCATGGTTACTTAATCGTTTACACGATAGTGGGCAGGCGTATCCTTTTTCTGATATAACATATTGTTTGATAAGCCAGAGTTCAACAATTTGTTCGAAATTTAATTTTGGAATTTTAATTATCTAGAGTCTTATAATATTATGTGCGTACAATTCGTACATTTCGCAAAAATTTTGAATATATAAAAGTAAGGAAATTCAAAAGCGAATTCCACTTTTGTCAATTAATAACTATCAGTTGATAAATTAAATTACACATAAGTATGTAAGGAATCTGTTTAAGAAATAGCTTTGACTATATTTATATATATTCATCATCATTAGGTCTTCAGCCCTAGAACTGGTTAGACGCGTACCATCATTGTTCCCTATTCTGAACTAACCTACAGATTTCCCTGAAATATGCACAGTTTGCATCTATAACTGTCTGATCTAGGTCTACATCTACCTCTTTTTTCCTATCTCTGCTTGTAATATATCACATACTATTCCCCAAAAATGCCTTAGAACGTATTCCGCCCTACTATTTCTCTTTTTCCCCAGATATCCTTGTTCCCCTACTATTTCTGTAACTTATTTGTTATTATCTTTGTCTGTCCATGCTATCGTCCTCATACATCTAAAGCACATCATTTCAAAAGGCTGCTACCGTTTTTCTGTCTGCGTTTCAGACTTCCCGTATTTCATAGGCATACTGTGCTGTGCTCCACACATATGCTGTCAACAATTTTCTTCTTATTCTGTTTGTTGTCTTTCCTCATAGGCGATGTTCTTTCTTGTTAGATGCAGTTCGATCACTTTCTATTGTTTTACAGTTATATGCCCTATTTCTCCGACCTTCAATGGTTGTGAAGGGAGGTAAGCAGTCTGTGGATGCCAAGTTCTCCCAACACTTAACCATTTGGCGATTTAATATATTTTCCAATTTATCTTTTCGCACAGTCAACATTAGTTGCAGGTATTTCTCAGCCATTAGGTTTTCCGTCTCAAAACTGGTTGGACACGTACCTGCACTTATTTATATTCTGAGCTAGCCTACATAGTTCCCTGAAATTCTCACACAGCATGTGTATTCAGGTTAATCTTCTTTGGGAATTAAACCACTCATAGTTTTAAAATCAACTTTATTTACGTTTCGATCCATGACCTAGGATCGTTGTCAAAATTATAATAAAAACTTGAAGTTTGACATTTATGACATAAATTGAAGGTGACTTCGATTTATTGATGTTTGAAATATTTGGTTGAGTATACTAAGCAAAAATTTTTAAAGTTTAACAGAATGATTGCCTTCAATTTGTGTTGCGACCTGGGATCGGCTTTCTTTAGGTAGCCAATACGCTTAACGTGAAATCAGCTGATTAATTTTTATTGGTTAATTTTATATAAATTCAATAACTTGGAATTGGAAAACATTTTTTAACATGTTTCTATTTATACAATTGAGAGGATGGTTATTAAAGAAGTGTGCGATTGCATTATTGAAAGGCTTAAGTAGTCGTTTTTTTAATACTTATTTTGAGGGGGAAAATTCATTATGATTTAAGTTACCTCTTTGGTAGATTTTAACATGGTTCTGAGGCGACTCTATGGCGGGTTTACACTTGTCAGATACCAATGTTGTTCTATGAAGATTGTATATGGATCTGAGGCGACCCTATGGCGGGTTTACACTTGTCAGATACCAATACTGTTCAACGGAGATTGTATATGGTTTTGAGGTAACCTTATTGTGGATTTATACTTGTCAGATACCAATGCTGTTTTACAAGGATTGTTAATATGCTTATTTTTATGTAATTAGTTATTTTATGTATAAATAGAAATCATGTATGTAGGCTGTATTTCATGTTAATATTGCAAGGAAAACCCAGGAAAAACTTGCAATTCTACCTAGATATTGTGGGCATTTGATTTTCATTTGTTATTTCTTTTGTTATTTCTTTTAGCAATGGAATCCATTGTTTACTGAAAGTCACGGATTCGTTTGCAACTCAGTTATTTTTATGTAGGGTTATATAAGCAGCTACTTTGATTTTGCGTTTTTGGTGGTTTTCTTCTTTTTCTTCTTTTCTTCTTTTCAGGGAGCATGTGTATTCAGTTCGTTCCCTTTCTATTGTTTTCTAATTTTATACCCTATTTTACCGAGATTCAGTGAAGGAGGTTAAGCAACCTGTGGCTACCAAGATCCCCCAACACTTAGACATTTGCCGAAATAATGGTTTTCCAGTAAATCCTTTCACACACTTAACATTATTCGAGAATATTGCCCAACCAATTCTTGTAGTTACTTATAATAATCATCATGTTTAAGCACATTTATCTTTTCGTCATTAGTTTATCCATCTTGGGATTGGTTGGATGCGTATCTCCATTGATTTCTATTCTCGGCTAGCCTACACATCTCCCTGAAACCTCTACAGCCTACATCTTTTACTATCTGTGTGCAGTAGTCTAATCTAGGACTGCCTCTTCTTCTCTTTTTTCCTATCTCTGCTTCTAAAATATTCCGCACTATTCCCTCATGCCGTAGTATGTGGCCTATCATCCTATCTCTCCTATTTTTTACTGTTTTCCACATATTTCTTTCTTCCCCTACCATTTTTAGTACTTCTTCGTTCTTAACTTTGTCTGTCCATGATATCTTCATCATACGCCTGTAACACCATATTTCAAAGGCTTCTACCTTTTTCTTGTCCGCTTCTCCTACTGTCCAGGCTTCACAGCCGTACAGTGCTGTGCTCCACACATATGTTTTAAGCAATCTTTTCCTTGTTTCTATGTTTGTGGTCTTTGAGCACAGTAGTTGCTTTTTCTTGTTAAATGTAGCACGACCATGTGCTAATCTTTGTTTTATATCTTTTGTGCTTTTCCCATCTTGCGTTATTTGGCTTCCTAGGTAGCAGAAATCCTTAACCTCTTGTAAGTTCGTGTTAAATACTTGTATTCTTGTTTTTGATTTATATATATTGCACTGCTTAAATTTTTGTAGTTGTGTAAAACCTCATCAAAGATCTTGTAACAATTTTATTTTTGGGTTGATAAATCCCTTCATTAAAAGTGCGAAAGTAATGAAACACTTTTATTAAATAATGTCGTAATACGTTTAACAAGTAAAATAATACATTGAAACAGCATCTTGATTCGTTAGTCTATTTGAGTTGGATGTCGGTGTATTCCACAGCCAGTCGCAGGCGCGTTTAGAGGTGACAACCTCCCCCTTTGGATCCTCCGACCGACCGAGCGAGCGTGATAAGCACTCGGCCATACGTAGCAGAACTAGCAAGATGTATGAAAGGACGATGGCCAGTAACCTGCGTATCAATTTTAATGAGTGAGCACATTTTCTGAATAGCGGTTGGTATAGTATAAACGTTGTTATTTTATTTAATTTGGAAAATTTGTTTAGCGCGACGAAAGATTAGGCGACGAAAGATTAGGCGACAAAAAACATCACTACAATCTACGATGCAGTTAGAATTTTGAAAACTACAATCAACGTTAAGAAAACCACTTCACTTTACGATGTGTACGGTGTACTTGGAAGATGGAAAGTTGATCTAATTTAAAAAAGATCGTTTGTTGCACCGAGTGAAGATGCTACTTTGGTAGAAAATATGCAGTAAATTTCGCATGGTGAAACAAGTACCTAATCCAGTCTAGGAATGCAGTTTTGTTTGGTTCGTAGTAGTTCTAAGAAATTCTTTTGTGTTTCACTCTAGAAACACGATATTTTGTTCCAATGTGTAGAAGTACGAATTTGTTATTTGCTTCAACTATTGCTAAGCTGGATTTCCCAGTATCAAACTTAAAATTCACTCACTTGATTTTGTAAGAATATAAACTGTTAGTTACACTAACAGGTGCACCTACGTCACTTGTTTGTCTGAAATATGCTGCTGACACATGTATCCTTGAAAGCAGATGCTTAGCACTGTATTACTACCACCTTTGAAAACAAGAATATTTTTGTGATCATTTTCATTTTAAACTAAAATTAGTGCTTTCACTTAAAGAGAAAAATTTGTATATTAGCTTTTGTAATGTAATCGACCTAAACAGATCTGAATGGGTTAGAATATCTTTGTGTAACAAGTTACACCTTGTTGTAATATATTTGATCATGAATAAGGTTGATAAACCTTACTTTAAACTTACAAAGTAATTCAAGTAATTATTTAATTTTGTTGCATTGAATTTTATTTAAAGAAAAAGAGATTCTTTTTAGTAAATTATTAGTCCAAGCTTAAAGTTTTTTATTTTGATCAAATGTGATCAAACCTAACCACAGGAAATTAGTATCTTTAAGAGTTGAATTTGGATGCCAACCTTATATAGAAAATATCTTTGTAATATTTCTTTATGTATGTTTGCGGGACACAAACAGTGTTCCAATTTTCTATTAATCTAATTATTATACTTTCTTACAGGAACAGCGTCTTATTCTGTTAAGACAGGTTTTTGTCAGCGAAGGCGATCTTTTTTTCTTTGGGTCTCTACGTCCGCCCTTAGAAATATGCCATGCCATTAACGTGAATCAATCCGGACTTGGTGGCGCCTATTTGTTTTAGTTTGAGTATGACCCCCCAACAGATTTCGACTTACCCCCCATTTCTCATAGCTCTACCCAAGGAATAGACCCCTAGTTATGTCGGAAGACTTCGTTACACTTGCTCATAACGTGAGGCCAGCTATATATGAGAAAAATTAGTTTCACTGGCTTCAAATAAACGTAGGGCAGGTGCCTCAAAAAACAATATTCGTTTCACTGGTGCCGGCAACGTCTAGGCACTTTGAAAAAATACGTTACACTGAGCCCAGTTAGAAAAAACGTTTCAATCTTTGATCAGATAGGGCCAATAACTACTGGTATATCAATAATAATTTAGTGGAAAGCATTACTTGATTTGCATAAAGGGTTAATAATTGTATAATTGAAGTCTATAATTTTTTGTAAAAATTAAAGGCAAAGATAGTTTTGATGAACAACTCAATGGTCTGTTTAATAAAGATTGTAAATTAATATATTAAAAAAGAGGAATCATTTCTGAAGGAAAAGATTAATTCCATTTGCATATAACTATAGGAAACGTTATGAAGAGTAATTGTAAATAACCTTAGAAATTAATAGAGAAACATTAAGCTTGCATGTTCATTTCCTTATGGATTCACGTTGAAATTATTGGTTCAAAGATCAAAGGATTTGCCTGTTGATGACATCATCTAATAAGGATTGTCTGTGTTTTGTTTGAGGACACAAAGAGTGCTCCAACTATATTATTTTTTTTAATAATTATAATCATGCATTTACTACAGGTCCAGAGGTAATAGCAGCAGTGTTTTATATATTGAGATCTGAAGTTTTCGTGTTAAAAGAAATATTTGAGGGTTTTCTGCATTATCAATATTTGAATCAGACGCAGTGGCGCTATATAAGTTTTATGTCAATCTGGTTAACGGTATATTTGCTTAGTATAATTTAGACCTCGCCCTGCATGTTTCATGCTTCTGCAGGAATAGACCCCGAGTTAGTCCGGAGGAAACCTCTTTTTAGTGACCCTCAGTCACAGAAAGAGGCGAGTGTAATTCAACACAGAGTCACCGCGCCTAATAGGGATGAATAACTGAACAACTTAATAACAAATAGTCGGGGAATAAAGATATCTGTGGAAATAAAAAAAAATTGAAGAAATAGAAGGGTAGGATACGTTCTAAGCCATTTTTGGGGAATAGTACGGGATATATTAGAAGCAAACGTATGTAAAAGGAGGTAGAGGTAGACCTAGATCAGATTATCGCACGCAGCTAGTGATAGATGCAAACTGTGCAATTTTCAGAGAAATGTGTAGGTTAGTCAGAATAGGAAATAATGAAGGTCTAACCAGCTTCAGGACTCAAGACCAAATGGTGCTGATGCTCTAAAAAAACTTTTTCTGCCATAATATTGAAGCGGCTATTGACGTTTTCAAATGCCAATAAAAAAGTGAAAATTCCCGAAGACCGCCAAGGTTCGCTTTAGGATAAAAAATGGTAAGTAGACCTTTAAAATGTAAATCAAAGGTGCATGAAGTTAGCTGCGACTTAATAAGTACTAATGTTCGTATAGGTGCCGAAAGCTAGTGCTCCGTTAGTGCTCTTTAGTGTTTTATAAAACAAGACTGTCGAATAATCGTTTCGCCGAAAATGGAAATTTATCATTATCCGGTGAAACTTCACACTTAGGCGGGGTATTCCACAAAAAACTTTTTATATCCGAAAGTTAATGTTTCGTTAGTGCTTTTTAGTGCTTCATATCTCATCTGCGTAGGACTACTAATAAAAAGGTTGTGACCGCTTATATTTTTGCGGCTAACTTCACAACTGGCCGCGGTTTGTTTTAAATTCAAAAATTCGTTTCAGCCGAAAGTTAGTATTTTGTTAGTGCTCCTTAATGCTTCTTATCTCAGCGGCATGCGACAGTTAAAGCTTCGTTAGTGCCTTTTAGTGCTTCATATTTCAGCTGCGTTGGACTACTAATAAAAAGGTCGTGGCCGCTTATATTTTTGCGGCTAACTTCACAACTAGCCGCGGTTTGTTTCAAATTCAAAAATTCGTTTTAGCGGAAAGTTAGTGCTTTGTTGGTGCTCCTTAGTGCTTCTTATCTCAGCGACATGCGACTTCTAACAAAAAAAGTTATGACTACATATATTTTTAATTCTAGTCGCAGTTTGTTTCCATTTGAAAAACTTTTGCAGTCAAAAGTTAGTGCTTTGTTAGTGCTCTTTAGTGCTTCATATTTCAGGGACGTATGACTTCTAATAAAAACGTTGTGGCCACTTATATTTTTAATTCTAGCCGCGGCTTGTCTCAATTTCAAAATATTATTACAGCTGAAAGTTAGTGCTTTGCTAGTGCTCTTTAGCGCTTCATATCTTAGCGGCGTACGGCTGCAAATAAAAAAAGTTGTGACCAATTACGTTTCTACAGCTGGCCGTGATTCGTTTCAGTTTCAAAAATTTGGTGCGACCGAAAGATAGTGTTTCATTAATGCTCTTTAGTGTTTTATATCTCAGTAGTGTACGACTACTAATAAATAAACTGGTCAAATGAAATTATTGAGTGTTAAGAAATATTGTTAGATTGTATGATTGAAGGACATAATAGAATGTTAATGAAAGTTCACAAACCAGACATGAGAACGGAAACAGTTACTTTGTATTCCAGATATAATATGATACTGCAGGTGCAGGTCACAGTAGACAATAAGACAGCAATTATTAAAATCAAGACTATTAAAATGTAATACTTTGTATTGAATCAAAAAATAGCAGACATGAGATCTGCATTTCCCACATAGTGATGTAAGAGCAGGGATAGCATAAATACCCTCAAGAGCCCAAGATGGCCAGTTAGTCTCGAGTTTCACAACTTTAACGTTGTTGGTTGTTCAAGCTATTCATTTTAGCTTTAATTAATTAATTAATTGATTAGTAACTTTGAGTATTTTTGAAACCAATTCGTTAATGAATATAACGTACAATTGTCAAAATTATTGTAATTATCATAAAAATACACTTGATAGAAGTGTTTTGGAAATAAAGTCTCTTTTTAAAAAGAAGCTCCCAAAGGCCCAAAACATATCTCGTGTAAAACTTTTATAAATCGTGTTTTTTATTACGATAAATAATTATTGGTCTTCTTTAAGTTAATGTTTATTTAATTGTTAGTTAGCCTTTATTTTGTAGAAATTGTTTTGCTGTTATATTTACTAATATTAAAATATTTTTCTATTGATTTTCTATATGCTCGATACGGGCGGCACAATGCATTTTGAATACAGGCGGCCTAAGCTGATGGTGCGGTCCTACTTAAGGGACAATCAAGTTTGGGAATGTAATAGCGAACCTCTAAAATTTATTCTTTTTATGTAGTTTTTAATTGTTTTTTAAATAGTCACCATCGTTGTACTCTAGTAGCACTTTTTAGTAAAACAATTTGAGTATAAGTGATTGTACTTTCTAGTTCTAGGGAGTACAAGATACATTTTTAATTTGTGCTTACCCTCCAGCCACCAAAATCATCTGCATCTTGAAATTTCATTAAGCCTTCTAAAGGTAGCTCTACATTAATCAAAATGTCAACGTTCATTGTTCACGTCTTAAACACTTGCACATTGATGATCGCTCGTATTCGTGACTGAAGTATTACAGACCCAATAAAAACCAGGATTCCGACATTCTCTGAAAGCATTCCAGAACCCATTTACTTACGCGCACCATAATAAAATCCCGCATGTATTTGAGGAATTTTAAGAAGCAGTTACTATATTTACAAAGTTTTGAGTGGAGAAATATTTTATTCACTTAAAACCATCAACTTGTGTGCATTCAAAGCTTTGATAGTTCGTTACACTAATTTTTCAAGTAGTAAACAAGTTTTATTGTTGTACGAAGAATGCATTTTGGGCATGCATGACCTAATATGTATAATACATACATTAATATGAACACACCTTTACAGTTGTAGTTTTTAAATCAAACTTTTAGGGTATAAAACTAGTAATAAAGGGTGGAAGTATGTAGTGTATCCTAAATTTAATTTACACTCCCAATTTTTAAACGCCCACGAAGATATGAAAACTGCATTGTCCACTAATATGCATTAATCACAATGTTTGCACGTGGAATAACAACGGGTGAGCACACATAAACGCGAAATATTTTCATGCGTGCAGTATCAGGAAATTTGCCAGACTAGTTATAGTAAGTCTAATAGGAGCCCTGCGCGCGTTCGGGGGATTCCTAAACCAGTCATAATATTCGACATTTCCCACTGGGTGGGCATATTTTGTTCGGTTGTCTGTTAGTCTATTATTATCGAACGGCTAGCTTACAACGGTTTTGGTGTTTCGTTTTTGAAACGAGAATTCTTTCATGCCTTTTGGAAAGTAAAGGAGTATGCCCAAAACTAGGGTGATAGTTTGCTAATTATCGCTTTCATTAAATATACCAACACTACACCAAGAATTTTGATATTCAGAAACGGTTTAATTTTAATACAAAAGTAGATGCTCTTTGTTGGAAATTTGGAATTAAAGTAAAACAATTTCACATGCACGAGAAAATTCTAGATGTGAGGCATAATAGTTACTACGAAAATCTTGAAGAGCGTGGAAAATACAAAGTTACAAAGAACAAACAATTTTACATGCAAATTCTCGCCATATGCATAGCATTGTATTTCTAGTTATACGCTATTACACGTATAGCTGTCTCCGTCAAAACTTAACAGTAAGCGAACTCTTTGAATTTTAAATCTGACACCTATTGTTAAAGAAAAGGAGTCATATATTACACCAAGGGTCGAAAAAGAATTCATTTGAAAGAAGAACATTCTAGCTTTCGATTTAATGCATTGCGTTACGGAAGTCGAAAGCACGTTTCTGAAAATAAGTTTGTGGTTTGTAAAGCTCATCGAATTCGTACAAAACCCTCACACCTTGCCTCCGGGTGATATAACAATAAATCTGCACGGATTAAGAAAGTACATGAAATTGACACCTCAATACAGAGGGTAAAAATTGAAAACAACTGTATTTTGTGCACGTTTGATACCTACTATCCTGCTCCACTGGCGTGCCATGAAATTTAGGGGGAGGGGCTTATCGCACGATGTGGCAGAAACTACTATTTTTCTTGCACTAGCTCGTACACGCTTTATTTCAACTCTTGTAAATTACATGCACGTTCCAGTACCTATGTTTTCTTAAACTGTTTAGTAAATAAAAAAAATACTTCTTTCCTAAATATAAAAAACAATCCTGCGTAAAAACAAGGTGTTAAGAATAAGATTTACTTCAATAGCATCAGATGGTGAGAAAAGTGGACATACATACCAATATTTATATTAACAGTCGCCTGCAAGAACTTATCTGAATTATTACACTTCAAGCGACGAGCATTGGAACACACATGGCAATGTGTAGACTAAGGTGGTAGTTATCAATCTGTTTGTATGTTTGTAGTAGTTTGTTTTGTATTTTTCTTGATCTTTTTGGGAATTAAACCACTTATAGTTGTTAAAATCGTATATATTTACGTTTCGATCCATAACCTAGGATCGTTGTCAAAATAATAAAAATTTTAAGTTTGACATTTATGACATAAATTGAAGGTGACTTTGATTTATTAAGGTTTGATATATTTGGTTTGAATACATTAGCTGAATATTTTAAAGTTTAGAAGAATGAGTGCCTTTAATTTGTGTTGCGCCCTGGGAGCTACTTTGAGGTAGCCAATACAATTAACGTGAAATCAGTTGATTAATTTTTGTATAGTTAAATTTCACATAAACTCAATAACTTGAGGATTGGAAAACATTTCTATTTATACGTTTGAGAGGATGGTTAGTAAACAAGTGTGAGAATACGTTTCTGTAAGGCTTAAGCAGCCATTTTTTAAATATTTATCTTGAGGAGGAAACTCATTATGATTTAGGCTACCTCTTTAGAAGATTTTAACATGGTTCTGAAGCGACCCTATGGCGGGTTTAACTTGTCGGATACCAATGTTGTTCTACAAATATTTTATATGGTTCTGAGACGACCCTAAGGCGGGTATACACTTATCAGATACCAATACTGTTTTACGGGGGGCTGTTAATATTCTTATTGTTACGTAATTAGTTATTATCTGTATAAATAGAAATCGTGTATGCAGGCTGTATTTCATGTTAATATCGCAAGGAAAACCGTGGAAAAACTTGCAATGCTACGCAGATATTGGGGTATTTGATTTTCATTTGTTATTTCTTTTGTTATTACTTTTAGTAATGGAATCCATTGTTTACTGAAAGTCACGGAATCTTTTGCTATGCAGTTATTTTTATGTAGGATTATATAAGCAGCTTCTTTGATTTTGCGTTTTTGACGGTTTCCTTTGCTACGTACATCGACGTAGCCTAAAAAAGAATCAAGGAAAGCAAATGACCGGGCTCAATCGGTGAGTAGGAGGGGTATTTCACATACAAAAACAAAGGAAGGCCTGAAATAAAAATATACTCACTCATTCACAACTCACAACTAAATATACACAAAAATCTCTAATTAAAAAAAATATGTACAAAAGTACAGTAGTACAAAAAAATGAACAATCCATAATTACAAGCTACACATATCAACAAAATCAAAAGAAATCATTTTTAAAATGGCGAGCTGCCGTTTTTAGGTACCAACCCCCTACATTACTTAACAATAAAAAAACCCAAATGCAACACTAAAAACCACAGCTCTAAATTATTGTAAATATAAAATTACATATACCACATTGGCACTACAATGTCATAATCTAACAAAAATTAGAACTCCAAAAAAAAATAAACTTACAACTACATACATACAATTAAGTGGAGAAAATGATCATAATAAGTGCAATATTAATATTTTTTATTATCTCACATCACGATAATGATTTTTAGGCTACCAAATGTAGTTATCAAATGGTGCAAATAGTGCATAAACACTCACCTTGGGATTGACAACGTAGGACTGGCTCCAACCGTCTCTAATGACGGGGTGATGCAGAGGCGCGTATGATACCGCTTTGGAGATGCGCTCCCATCACAAAAAGGGACGGCAGGCAATTCAATGGGCGGAGCTGGAATAATTTCAAGTGAAATTTCGTCAGGAAACGTACTTATTGTAAAACGGTAAGCTATACAGGATGTTTTGGAGTAGTAACAGAATCTACGTAAATGAATAGCGAATCAAAAGGGGCGTGGTTTTTAACTTACCCTGGAAAGTGAACGTAACACTTTTGTCAATAATTTTTGCGTCCTCCCATTTTATTTTATGACTGAAGTCTTATGCATGTTGGCAAATCAAAGATTTTTTAAATTTTCGCGTGTTTATATACAATTTATGTTCTTTTAATCGAACTTTAAATGGTCTGGAACTTTCCTTTATATAAAACTTGCTCCATTCGCATGGTATTTTCTAGATGTAGTTTTTTGAACTTTGTATTGCGTTTTTGGGTTTTGTATTTGTTAATCGTGTTCTTGGTGTATTGTTGGGTCTAAATACTGTTTTGATTTTGATTTTGTTCCCTATTCCTTGGATTTTTTCGGAGAATTCTTTTATGTAGAGTATTGATAGCATTTTTTGATGCGTATCGTTGTTTCTGTTTTCTTCTTTTTTATTTTTGGGACTTTATTCATATTTTTTTCTATTATTCTTTGACGATACTTGTTTTTTATTAGTGTACATTTGATTAGGTATTTCTCTTTCTTTAAGATTTCTTCGTTTTATGATATTAATTACTCTATCATACATGGTTTTGAGAATTCCTCGTTTCCTGAACTTTACAGTAACACCAAAATCAATATCAACATTTGAAATAATCAGCTGTATTGAGAAAATAGCGAACCAACTTAAAGAAGATCAAGCAAACGAATTTAGAATACGATGCAAATTCGAAATAGAAAAGAATCACAAAACAAAACCAAATGTAAGTAGTAACGAAATAAAAGCAATTTGCAATCTAAAAAAGTTAGCTAAGAGCGAGTCTGGCTCGCACTATTAAGGTTCCGTACCAATACTACAGCGAGCAATCAATAAACCAAATTAAGCTGTTTTGATTTTTATGTATACTTAAATCTTATCCAAATTTGATTGTGATAACTGAAAAATGAATATATTGTCCCACATTGTACTGGCACATTAGTAATATGTTGTCTATTACTGTGTTTAAAAATTTTTTCCCGGCAACTATTACACTGTCAAAAAACCTGCAGTTTTCCGATAATCTATGACTCAATAGCTACTATCCCTATTATAATAAAAATTTTACCTTTGGAAATATAGGAGAACAGGGGGGGCGGTCATTTTTGGCACATTTTGAGCTATATCATGAAGACTAATGGACCGAAAATTATAAAAAATATATTTTTAGAAGCCTTTTAGAATCCTCTTTCAAATGATACCTTACACGATATATTTATTAAAACTTTTTTCTTTTGACCGTCATTTTAATCAAAAAATATATTTTTCTATTTTCTGACTATCAATATATGAGCGCGCCGTAAACACCTAGCATTACGCCAAATTTCAAATTCCTACTTTACATAGTTTTCGAGAAAAGCCTCTGTATCAGACGGACGGACGGACACGAGAGTGATCTTATAAAGGTTCCGTTATACCTTATAAGGTACGGAACCTTAAAAACGATAACTCAATTATAATTCTACCTGCTGACAAAGGCAATGCAACAATAGTAATGGATAAAAACGATTACAACGCAAAAGTCTACGAACTGTTAAACACTGAGAATTACAATAGTTTAGAAACGAACGCAACAAAATCAATTGAAAATAAAATATACAAAACTCTATATAAATTTAAAAATGAATTCGAAAACAAAGAAAGAAACAAACTGGTTCCACATTACAGTAAACCACCCCATTTTTACAGTCCACCAAAAATTCATAGAAGAGACATTCCTTTGAAACCTATCGTAAGCTCCATAGATTCAGCATACCATAATTTAGAAAAATTTCTCCTAAAAATTATAAATTTATTAGCAAGCGAAACGAATTTTTTCATAAAAAACAACCAACACTAATTAGAAAAATTATCAAACATCAAAATTGAAAATATACACACAATAGTAAGTTTTGATGTAGGAAATTTCTTCACAAATGTCCCTGTAAACAAAACGCTTAATATTATAAAAAAACAACCTACAAAAAGATGACAACCTTAAAGAAAGAACAAAACTAAGTATATCATCGATCATGGAATTACTTGAGTATGCGTCAATACCACAAATTTTCAAATAAATGACCAATTCTACAGACAGCGCTTCGGAATTACGATGGGAAGTCCACTATCGCCAATCTTTAGTAATATATTCATGGAAGAATTCACACAAAAATTAAAACCACTAATCTGAGGGAGATACGTAGATGATGTCTATGCTATTTGGCGTTATAATACAGAACTAATTAAAAATTTTTAGATTCAATTAACAAATTAAAACCAACTATTAAATTCACATATGAATTAAAGCAACATAGAAAACTTCTATTTTCAGATATTCCAGTTAGCAAAAACGGTACAACAATTAATACATTAGTGTACAGAAATCCAACACACAAACAGATACTTAAACTTCAATTCAAACCATCCACACTGTGTCAAACGAAGAATTATCAAAACCATGTATGATAGAGCAAAATTAATATCAACCAACGAAGAAATCTTAAAGAAAGAATCACACCTAATCAAATGTACGCTAATAAAAAAACAAGTATGCTAAAAGAATAATACAGAAAGAAATGAATAAAGTCCCAAAGAATAAAAAAGAAGAAAACAGAAACAACGATACGTATAAAAAAATGCTCTCAATACCATACATAAAAGGATTCTCCGAAAAAAAATCTAGAAAATAGGAAACAAATTAAAAATCAAAACAGTATTTAGACCCAACAATACACTAAGAACACAATTAATAAAAACAAAACCCAAAAACGAAATAAAAGGTTTAAAAACCTGCATCTACAAAATACCGTGAGATTGTAATAAGTTCTATAAAGGGGAAAGTTCCAAACCATTTGAAGTTCGATTAAAAGAACATAAATCATACATAAAAAATACAAAACTTGAATAATTCATGATTTGCCAACATACATGAGACTTCAGTCATAAAATAAAATGGGAAGACGCAAAAATACATCAAACACTAATAAATGAAAGTCACTTTCAATTTATGTCATAAATGTCAAACTTGAAATTTAACAACTAAGAGTGGTTTAATTCCCAAAGAAGATCAAGAAAAATCAATCTGTTTGTAAACACACAGTGACGAACAAAACTAATTTTAAACCATTTCGCGAGGCACAGAACAAACAACACATTGCGACAAACAATAGCATTTAATATATACAGTGCGGATACAATAACCAAATGGTTTATTAAACCACAAATAGAAACGGAACACAAACTAAAATAAAAAGTCTACAAAAGTAGTTTTAAAGTATTTCTTGCGGCACAGCACAAATAACACAGAATAAGCTTGAACATGTGATCACGATAAGCAATAGTATTTAATATATACAGGGTGGGTGCAAATGTTAGGCGAGCATTTTTCACAAAAATACACCCTCGTTCGGATGAAAGTTATAATGGAGGTCCCGTGTGTGAGTGTTGTCACGAACGTTAAAGATCCCTTGCTTGGAACAGCAAGGGTTCGGCAAAATTCAAAATTTTTCAGGTAAAAAAAAACTCGCTTCCTGGCCAATGTAATACCTTCGGGTGGAAAATCATATGTAGGGGTTTAAGCAACGTGACAGCTACCATGGTACCACACCACGTAAGCATTTGTCAAATCAATAGTTAGCTCAATCAACGTTTGTTGAGAATATTGCAAACATGAAGCGGAGGTTCATGTAAAGGAATTTGTTGGTGCGGATTTATTCTGTAGGCCTATTGATGAAATCGAAATACTGTCAAAGTGACTGGCAACACAAAATGATGAACCTAAAGAACAAATGAAATTTCAATCAAACCAAAAACTTTCGAAACGTAACAATGAAGATAGTAAGCTGTAGAAAGGAAGAGATGAACAGACAGTCGTTACCGAGGACGATTATGCAAAAGAAAGATGGCATGGATTTGTTTTGCCGTCACATTGCTAAAGTATTAGGAAATTTGCCACTGGTTCAGAAAACATAAGCTTCAAAACATTTAAATATATTCCTATCAGATTATGAAATTATGACAGCTATAAATGCATGAGCATCACAAAGTTCATCATCTCTGCACATGTCTTCTGTAGACACCCCTGAATTAACAGAATGCTATGCATCTACTTTAATCGAAAGTGTCTATGAGTAGCCCAGGGCATAGCAACAGTGTATCAGATGGCGCGAACTTACATTATTTACCAGAACCAGTCCATTACAAATCAAGCCCTAGTTCTGCCATGTCAACCTCGCCAAAACCTACTGATTTATCATTCCAGACAAATGAAGAAAGTCGCCAGATTTGAGAATTTTTGAATTTGTAAACTTACCTAAATGTTAAAAATAATTTTTTTTCGGTACTTATAGCGTTTCTTAGTTCTTTTAGTTGAATGTCGTCATAAACAAAAGAAAGTATAAAATTAAACTGTTTCTTATTTAAACAACAGTAGCATCTAAATATTGTGTCATCACCCATTAAGTGATTGTTAATCAACACGGAATAACTTCCTCTATGCAATCTATTTTTAAATAAAGGAATTGCTGCTTTTCTTTTCTTTCTGATATATAATATCAAATAGTTATTATCGTTTCTTCTTCCTCCAACGAAGGATTCAAATTTGAATCGAGTTGTAACATACGACCTTTTGTATAAAAAAAAAAGGGTTACGTCGTATTTATATCGCACTGGCTTGTTCGCCAGTGCGACAGTATCGTCACAAACTCACGAAACAGCTTTATTTTAAATGAACAAAATTAGTCAACTATGTTGTACAAAAAGAATAAACAGGCATCGTTCTACCAATTTGGAATAAATAAATAATATGTGATTTCTATTTACACTGAGAAAATTGCCGCTTTTCTCGTTAAATAAATGCAAGGCTACCAAGCAATCGTTCTAATAGGTTAAAAAGAAAAACACGGGTAAAAACAATAGAATGTGATATATTGATTCCGTTTAAGTCATTTACATCAGGCATTTTTTATTTATCTGCACGTCAACTATCAAACTTTTATGTGGCACTATTAACTAACAACTGGGAATTTCAATACCATATATGGTGTCACTAGCCTCTAGGTTTCGGTATTTGTACCAATGCCGGCTATAAAAAAAATTAAGTAAATGACGCCTTTGTCGTTTCTTAGACAATTAAATTGTTTCACTTAGGATTCATAATATGCTGCTACGTACCTGAACGTAGCCGGAAGAAAAGTAAATACCAGGATAACTACCAACCGCTGAGAGTGGGGGATACGTCTACATACCAAGAAAACAAAAAAATAAAGTACATCGGCCACGATTATCTATTAACACATAAAAATAAATAAAGGATTCTGTACAAACAAGCAAAAGGAAAATAAATTAAGCGTTAGTATTTTACAGCCAACAATTATATTATACGGACAATTTAGGAATCTAGATACGAAGTGCGCATCTCGTATTTACACAAAATAAAATTAATCAGTATTAAATGAACCCGTGAGAGCTTTTGTCAAGCGTTTTTCAAAATTTCACCTAATAATTTTTGTAAAATAAACTATTCCGTAAAGCGAATAAACGTGTGCGTTCTTTTGACAAGCATGTTTAAAAATAGTACATCGCACCTATAGAGCGATAATATCGAATCGCAGCAACAAACAATAGTTCTACAATGTGACGTTTCTTGTCACGTAACTACACCAAACGTTGATACGGAATATGCCATTGACGCACACAAAAGAAAACAAGTTGCATACCTGTAGGTGCCCCGATACTTAGCTTACAATCCGTCGGGGGTGAGTCAGCATAGAAACGCCATGGTCGTCAGGATCTGTTTACCCTACTAACCCTAACTGTAGCAGCGATCTACGGACAAAAGCAGTTGGTCTACAGACAGAAGCAGTTGTTCTACATATTGGAAGAACCCATTTGGCTTCCAACTAAAAAAAGCAAATACGCGCTGTTACGGGCCAATTCAGCACTACGACACCAAGGGATGGATCGGAATCCGTGCGCGGCCTAGCTCTAGCCGGTGAGGGGTGGGTATGATAAAAGTCGTAGGGCGGGATTGCTAAACGCCCTAAGATGACAATTATAGTGGGGCGTAAACTTGGTAGTATGCCAAAAATCGGGAATGACGGCAAAATGGGGTGGGCACCACCAGTAATGTCACTGTGTTAGATATATTCGGGGCTTTCGTTAATGGTCGAGCAAACGCCCCTGCACTTGTTATAATAAGACAATATGAAAATAAATAAAAACTCACGGTGTAGAATGTACTGATTCACCCTACTCACGCAAATTACTACAACAGAATAATGCACCTGGATTATACTCTTAACTCTACAAACGCATGGCTGAAAAGAACACATTAATTAAACACAGTAAGTAACATAAACAAAGGTGTATATAAGCAAATGTAGGTACGGCGTATATTGACTACGCCACAGCTACGATCAAATTAATTATGATAACTAACCAAAAGTAACAACTAGGTGGAAGTTTGCACTGGCCAGAGCTACCAAAGATATACTTGTGAGTACAATTATTTCTAAGGTGGGGTAGGATTGAATGCACCTGGACCTCACGGCAGTACGGGTTCTTAGGTTTGACGACCAAAAGAGTGTAGACTATAGCCCGAAATATCACGCGTGTTACACCGGGTGCATGCAAACCTCCGGTAACAATGTGGACGGTAGACGTAAGTCTACTTGAACTATTTAGGCGCTACAACTGGTACAGTCTTACGTTACGAAACAAGTGGTACAATTTGAAAAAGTATCGCAGCTTTAAAATTTTACGGACTAATAGATACACAATGCGCACACAAGCGGCTTTCTGTTTTACACGGTTTACTACAGTGAAAGTAGGGTAAATACGGGGCAAAATACACTATCTACTTTTAGCTTTACTGACGGTAGATGCAAGAGAACATTCTATAGTTCAGGGTAAAATATCCCAATACCAGCGTGCGAACTAGTTTGGTCACTCAGTAACTACTACAGTGCAACGCTTACCTTGAAGAGTTTGTGGGGTGAATCAGGTCACTATAGACACAGCGAGGAGAGTGGGTGTCGGGATAATGCAACCTCCCCACTAACTTTACCATAGGTGTGTGTTAATACATCAGGTTCCCGACTAAATCGGTTAATTACAGTGTACGGCAAATGTAATCTGAGGTCACTTTTCTTTCATCCAAATAAACTCCCACTATGAATTGGTATTTTATAGGTATAATAATGACGGTATATAAAATCGGATGTTAGAGTGGACCTACAAAAGATTAATTAAAACACACCCAAACGTAAAACGCGACTCGACATTTTTTTAAAAATTTGACAATTCCCCACTCTCACTTTCTAGCCTTCCTCGCAATTTTGAAAAAGTGTACAGTTTACTTGACTGTCCTTTATCACAAATCGGCATGTTTAATATGCTTGCTAAAGTGAACTATATAATACTAAACGTTGAATTAAGCCGAACGTTACAGCGCAAGACACCTTCTAGTTATTGAACAGAAAAACGTGCATCGCTTTTTGAAATACGGAGACGAATAAAATGTAGAAAATACTTTGGCGTACAGCTGTAAAATCAAATTCAACCATCGTTCAAACAACACGAATTCGAACTGCAAATCCTGGCTTATCGAAGCGCGGTAAAACTGAAAAACACGGTTTTATCGGATAGACCATATAGACGAATGTTTAAATGAAAAACACATAAGAAGCAATTATACGCTATCGGAAGGTTTAACAAATTGAAGGTTACCTAAACAGGATGTAAACTATTTAATTTATCGAATAACTTTTCGTTGTAAAAGAAAAAGGGATTTTGAGTTAAGGAATTTATTCAAAAGCGTGTTTATTATTAATTATGTTGAAGGATTTGACACATTTGTGGTAAAACGCGCTTATGAAAGGGTTGTTGAAGAATTTAATGATTGGAACGGAGTTTATTCGAAAGAGTAATGAATGAACAAGGGAGAAAAATAAGGTAATGAATTTATGCGGAAAATAAACGTAACAATGCACAATCGGTATTTAAACTTTTATTATACTTTTAAATAAACCACATATTAATAAATAATTATAAGAAATAGTTTAAATATAAGTAAACTTTCCGTTCTGAATAGACCTGCACCTTTAAGAAGTTCTACATTACTAGAACGGGTAGAATGGATTGAAAGTTCCAGTGATCTAAAAATCCGAACTACAGGTTTAAGCAAATTAGTGGGGTCTCCAGTGAGGAATTAGATTAAGACAGGTTCCCGAAAGAAGCCAGCATCTTTTTCGGTACTTAGAGTGGCAGAGACTCTAGGGGGTCGGTATTGCATTCTAAGACACACTACTGCAATGTAGAAGGCAACGGGAAACCACCATATATATTACCTCCGAAGTACATAGCAAACTTAAATTGTTATTTAAGACGATGGCATCCTCTAGGGTAAAAAATTCCAGATTTAAAATATTCTCCCAATTCAGATCTCCGGGAGGTGACTCCTTCGAAGGATGTGATCGGAAAATTTAGAAAAAAATTCTGAAACATTCTGCCAGTCGAAGCGTGGAATGTAAGAAACATGCAGCAAGTAGGTAAATGAAATGACTACGTTAGCACTAGACCTAGTATAGATCAGCAAAGTTAGGTGACCAGAGGCGAGGGATTTTTGGAGCGTAGACTCTATATTAATTCACACAGGATTAGAGGAAGGAAATTCGGGTGTGGAGATAGTTATGCGAAAAAAGATAGGACAACGTGTAGAAGACTATTTACAAAAGAACGAAAGAGTACTCATGGTTAGATTAGAATCTAAACCGGTAAACACAGTAATAATACAAGTATACATGCCCACCTCTAGCTACAGTGACGAAGAGGTAGAACCGATCTACAAAGATATGGAAGACATACTAACATACGTAAAATTTGCATAACCAACGTGACCTAAGTCATAAATAACTGAATAATTGGCTACTAAGTTAATCAACTTCTCTTCATGTGCATTGGAAAAAGTAATTTTATAATACGTCTAACCTCTTTGTAGTCGGCGTCAATCTTGGTTCTCCATTAAGTGTCATAGTGTAATTTAGCAATAGAGTTTTCAGTACAGATGGGATTTTTGAATGCTGCAACCCAAATGTTAGACCTCGAACAAGGGTTTTAATTAATGTTTATTTGGAACGTGCCACAAAGTTATTATTAATCATTTATATATTGTTTGTTAAGAACAGAGTGTTCATCTTGTAATAAATGCAGCGGACGGACCTCAACTTTCTGTCTCGAATCAGTCTGTAAAACACCTAGCGCTGGTACTGTATTGCATATTGTAAATTGAACGTCAGTATAATATTTATGGGTATAGATTTAAATATCACTTGTAGAGGAACGTTCAATTGGTTATAGAAAAGATTCTGGCCACGATTATTTTTAACAGGTTCACTGCCGAGACAAAATTTTTATTTTTGCCCCGGGCGCCAAAGTATTAATTTGTTCAGAATCTTTTAGCAGTATACTTTCACGCAAACAAAATATAAGTTTGTGACTTATTAAAATTTTTACGATTGAAAATTAAAAATTGTCCGATATGACCGCTCTGGCGTAGATGGCAATAATCAGTATACCACGCCGCGCAGTCAGCAAAAATTTTTTTCTTAACCATCCTCCCGAGTCTTTACGTTCGAACGAGTCCCACGATAGGCTTTTTAAGGTTAGGTTACTGTTAGAAATAGATATTATTATTAAAAAACACAAATCACTTAACACGCATATTAGAACAGTCTTGTTTTTTTGTTGCTAAAACTATTACAGACTGTTTTGATATGCGTGTTAAGTGATTTGTGTTTTATGTTTTAATAATAATATCTATTTCTAACAGTAACGTAACCGAGGACTCGTTCGAACGTAAAGACTCGGGAGGATGGTTAAGAAAAAAATTACTGCGCGCGGTCAGCAATGGCGGCTACCCCTCACTCCCAGTTCTTCCAGGCGCCTTACACTTGATTACCGTTGTACAGTCGACACCATCTATTCATTTGCGGTTTATGTTGAATGCGCTTGCTATTCGAATTTTGTGGGTGTATTGAGTGGCTTTATAATATAACTTCATGCAGATATGTCTTAAAATAAGCGTACGTTACGAATACTAGCACTAGCTAGAGAAATGCAATCAAAAAGATGTAAGTTTTCTTTTTAGTACAAACGTGTTTTGGATTATAGGTTAGTTTTATTTTAGATGAATCAAATAGTGATAATGACTTCAGTTCATTTGATTCGGATATAGTATATTGTGTCACAAAGCAGAAAGTGAGCATTAGCAGCCCGCAGCTATTAGATGCCTGAGCGAGCGAAGCGAGCGAGAGCAGGTGATAGCTAAGGGCTGCTAATGCATTTTTGCCTGTGTGACACAACTGTTTTTCGCCTAGCATTAAAGAAAAAAAAATAGGAAAAATAACACAAAATAAAGAAGGTTAATAACATTTGACGTATTTATTTATTATAGTAATTGATATTTGAAACGTCAAAGTCGCAATAAATGAATCTCAATGATAGTCATAGGTGTCTAGATTGTGAAAAACCTACAAAATCATGCTGTTATGAGTTTAGCGACCCTAGGGCCGCAAAGGTTTACTTTCAGTCACATTTTTAGGGCAAATATGATTCATTTTCATATACGCTAGGCGAAAAAAGATCTTTATGTGCCTTCAAGTTCTGAAGATATAGATTTTTTAGATTCTTCTAATGATGAGATTCCAAATAAAAAATCTCGCACAAATGACTCTTTATTTGATAAATGTCAGCCTAGCACTTCAGCAAACATAGACTTATCTTACATGGATAATGGAGATGTACAGCCAGTAACAGGTGACATCAGCAATATAACTTCTGATCTACATAAAGACAACAGTATTTTTAGTCGCGACGGTGAAGAAGCAGACTATCAGCTACCGGCAGTAACAAACGATAACCTCAAGCAGCATGATAAAAACAAAGTAGCATGGACGGACCCAGTAGGCAAGCATCAACAGTTCAATTTGTAGGAAACTGTACAATCAATCCCTCCTATGCAGCCGCTATATCTTTAGAGGGTGTATCGCCTGCAACCTGTTTTTCTGCGTTCTTTGACAATGAAATTATTGACACAATGGCTGATCAAACAAATATATACGCAACACAACAGTTGCTAGTGGCTGATGCTTCAAAAAAATCAAAACTACATGACTGGCAGCCAACTAATAAAAGAAAAATGCTAAAATTTACAAATCATCTGGAATACATGGGTTTAGTAAAAATGCCGTTCTAGTCACATTATTGGAGCAGGGATCAGCTTTCTCGTAATGACGTGAGATAGGTTTTGGGCCTTTTGGAGCGGCTTTTTTAAAAAAGCTTCTTTAAAAACTCTTCTACCAAATTTATTTTATACAGAAATTACAATTAATTTTAATTTACAAGTATGTTGTATGCAATAACGTGTGGAGATCGAAATAATTCTAAGTTGAAATTCACTTTAATTAAATAAACTAAAACTACGATGAGTAGCTGAACTACCAACAATGTTAAAGTAGTGAAGCTCTAGACTGACTGGCCATCTTGGGCTCTCGAGGGTATTTATGCTATCTGTGCCCCTCACACTGTTTGTGGAAACTGCAGAGCTCATGTCTGCGTATTTCTGTACTTAATACAATGCACTACTTCTTAATTATCTTAATTCTAATAATTGCTGTCTTATAACCTACTGTGAACTGCACCTGAAATATCATGTTGCGTCTGGAATACAATGTCAGTTTCCGTTCTCATTGTATGGCTTATGAACCTTCATTAACCTTTTATTATGTCCTTTAATTTATACATTGTAATAATCTAACTTAAGTTTTCATAATTCTATTTGATTACATATATATCCTATATATCCTATATATATATATATATATATATATATATATATATATCCAAAATTATGAGCCGTAATCGCTTTGAGTTGTTGCTTAGAATGTGGCATTTCTCTAACAATGATGATTGTTAAGAAGGTGACAGTAAATACTCCCTGTATGTTTGTTGTGGTTTGTTTAGTATTCTTCTTAATCGTCTTTGGGGATTAAACCACTCATAGTTTTTAAAATGATCTTTATTAACGTTTCGATCCATGACTTAGGATCGTGTTCAAAATAATAAAAACTTCAAGTTTGACATTTATGACATAAATTGAAGGTGACTTTGATTTATTGATGTTTGAAATATTTGGTTTGAGTACACTAAACAAAAATTTTTAAGGTTTAAATGAATGATTGCCTTCAATTTGTGTTACGGCCTGGGACCGACTTTTTTAGGTAGCCAATACGCTTAACGTGAAATCAGCTGATTAATTTTGATTGTAAAAATTCAATAACTTGGGAATTGGAAAACATTTTTTAACATGTTTCTATTTATACAATTTAGAGGATGGTATTAAAGAATGGATCAAAACGTTAATAAAGATCATTTTAAAAACTATGAGTGGTTTAATCCCCAAAGAAGATTAAAAAGAAGGTGACAGGTTACACAAAATACACCCATTGGCAGATTCACTCATAAAAAGATACCAAGACATTTACATGCCAGGAGAAATAATCTGCATTGATGAGAGCCTTATACCATTCCAAGACAGACTACTGATAAAACAATACATGCCTAAGAAGAAGCATAAATATGGCGTAAAATTCTTCAAACTGTGTCGCGGTAAAGGCTATACCTGGAATTTGCAAATATACGCCGGAAAAGGAGATAACAGAGTTTCAGTTCTTTCAAATGTGGCAATGAATATATCTAAAGACCTTTTGAATGCAGGCCGCACTATTGTTACAGATAATTATTATACTAGCCTCGATCTGGCTAATCGTTTATTGGATAAACAAACACATTTGATAGGAACTTTACGGAACAACCGCAAAGGCAATCCAAAAGAGGTAATGGGGAAAAAATTGAAAAGGGGCGAAATATTTAGCAAAGAAAATAAAAGGGGCATTTGTGTGGTAAAATGGCATGATAAGCGTGACGTGCTTATCTTGTCCACAAAGCATACTGATTCCTCAAAAGTTATAAAAAGATATGCGGAACCCATCAATAAACCGGATACCATAATATACTATAATAGCGGTAAATCATCAATTGATTTGTCAGATCAAATGGCGAGCTACAGTTCTGCTCTTCGTCGAACACTGAATTGGTATCGAAAGATTGTTATTGAACTTCTCTTATGCACAACTATTGCAAATGCATATATTATTTACAATAAACTGTCTCATTCAAAAATGACCATAGGTAAATTTAGAGAAATAATTGTTCAAGATCTGTTGATTGGTAGAAGATTTGCTGTCCCTAACGAAGAACCTGGAACACCACTGGTTACAACAAAGACTTTGAAAAATCATACCTATTTGAAAAAAGAGGGAGTACTGTTACTGTAAGAAAATACTACAGGGGTTGTTACGAGAAGAAAATTATGGATGAAATACCAAAAAATAAAGTAGAGAAAGCTACTACATATTGTATAGATTGTGTGAACTGTCCTCATTTTTGCCTTCCATGTTTCAATTTGAAACATCAAAAAGTGTAACATTATTTCAATTGCTTTTCTTATTTATTACTCACTATGCACTTATTTTTGCTACTTTTATTATCTAAAATTCTTTGTTCTGTCAAATTAAATTAATTTAAAAGTACAAATTATGTAAATCCTCAAAAAAATGCTGTATACAAATATTAGATACTCACGTGTCCGTATGCGCCGGGCGGTCACATTCCTTATACAGTTGAAATATAAACAGACAAGTGGCTGATTATCACAGGATAATCCAACGTTGCCATATATTGTCAAATGAGCGGCAATTTTTAATTTTCCTATTTTTTATTAAGAAATTTATTACTAAATTATCCTTTGGCTGGCCTTGTCTATAGCATTTTATGGCTTTTAATTATTAGTATATAATACATAAATACAGACGTAGTAGTATACTGATTAACGATCCCATTTCTTAGTATTGGTTTTAAGGTATTGGATTCATAATTATCATATGAATTAGTGGTTTTATGTTAACTTTAAGTTCCCCAACTTAGACACAAGTATTGCAATAATTGTTGTTGATATGTATAA
The DNA here is from genome assembly GCA_036346225.1 of Platerodrilus igneus. Lineage (NCBI taxonomy): Eukaryota > Metazoa > Arthropoda > Insecta > Coleoptera > Lycidae > Platerodrilus > Platerodrilus igneus. The sequence continues at coordinate 7,196,003 of JARFIW010000131.1, read as the reverse complement.
AACAATTTATAATATAATATAACAAAAAATTGCTACTAATTTATCTTAATACCCATTCTAACTTGAAATGCTGCATAGTAACTATAATGGTTCGCAAATGCAAACCATCTTACTAGATTTCTTTCGTAACAAGTTTTCAAATAGTAAGTATAATACTCTACTTGAATCTGGAAAATCTTCATCTAAAACAGTTTTTAATATACTTGTTGATCGATTTACACTGATACACATTTTTTTTGAAATTACCAAACTAATTATAATATAAAAAAACAATAGGAACAAATAATAAATCCATAATACATTCAGATAAACATTACTTTGTAATATTACTATAATTTTAATATAATAATTCACTATTAGGTTCAGCTTAAAAATCAGTTTCTTCAACAGCGAAAACTATACTTTCCTAACAAATTATCTTTTAAAAGTATATACATTACCTTCATTAAGAAAACTACTTTTATAGAAACGGATTCCTTTTTTCCAGTATTCAGGCTACCTTTAACCCTTTTGAAGATAAAAATGGCGGTTCAAATAATTGATTTCACCACAAACTGTAAGAACTTAAACATACTTTGCTATAGTGCTTCTTCAGAAACGGTTTCCTTTCAGTACCAGTACGTTTCATAGATGTGAATAATGGAAGGAAACATGAATCGAAAAGTAAATAAAGTTTATTTTAAAAACAGTGTGATTTTATTTCCAACTAAGAGAAACAAGCATCACACAATAAACCACAACAAACTTACAGGGAGTATACGTAATTGATGTTTTCACAAAAATAACTCGACATTTATTTTGTACAAGTACATACAGATGTATATATTTTACAATATTATAATCTAATGCTAAAGTGAAAACCCATAATGTATTCTCTGATTTCCAGATATGGTTTTCAGTTGCTTCTAGAAAGTTTAGGTATAAAAGCTATTCCCCGATTTTTTCTGTTTTAATAAATTAATAATTGTGATCATTTAGTAAACCTTGTATAACAACTTTTCTTCTTCAGTAGGTTTTTAAAATAACTTGTGTCTCTTTTCCTTTTCTTTTGATTGAAAAGAATCTAACTTGTTTGTCAATTTTTTATGATCTGGTTCATTAATTGTTGAGGGTAATGGAAAAATTTACTGGAATTTATATTTTCATCCATTTCTAACATACCTTTAGCAATTTTTATATGTTGGGAAATTATTTTAATTTCCTCTGAAGAAAGGTTTGTATTGTCTATATTGTTAATAATTGCAGTTGCGTCATTTTTAATTTGTTGCTGTTTCCATTCTGTAGGTGCTTTACCTTGTTTAAATGACGTAATTAGTTTTTGAGAATTATCAATGGCAGAACTTTCGTCAATGTTATAAAGTTCTGTATGTAGTAGATTCTTGTTGGTGGCAGTAGCACCATTTAAAATCAAAAAATGAATATGCTTGCATATAACAGATCTTATCAAGAAATCCATGCAACTGCATTTATAACGATGTAAGCAAATATCACAGAAATTGCATTTAATATGACAGCAATTTTCCTGCAATTCTTTTTTAAATATTTGATATTCTTTTTCGTTGCTCATATCCTTTAGGAGGATTACATTTTCAGAATTGTAAACTATATTATAATTTGTCAATGTAACAGCAGAACGATGACATGCGTGAATCTTTGTCATGTGATGAGACGTTTTTCCTTTAACTAATTTAATTAAGCGCTCTACACATTTGTCATGCACAAAACTTAAGAGCATGTGAAGACTCTTGTCCATGCGCTTAATTTTTTTACCATCAAAATACGAATATTTTAAATTTCGATGCATATTTTATAGATGCATGTTAGTATTTATTTTACATTCCTTCCTGTAAGCATATGCCCACTGCTTTTTGATAGAAACATAATTCTCTAAAAAATACTTCTTAAAATCATTCAGGGCAAAATCTGTTAAACATTTCAAAAGCGTTTGTAATTCTTTCTCAAAATCATCTTCATCCAATGTATACTGAACCAAGTTTAAATGTTTATATAAAAATTTTCTCTTTACCTTATCAGCCACCTTACTTAAATTTTTTTGCCAACACCTATCCACCTGCCATGAACAGAAAAGTTGAAACTCCGCAGAGCCCATAATATTTCGCCAAGCATTATAAAATGCAGGAGCCATGTCACTCATAAAAACTTTACAATTTATATTCCCGCATTTTTCTTTAACTTGTTTAAAGAATATTTCAAAAATATAAATATCTTTTCTATTAGAATACATGCAGGCACCTGGGAAGCTTTCACCATATTCGTCTACTACCAATAACGTAGTCATTTCAAAATCGTAAGCGTTTAAGCCATGTGTACTATCAACACATATTATATATTCAGGAATATTTTCCAAAATTTGTTGCTGAGCTGGAGTTATGATTATTAAACAAAAATCATCTTTGTTAAGATTATAGCCCTCTAAATCTTGGCCTTGCTTCTTATATAAAACAATAGGGTTTAAATCTGCATCTCTGGAAAATTCATTAACCCATAATTCAACACTTGTGGCATCATCTTTATGCCTAACACCATCATTTACATGAATTTTATATGCAGTTTTAATATTATTTATATCCTTCCGAGTTAACAAATCTTTCCGTTGGACATGATTGTTTTCAGCACCAATATGCTTTCGTTCACCCATTAGAATTCTAAAATTAAAATAATCAATTTATAGGTACATATTAACAAAATAATCACTAATCGCAATAATGTATATATACGAAACCTTAATATATACTATAAGGAGTCAAAACTATTTATAAAAAATTACCTCGATGGTGGAACACAAGCCAAGAGCTTTTCTGCAACCATTTCTTTGGTGAGTTTTGGTATGCGAATATGTTGCATTGAAATAGCATGTCCATAATGTATATAATAATATTTTGCTAGTATGGAACCAGTTCCTATATCATTTTGTACAACTATTTGACTTGTACAACATTGATTAAGTTTACAGGAACCACTAATTCTTGTAATCTTAGTTTTTAATTTTCGGTTTATAATTCTTCCTGTAAAGTTTTGATTAGCTAGTTTAAGATTTCAAATTAGATTTTATTTACCAGAACGATTACAATTGAAGTAAATTGTTTTTAATTTCTTGTTGTAGAAAGTTGATGCTTTAAAATATTGTACTGCTTTAGTACTTTCTTCATGCATAAGCCAGGTTAAAAATTCTGGAAAAAACAAAAGTATATTAAAATAATGGGTTTATGCGTATGACTATAAAAAGTAAGATAGGAAAGATTTTTAAAAAACCATGAATAAAAGTTATGGTATAAACAGACCACCTTACAATTCGATTCCTACCATTCAATTTTAATGCCAATTCAATCACGTTCTACTCTATAATAAATAATGTATGTCCATGTCTACTTACCTTTATAGCATGCAAATGTTAAAGCTTCCATCAAATTATTGTCCAAATTATGAGTATCATGCAGGTGCTGCCTTAAATCACTATTGCTTACAAAAGAAACATCGCATTCATTGCACTTAAAATTGTGTTGTTTTTTTTCATATGATATTATGTTCTTGCCTTCAAGTTTGTGCTTTTCGTGTAAATGGCGATTTAAATTACTTTGGTTGGAAAACATGTGATCGCATTTAACACAACACACAGGCATAGTTCTTAAATAAAACAAAGAATTTAATTGATAAAGGAACCCTTTCATACAGCGGCAAGAATACAATTTCTCTAACCTGTGAATACTGAATACAATGTACAATACTAGCTAGTCCAAATGTCAACAAACATTTGGCAACGTCGGATTGCTCTGTGATAATCAGCCACTTGTATAAACAGCGGTCAGATTTCTGTTTCAGTTAATTTTATGCAGTCAGTCACTACACAGCGGCCTATATGACCGCCATGGTGTGGGAGGATAGTATGAATGGCGGCATAAATGACCGCCATGGCAGTGAACCTGTTAAGAATTAAGCGAATAATTGTAGATAACATACAAGTAGTAATAAAATTCCGCCAAAAAATCAGGCCTTCGGGTTTTGAGATATAATGTGCTGCAAAAATTCAGGGACAGGCTTTCCGAGGCAATATCCGGATTTATTCTTATATCTGAGTATGTGCAAAAAGCGAAAGTCAAAAGAGGTTGTTCCTGATTTCTGCGCTTGATCTAGAACAACCTTGAAATCAGTTTTGACCTTTTAGCATTTCGATCTTAAAGTTTGTCTTAGAGTAGAAGTGATTGATCCAATTTTCCCAATAGCAGCTTAAGTTCATAATTCTGAATGTATATTACTTTGCTCAGCATTACGGCTTTTTTTACTGCCGGTATATAAAGCTGATCATTCAGAGGCAGCAAATATAAATTGTGAATATTTTTTAAACACAGTAAAGCGGTTTACATTAAAATTGTAACACCGGTGGAACGGATTTCTTGTTTGCTGAAACTGTAGTCATATCGTAAGGAACTACTAAAGTATATTGATTATAAACCAAATGGGAAATTTGCCAATATAAAAGCAAGATAAAAGCATCGTAAAACATAGGGACATAAAACATCAAAATACTATAAAATACTTTACGATCTCTAGTCTGCCTTTAAGATCAAGTTTAAAATAGATTCTTAAATTTATGTACTCGGACTTAACATTAAGCAATCAATAATCGAATATTAGTTTGAAAGTCTTATAATTTAAATAAAACATGACAAGTGATTCGTTAGTTAAATATGATACTAAATTAAAATTTCTAATAAAACAGAGTACATTAAAAATGTTAAACTACATTAACATTAGTAATTCTTTTTTTAATGAAAGTTGTTTTCTTTTGACGGTGGTATTCGCCTGCTGTAATTTGAACAGAACGCATCGATCTACGAGCTCTCCTCAAATTACAACTTAGCTTAGGCTAAGGCAATTATTGTACTTTTATAGTACAAAATTTATAAGAATTATACTTTATAAGAACTAGAACATTGCTCTTCTCAAGGCAATGGACACAGCGAACCTGAAGAGTGCTTCGGCGACGTTTACAGACACAGACATGGACGCCCAATCAATCAACGCGCGTAGATTACGAAAAGAACAGCACTCCGACACAGAGACAGAAACAAAACGGATACAAAAGACAACAGACCACACAACTACAGTCGTACACGAAGAACCATCCGCTGAGCCGACGAAGAAAACACTATCCTACGCCACAGAGACTTCCACTACACCATCCACAAGCACTGCAAAACTACGACAAGAAATCCTACAAGACGTACAAGACTGACATGAGGAGCAACAGAATCCCGCCCATTTTCATATCAACATTTCCAGATTTTATCAGACATGCCAAAGAGATGAAATGTATAACAAAAAGAGACATCAACATACGAGCATCAGGAATAGGTGCAGGAATACATGCAGCCGACTCAGACCAGTTCAGATTCGTTAAGGACTACCTGAAAAGACATGCAATAGAATTTCACACCTACAGACTTAAATCGGAAAGACAATTGAAAGTTGTAATCAGTGGATTGGCCGCAAACATCACATCAGAGGACGTCACAAACGAACTACTGGACAGGAACTACAAGATTACAATCAAAGGACAAACAATACAGCAACACATTCCTAGTAATACTGAAAAACGAACCGACGTCACAGACCATCTACGACATACGTGAACTCCTATACTGTCACACCGTTAGAGTTGCTGCCTTTCAATCGAGGGTAGAGATACATCATTGATCCGCATGCCAACGCTACGGACATTCAAGTTTATACTGTGGATACAGACCGCGATGCATTAAGTGCAGTAAAGAACATTACGCCTCTGAATGCATCAAGAAACGCGAAACGACACCGACATGTGCAAACTGCAGAGGACCGCATCCCGCAAACAATAGAAACTGTACAGCTTACCAACAACTACAGGAACAGAAAAGAAGACACATCAACCACCAGCACCTGTACTGACACAAAACACATCAGACAGCTCCGACACAGACGAAGACGAAGGCTGGACTAGAATCGACCGTAACAAGAAAATACGTTCACGCAACATCCCACAGGAAGCACTGACAAAACCGACAGAAGCGGTTACTGCAACCATTTCCAGCACGCACTGTTCGCCAGATACCGACAGCTCCACCGAAGTAAACATGGACTCCGCTACTGAAAAACGGGAGAAAAGAAGGAGCAGACGATCCACTAAAAACAAGTCGACAAAAAAGACGACACCGACTACCGCCACAACCCTTACAACAAAACCACACATCACCGAAAGGACTACTGCAGCAGCTTCAGCACCTGAAGTAGTCACGACCCTTACAAACACCAACCAAGAAAGCAGCATCAACAGACTACTAAACAAGGCACTAGAATGGACACAGAGACTCATATCGACCTACATGACTGGGGAGCCGGTTATTCCGCTTCTCCTGAAGGCACTGTGCAACATCTTCACGACGCTTAATGAATAAGCAACGAACACGACTACAACTGTGACTACTTTCTTGGAACGCCAACAGAATCAAAAACAAACTAACTGAAGTACGACACTTTCTCACCGAATTTGACATCAACATTGCACTACTCGGGGAAACGAAATTAAACCACAACTACGCACTAAAGATCGCCAACTACACAACTCACAGAAAAGACAAGATTATTTAACCATGACACGTATCAAGCGGAAGAGTAGCCGTACTTGTTCACAGACGAATTACACATCACGCACTACACCTTCCGCAAACGCAGCTAGATGCTGCAGGCGTGGAAATCAACGCAGACGTAGGACTACCGAGAATCATCTCGGTATACCATAGTCCAAGCAGAGCACTATTTTCGCAAGACATCGACAACCTAATACAAGAAGATACCGCTACAATAATCACGGCCGACTTAAACGCCAAACACACTACATGGGATTCCAGAATAAACAATCAGGACGGACTGGCGCTATTCACTAACACACTGGGTAAAGATTTCGACTGCACTGGACCAGACACACCAACAAGAAAACCTTCAAAACCAGATCATCATCCTAACGTACTAGAAATAACACTAGTCAAATATATGCCGTACAACATCACGACAGAAGGCATAGAAGACTCGAGCTCCGACCATCTACCGATAATAACTACGATTCACACAACGTCACATACACAAGAGACGACTAATACCTTGACATCAACAAACTGGAGGAAGTTCAACGAGTACTTACAACACAAAATAACTTCTGGGAACTCGATCGTCGATACACACGAACAAATTGACGTAGCCACAGGATACATCACCAATACACTACAAGAAGCACTAAATCACATCAATACGACAAGAATCCGTAATACTTACAGATCACGACTTTCTGACTACCTTCGCGACATCATAAAACACTAAACGAATTTAGTCCGGAGATGGCGGATAACGAGGGACCCAGCTATCAAAACCCAACTAAACGCAACAGAAGCTGCACTCAAAACTCTACTAGACGAACACAATACGCAACAGTGGACGGAACATATCAACAATGTTCTCGAGACTGAAGGGAATTTACACCGACTCGACAGAGGACTCATAAGGAGACATCAACTATCCAACACACTACTAGACGGACCAGTCAGAAAAATCTACAATGCCCGAGAAAAATCAAACATATTCGCCACAACACTACAAGAAGCATACTCACCAAACCCAACAACACACCAGCAACATAAAACACAAGTAAACGAAACTAGACGAACTACTACAAACGCATCCAGAAGACCACATACCACTTATAACACCAAAAGACACAAAACAAACAATCCTCAGCAACAGAAACGGAAAAGCACCCGGGAAAGACAACATCACAAACCAAGCACTCAAAAATATCACAAAATGCACACTAGCATACATTACGAGAATATTCAACGGTATACTCCTAGAACGACATTACCCAACAGCATGGAAAACTCCAACTACAGTAATGATCCCAAAAACCAAAAAAACAAGTCACACCACCGATCGATATCGCTTCTCGGCGCGATATCCAAGATATTTGAACGACTACTATTTCAATAATGAAACATCACATACGAGACCGACAAGAACAATTTGGCATCAGAGAAAACCAGTTAACCACACTAAAAGTTATACACGTCATAGACCACATCGCAGAGAACTACAACAAAGCACCCGTCACAACAGTAGTATCTTTAGACAAAACGCATTCGACAAGGAATGTCACAGAGGACTCCTGTCCAAACTAGCGACCATACACCAAATACCACTACAATACATACGGCTGTTCGACAGCTATCTCACAGACCAAAAACTACAAGTATGAGTAGACGGACAACTATCACACGTAGCACCTATCACGGCTGGAGCTCCGCAAGGCGGAAGTTCTCCAAGCGGCTCTATTCAACGCCTACATACAAGACACACTATGCAACGACAATGTTAAATGCAGACTCTACGCCGACGACACTATATTCATAATTACTGCACGTCACCCCAGACTAGCTACACAAAGACAACAACGCCAACTGAACACCCTACCCGACTGGTTGGGAAAATGGAGAATCCAAATCAACGTGGACAAAACCGAAGCAATACTATTCTCACGACACCAACTACACCGACACCCTCCGCCAACGTTTGAAGGACTCCCGTGGAAGAGCACCATCCGATACCTCGGAGTCACTATTGATAGAAACCTCTGCTTTCAAAAACACCTAGACGAGACACTCAAGAAAGCAAGACAAATCAAATGTTATCTACATCCGACGCTGACCTTTGACAACAAGTTACCGACAAAAACACGGACCAAAATATACAAAACGCACATCAGACCGATCATTACCTACGGCTCACAAACATGGCTGACGTACCTATCTAAGACAAATGTACGACGCTTAGAGGCATTCTAAAATACCATCCTTTGACTAATTACCGGCACACGGCGGTTCGTCAGAAACGACACAATACGAAACGACTTAAACTATCCCACAGTACACGATACTGTAGAACAAACGCCGTAAAAACGTACCAAACCATAGACGACTCATCACACCCATACATACGAAACGTCGCACCGCTTCAAGGCACGCAACAAACATACAATAAACGCCCACGTCGACTACTACATAACATTAGACAAAGGCACAAGAGAACGTAACTAGTAGGCAAAATAAAAAAACAACTAGAACACAACACAAGACGCAGACCAGTAGGCGGGAAAACAAACACCTAGAATACACGCACGATAAATAACGATACACATAAGTCAGCAAAAACCACGCTGACTACTAGACGCGCCCTGCGAGGGCCAGGATCAACCAGGATGTTTCTTATGGTTTTAATCATCTTCAAATAGTTTATTGCTGGATGTAGTCTAAATTGGGGGTGTTTCGTATTGAATATGTTTTAGTTTCTTAAGAATACAGTCCACATTTAGACACATTACACTTCTCCAAAAGTTTGACTTATTGATTGTGTACACGAATCCTCCTTAAATTCTTTATTTGTGATAGTAGTTTAATAGTTTAAATTTTATCTTGTAAGTAAAGTAGTTTGATAGAATTGTATTTTTTAAATAACACGAGAGTAAGTAATTATAATCGTAAATTTGTATTATTTTCACTTGCTTACTTGTAGTAGCACCGAAGATGGCTAACGCCGAAAAAACTCTGCTGTAATTTATATATATTTTAATTATTATAATATTTTTACACGAAAATACCCTTTGTGTTTGGAATTTATTGATATTATACCTCAGTCTTATATGGTTCAAGGTGCAAAAGATACCCCGAAAAGCAGGTAAACAGGTTGTTGATGAGTAATTAAGCAGCATGAAAAGAAAAGTGGAGTATACTCTATGTATTCTTAACGAATAAAGTTGTTATAGTCAGTTATGTTAACGTACCATGTAAATATGTTGTCTAATTATTAAATAGATTAATGATTAATGGAAAACATTGGGTCTTCATTTATCAAAAATTAAATGAACCAAAAAAGCTAGAGTATTGGACTCTACAAAAAGTATTCCTTCGTAGACGAATGTGGTTATTGATAATTACATACATTTATAATTAATGTGTATAAATCGAATAACATTAAAGCCAGCTTAGACATGGCAGCCAGAGATATTCTGGGATATACACAAAAAGAAATTAAGAAACCATGTATAACAAAGGATATCCTGAATTTAATAGAAGAAGGATGAAAATATAAAAATAGATTAGACGAAACAGGAAAACAGAGATACATAGCCATAAAATTGGAAATTATTTGCAAATGCAGGAAAGCTAAAGCACAATGCATTGATGAAAGGTGCAAAGAGGTATAAACATTGATGAAAATAGGAAAGATAGACGAAGCATACAAACTAATTAGAATCAATTTTAAGGATATAAAACCATATAATATAAAATATAAGGGACACGGAAAAAAACACCATTATAGAAAATGTAAAGAAAGTGGTTAGATGGCAAGAATATACAGGGAAAGGAAGTAACAGCATTAGAACAGGAATCAGACATTGAAAATGATCACTTGGGATATCCTATACTTCGAGAAGCGTTTGAATTAGCATTAAAGGGTCTGAAAAATGGTAAGTCGCCATGTTCAGATAAGGTGTGAGCAGAAACTCTAAAAGCCGCTGGACATGCAGCAACAGAACGTCTCTTTCAACTTGTAAGCTATATGTACGAGACAGGCGAGATACCCAAAGATTTCAAAACGTAACATTATAGTCACTATACCAAAAAAGAAAGGCGCGGATAGATGTGAAAATTTATGAACAATAAGTTTGACAGCACACGTGTCAAGAATATGAACTAGAATTGTACAAAGACGAATGGAAAAACAAGTTGAAGAAATACTAGGAGAAGAACAATTTGGGCTTACGCGAAACAGGGAAACACGAGGGACTATTTTAGCTTTGAGTGTGATAATGGAAAAGCAATAGAAAAGGGGGAAAGCGTGTATATAGGGTTTGTAGATCTGGAAAAAGCATTCGACGATGTAAAATGGAAAAAAATGTCCGAAATACTCAAAATGATTGGAATAAGTTTTAGGAATAGACGGATAGTACATAACTTATACAAAGAGCAAACAGTTGTAATAGAATAACAGCAGGAACGTAGAGAAGTAAATATTAGGAAAGGGGTGAGACAAGGATGTGCTTTATCCACATTAATGTTTAACTTGTACATTGAAGAGGCAATGAATACTGTCAAATGAAGGAAGACGTTTGGAATTACTATGCAAAGATAAAAGGTTAATATGCTTAGATTTGAGGATGATATAGCGGTATTAGCATCTAGCAAAGAAGAGTTAAAAGTTAAAAACAGTTCTAACAGAGAGATACGGTATGAAAACTAACAAAAATAGTTCTAGTATGCAAAGGAAGGGAAATTAAATCAACAACAAGAACACAAATAGGTAACGAGAACTTACAAGAGGTTAAGAATTTGTGATACCTAGAAAGGCAAATAATGCAAGATAGGTAAAGCACAAAAGATATAGAACAAAAATTAGCACAGGGTCGTGCTAAATTTAACAAGAAAAAGCAACTACTGTGTTTAAAGACAACAAACATAGAAACAAGGAAAAGATTGCTTAAAAAATACGTGAGAGCACAGCACTGTACTGATGTGAAGGCTGGACAGTAGGAGAAGAGGACAAGAAGAAGGTAGAAGCCTTTAAAAAGGGGTGCTACAGACGTATGATGAAAAAATCATGGACAGGCTAAGTTAAGACCAAAGAGGTGCTAGAAATGGTAGGGGAAGACAGAAATATGTGAAAAACATTAAAAAAATAGGAGAGATAGGATGATAGGCTACATACTATGACACGAGGGAATAGTGCGGAATATATTAGATGCAGCGATAGAAAAAAAGAGAAGTAGAGGTAGGTCGAGGTTAAACTATTGCACACAGAGAGTGAAAGATGTGGGCTGTAGAAATTTCAGAGAAATGTGCAGACTAGCTCAAAACATAAATAAGTTGACGTACGCTTCCAACCAGTTTCAAGACGGAAAATCTAATGACGAAAAAATAAGTACACTTAAATCTGATGATTATTATAAACAAGTTACAAATGTTGGTTGTGCGAAAGGATATATTGGAAAAACTATTAATTCGACAAATGCTCAGGTGCTGGGGGAATTTGGCAGCCACAGGCTGCTTACCCCCCTTCAAATACCTTACATGCGATTTTTCAATGCTTCACCCGAAGGTACTACATTGGCCAGAAAGCGAGTTTTTTTACCTGGAAAATTTGGAATTTTGCCGAACCCTTGCTGTTGCAAGCAAGGTAGAGATCTTTAACGTGCGTGACAACACACACACGGGACCTCCATTTCACCTCTCATTCGAACGAGGGTGTATTTTTGTGAAAAATGCTCGACTAACATTTTTCAAACGTACCGTGTCGGGATTTGAACACGGGACCTTGGGCCACCCCTTTACATACCGCTGAATATCGGGGAAATAGGGTATATAATTGTAAAGCAACAGAAGGTGACCGAACTGCATCTAACAAGAAGGAACAGCGGCTATGTTCAAAGACAACAAATATAAAAGCAAGAATAAAATTGTTCAGAGCAATGTGTGTAGTACAGCAAATTATAGTCTATGAAATAGGGGCAGTAGGAAAAGCATACAGAAATAGATAGAAGCCTTCTGGAATGTTGTGGTTCAGATGTATGAGGATGATAACAAGAACAGACGAGATTAATAACAAATAGATAATATCAATAGTGGAGGAATAAAGATATCTGTGGAAAACAAAAAAAATAATAGGAGAAATAGAAGAGTAGGATACGTACTAAGGCATTTTTGGGGAATAGTACGGGATACATTACAAGCAGTGATAAGAAAAGAGAGGTAGAGGTAAACGGAGATCAAACTTTCGATCGCAAATAGTGATAGATGCAGACTGTGCTAAATTCAGAGAAATGTGAAGGTTGGTTCAGACTAGGAAGCAATGGCGGTACGCATCTAACCAGATCCAGGACTGAAGACCTGTTGATAATGTGTATAAGTCGAGCTTTTAATATTAAGTACTTACCATTAATTGGGCGGTTGAAACATAGCATGAGGTGCTTTGTCGCGGTAAGCTTCAGTTATTTGTACCATTGAGTAACGAGTAAAACAAAATTATTTGATAAATTAGTGTGCACGGCCAGGTATTCGTATAAACGCTTTTAAAATTTACAATCTTACAATGCCTATAAAAGTGAAGCAATGTACTTGTTTAAGAGTTTAAGTTAAGGGTGCAAATTGATCATTGTTGAACCAAAAAGCAGACGAGGTTCAAGATTGGATTGAACTTGAAATAACAGCTGCACTTAACAAATGTATTGAATTTGGTGGCAACTACCAGCAAACATTAAGCCTCTGCATTTGTGAAAAGAAGGATACCATTCTTCATTAAATTCAAGAGTCAGTGGCGCATCCTGAGAAATCTGGATGAAGTATTTCCAGGAATCAATGTACAATGTTTTAATTCTTTATGCTTTTCTTTCCTATGGCAAATTTTAATTTGTGTGTGGTATTTATTGCTGTATTTAGTTGGTTAAGCTTCTACGTTAAGTTAATTATATTAAGGGATTAAAACAGCAGAAGAATCTGATTAAACTATTAAAGAAGAAAAGGGGTATAATTAAAGATCGTACTACTACGAGGCTTGTTTAATTGAAACCTATCTTTGTTTCAGGAAAAATTTATTGACAATTAAATTTACAAATAATTACCACTACGATTAAGGCACATATCCCATTGTTTCGTCAACTTATGAATACCCTGCCCTAAGAAATTTTGTGGTTGCTGCTCGAAGAATTCTTTCACGGCATTTTGTACTTCTTCGTCCGACCGAAAACGGTTACCGTTTAACGCTTTTTTCAGTGACCCAAAGATGTGAAAATCGCAAGGCGATAAATCAGGACTATAGGGTGGATGCTCTAATATCCTTCATTTCTTTTGCTGTAGATTTTCTTTTACTACGTTAGCAACGTGAGGTCGAGCATTGTCGTCAAGCAGAATGACACCACGTGAAAGCTTCCCTGGACGTTTTCGTCTTATTGCTTGATGGAGCTTGTTCAAAGTTTTATACAGATTTGCGTTGATGTGCGCCCGAGGTTCTGTAAATTCTATCAACAAGGGTCCTTCATGGTCGAACAAAATGTCAACATGACCTTACCGGCAGAAGGTTGAACTTTAAACTTCTTTGGTGGCGGAAAATTTGCGTATTTCCATTGCATCGATGACAGCTAACTGGATGGTTCAAAATAATGGCACCAAGATTCGTCGCCAGTAATTATTGACGAGAGAAAATCGTTACCATTTTGCCTGTATTCCGTGAGGTGAGATAAGCACATTCGCAAGCCTTTTTGGATCTCTGACAAAAGCTGAGGAACCCATTGCGCACTAACTTTGCTGTAGCTTAGTTCGTGTACGCTGCTATGAACAGATTCGATACTCACACCAACATTTTCTGAAATGATTCTGATTGAATCTCGACGATTTTCTTTAATCAGGCCTTCCACACATGCCATATTCCTGTCTGTTGACGCAGTACACATTGCACCTGGTCGCGGCTTATCATTCGTCCCTTCGCGTCCATTCTTAAATTTTCGACACCATTCCTTGACAGTTGGATACGCAAAACATGCGTTTTCATAAACTGCTTGCATTCGTGTATGAATTTTAATTGGTTGCAAACCTTCAGCACACAGAAATTGAATGACCGCACGCTGATCACATTTGGTCGGATTGTTAACAACAAACATCATTTCAAAGTCACAATACTTAAAATCGCGTCAAATATTTACGAGAGAAACTGACCAGTGGGAAGTTTACAAACACCACTAACATTGCAAAAAGTCAGTTGAGTGATTACAATTGTTTCCAAGGCTAACCTGATTAAAGATGGGTTTCAATTGAATAAGCCTCGTAATATAAAAACCTGTATATAGATTATAATTGAAAAAAAAAGCCGTTGATAAATTATAAGATAAAGTTAAATTTGTTGAAGTAAATTTAAGATTGGAAAAGCTACAAAGTTTACTGGTGGGAATATCATTTCAGGATAATATTGAAATGATAGTACCCAATGAAAACTATGATTCACAATTAGAAGAACGTATGGCACTTGAAATCCCATATCATAGTTTAGTGGCACTTTGCACATATGATAGCCAGTCCTATATTTTACTATTATTTGCCATATTAATTATTATTGCGTGTATTGTAATTACAACTAGTTTACTTAATCTTAATACGGCCTGGGTATATTTTCAAGATCTATTTTTATATTAACAAATTATTCTACACGATGTAAAATAAATAGGTTTAGTGATAAACCGCGTTATGTGTATTTTATTGAATTGCATCAGCTTGCCTCTAACTATTGCTAATTATGAAAATAAGATAAGCGTTTCTAGACTATTATGGTATTGTTCTGAACCGACTTACACCTCGAAGAAGTTCTTGAATACTAAAACAAGTAGAATGGCCGGTGTGTTTCACTGAACTAATGAACGGGGTCTTTGGTGAAGAACTAGACTAATACAGGTCGCGAAAGAGAGCAGCAGCTCTTTCGGTACTTAGAGTGGCAGATACCTTAGGCGAGTTATGACATTCCAAAACACATTACTGCGATATGGACGACAACGCGAAACCACCACATTACCTCCCAAGAGACAGCCTACTAAAAATGTTTCTTAAAATGATAGTATCCCTTGGGGTAAAAGATTCCGAAGTAAAATAGTCCCCCACTTGGATCTGCAGAAGAGACCACCTCGGGATGTGATCAGAAAGTTTAAAAGAAGAGCTGGGCATATTTTGCGCGTCGGAGAGTGGAATATCAGAAGCTTGATGCAAATAGGCAAGTTAGAGAATTTGAAAATTGAAATGGAAAGGTTTGCATTAGACATAGCAGTAATTAAGGAAGTTCTGTGGCCAGAGGTTAAGAATTTTTAGCGCAGAGACTTTTGGGAAAGTCATACAGAATCAAAAAAAGGAAATCGGGTGTGGGGACATTTATGAAGAAAAAGATATGACACCGTGTAAAAAACTACTTACAAAAGAATGAAAGAATACTCATGATTAGATTAAAATTCAAACCGGTAAACTCAATAATAATACTAGTATAGATGTCCCTCTCTAGGTGCAGAAGTAGAAGAGAACTACAAAAATATCGAAGACGTATGAAAATTCGTAAAAGGACATGAAAATTTAATAATTATGGGAGATTTTAATGCAGTGGGAGGTGAAAGTAGGGATGGAGCTGTAGTATGTTTACTTCGTTTAGGCAAGAGAAATGACGGGAAAAAAACTGGTAGAATTTTGCGCCAAAAACAATTTAACCATCACAAACACATTGCTTCAACATCATACAATACACATAGAAGATGCCAAGAGACACAGGGAGATATCAAAAAGGTTATATTCTTGTTCGACAACGGTTTAGGAATCAAGTAAAAGACTGTAGAAGCTACACTGCAGATACAAAGACTGACCACAACATAGTAATTATGAAAGCCGCACTTAAATTTTAAAATTTGACAAAAGCAACGCAAAAAGGTAATTTGACTTCGAGAAACTAATAGATAAAGACATCCACAAAAGATATGAGAAAAAGTCAAACGAAAAGACGAAAAACATTAGAAAAATGCCTGACACTAGGGAAGTAGAAATGGAATGGAATAACATTAAACCCAGCTTACGCATGGCGGTCAGAGATGTTCTGGGGAATAGAAAAAAGAAATTAAGAAATTTAGGGTAATAAATAATATTCTGAATTTAATATAAAAAGGTGAAAATACAAAAACAGACCAAACGAAGCAGGAAAACAGAAGTACAAAGCCATAAAATGGGAAATTATTCACAAATACAGAAGAGCTAAAGAACAATGGATTGATGAAAAGTGCAAAATGATACAAAACTAAGATGGAAATACGAAAAACGGACGAAGCATACAAACTAATTAGATTGAATTTTAGAGATACAAAACCGTATAGCAAAAATATAACGGGCGTGGAAGGAAACGTCATTATAAAAAACTCAGAGAAAGTGAATAGATGGTAAAAATATATAGGGAATTTATATGCAGGATAGGAACTAACCGCACTAGAACAGGAATCAAACATTGAAAAGGATGACTTGGAGTATCCTGTACCTAAAGATGAGTTTGAATTAGCATTAAAGAGTCTAAAAACTACTAAGTTAGCGGGTATAAATCAGGTACAACCAGAAACTCAAAAGGCCCCTGGACAACAGTAACAGAACATATACAATCTAACAACTTATAGCTTAGATGTATGAAACAGACGAAATACCCAAAGATTTCCAACATAACAGCGCAGTCACGATACCAAAACAGAAAGATGCAGAAACATGTCAAAATTTTCGAACAATAAGTTTGACGGCACACGTGTCAAAAATGTTAACTAGAATTGTATAAAGACGGATGGGGAAACGGTCTGAAGAAATACTTGGAGAAGCACAATTTGGGTTTAGACGAAATAGGGGACCACGGGAGGCCATTTTAGCTTTAAGGGTGATAATGGCGAAAACAATAGAGTGGGACAAAAAGTGTATATAGTGTTTCTAGATTTAAAGAAGGTGTTAACAATGTAAAATGGTAAAAAATGTTCAAATACTCAAAACGGTTAGAAGGAGGTATACGGGTAGACGGATATACAGGCAGAAAACAGCTATTATAGAACAAGAATAGGTACGGAGGGAAATATATATGAGAAACGGGGTGAGACAAGGACGTGCACTATCGCCGTTAATTTTTAACGTATGTCGACGAAGCAATGAATACAGTCAAATGCAAAAAAGCATTTGGAATTATTATGCATGGAGAAACGATTGCTATGCATAGACTTACAGATGATAAAGCGGCATTAGCATTTAGCAATGAAGAGCTAGAAGCAATTTTTAATGAAATGAAAATAGTTCTAACAGAGAGACACGGTATGAAAATTAACAAATATAAAATTAAAGTATTAGCATGTAAGCAGGAGTAAATAAGTTAAAAATCAGAATACAAATAGCAAACAAGAACTTACAAGAGGTTAAAGATTTCTGCTACCTAGTAAGCCAAATAACGCAAGATGGAAAAAGTGCAAGGGATATAAAACAAAGATTAGCACAAAGTCCTGCTGCATTTAACAAGAAAAAACAACTACTATGTTCAAAAACAACAAACATAGGAACTATGAATGGGCTGCTGAAAGCATATGAATGGAGTAGTAGGAGCAGCGGGCTGGAAAAAGATATATGCCTATTATGAAATGTGGCGTTACAGACGAATGATGAAGATATCACGGGTAGACAAAGTTAAAAGCAAAAAAAAAGGTGAAATAGAATGATAGGTCACATATTAAGGCATGAGGGAATAGTGTGGAATATATTAGATGCAGAAATAGGGAAAAAAAGAGGTAATGATGTACCTAGATTAAACCATTGCATAAAGATTATGAAATATGTAGGCTGTGAGAATTTCAGGTAAATGTATAGGATTAGCACAAGGCCGTACTGTATCTAACACGAAAAGGTAGCTACTATTTTCAAAGACAACTAATATAGAAATAAGAAAAAAATTGTTGAAGGCATATGTTTGAAGCACAGCACTATACGTCTGTTAAACCTGGATAGTAGAAAAAGTTGACAAGAAAAGATGGTGGCTTTTTAACTGCGACACCACAGATGTTTGGTGATAATAGCATGAATAAATAAACTTAAGAACAAAGTAGGAATAGTAGGAGAAGAAAAATATCTGTGGAAAACAAAAAAAAAGAAGAAATAGGGTGGTAAGAGACGTTATAAGGCATGAGGGAATAGTGCGGGCTATATTACAAGCAGATATTGGAAAAAAGAGAGGTAAGTGTTGACCTAGATCAAACTATTGTACGCAGACGGTGAAAACTGCAGACTGCGAGAATTTCAGGGAAATGTGTAGGTCAGCTTAGAATAGTACACAAAGGACGTAAGGCATCTAGCCGGTTCCAGGACTGAAGACCTAATGATGGTGATAATGATGAATATCTACCGTATGTTGTCATTTTGGCCAAATTTATTAATATATCTTAGAGGATTTCTGTGTTGACCGATTTGTAAAAGTTTATATTACCTTTCGTTCAATAACGGAGCGCTTCACAATTTGTACTCATTTACATTTCGTTTTTACTAAATACCAGTTGCGGGACTTCATATAGTGGAAGGTCACATTTTTCAGAGTGGAACCTTAGACTATCCTAGTTTGAAATTGTAATGTAAATATTCGAGTTTTTAAAATTTCATCTCGGGATTTTTTTTAATAAAAGTAGTAGACTAAATAAAATTTCAATGTCACGCAGACCACTAAATATAGTACACGTCTTGGTTCAATTGCTTACAATATTTTTAGAAAGTACGATTATGTGGGTTAAAGTATATGTACGATGAGCTCAATTTTATGCGAGAGTTTTATTTGAAACAGGGTTCTCAGTATTAGGAGAGCAACTTTATAGAGCTGTTAGGGATCTTAAACTAAATAAAGCGCCAGGGATAGACGATATACCCGCAGAATTAATAAAACATGCAAGTCAAAAAACTTTAGACAGATTATATAAGCTAGTACAAGTAATATATAGTGAGCTCCCAATAGATTTCGAAAAAAATATTATTATTCCAATACCAAAAAAATCATGTGCTGAAAGATGTGAGGATTTTAGAACGGTTAGTTTAACTTCCCACGCTTCCAAAATACTAACAATAATAATTAAAAATATAGTAGAAGCTTTATTTGACTGATAATTATTTAGGCGAAGATCAATATGTTTTTCGTAAAAACAGAAGCACTAGGGAACCGATACTAATGATTAGGGTAATTATCGAAAAAAGAATATAAAAAAATAAAAAGACTCATTTCGCGTTTGTAGATTTAGAATAAGCATTTGTTAGGGTTAATTGGATTGTTATGTTCAGGGTTTTGCGAAAAATAAGAATCTCTCATAGGGATCGAAAAATTATTTACAGTCTATATAAAAACCAAAGCATAGTCATTAGCTATGATGAAATAAAAAAGGATGCTAGAAATTGTGTTAGACAGGGCTGTATACTATCTCCCTTAATTTTTAATGCTTTTATTGAGGAAGCTTTAAACTTAGCTAGAGAGAGACAAGATATAGGTATTAGTGTACAGGGACAGAAAATAGACATGTTACGTTTTGCAGATGATATAGCCATTATAGCAAAGTCTAGAAAAGAGTTAGGAGAGTTCTTAAACATTTTAGATCAGGTACTACAGAGTAACTATAGCATGAGAATTAACTCAGGAAAGACAAAGATAATGACAAGTGAGCTACAGCCTAGTTCTAAACCAAAATTAAAAATAGGAAATACCTAGTTAAAGGAGGTAGATGAATTTTTTGTATTTAGGTAGTATAATTACAAAGGACGGACGTAGCAGAAGTGATATAGTAGCTAGAATAGCTCAAGCTAAAAAACGTTTTCAAAAAAGAAATACTTACTAATAGCTAATAGTATTAGTTTAGATATTAGAAAAAGTTCCTTAAAGTAGTACGTATGGAGCATTCTATTATACGGTAGTGAGACTTGGACAATTAAAGAGGTAGATAAGAAAAAGATAGAAGATTTTGAAACTTGGAGTTATAGGAGAATGTTAAAGAATAGTAGGACAGATAGAGTAACAAATGAGGAAGTTTATAGAAGGATAGGTGAGGAACCCTGTATGTGGAAACAATTAAAGGTCAGGAGAAATAGAATGAAAGGTCACCAGTTAAGACATGAGGGACTATTTGGTAAGGTCTTAGATTATAGACTACCAAATAAAAATAGAGCAGGAAAGCCTAGACAAAACTATATTAGTCAAATTATTAGAGATTTAGGTTATGAAGGGTATGTAAACTTTTTTAGACTAGCTCATAATAGAAAAGAATTTAGAGCTGCGTCAAATCGACCTTAAGTAAGTTTGAAAACAAAACAAAACAAAATAAATAAATAAAATTCAATTAACTAAATGTCACCATGACATAAAACACAATTAGTTAGCGGTCTGGCATGTTGGCAGCGATTTGTTGCTTAAGCCTAACCATAACATATAATTTAACACTTTTCCTTTTTTTGGAGGGGATAACCAGGTAATATTTCATTTCTTTATAAATGGGAATCATGTAAACATGTTGGGGTTCTTTAGCAACCATCAGGTTGCTAATATCTATGTAGAGTTAGGTAGATAAGAAAAAGATAGAAGAGTATAGGAAGACTTAGACCAGACTATAATAGTCAAATTATTAGAAATTTAGGTTGGGAAGGGTATGTAGAACTTTTTAGATTAGCACAGAATAGAAAAGAAGTTATAGCTGCGTCACACCGACCTTAAGTAAGGTCGAAAACAAAATGATGATGATGATGATAACTATAACCCCATTTTAAGAAAAAATTCGAATTATGATTATTTCAGAGTCTATATAATTATTTACAGCGCTTAAAGGTTTGCACGTAAAACCAAATAAATTGAAAGTGAAACTTGATATACCAGCAATCTACAGCTGGGCGTTTATAAAGACACGCTTCGTCTGCATGCATTTATTGATGTTGTTGGGTTATACTTTTTCCACTTGACCTTGTTTTCTTTCCAATGCTGTTTCGCCTGTTTTGTATGCGTTTACTTCACTTTTGTAATAAAGTAGCCCCGTGGTGCGCCAATGTAATGGATTCGTCATGTAACTGAAAAGAAGCAACTGTACCTCTGTTTTACTTTATTACTATGAAACTTAAAGCGTCTAAAATCTATCGAGTTATACAAATATTATTCATTTACATACAAAATTCAACTCTTTACTACTTGTCTTAACTAGGTTTCCAAGCCCTCATCACTTCGTTTTCCGACAGATGCCGAATCGTTGTAGCGTATCGCACATTGACATCACAACGCTCGCGGGAAAGAACTGTATATGCATCAGCACAGATTTTACTGGTAGGTACCTCAACGAAGGTAGAACTATTGTGACAGGTAATTATTACACCTCAATTCCATTGACAACAACCTTGTTAGATAAAAATACCAATCTTTGAGTGTTATACGAAAAAGTAGAAAAGGTCTTCCACGATATTGTTGAAACTAAAATAGACAAAGGAGAAGTAACGGGAAAGGAATCTTCTCTGACGGGTTTATAGTTGCAAAGATAAAAAAGATGTGATTTTCTTTCGACAAAACATGGAACTGATCAGCGACCTACAGGTAAGAAAAAGAGAAAAGGGGTAGAAATAAAGAAGTCAATGGCTATCATAGAGTACAATGAATGAAAAAAGAGTTGATATTTCGGATCAAATAGTCAGCTACTTTCATTGCTAAGAAAAATTCTTCGGTGGTCTCACCAAACTGTTTTTAAGATACTGCTAAATACTTCGGTTGTGAACTTGTGGATCATTATGAAATCACCGAAGAATGAAAAACGTTCTATCTATATCACGGAATTTAGAAAAAAGCTTATATTGGCGATGTTAGGGGTCAGTGGGTCAAAACGTAGGTAAAAGAAAAACATATTAATGGAAACTGACGAAAGAACTACATAAAGCAGAGAGAAGAGAAACATATGCTCAAATTGTTACTTCAAAATACAGAGTCAGAAAGGTAGGCGAAAGGCTCAAACGTTGGCAAAAAATGCAATAAGTGTAATATATATCTATCTATGTTTAAGTTGTTTTACTGAAGGAACACTCAAGACACACAGTGAATATCTTATTACTTAAGTGCCATGAGCATCACCAGCGGGCTCGCAATTCTTTAAAATGTTTTGATAAAATATGTATTGTTGATTTGTTTTTCATTTTAGCAAAAGTCTTTTACGATAAAAATCTTACTTTAAGCTCTTAGACTATCAATACTAACATTTATCATCTTGTGGTGGCAGTGAAGATGTTAAAAAGGTGGTTTAAAAGCTTCAACATATCCACATTCATTAACTACGATTCAAAGCAGTACAAATCAGAGTATATACATACTGAATCATAGTAACTAATGAAAGCTGTGTGCATGTGCATGGATCCATAGTATACCGCATTTCATGCTATTTGAGCTCTGTATCATGGTAAACAATTTCAATACGCATCCCGGAACACGTATTATTAATTATGATTTTGGCTGTGAAAGCATCCGATACTACAAACGTCTGAAAGCTTTGCAGAAGAAATTTGTTCTAAAATCGTATACAGTTGTGAAAGGAATTCGTGCACCTTGAGCACGTACTGCTTAGCTTCTACATTGTTCCTGCTTGCGAATTTTTTTCATCCCTTAGCACAATGTTTCACACGTCCTTTACAAAAAGTAGCCTAGATCTTCTTGTAGATTAATTGTTAGACATAATAAAGAATCTTAACCTTGTAATCTGAATCAGTTCACTTGGTCGTGCTAAAGAAGTTTATATCAGGCTGTTTGCCAAATAGTTTGTTAGGAAACGTTTTAGCGCTAAAAATTTGAATATCAACCTCTGGCAGAAAACAAGGACATATTTAAATTCTAAAAATATAAAACACTTAGCATGAGTAAAACAAGACAGGTGTTATATCAGAAGTATTAACTAATAGCACAGTGTCGCTTCGTTTTAGAAATGGAACAGCATTCATATTATGCAAGTTATCTATTTTCAGGATGTGCTTTTCTATTTCTATCTCGCCAACCCACGCATGCTAACCAAACAACTACTTGACGGTACTTTAAACTCCTTATAACTTTTCTAAATATTTGTCTGCAATATGCTGCATACTGTTGTATGGTACAACTTAGTACGCCCTTGTAACATGCAAAACACTACCTTTCAACCCTCATGATTTAACGAGGTTCTTGCTTAATTGTGGTAGTAACCGTAAGTGAATAATGTTGACTACGTACTAAATAAGGGACGAGTTAGATCCGTTTCCGCTTTTAACAAAGCTACTATAGTGCAAATATTTGAATTGCAAATCGTATTTCGGTAAACTAGATAGTGCACGGGTTCTCCGAATTGCTGTGGAATAAGAGGGCGCATTATTAAATATGTACAAAACATTAAAAAAGAATAATATTATACTGGTGTGTTGTACAAAAGGGAAATTGTAGATACAGATCAGGGTGTTAGTAATTGATTGAAGAGGACGTTTATTATTGATCTAGTGAACTTTTGTGTGCGTAGCGACATCTGTTGGTGTAATAGCAAACTTTTAACTGCAATACCATTATTTGTGGGTTATAGAGTTGTTGCTTTAGTGATGTATATACTGCACGTCTCTTATAGTTAGAAGGTTCGCTTTCTTGTTCCCAGAGCTATTTTCAAAGATTCTTACTGCGAAATAAATACAATTTCTTTGCTCGTAATACCCACATCGTGTTTTGGCTATCATCATCATTTTGTTTTCGACCTTACTTAAGGTCGGTTTGACGCAGCTCTAACTTCTTTTCTATTCTGTGCTAATCTAAAAAGCTCTACATACCCTTCACAACCTAAATTTCTAATAATTTGACTAATATAGTTTGGTCTAGGTCTTCCTATATCCTTCTATCTTTTTCCTATCCCGCTGGCTCTACATAGATATTAGCAACCTGATGGTTGTTAAAGAACTCTAACTTGTTTACATGATTACAATTTATAGGAAAATGAAATATAACCTGGTTATCCGCTTCAAAAAAGGAAAAGTGGTAAATTATATGTTACGGTAAGGCTTAAGCAACGAATCGCTGCCAACATGCCAGATCGCTACCTAATTGTGAGTTATGTCATGGTGACGTTTATTAAATTATATGTTATGGTAAGGCTTAAGCAACGAAACGCTACCAACATGCCAGACCGTTACCTAATTGTGAGTTATGTCATGGTGACGTTTATTAAATTATATGTTATGATAAGGCTTAAGCAACAAATCGCTACCAACATGCCAGACCGCTACCTAATTGTGAGTTATGTCATGGAGACGTTTATTAAATTATATGTTATGGTAAGGCTTAAGCAACGAAACGCTACCAACATGCCAGACTGTTACCTAATTGTGAGTTATGTCATGGTGACGTTTATTAAATTATATGTTATGATAAGGCTTAAGCAACGAATCGCTACCAACATGCCAGACCGCTACCTAATTGTGAGTTATGTCATGGTGACGTTTATTAAATTATATGTTATGGTAAGGCTTAAGCAACGAAACGCTACCAACATGCCAGACTGTTACCTAATTGTGAGTTATGTCATGGTGACGTTTATTAAATTATATGTTATGATAAGGCTTAAGCAACAAATCGCTACCAACATGCCAGACCGCTACCTAATTGTGAGTTATGTCATGGAGACGTTTATTAAATTATATGTTAAGGTAAGGCTTAAGCAACGAAACGCTACCAACATGCCAGACCGCTAACTAATTGTGAGTTATGTCCTGGTGACATTTAGTTAACTGATTTTTATTTTTTTTCTTTGTTTTGTTTTCGGACTTACTTAAAGTCGGTTTGACGCAGCTCTAAATTCTTTTCTATTCTGAGCTAGTCTAAAAAGGTCCACATACCCTTCACAACCTAAATCTCTAATAATTTGACTAATATAGCTTTGTCTAGGCCTTCCTACTCTATTTTTATTTGGTAGTCTATAATCTAAGACTTTACTAAATAGTCCCTCATGTCTTAACTGGTGCCCTATCATTCTATCTCTCCTGACCTTCAATTGTTTCCACATACAGGGATCCTCACCTATCATTCTATAAACTTCCTCGTTTGTTACTCTATCTGTCCAACTAATCTTTAACATTCTCCTATAACACCAAGTTTCAAAAGCTTCCATCTTTTTCTTATCTACTTCTTTAATTGTCCAACTTTCACTACCGTATAGTAGAACGCTCCATACGTACGACTTTAAGAAACTTTTTTATTATCTAAACTAATACTATTAGCTATTAGTAAGTTTTTCTTTTAAAACATTTTTCTAGCTTGAGCTATTCTGGCAACTATATCCCTTCTGCTACGTCCATCCTTTGTAATTATACTACCTAAATACCAAAATTCATCTACCTCCTCTAACTCGGTATTACCTATTTTTAATTTTGGTTTAGAACTAGGCTGTAACTCACTTGTCATTATCTTTGTCTTTACTGAGTTAATTCTCATACTATAGTTACTCCGTAGTATCTCATCTAAAATATTTAAAACTCTCCTAACTCTTTTCTAGACTCTGCTATAATGGCTATATCGTCTGCAAAACGTAACATGTCTATTTTCTGTCCCTGTACACTAATACCTATCTCTTTCTCTCTCTAGCTAAGTTTAAAGCTTCCTCAATATAAACATTAAAAATCAAGGAGACAGTATACAACCCTGTCTAACACCATTTCTAATCTTAGCTTCCTTTTCTATTTCATCCAATCTAATTACTACGCTTTGGTTTTATATAGACTGTAAATAATTTTCTATCCCTATGAGAGATTCCTATTTTTGCAAAACCCTGAACATAACAATCCAATTAACCCTATCAAATGCTTTTCTAAATCTACAAACGCGAAATGAGTCTTTTATTTTTGTAACCTTTTTTCGATAATTAGCCTAATCATTAGTATCGGTTCTCTAGTCCCTCTGTCTTTACGAAAACCATACTGGTCTTCGCCTAAATAATTCTCAGTTAAAGCTTCTACTCTATTTTTAATTATTATTGTTAGTATTTTGGAAGCATGAGAAGTTAAACTAACCGTTCTAAAATTCTCACACCTATCTGCTCCTGACTTTTTTGGGATTGGGATAATAATATTTTTTTCGAAATCTATTGGAACCTCACCTGTGTCATATATTACCTTTACTAGTTCATATAATCTGTCTAAAGTTTTCTGACTTGCATATTTTATTAATTCTGCGGGAATATCGTCTATCCCTGGCGCTTTATTTAGTTTAAGATCCCTAACAGCTTTATCAAATTCCTCTCTTAATATTGAGAACCCTATTTCTACATCCTTTTCTTGGTCGTTCTCTAACTCATCCATATCGTCTCCCTTATATAAATCTTCTAAATATCTTTTCCATCTATCTGCTATCTCAACTTTATTTATTAGAAGCTCATTATTCTCGTCTCTAATACCATTATATTTTTTCCTATCTTCCCCAAAAAACTTTTTAACTGCCCTGTAAGCCCTGTCTATCTTACCTACTCTCAAATCATCTTGTATTCCCTTACAATTCTCCTCCATCCATTTATTTCTAGCTTTTCTACACTCATGTACTATCGTATTTCTAACTGTATTATATTTTTGCTTACTTTCACTATCCACTTCTCTGAAAGGTTTAAGCTTTCTTCTATTCTCTATTAAATCTAATATCTCCTTTGTTACCCACGGTTTTCTCGCTTCTATTTTTTCTTACCTATAGTCTGTGTTGCTGTATCATGTACAGTCAGTTTTATTTCTTTCCATCTATTTTCTACGTTCCCTCCTACAGCTATCTCTTTGCTCTTAATATCTAATACTTGTTTATATTCCTCTTTACCCTACTATCATTAAGCTTACCTAGATCCCATCCTCTCTTTTAACCTTTCTCAATTTTTGAATTTTAGTTTACACTTCATTTTAACTAAGTTATGATCGCTATCTATGTCAGCCCCTGGATAACTACGACAGTTTTTAACTTGGTTTCTAAATCTTTGTTTAACTAAAATGTTAATACACAGCAGAAAATTACAAGTCGCGCGATCATTAATATTTCAAATTTAGGTAAGATGGAGCTAGTTCAAAGAGCGTGTCAGGAGATTGTTAACCAATAATGCACATATTTCGGGGGCAAATCTCGTCATTTACCGCTGAAAGTGCTAAGTCAGGCAAGCTTGTAAATGCTACTCGCCAAAGGTGCCAAAGGTTTTAGATTTTTCGGGACAGTGCCGTTCTCGAACCTTTTCTACCACATTCCATAAACTATTTTAAATGCCCGACATACTAAACTGTACAGCAGATACAGCATTATCACGGTAAAACGTTCTCTTAAAATCTTTATAATCGTATTTCATTTCAATAGTTTCTGCATTGGTAGATCCCACTAATAAAGTCACGGTAACCTCTTTTAAGAAATATAATTTATAGATTACATGCATTTTTGAACAGAGGAAGAAATTATTTTTGTATCTTATATTGTTCATATTTAAAAGGTTATTACATTCGTTATGGTGGTTTTTAAGATTAAGAATGATATCATCGTTATTTTGTACTCTACTCTAAATTACTACAGTTTTACGATTAATTCGTTTTGATTGATAAGGTATAACGTTGATGTCTAAAACTTCATCCTCTTGGCATGAAAAAGTGTCATATGCAAGGTTATGCTAATTCCAAAAATGAAAAGTTTCTTCCTCTCGTTCTAATTAAAAATTTCCGTAAGAGAATATACTACATATATCAGAAAGGGAAAAAGCGACACAAAGTAATTTTAATTGGCAATCTTAACCTATCTGTTCGACCTCTGCTGAAGGTATCTCGAATGGTGTATAGAGGAAGAAATTTTTTTTATATAACACTTTGTGATTGCAATCAAAAGAGAACATACAACTTGAGTAGGTGCTATTGGGCTTAAAGAATATACGTCGAACTGATTAAGACGATTAATCAATGAAATTCGGAATCGTATTCTACCAGGTTGGTTACACGTAATTTTAAAAGCAAATGGGTTCCCATAAATTAAGAACTTCCTATTGAACAAAAGCATGATAACTCAGAACATCTAGTTTTATTCTAAGTTCCAGAAGGATCTGGTTAAAACAAATTAAGTCCAGTGGATTATCGCTTTTAGTTGTTTCCAACTTATCTGCAATCATAAATCACTCATCGAGTATTAATAATCAAAGTATTACCCGTAAGCCCAACGAACCTTAAGTAAATGAACCAAATCAGTAGTAAAAAGCTCGCGGATCTTACGGTAACCAAGAGAGACAAAAAAAAAAGAAGAAGAATGCGTGCTAAGACAGTCGGAAATTGGAGATTGCCTTGAAAAATAATAAATATGCATATAACACTTACATGCGGACATAGCACTAGTCTGTCTAATACAATAAAATAACAATGAATAATTATGAGGGTTATGCCAGCATTTTTATACATATTTACCCCTGTATAATTATACCTCGAACTACATAACAACATATCAATATATCACTTGTAAATATCTAAAAAATACCTCATATGAATGTAAACCTAAAAATGACTAGAGTCTTACCTACTTATTTCTACGTTGACGAGGACAAGCTCGCATTCAATAGAATTGTTTAAACCTAAGGAACAAAGTATATATTTACAATAATGTTGGAACAATTTTTTGCTATATAAAAAATTTCTTTTCGAAACAGCATAGGGTATTAAGGCAATAGAAAAAATTAAAAACTGATCTAGTATATTTATTTGCAAATTTAGATATATTTTTAAATTCTTGAGTCCTTGGTCCCATACGGAAAACAACAAGCGATTTGTTATTTTCTAGTTTCGTTATATTGTAAGATGAAGTTCAACTTTTGTATCCACAATCATATAGACCACAATTTAGGTGTTTTGAAATCTGGCTTGTAAAGTCGTAAATAGCAATATATTCTTTCAAAAGTTCGTATAATACTTTATTGTTCACAGGGCGCGTGGGTATTAAACATTTGTTCTGATAAGATTTCCCCCGATTAAACTGTCTTTATAAGACGTATTCTGAATCCGTTCACATCTTCATCGTTTTCGAGTCAACCAGGATGGGGAGTTGTTGATGGTGAAATTTAGTAGTGAAAAATGTAAGTGCCTTAATCTGTATTTATTTTAACACAAATCCCGTAAGGCCGACAAAATTTTATAGTCAACCAATTCTTTAGTCTATAAAATCCTGTAGGGGCTAAAAAATTCAGTAGAGATTCAAATTTCTTAAAGCTAATAAATAGCATCGAGTCAACAAAAACCTGCTAGCCAACATGTACCTTCGAGCCTACTAGCATTGTTGATGTCCAAGCACTTTTCAGTAGACAATTACCCTCGAGCTCACCCATCGCGAATTGCGAAATCAGTCTGGCGTCATTGCCTTTCTGACTGCAAGCAACCAGCTGGAACCTGAACCCAACCAATCTAAGGGTAGCAGTCAGCGACCAGAGGTTAAGCGTGAGTAATTTTTGCTGAATCCCACAACGGATTTATTACACAACTTCATTTCCCACGAACGGCTAAGTTCAAACCGCGAAAACACCATTGTTCCAGTCTATAAGACCCGGTAACCATCTGTATCAAAATTTTTGTTGATTAATTAATTTTTTACTATGAACGTATATTTTCTTGAAAGTAATAACTTTGTTCATATTTTGTTATATTTGAAACTCACACTAAAACTATTTTAAGATTACCTAAAATATTGTTTTTGACTAAAATTGTACATGATTATCAGATCTGATGCTCATTTAACTATTAAGTAACGATATTTTGTTCAATTAATAATTTTTTACATGTGTAAAATATGTGATATTATTCATTTCTTCTGTTAAATATTGTTATTAGATACAAATTATGTATTACAAAATAGAAACCTTCTGATTTTAGTATGGTCAATTTCCCAAAAGGTTAAATTAAAAATTTTAAAAATTATCTATTCCGAAAGGGTTTCTGTATCTACCCTAAAATTATATATTTTTTTAATACTTACTAGATACAATGGTGTCCAACTTCACCTTATTTTGTTTAGCATAAACCTACTTTCATTTAAATATGAAGTTCAATAAAATTTTAAGTCCTTAGAATTCATAAAATAAGCACCCTGAAAGCAGAAAGTGTCAAAACAAGTCAAATAATTTGACAACAATGTTTAAAAAAAATTGTTACCTGGTAACTACTACACAGCCTTCATCGGCCATCCAGCCCTTGATGATGTTGCCGTCTATGATGCGTCGGAGCTATGGAACCGCTCTCAAGTTGAGTCACACCATTCCAGTCAGCACGCAGCTATCCAAATTTTACCAATTAACCAATGATAGTGCATCCCAACTTCCTCTATTTCTCTACTATTTCAAGTACCATCCACAAATCACTCATCGAAACTTTCATAATTGCAAATCCATCTTGGGACGCCTTGCAATTCACAATAACCAAAATAATTGTAGTCTGTACTTACATGACTTACAGAAGCTTTTCTTGTATTTGTATAAATACTTCAAGATCTGTCAAACAACAAGTGCTACAGCACACCCACTTGTGTGTATTAATCACTTTCGAAAAGCACTAAATAATATTTACTACTATTAGAATTCACGTCGATGACAAACGAAGAAAAGAAAAGGGCGTCTCACCCCCTAGAGCTGGTTATAATGACCCCCCCCCCGTGTTGTTTAAGTTTCCACCACACATAAACAAACTTTCTTGGTATCACTGTAACCGTTGGTACACTTCTCAAAACACAATCTCCTAACCGACACAAAATTTTGCATAATTTTCTCACCCAATATCGTCCCGGAATTTTCAAGCACGTACTCCACAAAATACCACGAAAATCGTCTCCACCTGTGTAACGGCTGGTCCGCTTCCCCGAAATTAGCCTCAACTGAAAATCAATTCCTATAAGATTCACGCCTCCACATGTAAGACGAACCTAGCTTCTTCTTCCTTTATCTCATATGCAACTTTTTTCTTTCTCACGCTTCGTCATACAGATCCCACCCAGATATGTACCCACTCTAAATCTTAGACAGTTACGCGTCCCCTTCTACCTGTAACGTCCAATTACATTTCCTAATTTCTTTCCGTATTTAAAATCGATATCTTGTACAAACATCTTCCATCTCTTTCTAGCTTATAGCTTCAAAACCGTCCTTGTCGTTCGTTACCAAATCTAACCGATATCTGATATTTGCATCTCCCTCCTTTATATGGTATAACCAGTTTGTCTATGTTTTTCTATCGATTCGTGCCTGCGTTAACGTCTATTTGCATTCGTAGAAATTATTGATTTTCTGATGAGGTTGTTTACAATACGCGTCCCATACATGTAAACAATCGTTACCTAAAACGTGCTTCTTGTAACCGTCTAGTTGATTTTCTTTCCTGTCCCTTTCAAACAGGCTCGTGTTTTTAAATGGTATCTTATGCTAAATGATATAGAAATGTTTCTACTTCACTACAATTATACGTAAAATTATTGATCTTTAAGTAAAATTAAAATGGAAAAAAGCTTTTTAACCATTATACGCCGTTTCTGCTATAATTAAAGTTGCATTCTCATCCTGTACACAAATGAATTGACTTGTTTGATAGTCGCTTAACATTTATTGACTTTGCCCCATAAGTATTGAAATTTCCTTGCAAATAAGTGCAAAGCTGAAACTAAGATGAAATTACCCCTAAGATTCCTACATTAAATTACTTAATTATTACATTAGATTACATTATTAAATTAGATTACATTACATTACATTTCTAAGACACCTATTTAATTTTTAAATAAGCGGTATTTACATACGCTAGCCTTCCCTAAGCTGACCTATGACCTATTTATTTATTACATAGTAATATATATATATATATATATATATATATATATATATATAAAATTAGTAATATTGACTGTTCTTATAATGTATATGTAAGTTAAATATTGGGGATACAGTCAGATTGCGTACTTATTTAGAATAAACTTCTTTTAACCATTTCAAGCTTTCGAAAATCGTTTATTTTCTTCATCAGGATAGATTATAAAGTTTACAATTATACAAACATAATATGACATCTATATGACATGGACAGGTTTTTGAAATGGTTGAAAGAAGTTTATTCTAAATAAGTACGCAATCTGACTGTATCCCCAATATTTAACTTACATATATATATATATATATATATATATATATATATAAAAACTTTTCATTTGTCCAACTGTATTAATTTTTAAATATCTTTTTGTACCCACCGCAAACTTTCAATATCACTTTACTCTAATGACAGCCCTTCATATTACAAGATCATGCCTTAGTATTTACCTACACCTATATAATCCACCTACCAGACGAAGGTTCTTATTTTGAAGAGTTTAGTAATATACTGAAGATTGATTTTTGAATCGTAACTGGTTTACTTTGTTGTATAGAAGTGTCTACATATATTTTACATCATATTGTTTTATAACCCTTTATTTTCAATTTATTACCCATTATCTACAAATTTTCATCCTATAATTCACCATAATATATATATATATATATATATATATATATGTGTGTGTGTGTGTGTGTGTGTGTGTGTGTGTGTGTGTGTGTGTGTGTGTATAATTTCAATATCAATTCATTCATTTATCTATCACCTTAAAAACTAATATTACACAAAAGATAAACAAATATCCTTATTCTAGTAGATAACAGTATTAAATAAGCAAAAAATAATTTGCTCAGCAATTTCTTAATGTTTCTGCGATACAAGTAAAACATAGATACCATAAATTAGCAGAGACATTCCCTCACGTAGGCGGATAAGGTTGTGCGTAACTACAAGATGTGCCCATCTTATCATAACTTGATCTGTATACAAACGGCAGCCGGATGAAATGTGCTGTAGCTATAAAGCGAGACCTTATGTGTCAATGTCAAATAAACATTGGTTCAAAGAAGTGAGGCATGCGGTATAGAATAATCCTGAGAATATAAGATATAATCCGGGCTAAAAATATTAAAATTTCCATTAAAGAACCATTACCCTTCAATTACCTACCAGTCACATAAAAACTACAAGTTTTAACCATCAAGATTTTGTGACTACCCGATTGGGTTTATAATGTTTTATCACAGGAAAAACCACGCGAACAAACACTTTGAATATGGAGAACTCGATCAAAGAAATATCATAGCATGTTTTCTGAAGAGTACTTCACGGAAAGCATATTATAGAATTGTAACATATTTCTAACATTTAAAGATAACACAACCGCTTTATCTAATGGCAATTAAACTAGGCCATTTAATTATAATAAACATCGACTACTAGCGTATCATAGATGGCTCATTAATTGAGCAATTTATCAAACGTGAAAGTAAACATTTGTTAAAATAGGGTATCAAGCGTGTAAAAAGCAGAAAGTATTCGAACTGCGGTATGGAACGAAACAAAACTTCTTAAACTATAACATACAGTAATTGTATATGTATGAACATTTTTAATTATTTGCATAAACTTATAAACGCATCCTCAGTACTTTATTGTTATTAAATTAATAACTCAGAAGGTAATCTTGTTCGCCAAAAAGTAAATTTTGATATATTTAGTTTTTTGGCTTGATAATATTTATATATACGTTTAACGGAAAACATAATTGTGTAATAGTCCTATATTGGCGTTGTTCACAACTAATATATAGCCAATAGTTACAACTTAGTTGTAATAAAATATATTGCTATTAACTAGACAGGTGATTAATGTTCAGCCAATTTAATATTTTATTTTCAGCTGGCAGTTTTTAAGTATATATGAGTAATTTTACCTGGAATTGGGAAAGTAATTCGAGCATAGAAGAACGAACATTAATGTAAAGTTGTTGGTTATTTTGCAAAAAGAGAAGCCTGTATGGCATTGGAAAAGTAATTCGAGCATAGATGAACAAAAATTCATGTAAAATTATTGGTTATACAGCAAAAAGGAAAGCTGTAACCGGTTTTGCTGTTCTTGCAGCTCATCAGACGGATAAATCTCTTTTGCAAAACAACCAACTAAGATTTTGAATTATACACAAATCCTGGTTTACTTATACGTACAAAATATTTTTCATGCGCCCTCTATATCCAAATGTAACCAACCAACTATCGGTGACCGTTCAAGTCTCCGACAGGTTAGTATAGCTAATTAGCTGGAAACGCATTGGTTACTGTTGATCAATTTTGTCGTTTTGCATTAGGTGTAGTACCTTCTTAGAAGGTTCGCCAGTACATAAGTAGGTAAACGGCCATTTATTTATTTTCATTTTACACTTTGTTTTTGACCAGTTATTAAAATTTTTTCTGGCAATGCCATTTATACTAACATGTCGGATACTTAAACGGCCACCGATAGTTGGTTGGTTGCATTCGGATATAGATACCGCATGAGAAATATTGTGTACGTATAAATACACCTAGATTTGTGTATAATTCAAAATCTTAGTTAGTTGTTTTGCAAAAAGAGATACGACAATCTGATGAGATGCAAGAACAGCGAAATCGGTCACGGGTTTTTCTTTTTGCAAAATAATCAACAATTACTACATTATTTTGGTTCTTCTATGCTCGAATTACTCTCCCAGTGCCATACGGGTTTTTCTTTTTGCAAAATAACCCACAATTTTTAAATTAATTTTCCTTCTTCTATGCTCGAATTACTTTCCCAATGCTAGGCAAAATTATTCATTACTATTTAGCTGGAAACGCATTGGTGTCCGTTGACCAACCTCCTCGTTTTGCAATAGGTGTAGTACTTTCTTAGAAGGTCCGCCAGTGCATAACTAGGTAACCGGTAATTTATTTATTTTCATTTTTAGCTTTTAAGTCGGTATATTAGTTTCCTTATGATTAACGTATATTTTAGACTGGTTTTAGCAATAGTGTCCTCGATTAATTCTCATGCAAATTTTAGGCCACAATCACTTTCTGATATCAGGTTTTGGCATCATCTAGTTATTCTGAGCAAGGTTTTTCCCTAGAAATTCACGTATTTCGAGAATAGATGGCGTCCAAGATAGTTCACAATTATACGTATTTCACACACGACAGCATTTTGGGACCCTTTTCAAACACACCATCTGTCCAACTGAATTAGTTGGCAATCATTCTTGTTAGTACAGTCTAGGTTTGTGGTACTTTATTGTAATACAAAGTTTTAGTAAGGTACTTCATCGAGTTTCTAGGTGGATTACCGGCTAGATTTTCTAGCGCCAATGTGAAGTGAACAATAAGTATGAATAGTGGTTGTATCGTAAAGCGAATGTGCTAACACTTGTTCTGAAAATAATGGCCAAAGCAATTTAGAAAAACTACAAAAGATGATATGCCTAGCTGGGATCAGCTCCGTGGAGGTATGAACAAAGAGAAAGGGGAGAATAAAAAACTAACGTTAATTATTTATAAGGATGTGGGCGCCATCTAACCGTGAGAAATATAAAGAAGTGTGTTAAAATCCCTTCCAACAAGAAGAGAACCAATGCTAAAACTATCTAGCGTTTAGAACAAGAAGAAATAAGAAAGATTCTTTAAAATTTTTACTAATCTATATCGGTACGCAATCCGTTATAAAACTTCATTATAAACCAGAATAGTGAAAACTCGCAATTGAAACCTGTGCTAAAATAAATGGATATTAGCGCAGAACAACTATCACACTCTTGAATATAACAAACTGCGTAGAAAGTTTCAGTTGTATGGGCGCCTATAATTTTCTGTACAGATAATTCATCAATTTAAATATGTTACCAGGGAATCATGTAGATTTCTAAATTCCTATTTAAAAAATGAATTAAAAGTCAAACACAAAATATGGAGGCAAAATTTCTTAATAAACTTAATATTTTTACAGAAGAAAAACCTATGCAACTTAGTAAAATTTTTAGAACAAAAATATTTTTCATGCAATTGTTAAAGAAAAATTAAATGATTATTCTTTCATTCTTTAGTTTAAAAAAAGGAACTTAATCAATTTAAAATCTTATGCAAAAATAAATAACATTGGTGCATGGAGCGAGTACTTCATTTACAAAAAAAAATGTAAGAAAAGTGAACTTATATTTAGTGTACCGAAGTTATTGCATTCTTTAATTCATCATCATCAGATCTTCAGTCTTGGAACTGGTTAGACGCCTATCTCCATTGTTTCCTACTCTGAGCTATCCTACACATTTCCCTGAAATTCCTACAGCCTACATCTTTCACTATTTGTGTGCAATACTCTAATCTAGGTGTACCTCAATCTTTCTTTTTCTTTTCTCTGCTTCTAATATATTACCTACTATTCACTAGTGCCTTAGAACGTGTCCTATTATATTATATTATATTATATTATATATATATATATATATATATATATATATATATATATATATATTATATTATATTATATCTTTCCTATTTTCTCTTACTATTTTCCACATATTGCTCTTTTCCGCTATTATTTTTAGAACCTCTTTGTTCTTAACTTGGTTTGTCCATGACATTTACAGCATGCGTCTGGACTACTATATTTTAAAGGATTCTACCTTTTTCCTTTCCGCTTATCCTATTGCTCACGTTTCGCAGCCGTACAATGCTGTGTTTCGCACATATGCTACCATCAATTTTTATCTTGTTTCTATGTTTGTTGTCTTCAGACGTAACGGCAGCTTTTTTTGCTAAATGCACCATGGCTTTTCTTTTTATATTTTTAACACTTTCCCATCTTGCGTTAGTTGGCTTTCTAGGTAGCAGAAATCCTTAACTTCTTGTATAGTCTCGTTTCTTATTTGTTATTCTGGCTTTTGACTTATTTTACATTCCTTTACATACTAGTACTTTAGCTATATTTTTGTTGATTTTCATACCGCACCACTATGTTACTACTGTTGCCATTTAATTAAGAGTTGCATTTAACTCCTCCTTGCTAGATGCTGATACTGCTATATCCTATACAAATCTAAGCATATCATTCGTTTGTCCCTACATAATAACCCCAAATGACTTCCTCCATTTGACAGTATTCATTGTCTCGACATACAAATTAAAAATTAATACGAATAGCGTACATCCTTATCTCACTCTTTCCCTACTATTTACTATTCTATGTTCCCGCTATTCTATTCTATTACCGCTGTTTGCTCTTTGTATAAGCTATATACGATGTCCATCCCTATAACTCATTTCAATCTTTTTAAGTATTTTGAACTTTTTTTCCCAGTTTACATTGTTGACTACTTTTTCTAGAAACCCTATGCACACGCTTCCACGTTTTTTATGACTTTATAAAAATATACCATAATTCACCGATATCTAATGGTAAACGAAGAAATATTTCACCAGACTGCTAACAAAATACCCCACCACTTAGCATTTGCCAAAGTATTAGTCTTCTAATTACTCCTTTCGCATAATCAACATTTGTTGCGTATATTGCAAAACCATCACCTGTTACAATATTCATCAGATTTAAATACAATTACTTTTTCATCATTAGTTTTTCCGTCCTAGAAATGATTGGGCGTGTACTTCCATTGCACTCTATTCCGAGCTAACCTACACATTTCCATGAAATTCCTACAGCCTTCATCTTTCACTATAGGTGTGCAATAGTCTAATCTAGGTCTATCACTAACTCTTTATCCTTTCTCTGCTTCTAATATATTTCGCACTTTTCCTTTATGCCTTAGTATGTGTCCTATTATCCTGTCTCCCCTATTTTCTGTTTTCCACATATTTTTTCTTCCCCTATCATTTCTAGTATTTCTTTGTTCTTAACTATGTTTGTCCAGAATATTTGTAACAGCTTTCCTATTTTTTACTGCTTTAGACATATTTCTTTCTTCCCCTACCACTTCCAGAAGCTTTTTGTTCTTAACTTTATCTGTAAGTGATATTTTCATCATTCGTCTGTAGCAGTACATTTCAAAAGCTTCTATCTTTTTTCTGTCTGCTTCACCTACTGTTCAGGTTTTGCAACCGTACAGTGCAATGCTCCACACATATGTTTCCACAATCTTTTCCTTGTTTCTAGGTTTGCTGTTTTCGAATATAGCAGTTGTATTTTCTTGTTAAATGCAGACGGCATTATGCTAATCTTTGTTTTATAGTTTTTCACTTTTCCATCTTGCGTTATTTGGCTAAGATAACAAA
This sequence comes from Platerodrilus igneus, assembly GCA_036346225.1. Lineage (NCBI taxonomy): Eukaryota > Metazoa > Arthropoda > Insecta > Coleoptera > Lycidae > Platerodrilus > Platerodrilus igneus. The sequence goes on along the minus strand of JARFIW010000131.1, from coordinate 7,157,230 downwards.
AATTCTTAACCTTTTTAAGTTCCCGTTTCCTATTTGTATTCTGATTTCTTGACTTATTTTTTTCACCTTCACATACCCGGTAGTTTTGTATTATTTTTGTTAATTTTCATATCGTATCTCTCTGATAGGAGTGTTTCTATTTCATTAACAGCCGCTTTTAACTTTTCCTTCCTAGATGTTAATACCGCTATATCATATGCAAATTGTCTTTCTACATTTAACTGTATTCATTGCTTCTTCGATATACAAGTTAAAAATTAACGGGGATAGTGCACATCTCTGTCTCGCCCCTTTCTTAGTATTTACATCCCCATGTTCCTGCTCTAATTCAAACACCGCTGTTTGCTCTTTGTATAAGCTATGTACTATCCGTCTATCCCTACAACTCATTCCATTTTTTTTTGTATTTTGAACATTTTTTTCTCATTTTACATTGTCAGATACTTAAATCCTTAAAGCTAAAATGGCCCCCCGATTTCACTTGTTTCACCTACCAAATTGATCTTCTTCTATTGTTTTCTCGTATAATTCTAGTTTAATATTTTTGACACAAGTGTTCTCAAACTAGTCGTTCCAAAACTTTCACATCTATCCGCACTTTTTTTTTTGATGTATTGACTATGGTATTATGTTTGAAATCTATGGGCATTCTCGTCTGTCTCATGTATATGGCTCACAAGCTGGAAGAGACGCTCAGTTAGTACTTGTGCAGTTGTTTTCAGACTTTCCACCTGCATGTAATCTATACACGGTACTTTATTATTTTTCAGACCCTTTATTGCTGGTTTAAACTCATCTTTGAGTACAAAATATCCTAAGTCATTCTTTTCAATGTACAATTGCTGTAATCGTCGTTGAACCATAGAACCGTAGAATATAAAGCTTTACGCAACAAAACTGGAATCATTGTTTGGAAAGCTTCAAGAAGTAGCCTGCGTATGTCTTCTTCAGTTTCAAAAATATAACAGTAAACATAATTCTTGATGTACCACCAGGGAAAAAAATCTATAGGTGTGATGTCCGGCGAACGAGGTGGCCATGGAAATGTTGATTGGTTACCTATCCATTTTAAAGAAAACTATTGGAAAGATATTTCCGCACGACTCTGGTGTTGTGCGCGGGCGCTACATCTTGTTGGAGCTAACAGTTTTGGTAGTCTGTAAGTGGAATAGTTTTCAAGGCTTCTTTCAAATCGCGCTCAAGCAAGTTGCAGTAACGCTCTGCGGTAAGTGACTGGCGACAAAAAAGGACCTATTATTTGTGTGTCCAAAATTCCAACCCATAAGTTAAATCCGAAACGGTGTTGGTGTCTAGCCATTTCAAACTGACCGAGGTTGTTGCTTGGCCAATAAACGGTTTCGTCGGGCAAAAACACCATTATTAGTTATGATGCTTTCGTCCAACTAGATAATTTTGTGGGAAATGTTTGTCCCCTTGATATTTCCTCGTATACCATTCACAAAACGTCTTTCGTCTCTCTTCATCACCATGTCTGAGTCCTTGGCAATTTTTAAAGTGTAAGGCCGAAAGCTCCGTTTCCTTAAAATAAAATAAGCAGTATATTTAGCTGTTCCGGTTGTTTGTACAATTTGTCTAGCAGATATTTTAAGGTTTTCTGATACAATTAATAACACATTATTTTCTTTTAGTTCGTCACAACGCTTATTTCCGCTTAACAGTGGTTTTCAAAACGAATCATACTGCCTGAGTTTTGCAGCAAATCGTCCAAAAATTTTGTTACTCGACTGTTTTCTTTCCGGGTAACTGTTTAGAGGCATACGTCCACTTCAACAGTATTACTGTGACACGTTATAACACTTAATCATGTCGAACTTTTGTAACATTATTTTGTAATGTTAACTAATAAACAGATCAATTAATTAAATAAACTTCAGTAACTTGCACAACTTATAGACAAAAATTCCACAATAAATTACTTCATATTTTAGTTAGCATCCCTCATAAAAGACCAGGTTTACAAATAGCTTTAGGCTAAACTATTAGAAATTCCAGCGGCAGGTCATCATAATTTAAAGCTCTACCCTTGTAAATCAAATACAATAAACCTCTTAAAGCTTAGGTCGGTTACAGATTGACGAATCTGATAAAATTACAATGGAATAGTACCTTTTAACGTAAATAAAGAAAAGCAATTTTCTGTTTGAAAAGCTTAATTTTCTTAATAATTTCTTTGATTGATAAGAGTTATAGAAAACGAAACATTATAAATAGCGAAAACTATTTCCAATTTGATTTGTTCAAGGATTGCAAGTAATTTTAAGCAGTCTGGAGACATCCATTGTATTTAAAATCCATTTCGGCCCAAGTGGGTTAACCGATCTTTTGTTAATGGCAGACAACTGTCGCCATAGGTATGGTCCACATTTCAATAATTAAGAAATTTTTAGAAGATACAACATATTTAAAACCTTAGAAAAATAATTGCTTCCGTGACCCTCATCTAAAAAGGGGTTGGATTTGGTTTCTAAAATCTTATTTTTGTGGGAGGTTCTGTTCAGTCATTGGATAACAGAAAACGACGTAAATAATGGTCAGAGTAGGAATTAATCTATATAACTTAAGGCTTTAGCCAAAAGAAAGAGTTCTTCTAATGGGACCGTCCGTGGTCAAGAAGTAGAAAGAAACGTAGTTCGCGGGTAGCGTTCTCCGGCATTACAGATAGAATATTCCACTTCGTATCACGTTAGTAAAAATTGGAAAGAAGTGATACTTTTTTCTTATCTTTGTTCATCCTTTATAAAGGGTTAATACAGTTGTAGCCTGTGATCAAGCATAAAAAAAATATATGCGAAAATTCAGGCCATAAAAAAGAGTATTTATTTAAATCCAGCAGACCTAAAAAAACCTACAAAGAAAAAGTGGTCAAGAAGTAGAAAGAAACATAGTTCGCGGGTAGCGTTCTCCGGCATCACAGATATAATATTTCACTTAGTATCACGATAGTAAAATTTGGAAAGGAGTAATTAACTCTTCCAGTTCGCGAGGGCTACGCCCGTATGTTTGCGGATTTATAGTGATACAAGGTAACTATTAAAAAGCTTGTAGGCGTGTGACGCACAAGTTAAGTGATATTGTCAATAAGATCTTGCCGGGTTCTTGTGCCACTCAATTGTTTAAAAATTACAAACAAGAGCAACAAGCGAGATTCTCTCCCCCAATTTAAGAGCTGTTCTACGTTGGAAGGCAAGCCATCAAACAATGGACGATTTTTAGTAAGTAAGTTTTTATAGTTAAGTAGCATGACCAATTTTTAGTTAGTTTATTTGTTAGGACGTTTTGGCCATAAACCGTAGGATTAATTTAGTGTAAGATTTATAATATAAGTTTTTGTTCATATACAAGTGTTTGGGAGTTACTTATGTACGCAAAATTTTCATAATTCCATATTCACCTATTCAATTAAATTTCTAAATTAAAATCAATGAATGTAAGAGGTTCACGTTTATTGCTCTGTTAATTAAATAGTTTTGTTTGCCGTTGATTAAGTCAATAGTTTTTTTATTATTTTGTTAATCATAGAAGTTGCATAAGTAGTAAAAAGATAAGAGTTGATTAAAAGAAACAATTGTTCTCCTTGGGATGACAAGTCTCTCAAGGTTTTGCACGAACATTTGGACATTCTCGACTTGTCTGGCGCCCTTGGTAATTGTCATTAAGCTACGATATTTCTGAAAGGTAAGTGCCAAATTTTATTTGTAGTTTATTATAAATTAATTTAACCTTTTCTGCAAAATTTTAACCCTCTATATGATCCACGACCTTCCGCTAGCTAGTGCCGGTGACCTCCCTTTAATTTTTGTTTTACAGGCCGCCCCCATTTTATAATTTTACTGGAAAATACATACTTAGTAGCTTTTCCGCCTGTAACACTTTTCTTCAAGTTGTAGTAATCCGTAGGGTTTCTAAGTCGATTTCTCATTGATTGATAATTATTACAAATATTATAATGTATATTTCGATATTTGATAGGGTTAAAGGACTTTTGTTTAGATTTTAAAATGGCAGGTCGAAGAAAGCTTCACCTGGTGGTTATTTTGAAGGTAGTGTTTATAAATTGATAATGTAGTTGCTATTTAGATGAATCTGATTGCATCTTGTAATTTCAGCTTTGTTTTGAATGTGATGTTGGTACTTATCGTAAAACCGTTATTTATGTAAACATTGAAGGAAATATTTTTGTCATACGTGTTGTTTTTGTCTTAGAGTTTGATGTACAAGGTTACCTTGCTGGCTGTTTTACTTGTAATGTGTAATATGTAATTTCAATGTGGATTTACGATTTTATTTGAACAGGTTTTAGGTATAAAAGTGTGTTGTCTGGTTTAACAACCGAAAACTAATATTTATTTATTTAAATTGTATATTTAATATCTAAATCAGAGTAAAACTTATATTTATTTATTTGAAATAATGTTGATTTTGTATTTAATGCAGAGTTGGAACTACAATTGCGTTGCACCTATTGCAGAATCAATATCAGAGGTACCATTACTGTAATTTTACGATAAACAAAAAAAGGTACTGACATCACATTGAATCAAATTATTAGACAAGTTTGAATATGAACAGTATTATATTTCTATGTTATATTTGTTTTGATTGTAAAATAAAAATTGAATTAACCACAACGCTGTTGTGTATATTTTTGTTTGTAATTTGTAATGCCACGATGTGTTTAATTTTTAAAAAGTAAGTTTTAACCGATGCAATCATAATGAATAATTTTTAACGTTTGCTTACTAGATTTCATATATTTAACTAACATGCATGTATATAAACATATACCGCCTGCATCTGGACTTGTATTCATACTATAGGATTTTGGGGTAGGTATTTGCTGCCAACAGATTTAATAATGTTTGATATTTGTGATTCATTTGACATTTTATCATGTGTAATTGTTTTACTTCAGCATATTAACCACATATTCAACTGCATCTCTCATTCTCGGTTTAAATGTAAGTATATATTCAACGAACTTCGTTCGTTTATGAAATCGATTTGTCGTCCGTCTGTCCGAGGCCTTTCTAATGGTCGGACATCAATGTGTGATACATCAATCGATTCAGCTCGGTGTCCAGAGCTTAAGTTTTGATGTCAGTTAAAATCGGGCCACGGGGGCGCCGTGCCCCCGCGATATTCCGTCGGGAAAAAAAAAAATTCAAATAGGTCCAAAATTAATGTGCGATACATATTTGGACTCCCCTAACATAGCTGAGTCGAAATATGGTACCCCCCACAAAATCTGACCACGGATACCCGACCCCCCCCCGTGGAATTAATTTTTATCAAAAATTTCAAATAGGTCCAAAATTAATGTGCGATACATAAATTGTTTTAAAGTAAGTCTACATTTGGAAGTTCGTTGCGACAATGCCTTGCATTTTCAACTTGTTTGTTGTGTATTTATCCTATTATCTAGCCGATATTCCTATATAATTAACTAGTATTTAACGTTTGTAATAATTGTTGTGATGTAATTAAATTGAACCTCTGATATGATCGACCATCTTGTGCCTTTCGCGTTTGCATTTCTGACTAAGTTGGAGATAGTCTATTCAATAATAAGCGCCTCTTTAACTGTGCGCAATCATACCGTAAGTTCATTTCAGTAATTCATTTTGTCTTGTCAATGTATTTGTAGTGTACCTTTTTGCAAATAATAGGAAGTCGGTTATTTGTGAAATATTTTGTAACAGTTTTTTGTTGTTTACTTATTGTAAGCGCCGGTACTAAATAGGTTATTAATTTGTTGTCGTATGCTTCACTCATTTTTTGGTTTAATGGAGTTTCACCCAATAAAAAACAATAACTTTACCCATTCAGTTTCCTTTCATTTTAGAAAGATTACTTCTAATTAGCTTTTTTTATAATGTAGGCCCGTATTTGAAAATATTTTTTATAAATAACGGCTGAGCAGTTCCAAAACGTAATTAAATCACCACATGTGATGTATCACTGGATGCAGAAATAAAAGTACTTCAAAAACCTGTATTTTTATAAACAGGACCCTATTTAAAAATTTAGGTTTATGATTTCTCGTGAACGAAACTTAGTACAGTAAAATTGACATTATCATGCAAAAACTTCTAAAAGTTAACTGTAAATAAGTGTTTTCATTTTGTTCTAACTCTAATAATAACATAAAAAAATAAAAGAGAGAATCGAAAAATTCAGTTTTTTGTTAAATTTTTCGAAAAGAAAAGAAAATTTTGAAAATTTTAAACTTTTATATTAATGACCTTCGTATTAATGATCATTTAGTTCTGCAACTTATTTCCCCCTCTTTTTTTTTCCAAGAACCTAACGATGGACATCTTTATTTTGGACAACGTATATGGTTACATTGATTGTTTTAAAAATTAGCATTGCGACTGGGAGATGTTTAGCGTTCGGAAGTTCATACATGCTCGTTGTACGTTTTAATGAAAAAAGTTATTAACTAGGCCGCTAAGTGATTAATGGCATAAATAAATAAGCATTTATATAATATCGTTCTTTAGCCATTTTATACCGTCACAAACACGAGGATTAGAAGCTCTTTTAAATTTAAAAAATCGTTCTATGGTATTGCAAATAAGTTAGGATATCAACTAATTGAACATTATTTTTAACACTTAAAATTTTTGAATCTCAAAAATTGTATATAAAAAGTTTTTTAAGTTCTGAAAGGAATCCACAGACAAATAAGATAAGGGTTAGTTCTGACAAAAATTTTCAAGAAAATATTGCATTAGTCTAAATCATCTATTGTCAAAGGTACTCACTTGCAAACAACAGTCTTGATGCAGGAAGTTAATAAACTTACCTAAAACAAAATAAAATATGTTAGTTAAAGATATAAAAGTAAGTATGTAATAAAATAATTATAATGTTAATAAAATAATTGCAATTTTTAGGCTTATTAATAAAACACATTCAACATTTAAAAAATATGGCAAACTTTCAAAGTAAGGAATGTATTCTATACAACTTTAAGTCAAAACTTGACACTGTCAGATTTGGTTGACAAAAATGCTAAACATAATTGAAAGTTAGGTCAATCTATGGTTGCAAAATCCGAAGATAAAGGTTCAAATCCTGCCCGGGACATCATACTAGGCTTTGCGGAAAGTCTTAGTTATTATTTCATCTCATTAACTAATACCGTTATATATATATATATATATATATATATATATATATAATATCCTGTGTTTCCCGGGAAAGAAGCCCTAAAAATCGAACCCTCTCAAGTTTGGGTGATCATAAATGCTATGTAACCTTGGGAATCGGCTCGCTACTTCGTGCCTCTCACTTTGGGCGTCATAACATTGCAGTGTTCCCGCTACTTACCCTAGCTAAACTCCAAACCAAACTCCTCCAATCTATACCTAAATAAAACAATCCATGCTTCCCTCAGCTAATCTTCCACGGTTACTCTTTCTCTTAACACCTTTATATGAAAGAAAAAAATAAAAAAAATTCAAAAATAAAATCTTTCAAAACCTACACCCTTTTATTCATAAGACATAAATTATGATTTATACAATCACAATATGTACAAATTATTTACAATAAAATATTTCATACTTCAGTTTAATCTAAATTCTCGTGAATTTTATGTCCCACCATACTTCAACATTTCATTTAAAAGTTGATGGGCCTATCCTGAAACCCTAAATTTACTTTTCCCAGGTCTATGATAAGCTCAGTATAAACCCCTTTTATTCTGTATGCATAAATTATTGCATTATTAAATTACGCTAGAGATCCGTTTATTCCTTACTTCAAATAAAAATTTTATTCATGTATTTGTACATTCAGACAAAATAGAAAAGTTGTCTTTCCACAATTTAATAAATAATAAATTAATTTTCAGTTCATAAAATTTTTACCAAGTAACTCAAATCACTCATAGTTTTTATAATTCAATACCAGCACAACAGTTCAATTAAAGAATTCGTTACCTGGAATATTCTTCGGAATCACCACCTGAGTAGATGACGTCCATCAAGCTCACGTTCCTGGACTACACCCAATGTCTGCTTTATACTTAGAACAACCATTCCATCTCGACTCGTTGATCCAATTTTCCCAACGATTTGTGGATGCCTTTCATTCAGCTCCCCATCCAGAGTCCAAACTCCACTTAACGTCTAACCAGTACTCTCGTTCAAGATGTAATTCAATCGCTTACTTCAGTAACATCCAGCATTACTCGTCATAATTATTTGTACAAGTATGTTCAGCCCGTTTACTTCAATTGCACTTACTTGTGCTTTTATAACACTGAAAAATATAAGTCGGACTGCACCATCACCCGGCTGTTAAGCTAGGATGTCTTCTCAACGGTACTCAATGTAAGCGAAGTGAATCAGAAAACAAGCGAAAAATAAGAGAGCTTTGCCACCTCCGGCAAGGCTTATATAAGCTCAAAACCCCACTTTTGTCACGTATTTGTACACTGCTTTCCTTGAACTGTAGGAACGGCCACACAATTCCACAAAATCTTCCGTACAAACAACATAACAAACTTTCAAAACTACGAATTTTACCACTCCAACGACATTTTACCTCGAAAAACTAATTAAACTGGTCAACCGTCCGTATTTTCCGTGTAAACCGTCCCTCAACTATTCCTTTTAACAAATCCTAAACACGCCTCTTATGTCCGCGTCTATATCCTTATTCCACTCACGCTCTGCCTTGTTTTCCTACTTGTTTCTCTACTGCTATCTTTATCTACCTCATATTTTCCGCCCTTCTTATAAATCCACTATTACCATGTCGTCTACGGTTAGTGCCCTTTCTGTACGTGCGCCTTGATAAATTAATTACGTTCACAAACATGTTGCATCTCCGTCCTGCTTATTTGATTTTAAAACACACTCTTCTGTCACACGCTTGAAAACTGTTTGTCATATAGCCACCTGACATATTTTCCAATTTACTCTGTTATTTTATAATGATTCTCTGTCCCTTAATTTTATTGATTTGTTTGCAGACTAGTCGTCTTGTTTGTTAACTTTGTTGTCCGTTGGACAATACTTTGAAATGTTTTACTAACGTATTCTAGCCTTCACCGAATAGCTTATCTCCCCTAAACGTTTATTCCTTGAACTCCTTGGTGGTTTTGCTGTCTCAAACATTGTAGCATTCTACGAATTTTATAAATGTACGTTACTAAATTATTGATTTTTACTCTGCAAAGCTTTAATACTGCTAATTTTCGTACGCAATCTTCAAATTATCTTAACGCATACAAATTATTGATTTGCACCTTCATTAAAATATGCTTTTTTCCCTATCTAATTAATTTTAAGCGTAATAAATAAATTATTAATTTGAACCTACATATTACACTGTCCGTTTTTAGACCAACTTAATTAATTTGAAGCGTAATAAATAAATTCGTGTTTTCTGTATACAGGGTGCTTACATAACTACATGCTTGACCTATTTATACATGGTTACCCTACCCTTCACTGCAATACTGCAATATATATATATATATATATATTTATTACTGTTATTTCTCGAATGAAAGTAGGTAAACTATTTAATTGAAATCTTGGGATACACTCGTTCTATCAGACAAAACTACAACATCAAATTGTAATTTTTATTCGACGTTTCGGTAATGTCTTTATATCTTCTTCATAGACTGAAAAATTTAATAAAGTTTATTACAATTAAATTCAAACAGTATAGCACTCTACTTACATAAATTACTATGACTTACAACTGACTTAAACTTAAAAAACAACACTTAGTCATGACTTGCAACTTGGTTTAATTTTTTAAAAATAGTTACGGCAAACAATCTAAAGATAACACAGTCAATTAGATAAAATAAATAAACCAATTAACATTTAACAACATGCACTTAAGCCTATTCATACGGCGCAATAAGCATAACTAAACTAATCCTATTTAATAATCAATCATGTTGTTACCGGGGTACATAGTAAGTCATAATCTGAAACCTATATCTTAATAGTTTAATGGCAAAATGGAACACACTAAGCAAGGAGGAAACAAAACATAATACACAATTAAACATTTCTACACTGTTTACGAAAATGACTATTATTAAACTTGTAAACCGCTGAAAAGATCGTATTCAAGTTGTTCATATCAACTGTATTATTCAGTAGATTCGTTTGTTGCTGAATATAGAAAGATTCCAAGAAAAGTCTCTTATAATAATTAGATTCTATATCTAATATAGTGGTATTCTCAAAGTTCGCTGTATCTTTAGTACTATACAAATGCGACGCAACAGTACAATTAGATTTCCCAATCCTGGCATCACTTTTGTGTTGTGTGATTCGGTTCTTTAGCCACTGTTTTGTATGACCAACGTACGTTCTTTTGCAGCTACACTGGATTTAATAAATGACGTTACTGCACAGAGACTTATCTGTGCTATCGTTAGGGAATTATTTAAGCGTGCAAGAAAAAATTTTCTGCGTCGTCACACAAATCTGAAACATGTGAAACGTTATCTTATTCAGTCGGACTTGTGCGAATTCCAACTTTACTCTCGTATGAACAAGGGGCACAGATAAATTCTAATAGCGGTGGTTTGCCTTACAAAATATGCATTTGCGGAACCATTAAAAACAAGGCTGGTCCGGAAGTTAAAAATGCTATGAAAAAAAATATTGGACAAAATGTTGCATGGAAATATGAGCACAAAAGTCCATCTACAAACCGCTCCTTTAAGCAACTTATGCAAAAATATAAGATAAACCATTATTCTACGTATTCCACAATCAAAGCCGATGTCTGCGGAACATTAATGAGAACAATCAAAACAAGTTGTACAGTTGTACAAAGGTTATTGCAATACTGTAATCCTATGAATTTAAATGGTAAAAGCAATCGTTATTAAGTCTTGCAGAAATTTGAGGTTCTAGGTCTGCATAATATCCTGTTGTATTATAAATAAGCCTTGCGTTTAACATTCCAATTCAAATCCATTTCTACGTAAAATATTATTATTCATGTGAAAATTTTCCAAACTCATTTCTAGCAAGTAATGTATAACTAATTATGTGAAAGGAGTTTGTTTTTTTGTTTACAAATTTCCAGTTATGAATTATGTTACATTCTTATTATGTAGAAAAGATTGGTAAAAGATGTGTTTATTGTTTTTTTATTTATGGAGATTGCCATAATTAAAATCATTTCTTGCATGATATTTCTTCGTGAATTACCCTGTGTTAAAAATATTGTAAATATAATTCCTAATATAATCTGTTTTAATATAATTTGAGGAGGTCAAGTTTCTGTTCTATAAAACACGTTGTAACGATTTTATTTTCTGTCATTATGTTCACAGATATCTAACTTATTTAAATTAATAATAACCAACTTAAGTATAATAATGCTACACAATCTACGAACACATATTACATATTGTCGAATACAATATTAGCTTTCAATTCGAAAGTGTAAAATTTTAAATTATGCGGTGACAAAAGGTGCCTTTTGTTAGTGTCATCATAAGAGCTTCCTCTGTTAGACGATTGTAATGTTAAGCTTGTTGTCAGGCGGCAACCCGCATGATATTATCACTTCCAACTCAGCTGTCGTCAGAAGAGGTCGATTGTTCCTTGAACGCAAGGACGATGACGTTAATTCAGTCCACATGTTGGAAGCATCAGAAAATCAAAAACTGTTTTCTTAAAATGTGATCGTCTCGACGACGCGCACTTTTGATGTCCACACTTGCTGGAACCCGCTCGCAGATGACGAGACGTTATTTTATTTGAATGGCCTTTGGTTAACAGTAAGTAGTACTGAATTTATAGTCTTACTAAATCAATATTTTTAGTGCAACTTAGGAAAATTTAGGTAAATTTAGCAAAATTTAAGAAATATAACTAATTTATTTGGACAAGAAATGAAATTTATCAGTATTTTGTGAAGTTAACTTTTGTACAAATGTCGATTTGGCGTGCATCAATTACTTAATATGGACGCTGTGATGCTGTTTGGAATTTCAGTAAGCAGCTTATTTGGTTGTATGGAATTGGAGATTCCTGTATTTTAGTTGTTGAAACAAGCAATTATAAATTATCAATTATAATTCCGGGTATAGCCCATATACCTAGCAGGTATTTTTCCATCGGATGAACATCTGGTATGTAGATTACTTTCATATACGTCAGCTGTAGCATTGGATATAGCAGACAAATAATTTTTTTGTTTGATCACGTGGTGATGTTCAAGTTCATTAGGTGAATGACAGACTATTTATTTTTCAAATTAAGCAACAGGAACCTGTAAATTTTCACTTTAAATCTTTTTATTAATACATTTAATATACGGTAGATGTCATTATGAAATAAGAAAAGTTAAATTCTGTATTTAATGAAAATTGATTTAATTATTTGAAACACAAGTTACTCAAATCTTAGAAACTAAATTTTTACATTTCATATTTCACTAATTGCTAAGTGGAATATTTTTGTGAGGTTACGTAGTACTACTAAAACCAACAGAAATTGTTATTTATAGCTAAATATTCAGAAAAGAAACTCATGCTCACTCATTTTTAAATAAATTTTGCTAGACATTTCTAATAGAAATTACCATGTTTTATCTGTGAGAAGTACTTATACGATCAAGTACCTATGTATATATCTTTCAATAATTTAATTTGATCAAACTTATATTAAAGAAAAAAGATGTCTTGTAAATAATTTACTAAATACTGAAGGAATAGATTTTTATTTGGTCAAGACTATCCTTATTAATTAGAATGAATGACGGTTGATTTGAATTAATTTTTAAATTTTGGGAATAAATGCACAAACAGTGCTATCTTTGTTTTAATCTGTTCACAGGTGTAGCAGTGCATCCATAAAGGTCAAAGTCGAGCCATAAGGTAAGAAACTTTAGGGATTGTGTTTCAGTAATATATTGTATAGCGGTAATTGAGTAAAGGTTTCCGCATTTGCCTTACACAAGGGACTTAAGTAAGGTCTTCTTCATATACAAAAATTCGGTGGCGCCATATTCTCTACATTTTAGGTCGCAGTTCAACCCCGACCCACAGCTCATGTTCTACCTAGAGCAAATAGCTCGACTAGCCGCTTAGTCTTTTGAGGTTTCCTCATCTACGAGCCATTTTCCAACGAAACTTGCCGTGGACTCTTTACACTTACTGGTAATCCTCGTCAAACTTCCTTGTGCCTTACAGCTGGTCACATAGGAGTAAAAACCAAATAACAAACCCCTTTTAATAATTGAAAAGGCTATAACGTCACTGTTAATTTTTTACAAATTTCATCCTGTGAAAGCGCTAATGAAAAATGGGAAAGTCAAATGTGATATAATTATTCTGGCATTTTTACACATTTCAATGATTTAATTTAATTTTAATTTTAAATATTTTTGTTTACACCTGCATTAGATCTAAATACGAAGAATACTGAAAGTCACGTAATTAATCCTTCTCAAAGACTACTTTTGCAATATAGAGAGTGCGTCTAAAATTTGTTATAATGGGTGGGTGAATGTATGTCAATTGTCCAAGTACTCCAATCGTTTTTATCCGCTACAACTATAGTTAATGTATTTTAGCAACATTTGATCTATGTATCTTAACTGTATTCAAATTTGTTCTATTAATGTATAGTATACCGAATAACTGTATTAATGCATATTGTTCTTTTTCCAATGGACTGTTAATGAGACAAATAAGAATTTAATTCACAAACGATTGCATTAGATGTATATGTATAGATTAGTTTAATGGATTTAATCTGTGCAAATACAGTACTTAATCAATGTTAGTAGAAGATTTATTCAAATATTTGAGATTATGGGACAGTTAATAATACATCGTGATGTTTCATTTAAACACTTTTATAAATTAAATAAGATTAGCCAGCGGTATATGTATAGATTAGTTTAATAGATTAATCTGTGCAAATACAGCATTTAATCAATGTTACTAGAATATTCATGCAAATATTTGAGATTGGACATATAAGATTTTAATTTGCAAACGATTGCATTAGGTTTAATTAATTAATCCAATAGATTTATGTACATATCGTCATAAATTAGCGGAAGAATTTGCAGATCCGGTGGTCCTGCGGAAGGATGCCGGAGACCGACGGTCCAGAACAAGGTGCCTAGAGTACGTTCTATGCCCCGGAAGCTAAAAATGATTTGTTGAAAAAAACTATTGTGCAAATTAAAGATGACAATGTTATTTAATACTGTTACCAGATGTGCGAATTTTTTTGTAAGTGCGTTGGCGGTTGTGGGGGTAGAGGGTTCAGCCGCCAAATCAGGGTGTCGAGAGCGAGATCCATGCCTGGAGCTAATAAATGCTTAGTTGAAGAAAACTATTGTGCAAATTTTGTTGCTAGATGTGCGATTTTTTTTTGCAAGTGTGAAATCCCCATGCATTTTCTTATGGGAGTCAAATTTAAGACGACAATGTTATTTAAATGAGAGTATTTTTTCAGAATTGGTTTAAAGCATTTACTATCAGCTGATTTTACATTAAGCGAATTAGCTACTTCAAAGTCACTCCCAGGGCGCAACACAAATTGAAAGCACTAAACTTTAAAATTTTTACCTAATAAATGCAAGCCAAATATATCAAACATTATTAAATCAAAGTCACCTTCAATTTATGTAATAAATGTCAAACTTAAATTCTTTATTATTTTGAGTACGATTCTAGGTCATGGATTGTAACCTAAATAAAGACGATTTTAACACTATGAATAGTTTAATTCCCAAAGAAGATTAAGAAAAATCTCAACCTGAATTTGAAGAGCAACTCTGTGGGACGACATTTTGAAAAGCTTGTGGTACTAACTAGAGCGGCAATACTTCCTACCGGGTCTTGTGCTAACACTTTTAATAGAAGTAAATACTATATCTCTTAAATTTTCAATTTCGTATAAATAAAATTGGTGTAAAGATAGTGCCTTATTGCAATCCTACCCCATAATTGTTATGTAAATACATTAGCCAATTTTAGTATTAACGGGAATTATCACTCATCCCTCAGTTTAGTGAATCCCTAAGCTGAAAGCAACTTTCTAAACAGTAACTGTCGAGTTAAAGAGCTCAAATTGTTCTGGTTTGGAAATGATGTAAATCCCCGAACTAGTATATTTACAAACAGTTTATTAAAGCTCATCGTATGTATCCAAAATAACAGTAACAATATATAAAAGTGATGTTTACTCTTTCCTTACGTTTTATCCTTCCTCCAGAGAGGGTTCCGCATTGCAGCATCACGTGCGTTGCCGGGTCGTGAGATCGACGTTACATTCAGCCAGATTTAGAGTTTCATATAAAATTGTTTGTTGTTCAGACATGTAAATATTTAAACTGCTGGTTTGGACACATAAAATTTGTTCTAAATATTTCAAATGTAGAAATTACTTTGTTTTCCCTGTGATGTATGGAAAAATACATAAAGTTGTCACGCAATAACTTGTATATGCGATGCGGCTCTGCGTACCCTAAGGAAACAAAACAGACATAATTTGACACGTCTTGTTTGAACAATTTATTTCGGCAGTGTCACATTATTATACATTATTATATATACACTGTGGACATATTCGGGGCAATTTTTAGCATATAGAGAGTTTTGCGGGCCAGTCTTGATTCACCGGTGGAAATGAAATAATTGCTTTGTTGCATATAAATTAGTAATCAAAATGGATCTTGAAATTTCATTAAATGAAATGCTAGACTACTGCAACAAATAGGGTCAACAAAGTTCCAGTTCGTACAGCTTGCAAAAACTACATATCTTTTGAAGTGTATTTAATAAGTAGCTGTCAGGTTGAAATTGACAAGCAGGAAGTGTCAACAATAAAGAAAAACATTAATCGTAAGCTAAGTAGCGGAGACAAGGAAATTATAGCTAGACTAAGGACCGAACGTACAAGCTTCGTATTACTTAAAAGACAACGCCCGATTCGCGATGAGTTAATCGAAGACCTGAACGCACACGACTTTCAACGTTACTATTTTTCTTTACACATTTTATAATTTCTCGCATTGTGTATACACTTAAATCATGTACTAAATACTATAAGCAGTACTACAATGACAAACTAAAGCGATCCTCCAGAGGAAAGCCATTCACGCGCTTCCTTTCCTTCAGTTTGCATGGTAGGAAGAATTCTTGTACTTAGCCTCAAAACTTCTTGCAACTGGCTCGATCAGGCCATCAACTTCAGTTAATGATTGCACATAGTATGTCGGCACATCGAGTGAACACTGACCTGGATGCAAGTAAAGATTCACTTCCTTAACTATATTTTTTATTACTAAAGCTATACATTCACTATAGAACTAAACAGTCTATTGTTTATTCATTACTAATTAAACTCAATAAAACTAGACGCGTTCTGGATCAAAAATACCAATTCGTACATCTTTTAATCATTAAAAAAGAATGGCCCAAAAAGGACATATTTAATAGGTGCAAAGGTCACTCTTGTCAAATACCGAACTCATTCTTTGAGTCTTTCCCCTTCACTTAATCTCTACGTATATGTTGCAATCTACTGACCTCGCATCTTAATTTCAAAAGGTACATCTACCACGTTACGCTCTATAAACTGTGTTATACTGTTACACCCTATTTGGCTCCACAACGATTTCATTTTAATACTTTATCATAGAGGGTTTTCTAATCATTAATTTAAAACACATTACACACAGTTGTGTTAAATAGTTTTACCATCTAGAGGTATTGCACATGTAATTCAGCAGAAAAAGATCGTGACTAGGGCGTTTTAGAAGTTTTAACTTAGTGAAAAATTACCAAACTTAATGTTAATTCTCATTTGGCGCTCTTCAATTGGGCATCCATGTATCAGAGCGAGACATACATATTACACTACTAGTGGAAGAGAGATAGGTATATGGCGTATGCATTTTGCTAGTTACCAACCGTAAATTTGAAGCAGGTGTACCACCTTGTAGTAACTTTAACCCCAGCATTATATGCATGTTATTGTCTGGTTACCAACTAAATCAGGGCAGCCACCTTAGTAGTAACTTTCACCTCAACATTATACGTAAATTTTGTCTGTATGCATCTTTAAATTGTAACAGGACATCCATATGGTAATAAAATGTATCTCTAACCGGACTATTATATTGATAGATATAGTGTCACCATGAAAGGTATGCTACATATCGTGCTCAATGCTAGCGATTACAGTTGCCTACATTTCAACATCGTAATCTCTTCGATTTATACATATACTACAAAAATGTCATCAACCATACTGTCATCTATCAGTTATAGTTATTATACCTGACAATACGAGATTGATTGATGGCTACCTATTAAGAGAAATTGTCAAATACCAGATTTGCATACCAAAACGGTCCCATACAACAACAAAAAAAAAGACACGCAGACGCAATAACAGCGAGAAACAGTTTAATACATGTATTAATTACAAAAACATTCACACATTGAAATATAATAATTTAATAAAATACATATAGACAGAGCTAGCCAATATTAATAACCAATAAGTATTAAAGGTACAGTTTTGGGCGCAATATATTCAATATATAAATATTTACATATATTAGACGTGATGAATATGTAATAAAAAGCTAAAACATATAAACAATATTTACATACAAACTTAATACTACTATAAATCTATATGTCTGTGTCCACTCATTTTATTCACCAGTTGCGTGTACAGCTGGTGTTTCGAACTACCTAAGAATATTATCGTATGCACGAGGGGATCGCCATCGCTTAAAACTATTTCCTGAAAATCATCCACACTAACTTCCTTACTGACAACACTACGACTATTTTCCTTTATTTTTTTAATACCGTCTTTTTTGCTTATATGGCATTACGTTTTGGCCCTAGAGTCAAGAAACTCTAAAACTAAATCACCATTAAATTTATTCTTAAATCTTCGGATAATTTTCTTATTAACTAAGGGTATATTATATTTGTTATTTATAGTGTAATAACTGACATCAAAATTATCATAGAAGTAAAAATATACAACATTATACTTCGGCTACTTGGTTTTAGCTACTTTTCCAAGGTCATGCTGACGTCATTGTCTTGTAAAAATAACGAGCAAGGAAATGTTATTCTATTTATTATAACATTAGATAGACATAGTTATTTATTATACAAAAGAAAAAAGTACTAGATTTTAGCTCGAGGTGTGTTTGTTTCCCGACCGAGAGTTAAAATCTTACATTTTTACTCGTGTATAATACACTATTTTTTTCTGTGACAGGCAAAACGATGATTTCATATTGAAAAAAATATTACAATATATTAAAGTCAAAAAATCAATCGATGTCAAATTTGATGTTTCAAACAAGTAGGCTGTCGTACTTGTAGGGACGGTTAGACTTTAAAGTAATCAAATATCTGTCAATTTTATTCTGTGAGTGGTTTCAAAAATTACCTACTCAAGTTATTTATATCGGTAGTTTTGAACGCGACGAAGTTATGATACGTTGTTATGTTATACCCGAATCTTACAAGTGTGGACCCGGCTTTAAATTAAATATCTTCGTGGCTTTTAATTAGGATGTCATTGAGCCAAACTGTGTTACAAAAAGAAGTATAAATGCTCGCGGACTAGTCTCGTGGTCTATCCCTGCGGAGGCATGAGATGGGAGGAGTGTTTTCTAAGATTGAACCTATCTTTGTACAATTGAGGGCGCCACTGCGTCAATTACATTAACAAAAAAATAGTCTTCTTAAAGAAAGACGCAGATAAACCTTAAGGCCCATCATAAAAAACTAATATCTCATTACATTAAGCGAATGCTTCAAGCAAAGATCTTTGTTTCCAGCTGACAAGGTTTAGTTATAGATCAAACTTGATTCTTTTTAACATTTGAGTGGCCTTCCTTTAAAGGCGATAATTATCTCATTATACAACTTGTTTGAAAAACATACGTGTAACTTGTTTAAGTAAACATGTATCACCAGATGTTTATCTGGCAGATGTTAAACCAAAATGTGCCCTAAACGACTATTTAAAACTTACAAATAATGACAAAAAGTTTAGCTAGATCATTTGACCTATCCTAAATAAAGCATAATTAATTTTAACAAGAAAGCTTTCATATTTAATATTTGAAAATTTACTGAAATCTATAAATCGTTTAAGTAATTATTTTCTTCCAATTCGACACAGTTTCAAACCGAATTTGCTTCTCACGTGGATTGGTGCTTGTTACAGATAAGGGAATCGTACTCACCATAGAAAAAATTTGGTGCTTACAGAAATTTACAAAACACCTGTATGATTGCAGTTACGTGCAAATGTCGATCGATTAATACGAATAAACAGGATTCTATCTTCAAAGCTCGGCCCACTTTCATTTACGATACTACTACACAAATTGATTCCTGAAACCAATTACGATTTCTTAAAAATTAAACTTGCTTGCGTTTTACAAATCTCGAGTCCACTTCAATGCTTAGCTTTAACAATAATAATCGTCGTTTTATATTATAACCCAGGCAACATGTCTTTCCCAAGAGTGAAATTTCTTATCACTCCATATGACTAGGAAATTTTCCTCGCCACGTTTTAAAAATTGCATTTTTTCTGACTACATGCTAAAACAAGAATAATTGTTCTTATCTGGGGCAAGCGCTTCGAGCTTCATGCGCTTGGCTGCGCGGATCGATAATTACGTCGACTAACAATACTGCGCATAACACATAGCAACTTTGAATTTGCCTATAACTAAAACGTTACAAAAGTACTCATTTTTTTCCCGGGGAAAAAAATAAATTCATAAAAAGTGACATTTTGTTACCTGTCAAGAAATATTAAATGTCAAATTTTTCCCGTTACAGAAAAACATAATTTAAAAACATTTACCAGGCAAGCGTGGGTCCAGTAAAACTTAAATTTAGTACCAAGTTACACACAGAAAACTGTTCGTTCTTTACGTTTGTTTGGTTTAGTTTTAATTTTATCTAGTTTTATCCGTAGTTTAAAATTCAAATCGATATGCAAGTCTTATATCTCATTTACTAGCTAATAATTGGATACATAAAGACCGTCGACATTTTCGAATTGCGAAATGTACAGAAGTTTGTATCTATACATAAAGCCTTTGATTCTATAGACAGCCAGATCCATTCCTTCGTATAATTCTTGCAGTGTGTGGCAATCTTTTAGTCGCAGCTCACCAAAACCTTCCTGCATACGTATATTGTTGGCTCGGTCGATTTTCTCTTGCTGGTATTCTGGATTCTCCCACACACTGTTGGAAAATTGTATGTCCACCATCTATGGAAATATATTATACTTATAGGTTTTTAGGCCATCAATTATAAATAATTCGAAAGGTTCTTTATTATGCAAATAAACAATGCTGAGGGGAACTCCTCTACCTGTCGTGTACGCCAAGATTGCAAATACCACCTTCCTTAGTTCGTCTATGTCTCTGCCATTTTAATAAATACGTTCTTAAAAAACCTTTTAAATAGTATACCAATTTAATACTATCACTTTCCGCAAGGACGCCTACATAACTAAAAGAGTGTTTCTTACTAACCACAAATGCACATAGCTCGTAAAACCCAAATATGTCTAAGTCGGTCCACCGGCACATAAAGTAATCTTTAATTCTTCTTCATTTTCTTTAATAAGATGTTTTTTGTCTAACACATCTCTGTATTGTTCTCGCATCGCCGCAATTTTTTCCATGTAGTCTAACTATCGCCTTTTTGCATCGAATTCATCTAATTTTTCTCCCACTTACAGCGTATGGCGTGCATAATGAAGTAATTTCCTTTGCGTAAATGTATAAAGTTTGCTACCAATATTTACGCTTGGTCTTAAAACCTCCGGGCAAATGTTATGTGTATTAACCAAACCCGATTCCAAAATAATTATGTCTTTTGGGATTGTAGAATATGCTGCTGTAGAATGTGTAAAATATGTCTTACCTGCTTTAATGTAGCATCTGTGTAAAGGTTTTACTCTATCTTGGCTGTTTTGTTCCTCTACTATCTCCAAGTAGTTTATATATAAATAATAAAACTAAAAGCCGAAAGCGCATACTTTATTAAGTGATAAATTAGGTTAGCGCCGCGGACGCTGACCTAACCTATCAGGCGGCTCCGTGGCGTAGTGGTATGTGTGTGACTACTACGCCCTAGGTCCCGGGTTCGAATCCCGACACGGTCCGCTTGAAAAATGTTAGGCGAGCATTTTTCGCAAAAATACACCCTCGTTCGGATGAGAGGTAAAATGGAGGTCCCGTGTGTGAGTGTTGTCACGCACGTTAAAGATCCCTACCTTGCTTGGAACAGCAAGGATTCGGCAAAATTCAAAATTTTCCAGGTAAAAAAAACTAGCTTTCTAGCCAATGTAGTACCTTCGGGTGGAGCATTGGAAAATCACATGTAATGACCTAACCTATCAATTATTCCTGCTTTTTGACCTAAGTCCAAACAACACCAAAGTAGATATACTACCTTCGTACGAGCACAAAAAGTGCAAATTTTACATGTATTTCTTATGGAAAAATTTAAGGTCCGTATTGCACTTTTTTGTACCAAGCATTGAAATCCCCATAAAAAGGTCCCGTGCATCAATTGAGGTCATTTTCAGCCCAACATCCTGACGGGAGAGTTTATTACATTCAGTTTTTAAGAATAGAACAACACTAATATAAACAACATAAAATTTTATTGACGATAATATATGTACAAACAATATTTTACATTTGCAATAAGTATTATATTTCTTCTTGCTCTATAATCGAATAATGTCCAACAGGTAGTGTTGCGTACGAACCAGGAAGTAAGTGGGGTTTAATATCGTGCGGGCTTAGGGCAATCTTCTCCTGAGCGATTGTGTGAATTTGATGCCTGGGTGATTAAATTAGATTGTGCGTTACAAATACTTCCTTGTAATCTTCTATACAGTCGACATATTCCTCAAACGTAATTGTATTCTTTATCACCGACCTTTGATCCCTTTAATTTTCTTTGTAACACCAAAGTCTCGGATGCCAGGTGATTCTTCCTCTTCTCGTAAGAGTTCAGCTTCTTCCTCTTCGGCTGTTTTAAAAATCCTCGTCGCATACATAAAATCTGTCATAAGTCGCCCATTATTTTCGTCTTTCATCATCCCCAATACTTTTTTGTTAATTAGCGGAATTCCATAATTGTTGTTGGAAGAATAATCGGAAGTATCGAAACGTTGCTGACAGTCACGTTTGATAGTTTTATAAAGATTCTGATTTATTATTTTATAAACTAGACTATCCGTATCTGTGTAAAGCACTATGCACCCATCTCCAAAGGCTGCGTTCATATATGCATAGTAAAAATCGTAGATTGTCAACTTGGCTATATCGAGGATACACATACCAACACATATAGGTTTATCAAAATAAATTTCCTATTTGAGAAGTTCCACTGCCACAAGGTATTCATCGAAGATTGTGACATTTTTGAATAACAGGCTGGATATCCTGGCTTCGGCTCCATATCTACCATCCCAGTTTTGCACAAGTTTCACATTACAATGTTACCGTATATTTTCCATCGTTTTCCCAAAGACTGCATTATTCATTAGCTTGAACAAATTCTTTTCAAATTCATTTCTTACTCGATTCTGAAGTTCAGTATTGAGGTCAGTGTAAGATTTTAGCCAGCAGCTTTGTTTAAATTTTAGTACTCGATGAATTGCAGATAATTTAAGTCTATTTTCCAAAGCTTGTTTCAGATTTCTATAATGGATTGTGACTTCAACCGATTGGACTTTTATCGATTTTGTTTCTTTTTGGACGTGTGGTCCGCAGAGTTACCCTCACACTAATTTATTAATCTGTTAGTCCCCCTTAGTCCCTAATATTCTAGAAATTTTTGAAATAATTTTAGTTTAATCTGTTAGCTTCGTGGTCTTTAAGTCTGCTAGAAGATTTTGAAATAATTTTTCACAATTTT
Source organism: Platerodrilus igneus (assembly GCA_036346225.1). NCBI lineage: Eukaryota > Metazoa > Arthropoda > Insecta > Coleoptera > Lycidae > Platerodrilus > Platerodrilus igneus. The sequence continues at coordinate 7,134,240 of JARFIW010000131.1, read as the reverse complement.
AGTTTAATCTACTAATCCCTTTAGTGACTTTAGCCTTTTAGTAACCTTTAAAATAGTTTTCGTAGTTTTAGTTATGCAACACAAATTTTTGAAAATATTCTGGTAACTACTTAATTTTTTGGGATTACCTTTAAAACTATTTGTTTAGTTTAGTACTCAGAATTTTTAATTTTTTTTTAAGAGGGCGTTTACCAATTATTTTTGGCGTAACAAAATTTCTTTACCGAAAAACAAAGTTATATTGAGGCAGTACATAAAAATGAAAAATTCGTTAAAAATTATTCATTTGCAAAACCAATATAAGTTTTCGAATTCTTAATAAATCTTTGGTGCCATATGGAAAACGACAAACAATCTACTATATCCTAGTTTGATTAAGTTGCAAGGCCAAGCTCCAAGTTTGGTACCAATAATAATATATCTCGCAGTTTTCAAATTTCTTTGTAAACACGGTGCATGGTCACCAAGCATTTGTTCTGATAAAAATTCCCAGATCGAATTGTCTATATAAGTTGTTTTCTTAGATGGGAGTCGTCGATGGCAAGAATTAGCGGTGAAAAACAAAGTGCCTTAATTTATATTCGTTTCAGCGCAAACACCTACATGTCAAAAACACCCTCGAGTCTACAAATACACTCACATCAATGAAAACACCCTCAGGTCATCAATAAGTTCCAAGAGTCAGTCTGGGGTCCATTGAATTTTATTCCTGCACGCTAACGGCAGGAGATCAGAACCAACGCAAGGGTAGCAGTCGGCGACCAGTGATTAACGGTGAGTCTTTTGCTTTTGTCGAATCCTTAACCAGATTTATTTAATAACCTGCGTTTCCACTTATGGTCACACTACCAGCCGAGAACATACTCACCGTTTCAGTTCATAAGATCTATTGAATATTTAAACTCCCTTAATTATATTAATTTTTCATGACTATATATTGCTCTGAAGTATAACTCCGCTAAGGTAAAGCCCCACTGTTTGGGTGCTTTTGTGTTGCGAAGTTTAGCCCCTCGATTGGATCGCCTTTTTGCTCTGAGGTTTAGCCTTTCGATTAAGTCGCATTTTTTATTCTGAAATCTGTTTTAAAATAGGAGCCCCACAATTTGGGACAACATTTTAATCTGAAAATTCTGAAGTTAACGATGGATCCTTGATGCTGACCTTTCTTAATGGACCAAACTGCTGCCAGCTTTTTGCTATAAATCTCTGAATCACATCTTTATCAAAAAAATTTGCCACGGCTGCTTAGCTGCTATCTGAAATATACTACCATACTAAAAATCAAACGCGTTTTCAGTGACGGTTTATTCATAAAAAAATACTACACCAAAAATCCTCATCAATCCTTATTTCACACGTTGATGAAATAACAAACATTCTCATTTGAAATAATACATTCTTTTCCAAATATTTCCTGATTCAATTTTATCCAAAAATTATATTAAATTTTAAAGTAACAGGGCCTTTTCATACCCATTACGTTACCCCAATTTTAATAAGAGCTCATAGTAAAACCTATAAACACTAGTGGTAATTTTCGCACATCAAAATACCATAAGTCCCTTTTACCTTGTACATACACAAATATTACATGTTATTTTACACATAAAAAATCCCACGAAAAAATATGGTCAAATAATAAATCATAAAAGGTCATTAGGTACCTCTTAGTCCATGATATTTATAGAAATATACCCACAAGGCATAAAATGTCATTATTCACAAAATAAATCCACAAAACAATTATACACAAACATCTGTTATCTGGAATGCACCACCACACATGTGTTTATAATCATACCATCAATGACTGTTGCCTTCATCAACGACTGCGCGTTCTGGATCCTCCCCAAGTTGTATAATACCATTTAAGACTGTACACTGCTAGTCTATTTTCTCTATCACTACTTGACGATACAGTCAGACTCCCCCAACTCTGCTGCTGGTCCAATTTATCATGGTTACACCTCCAAATCGATCCATCCACATCTCTACTGCATTTTTGTGCATGCCTTGCACCAACAACCATATAAAAAGCAGATTGTACTTACTTTCATAAAGTATGCATCGGAGCTTTAAACTACTTCTAATAATTCGAATACTGCTAGTACAAATATTTTACACCAACTTGTGCATAACTTTTATTTCAAATATTATATTATTACTTGTTCACTAATATTCGCAAACGCGACGATGAAAATCAAGAAAGAGTCCTACTATCTCCAGGTGCTTTTATATAATCAATTTCTGCCCCCATTAAGCTCAAAATACTCGCAACTCCGTTGATACAAACAAAACAGCATTCTTAGTAAATTTCAAACGGTTGACACGTTTCTTAAATCCCCTCACAAACAAATACTCAACTGCCACCGAAATCTCAGAATTTTGACGCCACAAACTCTTTTCTGTGAAAGCACAAGTTTTGCGTTCCAACCGACATTCACTTCCTTGAATCCTAGTCACTACATTCAAACGTTCACATTAAACATCCCTTTTACGGAACAATCTGTCTCCTTCCATCCAACACACACAATCTTCCATACTTTGTGTTCTTTGCAACTTGACCCTGTCCTTGATTTAATAGCCATCTCCAAGCAGTATTCAACTAATTCTGTCTCATTTACATATATATTCTATCTGATACTCCTCTGTTTATTTGTACCAGCTTGTACTTGTAAGCTCTCTTTTATTCCCCACTAGAATATCACAATCTTCCAATGACGTTTATAGAACATGCGGCATCTCACTCGTACAATTAAATCTATTTTTTTCCTTGTCTCCCTGCATTTCCCTCAAGTATGCACGTTCCATGTTTAAATACGTAGAAATTTAACGACGGTTGAACTTATTTACATCAATACTAAGAAATCCTTAACCAACACTACTTTCATACTCGTATAACATACTAAGAACGTGATCCTCGTCTGCCCCTCTGTAACCATGAAACACTTTCACGCCTGTTACAAACAATACTAGGAAAATATCTCCTTCTTCCCTCTCTTACAACAAACATTGTAACGGCCACTTGTTAAGCTTTTGAAGGTTATACAAATGCAACGTTTTACCAATTACACTTTATAAACGATGATTAAATATGCTTTTAATTTATCCTACGCTATCTTTTAAATGCTACCGTATACACGCTTGCAATATTTACAGTATAACACATGAAGCAAAATTATTAATTTAAAATTAATGAAAATTTTTTACTAAATTGTTAATTCCATGCTAGAGCTATTGATATTTCAAATTTTTAATTACTTGTATTTACATGTGAAAATTTGTAATAAATTATACAATGACCTATCTAACCCCTTTAAACCTATAAATTTCACAATAATATATATATATATATATATATATATATATATATATATATATATATATATATTCTTATGCTGCACCCCGCTCTTTTTCGCGCCTTTTTATTCATTAGTTTAATGATTTTTATATAATGTGCAACTATTTATTTTACGTTACGTGCTTTAGCAACGTTTGGCTGGTTAATAAATCAAAACTGTTTTAAATATGCCTCGACTATTTATAAGCTCTTTCTTCCCAGGGTATCTACCTACTTACCGTGGGTTCAGTGGTAAGTAGATGTGCAATGCACCAACCAAACTGCACTATCTTTTGTTTTAGTACCTTTTTATAATTTACATTTGTATATGCCAAATTTTATATGATCCACGTAGCCTTGTGCCAAATTAATTACTACTACAAACTTTCTGACTTTGACGTTATATCACACAGTACTCACCTGTTCTATACTTCGTTAACGCCTCTATGAATGCTGGCTCAAAATTCTACTCGCCGTATACGTCTTTACAAGGTTTCACGATCACTTTGAAAACTGCCGTCTAGCCTCCAGGTATCTTTTACTCAATTTCGATGCTCCCAAATCTAAAATAAATATGACCCAAATTTAGAATTTAGAATACCCTTTTGTATTTACTTCCCCTGCGCTAATTCTTCCGGTGTTATATTCTTTGTCTCGTACGAATCCTCTTTCTACTATTACGCTGTCTTCTAATTTTGCTTCTCTAGTTCTAAATCAATACTTCCGCTTTTTTTATCCGCTCGTTCCAAATCAATCCTTGTTTCTATTTAATCCGCTCGTTCCAAATCAATCCTTGCTTCTATTTAATCCGCTCGTTCCAAATCAATACTTGTTTCTATTTAATCCGCTCGTTCCAAATCAATCCTTGTTTCTAGTTACCACTCAATGCCCTGCTATTACATAAAACCATATCCGATTCAATCCTATAATACCTTCTTCAATCTTCTAATTCCTATTCGATGCCTTCTGCCTATATAAATCGCGTTCCAATTCAATACACTTATGTTCCGCCGGTTCGCTGTCGCACTAATTCCACTTTTAAACTCGTCGCTCGTCGCTGCTATCAATTATTTATTCACTGTTGCTTATCCTTACTCTTCCTTTATAAATTAAACTCGTACAATTCAAACTCATTTATTTACTCTTCAAAATATATTCAAAACAATTTAGCGCAGTTTATAAACACGTCTTATTACAAAAATATTTCGAAAATCGACTTCTTGTTTGCTTATCCTAGGTGATAATTACAATATTAATCTGCCTACTCTTTATTACATTGTATATAAAAACCATCCAATAACGTCGTATCACCAATTTCGTGTCACTAATACCTTAAACTTTGTCTTTTGCACTTTCCTATTTCATACATAATGTTCAATCATTGGTCCTAAATATCGCACAACCCTTCAATCATATTTGACACTGCTATTACTTATAATTTTGATATCACATGTTTGTCCAAAGTTTGATTCTAGTAAAATAAATGCCGAAATGATACACATATAACCTGGATCTGCGTGGTTAATAGTGGACAGACGCATCCGGTTTTCGATTGGCAAATGTACGTTCAATGGCCTATTAAACTACACCTCAGTATAAAACCTTGAATACTGTGTGTTTTATCACGTCATTAAGTCATTGTTTTTACGTCTTGGCACTTACCTTTGTAACTAACATTTCAAATACTTTAACGTATGTAAAGTATGTCAAACATAAATTTTTAAATTACGGGATCTGATATATGGCTTACTTGATTTGGCATACACTACCTTCAACCAAACAACCCTTAGAACCCTTGTAGCTCCTACTGACACTACAATATATATATATATATATTTTGTGAAAGAAAAATCTTTTGTTAAATTTTCTTGTAGTTGGAGCTTTCGCTTACGAGAAGCTTAAACGAGTTTATGCTTTATGAGTAACAAAATAAGATTTATAGAAAGATTGCTTAAATTCCAGTTTTTTTATTAAATTTGTACATGACTGCCAGTTCTGATGACACTCATTAACCAACATGACTACTATATAGCCAGATTTTGTTAAAGCTTTTTAAACTAAAAAGTTTGTGATATAATTTATTTGTTAACAATCGCTGTTATTTGATTGCAATTATTTGTTATGAAATAGAAGTATTATCACTCTGGTATTTTTTTTTGTTAAAGAGGTTGAACGTACCTATGAGGTTGTAGCTAGAATATAACAATTTACATACCTTGAGATACTATCTAAGGACGAATTTTGCTGGTCCAACAATTGATAGCACGACGAATTAGTGGACTGTATTTTAATGATGTGGTAGTGCTTCCTCTGCAAGACGAGACGAAATATCCATTGAACGACAAGTTTATTATCACTCACAAAGTTCGCACTGTTATGGCCATAACACTTGTGTAATCACAACCCTTTATTCCAATTACTACACGATAATTAATCTTTTATATAACGAACCATAAAAAGAGCTTCGAAAACACACCGAATTGTATGTTGCTCTAAATAACGTCTTAACGCTTTGACCGAATAACGACGACTGTTACTCTTACACTGTATTTTGAGGGTGCAGGGAGAACGAAACAAGTTTCTACTGTTCAAAACTGATCACGCGTAACATTCGTGATAAAGGGATGTTATATTTAGGATGCGTATTTCCAATGTCTACATTAATAGGATACATGAGAGGGTCGTCTTCAAATGAAATTTAATTAAATAATAAAAAAAGCCGAACAGAGGTCTAAGTAAAAAAATTAAGCATCGTCATCTAAAAAAGGGTTTTCTGTATCAACCCTAAAATAATTTTTTCTTGATTAATATTTCCTAGATACAGTGGCGTCCAACATAAATTTAAAATGTATTCAGTTTAACTAAGAAAATTTTATCCCACATCCATCTCTAACTCTCTCTTCGGGTAATAGCCAAGTTAGCCGTCAGCAAAACAATTTTTAGTCTTTCCATTTAGTACGCGTAAAAACTTTAATTTTATTTAAAGTACATTACTACAGCGTCTCACGTGCAATAATGGTGATTAAGTTCGCTTTAATTATTTAAAGCTTGTTTCACTAGCACCGCATCGTAGGGCATTCTTAACCTTGGCAGGGTAATCGTATAATTAGCACGCATTGTATTATTAAAACTGTTGCAATACTCTGAATGAATTACATACGAATTCAGATAAAGGAACAGATTCAGTTTTTATGCTAGAACTAGAGTCAGTTGCAACCTCTAATCACTCTTCAACTAAATTACCATTACAACTACTCCAAGTGCTAGTTTTGAATTATACATAAATAATATATCTCCAGGCGCCGAAAAGGTTGCAGAAATATTACATAGTAGAAGTCGAAAAACACAGGGCGTAACATAACTAACGTCGTTGCTATATAAACGTACTTTAAAGAAAATAAGCAACACTACTACCAAAACAAATAGACAAAATAAAAATAAAACATAAAATCAGATAGAGGTGATAAATGTTTTTCAATTGTCTGCAGTCTACCAAAAAAGATATGATGCAATGTAAAAACTGGGTTTACGTAGATTGTGCTTGTGTAAATAGGTCTACAAAAAATATTTATGTACTGCATGTAAAACATAAACATACCTCGTACATTCATCATTATATTAGCACTTAATAAAAGAATTAAGTACGAGTCTTGTTCAATTGAAACCCATCTTTGGTCAGGTTAGCCTTGTAATCACTCAACTGACGTTTTGCAACGTTAGTGGTGTTTGTAAACTTCCCACTGGTCAGTTTCTCTCCTATATATTTGACAGCGATTTTAAGTATTGTGACTTTGAAATTACGTTTGTTGTTAACAATCCGACCAAATGTGATCAGCGTGCGGTCATTCAATTTCTGTGTGCTGAAGGTTTGAAACCATTGGAAATTTAAAGACGAATGCAAGCAGTGTATGAAAACGCATGTTTTGCGTATCCAACTGTCAAAGATGATGTCGGAAATATAAGAATGGGCGCGAAGGGACGAATGATAAGCCGCAACCAGGTGCAATGTGTACTGCGTCAACAGACAGGAATATGGCATGTGTGGAAGGCCTGATTAGAGAAAATCGTCGAGTTTCAATCAGAATAATTTCAGAAAATGTTGGTGTGAGTATCGGATCTGTTCATAGCATTGTACACAATCTAGGCTACAGCAAAGTTTGTGCGCAATGGGTTCCTCGTCTTTTGTTAGAGAACCAAAAAAGCTTGCGAATGGGCTTATCTTTGCAACACCTCACGAAATACAGACAAAATGGTAACGATTTTCTCTCGTCAATAATTGCTGGCGACGAATCTTGGTGTCATTATTTTGAACCATCCAGTAAGCTGTCACCGATGCAATGGAAACACGCAAATTCTCCGCCCCCAAAGAAGTTTAAAGTTTAACCTTCTGCCGATAATGTCATGTTAACATTTTTTTCGACCATAAAAGACCCTTGTTGATAGAATTTACAGAACCTCGGGTGCATATCAACGCAAACCTGTATAATGTAACTTTGAACAAGGTTCGTCAAGCAATAAGACGAAAATGTCCAGAGAAGCTTTCACGTGGTGTCATTCTGCTTCACGACAATGCTCGACCTCATGTTACTAACGTAGTGAAAGAACATCTACAGCGAAAGAAATGGGGGATATTAGAGCATCCACCCTATAGTCCCGATTTATCGGCTTGCGATTTTCACATCTTTGGGCCACTGAAAAAACGTTAAAGGGTAACCGTTTTCATTCGGACGAAGAAGTGCAAAACGCCGTGAACGATTTCTTCCGCTGCAGTCACAAGATTTTTTTAGGCAGGGTATACATAGGTTGACGAAACAATGGGATATGTGCCTTAATCGTAGTGGTAATTATTTGTAAATTTAGTTGTCAATAAATTTTTCCTGAACCAAAGATGGGTTTCAATTGAACAAGCCTCGTAGAAGATCTAAGTTTTAAAGTTATATCGTATATGTTGTTACTATAGAAGTCGTTATATTTTTCTGAGGTCCAATGATAGAAACATAATGGCTCAATCGAGATAACCGTGACCCAACGAAGACAATTATAAGTAAGTTTGTTTTAATGCTAATTTAAGAAAGTGTTTAATTTTATTGGGCTGTTATTAATACTATAAATAATTAAGTCAAACCTTTATTAAAATTGACTTTTACTTTTATTTTTTAATATATTTTATGATTATCACTGTAAAAAAATTAAGTGGTGCAATGATGACAACCTTTTCGTATTTGATGCATTTGACAATAACGTTCATTCATGCAAATAATAAAAGTAACTTAAAATTTTTTTAAAAGTGCGAGGTTTGGCATTTCTTAACTATTTGAACAAAGAGTGGTAGTATAATTAGAAAAAGGCTGGAACTGATGCGGAATTTAGAACAAAGAAGACAAGTTAATGTTAAAATACACACTTAATCGCTCTAGATCACACATTCCGCAAATATCTGAAGACAAAAGCATAGAATGTCACGTAGCAATGCAAGGATCAACTAAGATTAATGGCTTCTGTCCAGTTGGCATTGTATTATAGGTGGGAACGAATATCAAGTGTTACGTTTGATATATGGAAAAACGTTAACCAAACATACCAAATTATAAATGTATTTTAAAAATTTGGAGAGAAAAAAATGTTACAAGATATTGCCATAGAAATTCTGGAAGTAAATGTAGGGTATTGTTAAGGTTGGTTGTACTCTTAAAATGATTATAATATTTGGGTTGTTCTTTCTGAATTGAAAAACGATACACAACTTAAATAAAGAACCCTTTATGAAAAGTATTTTAATCTTGATTCTCCCCGTTGAAGTCGTTTGATATATTTGACCTAAGTAGTCACTAATGATACATCGCAGCTTATATTTATTAAACGACAAACAATTTAAGAATTATTAGACAATCAGTTTAGAAAGGCTCATACTAGAGCTTTACACACCTATAATCTTAAACGTAGATACTCCAATTACAAGAAAAATAGTATGGAAAAAAGGAATATAAGTTGACGGATGACGGACAAGTCTAAGAATTATTTCGTTAAACTGGATAAAAGTTTTCAGGGCCGTATAGTATATAACAAAAATTAGAAACAAACCTACTTATGAATCAATCGATAACAAGTGGCGTCCAACGTGATTGGGCCGTCTTCAAAGAAGATTTTGCAAACAGCGCGCTTGCAAGAAGCAGCATCATGTGTCTAACGTCCAGCCGGACACTAACTAGCCGACTCCAACCCAAGAGGCCTCCCCCAACCACTAAAAGTTTTGGGACTGCGACAATCCAGTGGCGCTCAAAAAACACAACGAACCGACAAAACGCTCGTAGAAGACCTGTACCACGCCACCACAGCTACCTTCAAAACAGAAAAACCGACATTCTCTGGCACCCTTCTGGAGGATCCCGCAGACTTCCTTGAACAAATGGAAACAATTGATGCGGATGTACCCACAACGACCGCTCAATTCCGAGGCTAAGCGGCCACCTGGTGAGAAGCATACGCCGTGTTCCAAGCCACCTACAGCGAATTCAAAAGGTTATTCCTGGACAAGTACAGTATTGCCCGAAATAAACAGTACTGAAACTAAGTTGGCGGTGTTTTTATGCGTGCGCTGTCACACTCAAGTTAGCTAGTATAGACCTGTCAAGTAAACCTCAAACAAGTAATTAGTAGGGCCTAATTGTTAAAAATGGTGTTAAGTACAGAGGAGAAAGTGTTTCTGGTAGAGCATTATTTTCGTTCATACGGAATCGGCCGACGTAATGGTGCAAGTTTGCTATACGTGTCTGATCAATTCACACAAAGGTTTAATAAACGTTCTCCAAGTAATGCTGTAATTTTGAAGGTTATTGAAAAGTTTAGAAATACAGGTAGTGTATTGTGCCAACGAAAAGGAAACTCGGGCGTCCCAGGACAGTTAACAACAACAATAACCATGAACGTGTTTTTGAGCAAATCTTAGAAAATCCGAAAGTCAGCCAGGCAAGGACAGCGTTACAACTTGATTTAAAAGAACTTCCTTTCAAAGAATCCTGAAGGAGCTGGGTACATTTTCGTATGTGATTCAGGTACATCAACAACTACATCCTCGGGATTATCGCAGTAGAGTGGAATATTGCGCCAGAATTCTCGCGTTACAGTATGAAAAACCTGAATTTTGAAAATTGTTTGGTTTTCAGACGAAGCACATTTTCACTTGTCAGGCTATGTGAATCGTCGCACAAATCGATTTCTGGGCTTTGCCAGACCCGATGAGGTTCAAGAGGTTCCTTTACATAGTGAAAAGTGAGTGTCTGGTGTGCTGTTTCCGGACACGGAATCATTGGTCCGTACTTTATCAAAGAGAATGGTAGGCAAGTCACACTTAATCAACAGAGGTACAGACAAATTTTAACACGATTTATCCCTGATCTACGTCAATTCTGTCGTGCACGTAACTTGGCATTTCGAAACCAATTTTTTCAGCAGGACGGGGCAACTTGCCATACTGCTGCCGCAATTCGTCAATTTCTTCAAGAACATTTTCCAAGCAAATTCATATCACGATTTACTGACTTCCCTTATCCTTCACATTCTCCAGACCTCACACCTCCAGACGCATACATTTGGGGCATGGCTTAAAATGCCGTTTTCAAACGGGCACCGCAAACCATCGATGAATTAAAGGATGCCGTTAGAGACTTCTTCGCAGCCCTGAGACAACCCTTATTCAATAACATGACCAGAAACTTAGAACATCGTTATGAAGTCTGTCTCGAACGAGGAGGTGCACATTTAGAACATATAATAAAGTGTCAATAATATGTATTTTTTAAATATACAAAACTATTACAATTTCAGTACTGTTTATTTCGGGCAATACTGTACGACAGTCCAACCATTCGAGCCAGAATAACCTCTGATTACTATGGACAGAAGAAAACGGCGTCTCAACCAGTAACCGCCTTCCTGCGCACGAAGATACAACAAGCCCGCCGCCTAAAACTGGACACCAACCGAGACATACAGCGGTTTACGGATCTCCTTCTACCGATACTGAGGAATCCAATTTAATGCCACAAGCCAACGACAGTATGGGAAATAGTCTGCCGCCTTACAACAATCGAGGAAAACGTAAAAGAGGCAACAATAAGGACAACCAACCCCAGGTCAGCTGCCAGACGTCTACCCACAGCAGAAGACCTACCAAGGTGCCGCTTCTGTCCTCAAAGACACTGGCACTGAGACTGTCCAACTAGTAACTCGCGAAACCACACCCCGGCCGAGCCACGCCAGACTACAGCCCGGTCGGATGAAATGAACTGGAGAGATTAAACATTACATTTGATTTTCCAATGCTCCACCCGAAGGTACTACATTGGCCAGGAAGCGAGTTTTTTTTTTTTACCTGGAAAATTTTGAATTTTGCCGAACCCTTGCTGTTCCAAGCAAGGTAGGGATCTTTAACGTGCGTGACAACACTCACACACGGGACCTCCATTTTACCTCTCATCCGAACGAGGGTGTATTTTTGTGAAAAATGCTCGCCTAACATTTTTCAAGCGGACCGTGTCGGGATTCGAACCCGGGACCTTGGGCGTAGTAGTCACACACATACCACTACGCCACGGAGCCGCCTGGAGAGATTAAACAGCACCCACGATGACCCACTACCAAGGATCCCCGTCATCATACAGGAAATAAACTTCGACGCATTACTAGATACAGGAGCATCGACGAGCATGATTAGGGAAGATTGCATACCCACAGGTTCACAGGTAGAACCCTACCATGCCTCCGCCTGCCTAGCCGAAGCAGGGAGAGAAAAGGCAATCAAAGGCAAGTTCCGCACGCCATTCATCCTTGTACAAATGACGGATCACGAAACTTTCTTGGTGGTAGCAAATTTTGCTGGGTATATCATCCAGAGCGAATCTTGGCTGCAACGTCAGAAGGTGGTGATGGATTACAAACAAAGCTCTATACAATTTGGAGCACAGAACCGTAAGACGCTCCACTGGAATTTAACATGCAGACCACGAGCTAACCACACAGCCCGTGTCGATCTGCCTAATTTTGTGCAAGGCGCACAACCAAAAAGGCATACCTGTGGACGGATGTCCCAAGAAGAGGTACCCTTTCAAATACAACTATCTCACTAAGCAGCAGACGACCATGGAAGGATCCAACGCCGCCACACAACGGTGACACCCGTCGCCGCCAACAAACCATCCACACCAACTGCAACTAACCAGTTTGCAGACGAATTCTTGCCCAACAGCCTTCGTTAGGAATTCCAACCAGTGATCGATGGGTCAGCACAGCCTACTGCCGCTGGAACCAGCCTATTATTACTGGACACCGAAACTTGCAGACCACGAGCTAACTATACAGCCGGTGTCGCTCTGCTTAATTATGTGCAAGGCGCACAACCAGAAAGACATACCTGTGGACGATTGTCCCGAGAACAGGTACCTTTTCGACCACAATCATTCCATCAACAGCTGGCGATCATGGTGAAACCCGACGCCGCACGCAAACGCCGCCATAGGCTCAGATACTTTGACAACAAGGACCCCGCCGCTTCCTCGCAACAACATAGCTACGCTACACTGTTTAGCGAGGGGGATGTTGACTCTATCACCACACGCAGAGTACTGAACAGACTGAGAATTTGCAGTTTACTATATCAAAGTATACGAGCTGGAAATAGAACAAACCAAAGAATCTCGAGAAATTCCAACTAAGTTTTTGTGCTACTCATAAATCTATACTTTCATTGGTTAAATTAAAATTTTGAGATTCTTTTACAATCAAAAAACGCATTTCATTGGTTAAAGACATCATTAACGTTTTTCAACACAGAAAGAATAGGGACCAAAACTGTATAAATATAATTTCAAACTCTGCAGAAGATATTTGGTGTGCTCACCATAGCCTAGGAATCCTCTCTCTTGCAGTTCTCCCCATAGTCTGCAAAACCCTTCCAAGCAGCGCTCTCCATATCCTGCTATACTACGCAACACAGCGCTCGCCATAACCTGCATATTTTCCGACGGTGACGCTGCCCGACGCCGTACGCAGGGCTCGGCATTACAATTCGTTTGAACATCAAGCTCCGTTCCATACTTCACTGACAAGTCGTTATTGTGATTGCACCGATTAAGCTCTACCACAGGAACGACATCCCCGTAGAAGCATCACTACCACGGAGCCTGCCGAAGAGTTCAGGAGACGACCGAAAACCTTCTGAATCCTCTATACTTGTATATATTGTAAATTAGTAGTTTTTAAGTTCATATAATTGCAATTCACAATTCTTTTTAACGTAACGCTGACCCACAATTAAATACAGAGCCTTCCGAAGTCTTCCAAAGACAACCAAAGACTTCTGAACCTTCTATACTTGTAAATATTGTAAATTAGCAGTTTTAATTTCAAATCATAACTCTTTGTGACTTAACGTTGTGCCAAAGGAAGAAACGAAACCTTCCGAAGAAATCCGAAAACCACCGAAGATATCTGGACCTCTTCAACCTGTACATATCTCCTAATCATCGTTGTTCAAGTTCACACTGGGCCTCGTAAGCAACTTCCAAAGCATTCCGAAAAAAGCCGAAGACTACCGAAGACTTGTACATTCCGTTAAATTGTACATACATTCATTTAATCAGTGGTTAAGTTTATTTCTGGTTCCACAAGCAACCATAAAGCTATCTGAAGACTCCCGGAGACTTTCAAACTGCTAAATCATTCAAATTCACTTTAATTTTATGTATTTTTTTGAAACTTATAATTATTTTTGCTTAAATTATTAAACAGTTAATCAAGCCAAGCCTACTTGTTTTAAGACGCCTCCCACTCGAACGATAACAAGTGGTTACTTTAAGAGTAGATGTAACGCTCTTGCTTTATTTAAGCATACAATCCTCAGTAGATAAGCACTTATCAATTTCAGTTAGTCGAGGAGCTTTAGTAAGAATATCTGCAAAATTTTATAGAAGCTCGGGTTATTTACGGTTTATAAAGGAAATATTTCAATATAAGGTTAAATCAGGACAAGTACCTAGTACATTTTTATATAAAACAGCAAAAATGATAGGGGTTTTACACTAGCAGTATTCAATAAAAAAAAATTACCAATATAACAAAGGACGTCCTTCACAATAATACTCAATACACAATTATTTCCATACGATTTAAAACACCATAGAATCATACAATGTCAAAAAAGTAAGTCGTTCACTCGATAAGAAGACATTGAATCGACTCTGCTAAAGCATTAGTTGCATAAAGTGTGGAAGCATAATATTAATAAAGGGTGGGGGATTAACAGGACTACGTTCAAATAAAAACAATACAGGGAAGTATGCAAGTTCTAACTTATGCGCCAATAATAACGAAAGCGTATCAAGGCTGTAGGCCCTTCGACGCGGTAGAAGTGATCAGACCAGTACGAAATTATGCGTCAATAACAACGAACGCATACGAAGGCTGTTGGCTCTTCGACAAGGAAGAAACAAAATAATGTTTCAGTTACAGTGAATAAGGTGATGAGCCCTCAGGGGCCGATGCTAAATTATTTTGAGCTTAGTGGATACGTAGAGGTAGGAGAGATTAAACACATGAATCGTGGATTTATATTCGTGTTTGTCGGAGTGATTAACCAGAAATTGGTTATGAATTGATTTCGCTTGTCAACAAATGTTGGAATTTTGAGGTGACCTATCATGCCGATGGAATAAACACCAGGTATTTTATTAGCGTCCCTAGACACTGAACCATAAGTTGTAAGAATTAGTTTGGAATATTAGAACTGTGAGTGCTATATGAGTTTTTTTGTTTGTTTACGAAGTATAATTTGTGCTTGTGGACTTCAAATAAAAATGACTTGATCTATGTAGTAAGAAATTAATATTCTGTTACATAAATATTCAGTTGGACTAAGAAATAGTGACAGAAATAATTTTGTTTAAATTTAAGCAAAATATTATTAGCGAAGGAAGTTTGAATATTTTAAAAAAATAACAAATAATGTACGCGCAAGCTTAAGTGTGGAATTATTATTAGTTAAAGGGTGTAAACTCGGTATCTTAAATGAACAATGCGAAGATAATGGAAAATTTGGGATTGTATTGATTTTTTGTCTGTATTGCTGTTGAGGGAATTTCCAAATAAATGGCATTTAATATGTCATATACGTCCATCGGACAAAAATTAGTAAAATAGAATAGTATTACACTCGGATAAATGTTTTTTTAAATTCTGCTAATAATATCTGGCTAGTAGGGTGAAGATAGGGTTTGTTGTTATAAGGTTAGTTTATGTTTTGGAAATTTAGTGTCAATAGAGTTTAAATTTAAATGAAATTCTATTTGCAGTTACTTATAATATAGATAACGGTGAGCATTCTTAAAAAATATCTAATCACTCCAATGATGAAATTGAATTTTGGGAAGTCTTTGATTTCGAAAAACTGGTTTAGTTTGATAAAACGTTAAAAGATTGTTTATAAGGGGTAGTTACGAAAGGTAAAATATAAGAAAAGAGGTTAAATCATCGTGAGCAAGGAGAACTATCCGGAATAACCGTCTTCTGTGTAGCAAATTTATCAACTAACTTACTAGGAAACGACGGTTTGGCGCCTTTAATTTTGGACAATTAGTAAGTAAAACCCTTTAAGGTAAATAGTTTTACTAAAGTAGTTTTATATCTAGGCGAATGTACATTTTAGATTCTATTACTGTTTATCATTTTGTCATATGAATTCACTCCCACACCACTGACAGTTAACTGGTGCACCTTTGAAATTGTTACGGGGTTCCAGGCCCTTCTGTGCAAATCAAAATTAATAACGCAACGTTATTTTTACCCGTAACAAAGTGAACGATAAAAGATTTAAACATTAACAGCACAAACAGCATAGAAGGACAAAAAGGAATTTGAAAACCTACAAGGAAAAATAATTTCTTTTCAAGTTCTGATTGATGAATTAGAAACAAAAGATTTACAATCTTTTACAAAATGCTTTCAAATTTTTTTTTCGACGGTAGGGGTAAATATACGCGTTGCTTGTATTCCTCAAATGACTTAAATTTTTAATATTCTTTTCTAAATCTTTAAAAACTAATATAAACTTAAATACAGAGTTATTAATGTAAAATATTAAGAATTCTTTATTTAAGTTGTGTATCATCCCTTAAAGATTCTGACAATGACATCCAAAATATAATAGTTTAAAAACAAGAGTGCAACCAAGCGTATGGGTATACAGTCAATAAAAGAGTGCTGTTAATAAATTACTGAAATCAGTTTTCGAGCAGAATCCGTAGTAGTACTTCAAGTCTTTACATTTTATTGAAGAAGTTTGACAAAAAAGGGCAACACCGTAGAATGTTTAGATTTTGACAATTACGAGCTCTAGGAGGTGTTTTGAAAAAACCGTACGCTAAAGCGGCGACAAAAAGCGACTAGGTAATTACGAGCCCATTATTGCGCCAGTGAAAAGTATAAGCAAGGTAGAGAGAGTTCTAAAAATTTTAAACGTTTGTATATTAATTTCTTTTAATTCTTTTATGTATTTGTCATGTAATTTATATGTTTCCTCCACCTGCGGCATACGTCCACTAGTTCCAGTATTAACCCATTCACATACTCTCTTGTCCTTTTTCAATTAAAGTCTCGTAGTTTTGTTTGCAGCAAATGGAAACATTTTAAATTTTGACGAGATCGAAATTTTTCACGACTACTTAACCCAAGACTAGGCGTGTGGGATTAACAAACAAGAACTGACGAATGGGTGACAAATGTCATCCAACCAATTTAAGCGTATTTTGACATTTGATGTATAAAATAAATTTCCTTAATACTAAGTTTTATTTTTCACAAGTTTCAAAAATATTAACTAAAATTGTACAAAAACGGATGGAAAAACGGGCTGAAGAAATACTAAGAAAAGATCAATTTGGGTTTAGGCGAAACAGGAGAATACGGGAGACCATATTAGCTTTAAGGATGTTAGTGGAATAAACAATAGAAAAAGAAGAAAGCGTGTATATAAGGTTTGTAGATCTAGAAAAAATATTCGTTAACGTAAAATGGGAGAAAATGTTCAAAATATTCAAAAAGATTGGAAAGAGTTATGGGGGTAGACGAATAGTACATAGTTTATACAAAGAGCAAACAGGAGTAATAGAATTAGAGCAGGAACGTAGAGAAGCAAACAATAGGAAATTAGTGAGACATGGATGTGCCCTATCCCCATTAATTTTCAACTTGTACATAGAAGAGGCAATGAATACTGTCAAATGCCGAAGAACATTTGGAATTATTATGCAGGGTCAAACGATTGATATTCTTACATTTGCAGATGATATAACTGTATTAGCATCTTACAAAAAAGAGCTAGAAGCAGCTATAAATGAAATGGAAACAGTATTAACACAAAGATACGGTATGAAAATTAACAAAGATAAAATTAAAGTATTTCTATTTAAAGGAGGGGTACATGAGTCAAAAATCAAAAACAAATAAGAAACGGGAACTTATAAAAGGTTAAAGATTTCTACTACCTAAGATGTCAAATAACACAAGATGGGAAGGGTGCAAAAAATATAAAACAACGATTAGCACAATGTTGTGCTGCATTTAACAAGAAAAAGCAACTACTGTATTCAATGACAACAAATATAGAAACAAGGAAAAGGTTACTCAAAGCATGTGTGTGGACCACAGCACTGTACGGCTGGGAAATGTGGACAGCGGGAGAAGCGAGCAGGAGAAAGTTAAGCCTTCGAAATGTGGTGCTACAGACGTATGCTGAAGATACCATGGACAGACAAAGTTAAGAATAAAGAGGTTCTTGAAATGGTAGAAATATGTGGAAAACAGGGTGATAGAACACACACTAAGGCATGAGGGAATAGTGCGTAATATGTTAGAAGCAGAGAAAGGAAAAAAGAGAGGTAGAGTTAGACCTAGATTAGACTATTACATGCAAATATTAAAAGATGTAGGCTGTGGAATTTTATGGAAATGTGTAGGTTAGTTCAGAATAGAAAACATTGGAGGAACGCGTTCAACCAGTTCTGGAACTGTAAGCCTAATGAAGATGATAATGAAATTTTATTAACAATCAATATAATTCAACTACTAAAATTAAAAAGAGAAACAAAATACTTTTTAAGAGTTTAATCTGATAAAAACATTTTTATGTAATTTTTATTCGTAGCACCCGACACAAATGTCTTTCAAATGCTTTCCGTACATCCACTGTCCACATTTTACATAGAATCTTTGGGTTCGTCGTCTTGTCCCTGCTTCGTCCACATTTCTGAAAACGTCGTTTATTTCCTCTTCGTTCTGAAATGCTCTCTTTCAGTTGTGCTATTCCTAAATGTAGTTTCGCCCTTCGTCAAATGTCCCCCCTTAGAGTATTTTCGACTTCTTAATATTTGAGGTTTTATTAACTTCAACGCATTATATATTCTAAAAATACATTCCTCTCTTTTTATCTAAAGGGTTGTTGCACCATGCATAATCCATTTATGCTTACAAAATTCATCAAATTATTAAATAATATCACATAGACCAACGTCGTGTGTTTTGGCTACGTTTGATCTCTAACATAATTGATCTACAAAATCTACACCAACCTTTGCATGATTGTAGAACGTTACAATTTCAGTCTTTTATCTGCTGTCAACTCATCGTTAGCATTATGCTGGTGCATTGTTGAGATCCATAAAACTGATTTCGTTACTTTTTTGTGACAGTAGGAAATAAGCGTGGTATTATTTTGAAACCTGAACCATGAAGTGTTAACTTACCCATTCCTGTCTGGAAAAATTCTTTAAACACTTCTTTCTTATTTTTACGCAATGTTCCCACGTAAGTAGTATTTTCCTCTTTTACAGGCTTGTAAGCTAGAGGTATACTTGCAAACCGGTTATCTTCGGTTAGATTTCTATGGTACTTTCAATTGGTTCAATCATTCGCAAAACTATATCTTCTGGCTTACTGCTTTTATTGTAAGGATTATCAGATTCTGTGCCTACATGCACCTCAATGTTCATAGTGTATGCCATCTTTACATCGACTGCTGCAGAGACTTTTATTCCATCTTTTGCAGGTTTCCTAGGGATATACTGGCAAAAAGAACATCGCCCCCGCAAGTAACTTCGTCAATTGTAAGGTATTCGTTTAAGTTTCTGAAAATTTTTCACATTTTTTCATGCAAATCTAGGATCGGTGCCAATTTGGCTGGTTTGTCTCTAACATCGTCAAAGCGTAAACATCTCAATAAAAAGCGAAACTGTTATAATTCAAGTTCAATGCATCTATCTATTGTTTTCCCAACATTTGTGTGTATATTTTTTTGAGCTACAAAGTGACCCGATCAAGAATAGAAGCTCAATAAAAGTTCAGATTTCTATAGCATCTGTTGGTTGGGCGTCCCACGCTCGTTCAAATTTATGTTTAACGTTTTCAATATAAATATTGGTTAAAGTAGCAATAGGGTCTATAATATAAAACAAGAAACAAATCTAAAATTTCTATCGTAGATGCTTTACTCCTAGCCTTAACCTTTAGACCAGGTGGATGTATTACCAAATTACGAGTACGAGTTCTATTATGCAAGTTTGGTGTTTTATTTGACTATTGGGTAATATCGACTTGTCCTACAAAAAATCTCTGATTTCAAAATAGCTCTTCTCTACGTCACTCTGTAAACTTTCTTCGTCACTTATTCCTTATGCAGACACAGAATCGTGATCACTGTGTTGAACATCATCAGTTTCTTCATTTTCAGCTTTATCATTTTAATTTTCTTCACTGTTTGATTCGCATTCCTCAAACCATTGTAACATGTAAAAATTCCAAGCTAAATTATTTGTCGACATTACTGCTACAAACCCGTTAAATTAGTATTTATTTAATAACGTGTTACCCATTATGTATTCTAGTACTCTCGTATAATTAGTAAACCAATAAAATTTAAAACATTCTACTACTGCAGCTGATCACAAAATTACAAACCATTGCGCGTGTTCCTTACTCGTATGTTACGATATCTAAGATATTCAAGTTGTTCGTCGACTCGTGACAGGTGGTCACTTTTTGTCTTCTTGTCAAGCCGAAGGGTCATTTGCCCTGTTAATCAAACAGGCGAGATGAAACAGGAAACCAAGTTTTCCTGGCGTAAACGCCAAATTAGATCAAACAGTTTTAGTTAAGTTGTCTAAGACAACAAACTCACAAAGAAGTAATTTGATCTTTGCAACGGCTTGTTTAATAGGTAATTAATTACAATTTACTATAAAGTATATCACAGTGCAACTTCCACTACCTACAAAAATTTTAATGAAATAATATGGTTGTTCTACGTGGTTGATGTTTAAATAAAATTTATCAACATGAAAATTCATTTTGTACTTAAATTGTTAGCAGATTTGTTGGAACCTGTGCGTACACATAGCCGAATTGTCGGATCGCATCATGTGCTTAGAGGTTAACCGGTCGTTGACGCCGATTGGTAAGGCCATTTAATTTCCTGAAATTTTTGCTGCATGTGCTGTATTTTATTCCGTATACAGATATATGAATTTACATAGCATTTAATTGTTGAGTTGTTGTAAATTCCTTTATACTCTGTTATATGCAAGCACTTAGCCAACCGTCTATAAATAATTTAGTCGCATACTTGCTAAAAAAAAAGAGGCTTAACCTTTTTAAGGGTATAATATTTAAAATATATAGAATGATTTTATTTCATTAATCACATGTTCAAATTTAGAAATTATTCCTTGCCAAACTATGTATGAAAAGATAATAAGTATAGATAAATCATTGTAACATGTTGTTTGCAGAATTTAAAGTTTAAACTAAAGGTCATTGCTTATCTTGTTTACCACAAACCTTATGTTCAATTTATGTGGCCTCATTCCAGAAAATAAAATTTTAACTTAAGATTAACTAACAAATAATTCTTGCACGTAGAGAAATGTTTTATGAAATGTATAGTTTTACGTAGCGCTACACCGGACTATTAAGTATAAATTATATATTGTTAATAAAATACAGAATTCAAATTTAAAATTCAGTAGAATTAAAACTTAAAATTTAGCTTTACATCTCTTGAGTAACGTAGTAATTACTTTCATAAGAATTCAACTTTTGTTGAGTTGAATTTATAATGTACATAATTGTTTAAATGACAATATAGAATCATTTTTTTCTTTAGCTCATTATTTCATGAATATTTAATTCGTCCTAAAGATTTTATGACCGTTGAAGGAATTCATTTACTAAAAATGCATATAACGATTCAGTGACAACTGTTTGAAACAAAAATAAGAACTTCGTGTAGTCGCAGAATTATTAGATAAATGATATGTTTGTTAGTTGTAATTATGTTTCCGAGGCATCCTATAACTTCGTTAGAGCAGAAAAAGTAAGTAACGTATAGGTGGTATCCAACTTAATTCCTAAAGATGTTAGGGAACATTTAGGTTTCCAAATTTTCCCTTTAAGCAAATTGATTTAATCAGTTGCTTTATAAAAAATTTAGGTGGCGTCCATTATCTTATTTTTTTTAAACTTTAAATAAACCCACTGACCCAATCTCATGCGACCGTGGGTCAAAAACTCAGTTAGCTAAAAGTCTTAAGAGTTTTCTTTTTCTAAAAGACTCGTGTCATCCAACCTTACTCTGGGCGTGTTATAATTTATAAGAATTCTCGGTAGGTTCAGTAAAACCCTATAAAAAAATCTACCACGATTGTTTTTACCTTACACCATTTCCTACAAACATTAGGATCCCTACTTGTTTCAATTTTGCGTTTTTCTTAATCCGCGTTCTTTATAAACCTAATGACAATTATCTCATGACACAATTGCTATACAAATAATAAATTAAGAAATCAATAAAGTTACAGACAAAATTCAACATAACACTTTATTTACTACACAACCTATAAGACAGAAGTCACCTACAAACTGAAAACTAAGCGGAATGCGTTTAGAGCAGGTACTGATAATCCAAAGATGCCACGTGTGGTCGTTTTAAAAATAACTTTTACTAATTTTTTTTTATAAAACTCTATCAACCAAAAAAAGGAACGCTACCACATCAAAATAGCATAACTATTCAAAATATTATCATTATAAAGTGATAATCAAAAAGGTAACCTAACCAATAGGTTTAAATTCAAAATAATATTATTACAAAGTGATAATCAAAACTAAGGTAACCTAACTAACAGGTTACTTACAAAAATCGAATTCAAAATATTATTATCACAAAGTGATAATCAAAACTAAGGTAGCCTAACCAACAGGTTACTTACAAAAATCGAATTCAAAATCGAACCAGTTAGGGCTGTAATCTCCTACACCCTACTGATTATCCTATCACTAATTTTCAAACATCACCTCTTATTAGCGATGGATCAAATGGTGAGGTTCACCGTGCAAACCTCTGACCTTATCAAACAAAAATTTCTGAAAGGTCCGAAATAAGGGAAAGAATAAGTCAATATTCTCTCTACCTAAATATGTAGAAATCAGGACCAGCAACTTAAATAGTCAACTTATTTCTACATTCTAAAGATGTCTTCGAATGATATCTTCTAATGATATCTTTTAAAGGCATCTTCTAATAACATCTTCTAATAACGCGCGACGAAATCAACCAGTATGCACACAAATGCACACCACAAAACTACTACACAAAACCTTAACCACATGCTTCAATCATCAAACAAAATTTTCAAACAAAATAAGTTACAAAAGGACAGTCTCCATTTAGTATTAGTTAAACGATACTAAATCAAAAATCGGAACAAAACGAAGCAAACAACTATTGTTTTATTTAAAATCAAAAAAATGACTAGACTGGAACTAATCGTCAGGATCATCATTCTCATCTGGATATGATGCTTCAACGGGTTTCAAGTCCTTAACATGCCATTTTCCGGCTTTTGTTCCATCCTCATTCTCTAATTCATACACTAAATTGGAATGTTTTTTACGAACTTTACACAAAATGAACTTTGGAGCTAACTTAGCGGAGAATTTATCACTAGCACTCGAAAGTACCTTATTAGTCCTCCAAACGCTTTCTCCGACTTGGAATGAAATGTCTCTTCTTCTAAGATTGTAGCGTTTACTCGAACGTTGATAAGCTACATGCAAATTTTCACGGACATTTCCAAAAATATCGAACAAAGGTTGACGATCCAGAACATAGGAAGGTCTACTACTCAAAACAACATCTACATCCTCACCGGGTTCAAAATTGTTACTATAAGCTTTTCCACTTAAGGGTACCTGACGACCAAAGACTAAAAAATTTGGAGAATAGTTGGTGGATTCGTGTTTTGCTGAATTAACTGCGTACTGAATTTTTGATATCTCATTATCCCATGTATCATGTTCTTCTACATAAGAACGGATTGCAGTACCAACTGTCTTATTAACTCTTTCCACAAAATTGCATTGAGGAGCATAAACAGCATTGTACCAAATCTTTTGGATTTCGTACCTTGCACACAAAGCTTTAAAAACACGTCCAATCAATTGTGGACCATTATCACAAATAACAAATTGTGGTACGCCGTAGACAAGAAACACTTTTTCTTCCAACAAATTTTCAATCAAATGTGCCTTGGCACTGCGCAAAGGTTGTAAAATCGAATACTTCGAGAACCAGTCACCAACAATTAAAAGCCATTTTCCTGCTTTTGAATCATCAATAAAAAACTAATCACGACGATAGCTAACAAAAAAATCAGTGTTCAGGTACACTCTCACCCTACTACCAACCGAACTGTCGAAACAACTACAATGCTTCACAACGCCTAAATTTGCTAGAGTGACAAACCCTCTACGAGTCTCACCTAGACTAACAATACAAAAATTACATCAACTCAAAAAAAAATATGATGCAAAAATTCTAGAGCGACCAACTCACCTCGAGTCTCGTCTAGACTTACGTAATGCTGAGCGACCAACTCTTCCTGAGTCTCGTCTAGACTAACATACTGCTGAGCGACCAACCGCGACGACAAGTTCCGCCTAGACTAAATTGCGTTGCAATGCCGATCTAAATAAAAAATTTGCTAACAAAATCAAAAACGTGCTTATGCACAAGAGCAATTCTCAAATGATACGACGACAGCTCAAACCGATGTACCCTCAAAATAGAATTCGTAGCTTTATCATCAAATTCGGACAAAAATGTTCTTTATTGACTCAAGCAAATTAAACTCCAGGCTTATCAGCTTCTTTAACTAACAATCTTTCTAAAATTTTTCTTTTCACCAAAACTGGTCTCTCACTCACTACTCCTCTAATTTTCAGTTCAAACTCCAGTTCCTCTTTAAGTAGACAAACAATTTGGAATTTTTCCGACATGATTGCAATAGCCTAATATTTTAATGAAATCAAACTGATAAATCTAAATGATTTGAGCCTTACGAAAATTGTCAAAACAAATTCGGGCAACTAAAGGTAAAAGTCAAAAAGTGTATTTGGTAAAATAAATTTTGCCAAAACAATATAAAAAAAAATTTATTGGGACAAAACAGAAAGAAAGTTAAAAATAAATTTGACTAAGGTAATTAATTGACTGAAGAGCGGTCAACGTCTCAACCAAACTTATGTCAAGAGCAAATTTAAACAAACAAATCTTAATGCAAAATAAACTTTGAGCAAACAAATTTCGAAGCAAAACAAATTTTGAACAAACAAATTTCAAAGCAAAATAATTTTTGAACAAACAAATTTCGAAGCAAAATAGTTTTTGAACAAACAAATTTCGAAGCAAAATAATTTTTGAACAACCAAATTTCAAAGCAAAATAATTTTTGAACAAACAAATTTCGAAGCAAAATAATTTTTGAACAAACAAATTTCGAAGCAAAATAATTTTTGAGCAAACAAATTTCGAAGCAAAATAATTTTTGAACAAACAAATTTTGACGCCCTAGACGTTGCGGCGCCAGTGTAACTATTTTTCTTCTAACTGCACCAGCCCCTCGTTGGTTGGACGCCAGTGTAACGAACTTTTCAAAGAGCACCACGTTGTGTGCCAGTGAAACTAATTTATTTTCAGTGAAACAAATTTTTCATATATATAGCAAGCCTCAAGCATGGGCGCCAGTGAAAGTAATTTTTTCTATAAGGCTGGCACCACTTTGTGAGCCAGTGAAACGGTTGCCCCACGTGAAACGTTATTTCTGCTACATTAAGGCGCTAGTGAACAAAAATCTTCCGACATAGCTAGGGGTCTATTCCTTGGGTAGAGCTATGAGAAATGGGGGGGTAAGTCGAAATCTGTTTGTAGATCAAACTTAAGCTAAACCAAATAGGCGCCACCAAGTCCTGATGTCATTATGATAATTGCATAGCATATTTCTAAGAGCGGACGTGGAGACCCAAAGAAAAAGAATCGCCTTCGCTGACAAAAACCTGTCTTAACAAAATAAGACGCAGCTCCTGTAAGAAATTGTAATAGTTAAATAAATAAAAAAGTGGAACACCATTTGTGTCCAGCAAAAATACATAAAGAAGTAGTAAAAAGGTATTTCCAATATAAAGTTGGCATCAAAGTCCTACTCATAAGGATGTTAGCTTTATGTTATTAGATTTGATCATACTTGATCAAAATAAAAAACATTAATCCTGAACCAATTGTTTACTAAAAAGAATCTCTTTTAAAATAATATGACTTGTAACAAAAATTTAATCAATAACTGTATCAATCTATAACTTTCAACTTCATGTTTATCTTAATTATTTTTAATCAAATACTTTACAGTATGACATGAACTTGTTATACAAATAGGGTTCCGACCTGTGCAGATCTGTGCAGGCGGATGACAAATTAATAAGTTCAAAAAATGTTAGCATTCAAGTTTTCTAAATTACATATGCAAGTTTTAATTTATATAAAGCTGATCACAAAAATAGAGGTGTTTACATCTCTTGTACTAAAGCTGTTCGAGGCATTTGCCTTTAAAAATACATCTGTCAGCGGTACACAACAGAAAAATATATGACGTCAGCAACACCTGTTGACATTACCGACGTTTCATAATGAGCCACGCGTGTTGTTTTCTTAAAACATCAAATCAGTAAACTTTAGTTTTAATACTGGAAAATCCAGCTCAGCAATTAGTTGAAACTTTTACAATATTCATGCTTTACGCATTAAAACAAATTAACGTGTTCCTCGTTTTGAAACACATAAAAAGGAACTTATAGCTATCTACGAACCAAAACTGCATTTATCGCATTGTAGCAAGGAAAGATGAGATCCTCGCCATTTTAAGCAACTATAACAGCGTTTATAGCGTGAACCAAATTCATCCTAAACAACTTCTACCATGAATTCGTCCCACGTGTCGAATCAAATCCTGTAACAATACATTCTGCAGCCGTTGTAATTCCGAAGTTAAATTACGCCGCCTTCCTAAGGTAGCATCTTTACATTGTCCTAGTGCGTCTTAAAAGTTTGCATTCCAAGTGTCGTCTTATATAAATTGCCTTCTAGATTTCGTATCCTAAATTTCGTGTTCTAAGAGTTGCATTGTAAGTTGTCGCATTGTAAGTTGTCGCGCTAAATAAATTATCTCAAATTAAACAAGTTAACAAGCTATATACGTTACCGACCGTTATTCGAAGATGTGGTCACTCATTGAAGTGGATTCGCAAATTGCCGGCCAGCAATCTAGGGTACATGTTGCTGCTTCAACTACATATTGCCGACTCTCTACAAAACTAGCTCGGGCGGCCGAGGCGTCCGGAGGGGGAGACAGTCAAACAGAGATGTGTTTGTAAATAGCTGTGGATGACACAGATATTTAACCACAAGTAGATTACCAAAGGACGATGCGGGCTTGACGTATTACTATTGTTTTTAATAAAATTGTTATATTATCCTCGCAATTTTATGGAGGGATTTATTATCAAAAATAAAATTGTTACAAACTTACCTGAAAACATCTGGGTGACACCCGTCAACCATACGCTTACTTCAAGGTTAACTTTCCTTAGTAAATAAGAATGAGAAAGTATGGAATGTGCGGTTAGAGAACTGTCAAACTCAACTCGGCTCGATAAAAATGGAGCGTAGTTGGAAACTCAGTTCGAAAGGATATAAAGAACTCAACTCGAAATTTATCAGAGTTTCGGGCCAAGCCAAGCAAAACTCGACTTCGAGTCTATTTCTACTAAAAAAGTAAGGGCTTTGAAATGATTAAAAATCGTAAAATCATAACTTATGGATTGTATATCTAACTAAAATAAACGATTCAATATTTGCAACATGGTGAAAACTATGGTGGGTTTTAATAAATTCTAATTTAAGTAATAATTATAAAGATATTGTACTTACCAGCTCAATATTGTTGGATTGTTTTGTATAGCCTTGAACGATATAAGAAAAAAAAATAGATCTTGGGAAGCTTTGTGTATTATTTATGATAGATACAAATTATATACAGTGTAATGAGGTTCAAAATATATTAGCGAATAATTGCGGAATCCATTAAATCTTTCAAAATTAACATACAAATTGTTGTTGGGCGATGAAAGTTGCAAGAAGCAATAAAGTATTTACCACCTTTAAAAACTATCAATCTAATTTTTGAGATACCTTCAGGATTCACTCAACAAAATACGCTTAAAAGCATCTATACGCCATTAATTTTAAGTAAACATAATGAATTGTATAGCACTTGGATCGGGTTGAGCATGACTTGCGAAACCAAATTATTTCAAGTTAATCATAGCTCATTAAACGATAGCGCACAAGCGTAACAATTAAAAAAGTGGCAGAACTACTTAGCACATCTGTAGAGATATATCTACATTCCTTAACATTAAATATGTCTTCGGATTTAAATAACAGAAACCGTTAAAGCTACTCCTACAGAAATCTTTTGCGTAAAATTCCACATCATGAACAAAGTTTAAAAATATCTGTCATTTTATTTACTGCTTTTAATATACTAAAAAACGGAAAATAAACAATAATATTAAAAACTAAAATCATCCTATAATTCTATCTGCCATTATTTACACCCACATAAAATAAATACATAAATATAATCTACATTTCATTGTTCCACTAAACAATTTAATACTCCTAATATTTACTAAGTAATTATTTTATTAACACACTGATCACGGAAAATAAAAGAAAACACGACCCATCATTGTGAAATTATTGTGCTTTCAAATAAGACGTATGTGGTAGAAGAAAAAATACCTCAAAGGTGTGCCATACTTAATAACAGATGCTTTATGACGCCTGTAAAGAAACATTTCTGTGAAGCAAACTCAGACTCAGGATGAAAAATTATTTGTTTCTCTTCAAGGTGGAAAAAACTAGTCCTCACGACTATGGATCATTGTAATGCGGCGGTTCGAGATTTTTGTAAAATTTTGGATACCACAACTAGACTCGTAGCCAACACCATGGTTCGCAGAAAACTACCTAAATAGCGTTGAATAAGGCTACATCTTATAGTTTGTTATGGTTGGGTTATAAGAGGGCCGTCCGGAAAGTACTACCCGTTTTTGAATAAAAAATAAACTAGTACATTTTAACAAATTTTAATGTTTTATTTGAAAAGAACAAACCTTACATTACTTCTCCACATAGTCACCTCGCAAATTTAAGCATTTATCATAACGTTAGACGAGTTTTTGTATTTATTTATTTATTTATTTACTAACAGTTTTGTTTGGTCTATCGTCTGACAATTAAGATAGACCGGGCTTTTAAAGTTAGTGTAGTGTGAGTGGTTACGTTGGTGCTTTGACCGTATCTAGGATTTTTATTCTAGTCTTGCAGCGTGGAGACATTGTGTGCACCGTTGAGTTGTTGCAGTTGTTCTGGATATGGTTCACCCTTATTCCGTTACTATAGTCGCGGAGTTTATGTGTTCCCCAGGGCATCTGCTGTCCCTCAACGGTTATTGCTCACCCCTTCTCCAGTCTGTCTGTGACCTAGACTTCGTTACCGTCCCTGCCACGAGGAGGCAGCACTTACTTATTTTAAGTTGGTTTGTAATATGATTGTTGTATGTGCTGAATGTAGTGTGTTGTGTTTGCATTTGCATGTGTGTG
Organism: Platerodrilus igneus; assembly: GCA_036346225.1. Taxonomy (NCBI): domain Eukaryota; kingdom Metazoa; phylum Arthropoda; class Insecta; order Coleoptera; family Lycidae; genus Platerodrilus; species Platerodrilus igneus. The sequence goes on along the minus strand of JARFIW010000131.1, from coordinate 7,104,800 downwards.
TGTTTGTTTGTGGATCTGTGTATTTGTATATGTACCATTGGCTTTGTTGTTTTGTTGCTTGTTTCTGTTAATCTTTGCCTTTGCTCCCGACCATCGGCAGCCGGAAATTGGGATCGTTGGCTTCAAATTGGCCTGTTTTGCGTGCTCCGTAACCATCGGCAGCCGGAAATCCCGGATACACGCAGGCTTTGCAACTCTGGTACTTTATTTTGTTTTGTATGTGTGTATTTGTGTGTGTGTGACCCAAGAAGGGCCGGTCGCTCAGCATTTCGTAACTCTAGACGAGAATTTGGTTGGTAAGTTTGTCGTTTTAGCAATTTGTGAATCATTTTTTTAGGAATGATGTTGGATTTTTTCTTCATTAGTCTAGATGAAACTCAAACGAGAGTTTGTCATTCTAGCAAGAATATGTGTTACAAGATATCTTTCCGTTCCTAAACAATTTTATCAGTAAATCGAGTTTTAATTATTGTTATCTCTTCACATATCGATTTAAACTACACTAGTTGGCATAAAATTATCTTTAAAATCGTTCAACCCTACGTAAATACAAAAATTTTTCACGTTTCATTTCCTTAACGATTTACCGAATGGTTTTTGTCCTTACTATCAATTAATTAACTTTAATTATATATATTTTTATGATTGGTTTTAGCTAATGTTTAGAGTGGATGCTTTCTTCTTTGGGCTCACATAGGAGATGCGACCTATGACATTGTAAGAAATAGTTCATATTCGCAGTTGCAAAAAACTAGTATTTTCTATTCCATGTGTTTTACCTCTGAATTATTACAGTTGACCACATTACCCTATATCATTATTTGTTTTTTTTCTACTAAGTCATCATAACATATAAACATTTTCTTTCGTTGTTTTTTGTTGAACTTCGTGGTGAGGTGCTATCGCTTTTTATCGGTATCTTATTAAATTCTCGGTTGTTTTAGCATATTGGGACAGTGTGTCTGTATTTAACGGCTTATAATTAGGCATTTTTGTGTGTTTAGGGCGTTACCGTTTTAAAAAAATTACCTTGCAACAGTTTGTTTTCATGTGATTGTATCCGTAATGATACTTTTAAGTTGTGTTAACTTTTGTCTAATTTTTTTATCGTAGTGGATGCACTCGCTAGGAAAATGATTGTACTAGTTCTCTTAAGAGTCTAGTGAATTTTTTAACTTATAATATACTTTAACTTGTCGGATTAATATCGCAGGTGGTTCTTCAGACCGACCCGTGTTTTAACAGAGACAACTCTCTACCTTCTCTCGGACGCTTGTCCAAAAACTCCACTTTTTCTTATCTCGCTGTCTCCGTTTCTGCCTTATCTTTCTTTCGGTAGACCTGTTCTCGTCCCGGAACACCCGTCTACCACATAAGAGTGATTTTTCCCTTACTCCGGGCTACTGACTACATTGGCTGGTTGAGTAGTATTTTGCTATCCACCTTTTCTGTCTCTTTAGCTCAATGCGAGCCCTTCCTCTATTTTCTTCTACCTGGAAGTGCTTTTTATGCATTCCAAATACCCATCTCCCTCTTTCTACCGTTCCTATTTCTACTGTCTTTTCATTTCCGTTAGTCACCGTGTGGTTGCGCGGAGGGTTTTCACAGACAGTTCATTTACATTTCCAATGCTCCACCTGTAGGTACTACATTGGCCAGGAGGCGAGTTTTTTGTTGCCTGGAAATTTAGAATTTTGCCAAACCCTTGCCGTTCTAGGCAAGGTAGGGATCTTTAACGTGCGTGACAACACTCACACACGGGACCTCCATTTAACCTCTCATCCGAACGAGGGCGTAATTTTTGTGAAAAATGCTCACCTGCCATTTTTCAAGCAGTCGGCCGTGTCGGGATTTGAACCCGGGACCTTGGGATCCGTAGTCTTACGCTTACTACATTGATCCACGGCGACGCCGGTTTTCACAGACACCCGGACCACGTCTCTGGGAATCTTTCGTGAGGTCATGCGGTGCCGCTGTCAGCGCACATGATCGCTAACAGTGAATGTATGCATGAGTGTGTGAATGTGAGAGTGTACGTAGAAATATCGTGTGGATATTGGGTGATATCACCGATATCAATTAACGCCGGGTACAGGGATGCACCCAAATGCCTTTGCCGGTCCCTCGTGCAGTTTATAGCAAACGGGCCTGCTTCACAGGTCGCCCTTTTTAGGGGGCACAAGAAATTCCCATTTAACGGCTCCACGGAGCCACTCTATCGCTATCTTGCCTATTGTCTTTGATAATAATTTAAGTTAATATCTTTATCGTATTTATTATCTTAGATAATAACTTTAGTTTAATATCGTTATCTTACCTATTATTTTTAATATTAACTAAAGATTAATATCGTTATCTTACCTATTACCTTTGATAATAACTTAAGCGCAATATCGTTATCTTATCTATTATCTTCGATAATAACTTGAGATCTTGTTTTATCTTTTTATCTTCCTACCGTTTGGTATTTATCACCAGACGTGGGAATTATTATTTTTGAATATTAAGTGAAAAAGCTAACCTGATGGTAGAAATGTAATTTGTTAGGTTAGCAACGTAAGGCGGTACGTTTGGTAAATTTGTCAATTCACAAGCATGTCACGGACAAGTTTTGATGTGTATTGTTTATTAAATCAGAGTACTAGTAACTAAAAATTTGCTAGAGTGTAGAGTAACTCACTCTTTTGAACATTTTTAAATTTGGGCATTTTTTTGCCAACGAAGAAACAGTCTAGATGCAACGCTCATGTGCGTTTGCACTTAGGAAACTGTAATGTTAGCTTTAGTTTAGTATATAGGTTATGCGACTTGTCGCATTTGTTTTAGTTTAAGTAGTGTTTCATGCTCCCCGACAAATTTGTGCTGTCGATTATAACTGCGCCACACCAAAAACTCGTGTGTGCACTTTTCCGTTTCCTGGTAATCCGGAAGACGTGTTATCGGTCGGAAAAAAACAGGTGGCGCCTCAAATAAACATTTTGTAGGATTTATGTAGGCTAGTTAGGATTTAGATTTTAAGATGTTGCTGTGCTAAAAGTCATTTTCTTTTTTTAAGTTTTTTCTTTTATGGCTTTGTCGCGATTGTTACGTGCCGAAAAATTCGGCACTAAACATTCTCAATTAAGTTTTAATTTGCAAGAATTTCGCGCCAGAAATTTAAAAGGATGTGTGCGTATTTCCGTCACTTTAGATAGCGCGTTGCGCGAGATTGCGCCGACGCGGGGTGCCGAGAAGGAAGGAGGATGATTTCCGGCATACGTGACTGGACTAGCCACCGAGATGTGAACAAGTGTAGTTGTCTGGTATCTTATCGTGTCTTTCTTTGTTATGTAGGTACCTTTTGTCCTTATCTTTGACTATCGTCCCTTAAACCAGTTTCCTGTCGCCCCTTTACATATAGGAAAAAGATAACTAAATTTGGATTCGACCAGGGCCCAGCAATCACCCACGCCCGAGGAGATCAGCGAAGCCACCGCCGACATCATGGAGTAATTCTGCAAAAAGCCCTGCAATTTATGTAAGTAGCGTTTTGTTTCCTTTTTAAGTGATGTAGTAATTTTATATAATTGCGTGACGTAATCTTTTATTTGCGCGTCAAATTGCAATTATCTAACATTGTTACCAACTGACTGTAGTGGCTCGCGTACCCGCGCGACGGGGGTATAATAAATGGTTAATCATAGAATCTGGGAAATCAGGTAAAGATGAGATTTTATAAAATCCAAAGCTAAGCTACGACTGTCTTCACCAGTGCTATCTTTAATCCCGTGAATTAAGAGGCAATTACAGCGTGAATAAGCCTCCAATTGATCGATCTGATCTCCAACGTTTACAATTAGGTTTCTAATGTTATTTATTGAGTCAAAAACGCTTTGTTTAAATTGTGCGAATTGCACCTGCAGATCATCAAGCGTAGATGGAACACATGTGTGAGTAGTTGATAATTGCACTTTTGAGGCAGCTGCAAGTTTAGTTTCAAACTCCTGCATAGTTGAAAGTAAATTTTTTTCAAGGCTATCTAAGGCACTCATTATTTATTTTGAAATTATATCTTAGAGACAGCAATATCAGTCGTTGAAATGAAACTAATTGCATGTACAGTATTTAAAATAAATGTATGACATTTATATCTCAATTTGAACAGTGATTAATGTAATGTAATATAATTTTGGTCTAAGTACATACCACTTGTTAAACACATGGTGATCAAATATGCACTAATAGACTATCGATACGAGTTTAAATAAAATTTAGAGTTCACTTTTGTACCATGAAATTGCATAAATTGCATAAGTAAACCACAAAAAAACTACAAAAGTACCGGTCGGCCTGAGCGGATGATCAAAATGACATGTTGAAAATTAATACGGGTTGTGAATACACATTCGCTAAATAAACTATCAAACTAGAACTCACTGTATAAATTATAGAATGATAATAATAATTACACAGAGAGAGAGAGAGAGAGAGAGAGAGAGAGAGCGTTTAAATACGTCTGTTCACTTCGACTACAACTCGAATTGATTGGTCATACGCCGTATAGACCTTTTTGTTACCATACGTGAAAAACAAACTGCGTGGACAATGATTTTTCGACATCAGAAGGGGCGGTTGATGCTTTCAAAACCCATGTTTTGGAGATATCTCGGTCATAATGAAAAAGATGCTCTAAAAATTAGTTCCAACGTATGCAAAAGCGTATCGATCATCGTGAATAATATTTTGAAAAACAGTAACGAAATTTTCACACCTTCAGTTTTGTTTTTGTTGCTTATTCCCGGTACATATCGAGCACTAATAATTGGTGATTGATTAATTAATTATATATCAGTAAGTAATTTAGAAGATAGTATTGTAGTGTTAAGAAGACAATACTTGTGCTATTGGCAATTAGCCGAAAATAAATTGTTGGAAAAGTTTTTATCAAATTCCATTGTAACTACGAGTTGTTAAAAAGGCTTGTATAATCAGTTTGAGAATAAAGAACTGTTGTTATTGCAAATAGAATTTTCGTTATAAACCAATATCAAGCCATCTTGCAGGATATATTACGATACTATCTCATTAACAAAATAATTTGCAGTATTCTACCACATACGGCAAAGCACTGTAAGAATTTTTTCGTATAGATGGCAAAAATAATTTTTATCCCATCAAAACCAGTTGAAATCAATGCTTTCCTCGATTGTCATACAAACTCAATTTATTGGCTTTTGCATTTAAACATGAAAACCATATTTTTACATCTATCTGAATTTGTTATTGTAACATCTTGATTTGTACGAATAATTTGTTTGCGATACTTATTTAACGATATAACCGTCTAATATCAGAAACAAGTGGAGTGATCATCATCGCCCTCTAACGTCCTGGGTAATAATAAGAGGTATACCGTCAGCATCCTCGATGAAATATGGGCCGTACACACCTTTTGACTCTACACACTATATCGTCTCACGTTCGCTATCTAGCGATTTCTGAACGATTACGGCTGGCCTCTCAAAACCAAGAAAGCTAGTTGATTAGCGATTGATGCAACCGTCCAAATGAATGGATTTTCGTTGAAGAACCAAACACTGACCAAGATAGACAGTTGTTTCAACAGGACGGGGCGACATGCCACACTGCTTGATATAGATATTAATTTGCGTACTTCACTTATGAATCGAAAATTAGGCAAACACTAAAGCCATTAACTTGCTTATTTTCCAAAAACATGCATCTTTAATAAGTGACCTAAACGGCAGTTTATTAAGTAAAATATTCATTATATACCCTACTGAAGCAATTTAAAATTCAAACACAAGCACAGCCGTGATCAGTAGGGATGCTGTTATTTTAAAGGGTTGTTCAGGGTTTATTCAAATTTGTTCAAGATGCTGATCTATAATTTAAATTAGGTCTGAACGTTTCGGAATGAGCTATATTTACATTTTAATTTAATCAATACGATAGGACGAGGCAAAGGGTTGAAATATTAATAATACTGTTTTTATAATTGAACGAAATTGGAATGCTGGCAATACGTGATGTTGAAGTTGAGAGATACTTCTGAAGCGTCTAATTTGATTTAGTTGTTGAAGTGCCCTTTGGTATAGCACAAAGTAATTGCACGTCGTAGTAATGTGGCTCACTCACTTTTAATAAGATAATGAAGTTATTGAACGAACTCGCTTCATTTTGTGTAGCTTTGGTATCTAATTGATTAAACTCCGAAAACGCCTTTTCTATTTAAAATTAATTCTTTCGTAACAATTTGATGCTGTGTTTAAAACAGTATGGAAGAATCTGCGAATAATCACAAACTATATAATTTTGAAACAGCTACACATGGAAAAAAATGTATAGGGCATCAGAATTTATTTCAGACAATCAAACAGAAGGTTCACGTACACATAAGCAAGTATATTTTCCCTAAAATATTTTTCTCTTTTATATGTTTTTTGCGTAAACGAATACCAAATAAGTCGCTGGAAATTCGTTGGCTAGAACTTACATAACCAGTGCTTAAATTTTTTAAGATACAAATCAAACTCGATTAGAAAAGAATAAGATAATTTTTTACTACGTTACAGAAATACGGGCGTAGTGCCAAAAATTTTAGATATTAAACTAACGACGTATATTTTTATCCTAAAAATTTTAGAAGCTAGTATTGAAATTTTTAAATGTATTTCATTCCCAGTGATTAAATACTTGCATTAAACAATGTCATTCCTATTTAGAACAATTAGAACGTAGCAACGATAGTATAAAAGTGAAATAACAAATTAAATAAAATATACGACATGTGTCATGTTCAGCCGTTGTACAGCTACCCGCTATACCCGGCTAAGACGGTTTGAAAGACTATTGATCCTAAAAACGCCAAGCTAAGTGGGCATTCCAAGAATTGTTTCTAAGGTAACAATTCAAACTTTTATTGAACCCTTTTTTGGCAAGTCTCTATTTATTTTCGCTTAAGTACTACTCTACAACACCTACTAACTTATTAAACACAACATATGGTAATCGTGGATTCAATAACATGAAAAGAACTAAACTAAACCGTGAATTTAATAATATTTTTGAAAATGCAACAACGGAAAAAATTTGATATATTAAGATGTGAATCATCATCATCATCATCATTAGGTCTTCAGTCCTAGAACTGGTTGGACGCGTACCCTCATTGTTTCCTAGTCTGAACTAACCTACACATTTCCCTGAAAGTTGCACAGTCTGCATCTATCACTATCTGTGTGCGAAAGTCTGATCTCTGTCTGCTTCTATCTCTCTTTTCCTATCTCTGCTTGTAGTATATCCCATACTATCCCCAGAAATGCTTTAGAACGTATCCTGTCCTTTTATTTCGCCTATTTTTCATTTTCCACAGATATCTTTATTTCTCTACTATTTCTACAACCTATTTGTTATTAATTTTGTCTGTCCATGCTACCATCTTCATACTTCTGAAGCACAACATTTCAGAAGGCTTCTATCTTTTTCTGTCTGCTTTTCCTACTGCCCCTATTTCATAGATGTACTGTGCTGTGCTCCACTCTCTGCTTTGAACAGTTTTCTTCTTGTATCTATGTTCGTTGTCTTTGAACATAGCTGCTGTTCTTTCTTGTTTGATGCAGTTCGGTCACCTTCTATTGTTTTACAGTTTTATACCCTATTTCCCCGATATTCAGTGGTATATGAAGGGGGGTAAGCAGCCTTTGGCTGAAAAGTTCCTCCAGCACCTGTACCTTTGTCGAATTAATAGTTTTTGCAATTTATCCTTTCGCACAATCGATATTAGTTGAAAATATTTCTCAGCCAACGCCTGTAGTTGTTTATAATAATCATCAGATTTAAGAGCACTTGTGTTTTGTCATTGGATTTTACATCTTGAAACTGGTTGGACTTGTACCTCAGCTTATTTATGTTCTGAGCTAGCCTACACAGTTCTCTGCAATTTTCACAACAGACGATATACAGCTCGATTTCCTTATATTGTTTTCTAATTATATGCCCTATTTCACCGAGATTCAGTGGTATGTGAAGGGGTTAAGCAGCCTGTGGCTGCCAAGGTTTCCCTAACACTTAGACATTTGCCATATTATAGTTTGCAAATAAATCCTTTTGCACAATTAACATTAGTTGAGAGCATTGCAAAACCAATATCTGTAGTTGTTTATAATAATCACCATGTTTAAGTACAGTTATTATTTTCGTCATTAGTTTTTCCTTCTTGCGGCTGGTTGGAACCGTACCTCCATTGATTTCTATCCTGAGCTAGCCTACACATTTCCCTGAAATTCTCATAACCTACATCTTTCACTATCTGTGTGCAGTAGTCTAACCTAGGTCTACCTCTACTTCTCTTTTTTCCTATCTCTGCTTCTAATATATTCCGCACTATTCCCTCGTGTCTTAGTATATGACCTGCCATCCTATCTCTACTGTTTTTTTACTGTTTTCCACATAGTTCGTTCTTCCCCTACCATTTCTAGTACCTCTTTGTTCTTAACTTTGTCTGTCCATGGTATCTTCATCATACGCCATAGCACCACATTTCAAAGGCTTCTACCTTTTTCTTGTCTGCTTCTCCTACTGTCCAGGCTTCACAGTCATATAGTGCTGTGCTCCACACATATGTTTAAGCAATCTTTTCCTTGTTTCTATGTTTGTAGTCTTTGAACACAGTAGTTGCTTTTTCTTGTTAAATGTAGCACGACCTTGTGCTAATATTTGTTTTATATTTTTTGTTGTTTTTCCCATCTTGCATTATTTGACTTCCTAGGTAGCAGAAATCTTTAACCTCTTGCAAGTTCTCATTTATCATTTGTATTCTTGTTTTTAATTTATTTTCTGCTTTTTTGCATACTAGTACTTCAGTTTTATTTTTGTTAATTTTCATACCGTATCTCTCTCTTAGAAATGTTTCCATTTTATTAAGAGCAGCTTCTAACTCTTCCTTGCTAGATGTTAATACCGCTATATCATCTGCAAATCTAAGCATATGAATCCTTTGTCCTTGCATATTAATTCCATATGTCTTTCTGCATTTGACAGTATTTATTGCCTCTTCTATGTACAAGTTAAAAATTAATGGGGATAAGGCACATCCCTGTCTCACTCCTTTCCTAATATATACTTCTCTACTTTCTAGCTCTAATTGTATTACTGCTGTGTGTTCTTTGTATAAGCTATGCACTACTCGTCTATTCCTATAACTCATTCCAATCTTTTTGAGAATTTCGAACATTTTTTTTCGTTTTACATTGTCGAATGCTTTTTCCAGATCTACAAACCCTATATATACGCTTTCCCCCTTCTCTATTGTTTTCTCCATTATCACCCTCAGTGCTAAAATAGCCTCTCATGTTCCCCTTTTTTGCCTAAACCCAAATTGATCTTCTCCCAGTATTTCTTCAGCTCGATTTTCCATTCGTCTTTGTACACTTCTAGTTAATGTTTTTGAAACGTGTGCTGTCAAGCTTATTGTTCGAAAATTTTCACATCTATCCGCGCCTCTTTTTTTGGTATAGTTACTATGATGTTACGTTTGAAATCTTTGGGTATCTTATACATATAGCTTACAAGTCGGAAGAGACGATCTGTTACCGCTTGTCTAGCACCTTATCTGTATTCGGTTTCTTACCATTTTTCAGACTCTTTAACGCTAATTCAAATTCACCTCTAAGTATAGGATATCCCAAGTCATCATTTTCAATGTCTGATTCCTGTTCTAAAACCTGTTGATTCCTCTCCTAAACATAAATTTCCTATATCTAGCTACTGCATCCCTTATACTTTTGCTATATGGTTTTATATCCCTAAAATTCTTTTTAATTAATTTGTATGCGTTGTCTGTCTTTCCTATTTCCATCTTAGTTTGTACCTCGTTGCACTTTTCATCAATCCATTGTTCTTTAGCTTTCCTGCATTTGCAAATAATTTCCCATTTTATGGCTTTGTATCTTTGTCTTCGTGTTTCGGCTGATCTATTTTTGTATTTTCGTCTTTCTTCTATTAAATTCAGGATATCCTTTGTTATCCATGGTATCTCATTTTCTTTTTGTAAATACCCCGGAATATCTCTGGCCGCTATGTCTAAGCTGGATTTAATGTTGTTCCATTCTGTTTCTACTTCCTTAGTATCAGAAATTTTTCCGATATCTTTCAGTAATTCATTTGACCTTTTTTTAAATCTTTTGTGGATATCTCTATCTTTTAGCTTCTCAAAGGCAAAATGCCTTTTCCGTTCCTCTTTTTCAGATATTTAAATTTAATTGCAGCATTTATAATTACGATGTTGTGGTCAGTGTCTATATCTGCTTCCGGGCAGCTTTTACAGTCTTTTACTTGATTTCTAAACCGTTGTCTAACAATAATGTAATTTATTTGATACCTTCCTATATCTCCTGGCATATTCCACGTGTATCGTCCTCTAGCAGGATGTTGAAATAATGTATTTGTGATGGTTAAGTTGTTCTTGTCGCAAAATTCTACCAACCTATTTCCCCTGGCATTTCTCGTGTCTAAACCAAATAAACCTACTATCGCTCCTTCCCTACCCTCACCTACCACTGCATTAAAATCCACCGTAATTATCAAATTTTCATGTCCATTTACGTATTTTTGTATGTGTATGATATCTCTGTAAATCGCCTCTACTTCTTCCTCACTGTAGCTAGAATTGGGCATGTATACTTGTATTATTACTGTATTTACTGGTTTAGATTCAAATCTAACCATGAGTACTCTTTCATTCTTTTGTAGGTAGCTTTCTACACGGTGTCCTATCTTTTTTCGCATAACTACTCCCACACCCGAATTTTCTTCCTCTGACCCTGTATGAATCACTCTGAAGTCTCCACTGCTGATACCTACTATATCTAGTGCTAACCTATTCATTTCGAGTTTCAGGTTCTCTAGCTTACCTACTTGTTTCATACTTCTGACATTCCACACTCCGACTCGCAGAATGTTCACGGATATTTTTTTATTCTTTCTGATCACATCCCCCGAAGTAGTCTCCTCCCGGAGATCCGAATGGGGGACTATTTTACCTCCAAAATTTTTTACCCCTGAGGATGCCATCATGTCTAACAATTTTGTACGCAGTGTACTTGGGAGGTAATGTGGTGGTTTCCCGTTGCCTTCCACATCGCAGTAGTGTGTCTTAGAATATCATACCGACCCCTATGGTCTCTGCCACCCTAAGTAGCGAAAAAGCTGCTGCCCTCTTTCGAGGACCTGTCTTAGTCTGGTTCCTCACTAAAGACCCCACTAATTTGGTTAAACCTATAGTTCGGCTCTTTAGCTCATTGAAACGCACAAGCCATTCTACCTGTTCTAGTATTTTAGAACGTCGTCAAGGTGCAGGTCCGTTCAGAATGGTAAGATGTGAAATAGAAAATAATAAACTAATTGTAAATGAATACTGGCTAACAAATCTTACAAATAGACAGATTTAAATCCTGTGAAATATATACTCAATCTAGAGAACAGCTTTCCACAAAAACAAATATATACTCTTGATTAGTACTATTGCTGGCATTGAAGTTGGATTTAAAAATATAGCTACAAATAGGAGATAAAATCGACAAAATTTTAACAAGTCATGAAGGCATTAAATAAAATGAAAGTTAAACAAGTTTCGCAAACAAATTATTCGTACAAATCAAGATGTTACAATAACAAATTCAGATGGATGTAAAAATACGGTTTTCATGTCCAAATGCAAAAGCCAATAAAGTGAGTTTGTATGACAATCGAGGAAAGCATTGATTTCAGCCGACTTTGATGGGATAAAAATTATATTTGCCATCTATACGAAAAAATCCTTATAGTGCTTTACCGTATGTGGTAGAATAATGCAAATTATTCTGCTAATTTGATAGTATCGTGATATAACCTATAGGATGCCATGGTATTGGTTTGTAATGAAAATTCTATTTGCAATAACAACAGTTCTTTATTCTCAAACTGATTATACAAGCCTTTTCAACAACTCGTAGCTGCAATGGAATTTACTAAAAACTCACCCAACAATTTATTTTTGGCTAATCGCTAACAGCACAAGTATTGTCTTCTTAACACTACGATACTATCTTCTAAGTTACTTACTGACGAATCAATATAATTAATTAATCAATCACCAATTATTAGTGCTCGATATGCATCGGGAATAAGTAACAAAAACAAAATTGAAGGTGTGAAAATTTCTTTACTGTTTTCAAAATATTCTTCACTTTTGTATACGTCAGAACCAATTTTTAGAGTATCTTTTCCATTCCGGTTGAGATATCTCCAAATCATAGGTTTTGAAGGCATCAAGCGCCCCTTCTGGTGTCGAAAAATCATTGTCCACGTAGTTTGTTTTTCACGTGTGGTAACAAAAAGGACTATACGGCGTATTGTCCATCAATTCGATGTTTTGAGTGCTCAAATAGTCACTTGCTTGAACCGATGTGTGAGAGCTCGCATTGTCATGTGTAATGTTCTGTTCATTTTTATAGTAACCCATCATTATACAATATATACAATGTCCCTGAATCAGCTCCTGAACTATTTTCTGTATTTGAAGTAATATATTAAGGTCCGAATTCAATAGAGTGATGTATTTTCCCACCCCACTCCTTGATTCTAACGCACCTGTTGATTCTGGCAGAGATAGGGGATTCGCGATGTAATCTCGGCGAAGTTAACTTGAGAAGTGGCTGCTCAGTATATTTTAACGCTTAGGCGGATTTAGAAAATTCTATTGGAATTAGGTTTGTTTATAACGTTTTCATATCCCGAATACTCTGTTATTTATTACGGTGAAGCAGTACAAGTTTATTGTCTGATGCCTGGAAGCATTTTACTGCAAAATTGACACCGAAATTTATTGGTCCTTTTATTATTCGTAAAAAGATTTCTTATTCGACTTATGAACTTTCCGCTCGACTGGCATGTCAAAAGGTTTATGGCACGTCAAGGATCTTAAACGCCATTCCGATTAGTGTCTTGGTTTTATGATTCCTCTTATTTAGTTAGGTTTAAGTTTTCTTTAGTTTTAAGGTTTTGCTTTCGTAAGCCAAAAATGGGATTTTTGTCTTCACGTGGGGGAGGTGTAACATTCCGTTCATTTTTATAGTAACCCGTCATTATACAATAAATACAATGTCCCTGAATCCGCTCCTGAACTATTTTCTGTATTTAAAATAATATATTAACTCCCGAATTCAATAGAGAGATGTATTTTCCCTACCCACTCCTTGATTCTAACGCACCTGTTGATTCTAGCAGAGCTAGGGGATTCGCAATGTAACCTCGGCGAAGTTAACTTGGGAAGTGGTTGCTTAATGTATTTTAACGCATAGGAGGATTTAGAAAATTCTACTGGAATTAAGTTTGTTTATAACGTTTTCATATCCCGAATACTCTGTTGTTTATTATGGTGAAGTAGTAGAAGTTTATTGTACAAGTGCCGAGCTTCAGATTGTGTTGCTATCGTTATCGCTAGTGCACGTGCTTAATAATTTTGTTATAGGTTACCTACCATCCAATTTCGTCGTCGGTTTATGTACCGGAAGTATTGATTGATGCCAATTTATTTGGGAATTATGGTCTGGTGATACGAGAAAATCTCATTACGTCTGCAGTGGTCACGTAATTATCCAATTTGCTTGTCAATAAGAAATAAATAGATATTAGCACGTTCACAGGAAAATGCTCGACACATCTTGCGGTGTCGTATGAGCAATAAATCCAACCTACCAGGTAAGAAACTGTAACATTAAATTTTACTGTGCGACCCTAATAAGTTTGGTTTACATCGAGTACATGTGCCCTTAAGGCATCAAACTAGTGTCGTCTCACCCCTCAAATACCAAGAATTCAAAGTACGTGCGCATTGTTCGTACTCTACCCTCATCGCGCCTCCTTGAATAAACTGGAAACCTTTTCCAAAAGTTGTTTTGTTTACTTTACTAATGTAGTTTTAACGCTACGTTTTTTTCAATTTGATATACATAACTAATATTTTGTTCATATCAAGCACACTAAAAGATTTGTTATTTGTTTAATTAAAGTTTAAAGATTAATTGCCTAGCTAAAATTACGATAATTGGTCAAGCATAATATTCTCATGCTGTTTAAATTATGAAAGCATAGTTGCCTGCACAAGCCATTTTACGCGAGTTATGTGATCCCCCATTCGCTATACCTATGAAACTAATAAAGTTATTAGGAAATATTAGGAAATATTAGGAGAGTGCAACAATGTCATAAAAGACAAATTGCAACAATTTATTACAATTTAATTCAGTTTATAAATGTTCCCACTAGTGGAAGCGCTACAAAGTAGCACAAGGATAAGTGACACTGCAGATGTCAGGTCACAGACGGTCGAAGGAACTCACGTACCGAGATTACGCAGAATAAGCCTGCAACATTGTAATTATGAATAGCTTTTAAGATAGCAACTATGTATTATGAATAGGATCGAATGTAAGCAGACATTACGTCTGCAAGTTCCCACAGAATTGTGAGGGGGAGGAAATTATAAAAGGACCAGGAGCTCCACTCACGGGCAGTTCATCAACGTTCAGCTTTCACATTGCAGTCCGTCGGTAACTCACTTGTACAATTAATTAATAATTTGGGACTTAGAGTAATAATTCAAGATTGTCTAAATTCAATATTTAACTTCTGTACAAACTTAAATAAATGTGTTAAGAATCAAAGAAGTCTTTTTAAAAAGGACCGCTCGAAGCCACGAATCTTAACTCGCGTTGCTGTTCAAATAATTTATTAAGTAATTTGTAGTCCGATAACTAGTAAGGCAAGTGTGAGACTCAGATGCACGCGACTACGCTCAGTTGCATTCATATAATTCCGGATCCCTGGCCAGGACACACTTTAGTTACATTAAGTTGATAATATTAGAGGAGTGTATGTAAATGTATGTATACGTATACTGTTTATTGCTTTATTTTATTATTCAGATTTATTTTGGTATACTAAAGTATGCCGCATGTTTGATTTATGTACTGATCTGCGTATTATTTTAGTTAAAGGTTTGTTAATAGAATTAAAGAGAGGTATTGAGGTGTATTATTTCTATTAGGGAACCTATGTTAGTAGGATGGATTACACCACGCTACACTTGAGTCTATTAATTCTGTATTACCGAGCTTTTGGAGAGATGATTGACTAGTGACGAGATTCTCCCGTATACATCTGGCTTTACGATATTGCTGGTGGCGCCCACCCAATTTTGCCGTCATTACCGAATTTCAGTCTACCCCATTATGATTTAGGGCTGTTTGACACGTCCAATTTACGACTTTTACCTGACCCACCCCTCACCGGCTCGAGTTAGGCAGCTTGAGGACATCGATCCTCTCCTTGGTGTCGTAGAGTGAAACAGGCCCGTAACACATGATGGAGAATTATTTGGCGTTGTCGGTTTATTTTTCTTATTTCTGCGAAAACTTGCGACAAATAAATGGTTGTATACAAGCAGAATTAACTGTTCTACGATCCTCTAAGGCAGGGGTGGGCAACTGGCGGCCCGCGGGCCACGTGCGACCCACCACAAAGCTTTTTGTGGCCCCTCAGAAAGAAGATTTAATTCCTGTGCATAACCGAAGATTCATCTCGATGATTCGTCTCAATTTTCCACTAAGACGGCAAAAAGATGTGGTCCTCCGCTAACCTCGACTTCCACAAAGTGGTCACTGGGTCAAAACAGTTGCCCACCGCTGCTCTAGGGAAACGGTCGTAACATGTCCATTTATTCCGAAAAAACAGGCACTCATTTTCTTTGAAGTGCTTCAAACGCGGACAATTTTGTTGGATTTCGTTCATCTTGGAAGACCATACAGTTGACTGCTGTTTACTTTCGGGATACAAGAATAAATCCAAGATTCGTCACCTGTGTAGATGTTATACACTGCGTTTGATGTACCGCAATCGTATTTTTTGAGCATTTCTTTGCATCAATCGACACGACTCCTTTTTCGAGCGATTGTCAAATTGTGGGATCCAACGCGCATATAGCGTTTTCACAGTTAAATGTTCGTGTAATATCGAACATATACTTATTATACTAATACTTAAGGATGCCTGAATCTCACGATGTCACATGGCAATTTGCATTATCAATTCTCGCACAGCATCGATGTTTTCGGGCACAACAGCCGATTTTGGACGACATTCTTTACATTCATTCGCTAGCGAAATACGACCACGATTGAATTCACTATTTTAAAGATATACAGTGGCTTTAGTTGTAGCTTCTTCGCCAAAAGTCAAAATAAGTTGATTCAGGCACTGTTGTGGAGATAATCCACGTTGGAGATCGTAAAAAATCATCGCACGAAAATGTTCACGAGTTAATTCCATTTTTTGGCCAAGACGTAATTTTCAACTCAATCAAAACAAAGGAAACAGTGTTCATATAGCAAAATGTTATAAGTATGTATACTGTCAAAATGTCCAACTTAAGGTTGGAAACGTCAGATCGTACCTAGCAACACTAGTATTGTCATTTTCCGATACATATCGAGCACCCCACGTATATCGTACACTACGATAATTTATATCAACACTAATTTATATCGACAGTCATTTAAATCACATCCTTCAGAGCTTTATACTAAAGCATATTGTAATTGAAACCTCAAACAGAACTGAACTCCAATATCAACGATGGTAATTTATATAGATAATCAAAAACCTTTAGGCTATTCTAATTCTTTAGAGACTGTACACACATATGCAAAAATTGCTTAAAAGGGTTTACAAGGAACTGTTATCTAACTTTTCTTGATAACTCGTCTAGATCTATATATTCCCCAATTTATGGTACTTTATTCTAAAATACCCTGTATATATAACTGTACAAGCTAAAAAGTAACTTCAATTAGTTTTTGTATATCAAGAAAACTTTAATTTCAAAATCCTAAGCCAAATTTGTTATTTAATGCCGTCTGGGATAACAAATACTAAGTGTCTAAGTGTCCTATTTCTGTAAAATTCTGTACAAGCAGAAGTAACATAAACAACTTGAAATGATTTTCATTTTAACTTCAAATGACATTTTATACTAACCGTATTTCAATTAATTGTTCAAGGAGAGAACATGAAAATCGAATTCGTGTTAAACTTTGTGTTAACTTTTATCTTTACTCAGAAAATATCATAATTAATAGAAGTTCGAAGCAGAACTAAGATGTTTTTCAACAGTTTAAGTTCTTGAAATTTATTTGCGAGAGAAACATTTTTAAAATGGCTAGAAATGTCTATGGAAAACATTTGGCGTTAAAACTTATGTTAGGATTAAGTTAAGTTGTACTTACAGTAATATACTAGTATCGATATTATATTCCGAGAAAATTTACGTGAGTACGTTTAGTTAGTGTTGTTTTTAAGTTACAATAGTCTTTCCGTTAAATTTAATTTGAAAAATTGTTCGTTAAAATCTAAACGACGCGAAGAGTGGAAAGGGATAGCACTTAGATAATCTGCAATTAAGTTTCGCTTCTTACTCCGATTTGATCAGCCAATAATATAAGTGTGAAATTTCGTTTAGAATTATTGAAGCATTTACTTAAAAACCTGTAAATTGTTTGAAATTTATAGTCGTGCAAAATTTCTCAGGTAAGTAACAAATCTGGTTTATTTAATTGTTAGATATAAACAACTGATTTTAATTAGAACTTTTGGTGTCGACTGGAATAAAAACTTCTGTTGTTGAGCAGAATAAAAACTCCTAGTATGTACTGGGATAAAAACTCCTTGTGTGAAGTGGAATAAAACTCTTCGCTTTGGATGTTGTACATAGCAGATAAAAATTTGATGGAAAGAAATAGATTTTGAGGTGTATAAGAAACCTGCTTGTAGAACCATATGAGCTGAGATTCAAATCAGTTACCGATTATAATGTTTCTTTTATTCTTGCATATTTGTTAAATTAAATACGATGTGGTTATTGACACGTAAATGTTGGAAGCTCGTAATAAATAACAAAATATGGTTTCCGTTTAGTTTCATTGTTATTGTAGGTGTAAATTTAATATTCATAAAATACTAGTAGTAGAATTATAGATATGGAGATTAATTTATTGTAAAAGTTAACACATTTTAAGTTTGGATCGTGTTAAGTAATTTTTGTTTTACTAATATTTTACTATGCTGATCAGTTGGTACGATAACAGGCTTATTAATGAAAAATTTATTGAAAATAGGTGTGGTGACTTATGAAAGAAGAAAAAGTAGTTTGTAAATCTTTTGATTATGTTGAATTATGAATGTATTGATTTTTAGTAAACCAGTTGGCGCTTTTTAACAAAGTCTCGTATTTCTTTGTGGTAGAATTTTGTTTTATTTTATTTCACACAGGAATAATAAATAAAATCCAGTTAAAATGTCAATATGGATATAAATTAAAAGTATTTGCTAATTCCAGAATGATTAAATTAGAGGTGATAATCTATTATGACCACAATATGTAATAAACGAGTATTTGAACGTAAGCTGCAACCTATAACAAAGAAATTAAAAATCTGTAAATAAATTTGTATTTGATGAATGTCTTTAAGGAATATTGCAACAGTTTCTTTGCCATATAAAAAAATTGCTTTTTGAAACAACATAGAGGTATTAAGAAAAAAATACGCCAAGAATATTTATTTACAAATTTAGAGAGATCTTTTTAGTAAGTCCATATAGAAAACAACATGCGATTTGTTATTTTCTAGTTTGGTTAAAATATAAGCCTAAGTTCAAAATTTTGTATACACAATCATGCAGAAAACAATTCAACTGTTTTGAAAACTAGTTTGTAAAGTCATAAACAGCAATTTGATTTTCCAAAAGTCCGTGTAAGCACCTTATTGTTCAAGAAATACTTCATGGTATACAATTTGTTTCATACACACGGCGCGTGGGCATTAAACATTTGTTCTGATGAAATTCCCCTTGGTTAAACTGACTCTGTAAGCCATTTTCTAAATCCGCTTATTTCCACATCATCTTTGAGTCAAGCAGGATGGAAAGTCGTTTATGGTGAGATTTTGTGTTGAAAAATTCAAGTGCCTTAATCCATTTTTGTTTCAGCGCAAAACCCTGTAGGGTCAAAAATCCTGTAGCGCCAAAAAGATCCTGTATGGTCAACTAAATTTTGTAAAGCCAATAAATGCCGTAAAACCAAGAAATACCTACTAGCCTACATGCAAACTCAAGCCAAACAACATCTTTAATGTCTAAACATCCTCAAACCGATCAACATCCTTGACGTACTACGATGTTGGTCTGGAGCCATCGCCTTTGTCGCAAGTAATTAGCTAGAGTCTGGGCCCAACTAATGTAAGGGTAGCAGCCAGCGGCCAGTGGTGAGTGATTTTTGCATAATTTCGAAACGGATTTTTTATTTTACAACCCTTTTTACCACACACGGCTAAGTTTCGAACCTCCATCGTTCCAGTTAGTAGAACCCGACATCCAACTAATTCGAAATTATTCTTTTTGTTGATTATTTAATATTTTTTACTTAGAATATATATTTTCTTGAGAGTAATATTTGCTCTAACTTTGGTATATTGAAATTCTCACTAATAACTATTTCAAGATCATTTGAATTATAGTTTTTAATTAAATTTGTACCTCATTATCAGATCTAATGATCCTATAGATGCTAAGAAACGTAATTTTGTTTAACTAATGATTTGGTGTATGACAAACACATGTGAAATTATTTATTTCTTTTTATAATTATTATTGGATACAAATTACTTATTATGTGATAGATACCTTCTGAGTTTAATATGTTCAAATTTCTAAAAAGGGTAATTTAAAAATTCTAAAACTATCTACTCCAATAGGGTTTCTATATCTACCCTAAAATTATGTTTTCTTGCGATACTTGCCAGATACAGTGGCGTACAACTTCACTTTATCTTGTTTTCCGTTTAACAAAAAATATTTCAACCCTGCCCATCTCATAATCTCCCATTATATAATAGCCAAGTTAGCCGTCGGCACAGCAGTTCTTTATCGTTCCATCATGTACGCGTTAAAATTTTAAGTTTTTTGGAAGTTCCGAATTACCGTGTCTCATGTGTATTATTATTTTGAAAGGTCTTCATTATTATAGTCAAAAGCTTAGAACCATCAGAACAGTTTCAACTGTAAAATTTCAATTTTTTTTTGAAAAACTTGCATTAGCACTCGCATCGTGAGGCGCGGATTGTTGTTCTATCTCCACCCTTAGGACAAGATCACAAAGCGCGTTCTTTAAATAATTAAAACTACTACTGTAGCGTTTACAACGTAGGGCCCAAAATGTGTAATAATTTTCCTTCGCTATATAAGAAAAAACTGTTACGATATTTGATGAATTCACATAGGAAATTTCCAACCCCATACCTTTAACAAGTGTTAAATCAAAAATGACATCTTAATAGATATTTATTCGTGAATGTATAATACGTTTAAAGTTGAACTGCACATGTGGGTTGTTGTGTAATAATATAGTAAATAGGTGTAAAAATTTTTTCGTCTAAGTGAGCATAAAAAAATGAGGGAATGTATGTATACACATAATTAATTTCATGATAGTAATCATATAAAAAAGATCGTTCATTTAACATCAACGTAAAATGTTTAATAAGAAATAGTCATTTATTTTACTGAAAACTGCATTAATTTTACTATAATGCACTTCATGTCAGAAGTCACGTAATTGTTCATTATTGCATTTAATGAAAGGAAACAATTGCAGTAGTAAGCTGAGATATCAAAAGGAAACATTATATTTCTAGGGAAATATTGGAGATTTTGAAGCTGCTTATGTAACAATACTTTGAAATGGTTAAATTTTGTATTTGGTGAGCAGGTCAATTTTACATTGTTGAACGCGTCAAACCAATTAGTTACTTTGTTGTGAGACGAAACGATTATACTTGGTGCGGGCTATGTGATTTTTAGCAAGTCTAATACTTCTACAGAATAAAAGGTTTCCTAAACGATGTTGTTGTTTACAATCTGAATGAGAGATTTTAATTATGAGAATAACTTTAAAATGGAGGATTACTGATTGCTGACAAACGAAGCTATTTTAGAATAAAACGGTGGTTATTAAGATGAAAATTAGTAAAAGTTTAAGTATTTGTAATTTTTAAAAAGTGTCTGCCGTTAGTTCATTTTCACCAATTTTGGGGAAAATTGTAAGTAGACCTGTATTTGTTGGATTCGTTTAAGTAACAGGAGATTACTTTACTGCTTCAAGATCTACTCTAGTTCACTAAATTCAATTTTAATTCAATTTCAAGATCGATTTTCACTTTAGTTCTAATTCGATTAAATTCAATTTGATTCCAGGGCTAACCCTCTCGACTTGACGCGAAATAAATTAGTCACTTCCAAAAACAATTTTTTAAAAAAATGTTTATTAGCGTGAGAACATTACATCATTGAAATCGTACATATTCTGAATCTTAAATCTAGCGCTAACTCTATTTATACTGTTTCCCATATAATGCATTTGAGATACGTAACTTACGACTAATTGTCGTATTTCAGTTAAAACAATATTCACGCTAAGTAAATTTGATGGTAATCCATTTGTGGATTAGACCCTTATTGATAGAGTTTTTGTAGGTGGATTGTATGTAATTTTGGGTGAGCTGATAGATCTGGAATTATTTCAAGGTATCTGTAAACAGAAGTTGAAGTAAGTAGGGGAATTGGCCGATCCTGGGCCTTCGTCCTCACTCCTCCTCACTCCCCCTAACTCCTCTTCACTCCTCCTCACTCAACTAATCTAGGGTTTTACATGTAAATACCCACTATAAAGTCTTATTTTAAGGAATTTCCTTTTTGTTTCCTCCTTACTCGGATGCACACAATCATATATAACCTAGGTAAGAGTTTTCTTCGACTAACTATATCGAGATCTATTTTATGGGATCCACCACTCGGGGCGTTTTTCTTAAAGTATGATACATAAGTTTGAACTAGAATTTTCTGGGGAATTCGAATCTGCTGGAATTGTTTAAATCAAACCAATCTTACCTAGTTTTCTGCGGGATAATTTTAAGAAACTTAATAAAACGCATAGACTAAGTTTAGAAACTTATTAACTGTAATATCAATTCCTCCAGAATCCCTCATTTCCTCACTCATTTCCTCCAGACTTCCTAGCTCATCTTTCCAGATAACTCTATCTAGTTTGATGTCAATTAATATTAGATTTTTTTGCGGAGCCCAAATCTGTAAATAGATTTTAAATAGGACTACCCCTTACCGTTTTACACACATACCCTTTGCGAAATAAATATTTCTCCACATTTCCACTCACGCAATAAATGTACCTTGTTTGGTATCAATTAATATTAGATTTTTCTCAGCTATCCGAATTTCTAAGAATTTTTTAAATTGAATCACCCCCCAGGAAACTACCCTCATTTTAAGATTTTATTTACCAAGGTCGATTTCTAATCACCTCTCCTTTTTAACATCTAGAATCTTTTAACCAAATACTTAGAGGTTTAATAATTTATTTTATTCGATTTACAGTTTAATAAACCAATAGAATACAATTTTTACATTACAAAGTATACTATTATTTTATTTTCTTCGTGTAACCGAATCCAAGCAGCTGAAAGTCACCTATAACAAAAAAATATGTTGTTTAGAAAGAGAGGAAACATGTTTTCGGTCAATAAGACATATTGTCGTTAATCTTACAATATGTTTTACCGTCTAGCGACACCGCGTGGAAGTAAACACATGTCGCCAGGAGCGAAGGGATTATTAAGGATAGGGATGGTGGGTATGCCTTATAACTAACTTACATGCCACTATAAACAAAAACTTAAAAATAAACTTAACCTATATCTTTATGCCCCCATGCGTAGGTAGCTGTACTATTAGCGATGACGCACCCTTTGTCATCCTTGCTCGACAAACTAATTTTATTAATTAATTGGATATAAAGTTGGTGTTTAGGACTTCGAATACACACCATGCTATCCATAAGGGTACCAGAATTATTATTTACAATATCCCTAAAACTATCAATACCGATCCTCCTCACAGCACTATGGCTAATTCCCTTAATCTTTTTTACGATGTCTTTCTCACTTATGATACAATAGGACTTAGCTCTGCTGCCCACGGACTCTAACACCAAATCACCGCAGAACTCATCCTTAAACTTGCCTAACACTTTTTTGTTGACATGCGGGATGTTGTACTTATTGTCTGGGTGGTAGTCACTGGTATTAAAATGATCGATGTTGACACTAATGTCTCTGAACAAGTCGTGAGTTTCTACACTATACGCAAGGGAATCGGTGTCAGTGTACAGGAGCGATAACCTGGGACCATACAAAAGGATCGTGTAAAAGTAACGTTCTTTATTTATAAAAGGTTATGACGTCACCACAACCTTGGAAATGTAGCCGAAACTATGTAGCCCATAGCATAGCGTTGTGGTGATTTTACCTATATGAATACGAAAAATTGCCCTTATGTACCCTACAGAGTGGGGGCATATATTGTCGAAGCTACCCGAATATGTTGGACACAGCCATATCGCTTACATTCTCTTGTTTAGGAACAGTTTTGTTATCCGACCTAGGTCGGATTAAATCCGACCTAGGTCGGACTGGGCAGGGGTGCGCATCGACAAATGTTTAGATATATGTCGGATATATGTAGGATGTTAGGTTAGGGTGAAATTGCCTTATAGGATGAAATTACCTTATAGGGCAAAATTGCCTTAAAGGAGGAAATTGTCTTACAGGGCGAAATTGTTCCCAACCTAGGTTGGATGAAAATTCCACCTAGATCAAATTAGGTTAGTCGGTGTTATCTAAAGCTAGGTTAGGTTAGTTTAGTTGGGCTTATCAGGAGTTAGGTTGACTAGTGTTGTCTGGAGTTAGGTTAGGTTAGTTGGACATAAGTTAGATACAAGGAAAAATTGATAGGTTGGGTCAGCGCCGCCAACCTATCAATTTTTCCTTCTATGTCCAACATTCGGACTAAATCCGACCCAGGTCGGATTAAATCTGATTTAGGTGAAATTTTCATACGACCTAGGGTCAGAGGCAATTTCACCCTGTAAGGCAATTTCACTCTATAAAACAATTTTATCCTATAAGGCAATTTCACCCTAACCTAACATCCTACATATATCCGACATATATCCAGACATATGTCGATGCGCACCCCTGCCTAGTCCGACCTAGGTCGGTTTAAATTCGACCTAGGTCAGATAACAAAACTGTTCCTAAACAAGAGAATGTAAGCGATATGGCGGTGTCCAAAATATTCGGGTATCTTCGGCAATATACGTCCCCACTCTGTGGGGTACATAAGGGCAATTTTTCGTATTCATATAGGTAAAATCACCTCAACGCTATGCTATCGGCTACCTAATTTCGGCTACTTTTCCAAGGTTGTGGTCACGTCATAACCTTTTATAAATAAAGAACAATGTAATACTATTCTAAAATTTTATTCTGACATGATACATAACAAAATTTAGAAATATTTAATGCCAAAGTTATTGTACGTTACTTTTACACGATCCCTTTGTATGGTTCCAGGTTATCGCTCCTGTACACTGACACCGATTCCCTTGTCTATAGTGTAGAAACTCACGACTTGTACAGTGACATTAGTGTCAACATCGACCATTTTGATACCAGTGATTACCACCCAGAAAATAAGTACAACATTCCGCGTGTCAACAAAAAAGTGTTAGGCAAGTTTAAAGATGAGTTCTGCAGTGATTTGGTGTTAGAGTCCGTGGGCAGCAGAGCTAAGTCCTATTATATCATAAGTGAGAAAGACATCGTAAAAAAGATTAAGGGAATTAGCCGTAGTGTTGTGAGGGGGATCGGTATTGATAGTTTTAGGGATATTGTAAATAATAATTCTGGTGCCCTTGTGCATAGCATGGTGTGTATTCGAAGTCAATAAACACCAACTTTATACCCAAACAATTAATAAAATTAGTTTGTCGGGCGAGGATGACAAAAGGTACGTCATCCCTAATAGTACAGCAACCTACGCATGGGGGCATAAAGCTATAGGTTAAGTTTTTTTAAGTTTGTGTTTATAGTAGCATGTAAGTTAGTTATAAGACATACCCACCATCCCTATCTTTAATAATCCCTTCGCTCCTGGCGACATGTGTTTACCTCCCGCGGTGTCGCTGGACGGTAAAACATATTGTTAGATTAACGGCAATATGTCTTATTGACCGAAAACATGTTTCCTCTCTTTCTAAACAACATATTTTTTTGTTATAGGTGACTTTCAGCTGCTTGGATTCGGTTACACGAAGAAAATAAAATAATAGTATACTTTGTAATGTAAAAATTATATTCTATTAGTATATTAAACTGTAAATCGGATAAAATATTTTATTAAACTTTTGTGTGCTTAGTTACTTTGTGTTAATACCTCTAAGTATTTGGTTAAAGGATTCCAGATATTAAAAAGGAGAGGTGATTAGAAATCGACCTTGGTAAAAAAATCTTAAATTGGTGTAGCTCCCTGGGGGATGATGCAATCTGAAAAATCCTAGAAATTCGGATAGCTGAGAAAAATCTAATATTAATTGATACCAAACAAGGTACATTTATTTCGTGAGTGGAAATGTGGAGAAAGATTGATCTCGCAGAGGGTATGCGTGTAAAACGGTAGGGGGTGGTCCTATTTAAAATCTATTTAAAGATTTGGGCTCCCCAGAAAAATCTAATACAATTGACACCAAACAAGATAGATTTATCTGGAAAGATTAGCTAGGAAGTCTGGAAGAAATGAGTGAGCAAATGAGGGATTTTGGAGTAAATGATATTACAGTAGTCTAAGAGTTTTATTAGGTTTCTTAAAATTATCTCGCAGAAAACTTTGTAAGGTTGGTTTGATTTAAAAAATTCCAGCAGATTCAAATTCCCCAGTAACTTCTAGTTCAAACTTATGTATCATACTTTAAGAAAAAACGCTTCGATGGTGGATGCCATAAGGTAGATCTGAATATAGCTAGTCGAAAAAACTCTTACCTAGGTTAGATATGAATGCGGGCGTCCGAGCAAGGAGGGAGCAAGAGGTAAATTCCTTAAAATAAGACTTTATAGTGGTTATTTACATGTAAAAACCATGGTTAGATGAGTGAGGTGGAGTGAGGAGAAGGGCCCAGGATCAGCCAATCCCGCTACTGAAGAAGCTTTTAACGATGGTGATTTTTATAAGAGACATATATGACGATATTTAATCTGCAATTTGTGTAGTGCTTTATAATTTAATATTTTAATTGTAAGAGGTAACAACTTTTGGGTTAATCAATTACAAATATCACGATCTTCATTTAAAAGTTTATTACCTGTACAACAAAGGGTAATTTATACGTATTGGGGAAGAAGAGGATATTTTTTAAGAGTAAAAAACGGAGATATGAGTACACACACTCCGTAGGTGTAACGTAAAATTATTTTTGGTGTAAGTTGATACTTTGATTTTTATAAATCTTTGTTTTGATTTAGTACTGTAAAAATTTTCCTTCTCCTGTATTTTATTATATTCTCAATGTATATTTGTTCTATAGAACATTAGTAGAGGTTTATCACAGCAACTTTTTAGAGCTAGAGGGTCTTTTTTATATTCTTGTAATTGAGATAGTCGAAGAAGTGGATTCTTGAGTTTAGATTTGAGATTCTGCGTCTGTTGTGTTGAGAAGCAAGATATACAACTTCACATCATAAATTTGTTTCCCAACTCGTGAGGCTTTAATATCTCAGCAGAAAATATTGTCACCCAACGCAAGAGCTTACGAACATCACCATAATAACTTTTGTTACATGTGATGAAACTCCGAAATTAAGATCTTTATGCATAGCTGCATTTCATTGCATGAAAAAAGATCATAACAAAACGTTCAGGGAAATTGGTTGAAGCAAACGAATTTTGCTGAATTTATCTTTCTTGTAAATTCAGATAATAATTCTGTACATTAAAAAATTTAAAGAGAAGATTTAATTCAAAAAAAGGAAAGTAAACGTCTGAATATGTTGAAACAACAGTGGTTCGTTAAAGAAGCTTTTATAAAAGTAGCCACGATTTTTCGTTCGTAACATACTGGAATGTCCAGAATAAATTTTGCTTAACAATAATTTCTAATTTGTATTTCAAATTTTCTATAATTTCACTTACAACTACAAATTAATTTTCCAATTACCTGGCAAATGCAAATTCTCCAAAATATTCTGCCATTGCAAACATTGTCATCTTCAACACGACTCATACCGTAGATAAAAATAGCTTTCATTTTAATTAAAATTGTAAATGACACGAAACTTCCAGCTTGGTATTTTCATTAATGTATGTAACACTAAAACCTTTAGAACGCGCATCGAAAAAATTTTGTGTTTAAAAACTTACTTGCCGAGCCAGCATTTGGGTGTGTAGAAATGTTAGGTTAATAGTACACCGAAGGGTAAAACATCGTGTTTAGAAACGGAGACTACCGGACATTTGGCATGAAACCCCAGAGATTCCTGAAAATGCGCATTCGCGAGTAGTGATGTTTCTCTTGATCGCTTTATTAAGGATTTACTTTACATGATTCTCCAAATGGACTAACTCCTACTACCAAAGCGTAATATAGCTTGAAAAATCTGCATCGTCTACGTTATTTTAACACAAGATTTTTTAGACAAAGTTCTGGTTTTGTATAAAAATCAGAGACCTCTGATGGTTATAGTTAGTCATGCGTAGGATATTTTTGTGCTAACTAGTGTAACTAGGTATCTTAAAAGTGAACATTCCTTAAAAGCATACTTTAGATGTGTAGCCAATGCAAAGAAAAATGAAATCGCAATTATACGAGGGCTATTCGACTGTAATGTACAATTTTAATTGAAGTAGGTTATGTATTAAAAGAATCTAGACCCTGCAATCAAAATTTTTTTCTGATAATCAACTAGTCTGAAGTAAATCAAGTAGTTCAATAATTTTAAGAGAATGAGCCTTGTAAAAGACAATATAAGCCACCCGCGATATTATTTGTGCGAAGGTTTGAGAATTGTTAAGGGTTCTAAAACTATAAAATATCTGTACCTTTCAAATGGCTTAAGTAAAAACAAATCGTCTTAAAGGAGATGGATGTAGAGTTCTATAAGAAGTACAATAATGAGTACAATATCAACAATACGTACCAAAATAAATCGTTACATTACAAGCGTTGCTTTCTGAAACTACAGATGTCTAAGTCTCGACTTTGTGGATACTTGTAAAACTGTTTTCTTAAAAAATTAATGTGAGAAAAAAAACTAACCCAAAGAGAAGAAAAGTATAACTTTCCAATATTTAATTTTTACCACGTATAATTTTCTTTTGCAATATAAGTGTACTCCCACGTAAAATAAAACGCTTTAAGTACATATAGCATTGACACATACCATTTAAGAACGAATCCCAACTTTAAAATTCGTAAAAATTAAGCATTCATCGATTCAAATCCGTGTATAAATAATTATTCTAAAAAATATCTTTAAAACAAGTTTTATTGCATTTATTAAGACCGTAAACGAGTCTAAGGTTTGTCTACTTTAAGAATACTAAGTAATTTCAATATCAAGCGATCTTATTTAAGAATATCATTTAATAAACGTAATACGTTGTTTTAAAAGACAAATAGTTTCATCAGGCGGAAACATGAAGATCTGTACTTTGCTGAAATGTAAATCCATTCACCCTCTTTAGAAATACTGTATAATATACGTTATTTAATACAAAACGGAAAAATATGGCATTTATCCGCTTAAACAAACAACTATTCGAGAATCTTCTTAAAACCACAAATCACTGGTAAATTAGTAAATAACAGCTAACTATTTTCTATCAATGAATTCAAGGAACGCG
The DNA here is from genome assembly GCA_036346225.1 of Platerodrilus igneus. NCBI lineage: Eukaryota > Metazoa > Arthropoda > Insecta > Coleoptera > Lycidae > Platerodrilus > Platerodrilus igneus. The sequence goes on along the minus strand of JARFIW010000131.1, from coordinate 7,075,901 downwards.
ATAACTCGGAAGAACTATAAAAACAAATAAGATAACTATTTGCAATTGCTCTAACTATTACAGAAGCTCGTAGGAAAGAAATTGCAACTATTGATTTAATTCACTAATAAAGGATGGAAATCTTTATGGTCGCTATAAATTTTAAAACTTCAGCTTACTAAAGTTAATGAAATACGAAATTGCGATAAATTGTTACATCATGCGGATGACTCACCTTCGAGAAGTTAATCAAAATTCAAAAAACGATAACGCATTAAGATTATTTCATTATGTAATGGCGAAAATAATGCGCATGATTTATATATTCTTTTGGAATTTAAGATGTAACTAAAAGTTTTGAACATAAATTTAAAGATATTCGATCATTAATAGATAATTATTTTATGGAGTGCTACAATAGTAAACCCGCTACATTAAGCTGTAAAAAGTACTTTCAAACTAATGCAAAATATTGCGACGTACGGAAATTAATTAAAAATATAAATCTATAAATTTGGAACCAGAAAATTTTTGATGAAATGGCATGTCAAATCGCCAAAGACAGGTGATCATAAAAATAAAAATATTAGCAAGAATTTGACGACCCAAAGCACCAGTATAACTTTGTTTTAAACATAAACGGACCATTTGTGTATTATTAAGTAGATTACGCTATGATAAGTTTTTATTTTTAATATAAAAGTTATTTGTAAATGCATAGTTTTATTTTAGCTATTTTGAAGTCAGAGCTCAAGGTCTTTGGCTTTTACAAAAATTTCTGCTCGAAATCGTTGATGAACCACGTTCAGACGAGGTAATACAAGAATATTTAAATTATCTATGAAAATTTTAAAGAAAATTTGATTTAAAAAACAATGAAAATATAAATAAAAATGTATTACCTATGCTAAATATAAATGTAGAAGATATAATTATCAAAGTACTTATAGGTACGGGAACTGAGGCATCGCTATTTTCGGAGGATTTTATTAAAAACAACGTACAAAAATTAAATAAAGAGTTGTTGCCCATAAAAAAAAAACGTAACTTAGTAGCACCAAACAACAGAAGAGTTGTAAATATAAATAGCATGGCAATCCTAAGATATGAATTAGGCAAGATAACATTTCAACAAAAATTCATGATTGTACCTGGATTAAGGATTGAGGCGATTATTGGATTGGGTCTGATTGATGAATTGAAGTTGGTACTAGATACGAAGAAGAAGCAGATTATATGTGGTGAAGAATAAGTTAAATCGGATGATGAAGTAGATATTGAAATCGAGAAAAAAATGTAAAGAAAAGCTTATTGCCTATTTTGAATATAAATGTAGAAGATAAAATTATCAAAGTACGGGAGCTGAATTATCGCTAATTTTGGAGGACTTTATTAAACACAACGTACAAAAATTAAATAAACAGTTGATACCCATAAGGGAACGTAAATTAGTAGCACCAAACAATATAAAATTTGCAAGTATTAGCATGACAACCCTAAGATATGAATTAGGTAAGACAACATTTCAACAAGAATTCATGATTGTACAGGGATTAAGGATTGAGGCGATTATTGGAATGGATCTGATTGATAGATTAAAATTGGTTGAGATAATGAGGTAGATAAAGTCGAGAAAGACTGTATTTGTTTGAATTTATGTGAAGTATATGAAGAAATAAATAAAGGAGATAAATAAGTGAGTGAAGTAAAGGAAAAAGTTGATGAAAGAGAAGAAAAGGTAGAGAAGGTACAGGAAGAAGTAAGTGAAGTAGCGTTGAAGGGTATTGAGGTTTTTGGGTAAGGTACAAGATAAAGTAGAATATTTTGAAAATGGTGAGTTGAAGAACGAAAATTTAAATATTTCCACAAGTTACGAAGTTAAAAGGGAAAAAGTTGGGAAGATAAGATTAAAGATAAAGTGAATGAAAGTGACACTAATGTAACTGAGAGTATCAGTAATAATAATTTAAATGAGTTTGAGCAAAATTTTGATGCGGGTAATCAGTAAAAAAAATGAGGAGGAAAGAATTTATGATGGTACTGTGAGAAATCAGATATCTATTTTGTAAATCATGTAATTGTTATAAAACAAGCTACGCTTATGAGAAATTAAATTGAAATATGAATGATACAGGTCAAAGTTACAATAAATAGTTTAATTGTCTAAATTCGGTTGATAGTATTTTTGCCAAATTTGGTAAGAAGAAGGTTTCTTCTAAGATTGATTTAAAACATGATAACAGGGTTATTTAGGGGTATATAGAGTTATAAGGGTTGTAACTCCATGCAAACAGCACTAAAGTTTAGAAACTAAACAATTTTATCATAAAAGGTACGCAATTCGCCAATCAAGCAAAAGTCTAATATCAAACACACTCTATATATATCAAAACTAACTTTAATTAATGAAAGGAAGCTCATTATTCAAAAATCAAATCACATTTAGTAAGATAAATAACTTGTAAGCCATACAATTCATTTTAAAACAACAATGCAAGCATAAAACCGAAAATAAATACGCATTAGTGTAAGGAAATAAGCATGCATACTCGCAATAAAAGAATTTCATTCAAAACAAATATGTTTCATAAACGCAGGAAGTGAATAAACGCATTCAATTTACGTCATCATAAAAATTTGACTACGTGATCTCTTTAATTGTAAACATAAGAAAATTTTAATAAAATCCAACAGATTAGGAAACAAAACAAGAGAACAGACCTTTGGCTACGTAATACATTAAACGTCAAGTTTGAATAAATTGCTATACAAACAAGCGGACGTGACTTGAAAAAGGTACAAAGGTATTATACCCAGAAGAATGCACTATACAAAACTAGATGTCTACGTGATGTACTAAGCATTTTAACAAGAATTTGGATGGTAACTTTATAGTAAGTTCGAAGCCAAAGTGCAAACCTCAATTAACAATATAAACTCGGGAAACAAATTATACAGGTAAACAGGAGGATCCTTTATATAGGACACGAATTTGATAAACAATCAGTCGTTCTTCAACCACGCTACGCTTTGTACCAGTTCAAATTAGAATATCACGGGAAGTAAAAATAGTAAATTAAATAATTACAATTTTAGTGAAGGTCGTGATATAAAAATTTTGAAATAACAATACTATTGCAAGTATACAATAGAAGTTTGCCGCTGACTTTGAAATGGCTCTAAATGTTTGACTAGATCTAAATATTCGACGAAATAACCAACTAAGCAATCTAAATATCCAATACATCACCGACTAAATAATCATTTGAGTAAACAACCATCTCAATATTGGTCTACATAAGCATCTGAGCATTGAACGGAGAAATTAATTAAAAAAATCAACTAAGGGTTAAACTGGGCGTTTGGCCGAGCTGTACTACGCAATAAAAAAGAGAGCTTAACTGAAAATAATCCAAGGGTACTGGTCAATCGCATGCAGCAACAGCTCCAAGAATTGTAACCACGCAAAGAAAACACAGGTCAGAAAAAAGAACATTCTTTAATAGCAAAAGGCATTATTTTCATTTTGAATATTAACATTTTTGCATATATTGAAATATTTATGTAAAGGGTCATCAAACATTTTTTAATGATTACGTAAAGAGACAGAGAGAAGGTCGTTTGAACGTTCAAAAGGCACTTCCAGTAGTTTACAGTGTTATTTTTGCTGGCTTTAACTGATTTAAGGGAGTTATAATTTGGAGACAAACAGATTTATATTCTTACTTTGATTCAAGGGTTTATTTTTGAATAGCGAATCACTTTATAAAAGTTGTATAGCTGTGAGGTGTATATATTATTTTTGGTCATTATACAAATTTTGGTAAGTTTGTTTATATCATTCAAGTAGGAGAGTGTTAGAGAAAATGGGGTAAAAACTTTTTTGTTATCATACTGTCGTGCACTCTGTGTGGATTGAACTAAGCTAGTCGAGGCATATAAAAGGAATTGTATTTAAAATTTAAATTTGAGGTTATTTTGAGACACAGAGCGGTGGCGGGCAGCAGAAAACTGAACTTTAGTTACATCGGCGCTGAGCGATATCATAACAAGTTATATAGCGCGTCAACGTGGGGCAAGAACACTATTTGGAAATACAGAGTAGAGGCTCGAGTTATAATACCAAAAAGAAAATTTGGCGACAAAAGCGTGAGGTTAGAACAGTAAACATCAGAGAGAAATAGCGCATCAACATGGAGCTAAAATAGAAAAAAGTTAAATGGCGACTCCAACTAGGGGCTCGAACGGAAAAAATACGTAGCGCGTCAAAGTGTGGCTAGAACACAAAATACCAAAAAGTAAATTGGCAACTCAAGCGTGGGACTAGAACACGAAATAATTTGGAGACTCAATCGTGGGGGCTAGAAAATACCACAAGAAATATACGACCCGAACATAGGGGCTAGAACAGAAAAGAAAACATAGCGCGACCGTAGGGGCGAGAATAAAAGAATATTGGCAGCTTAAGCGTAGGGCTATAGAACATAACATAAACAAACTGTATATTAATTAAAATTAGGGATTACAGACAGACAAGAAATAAATTTAAAAAAGTTAAATTAGTATTTAGGGTTTATTGCAAATATAACTAAGCTATAATGGAAGATACGTCAATTCCAGGGACAGTATTAGAAAGGAGTCACAGCGAGGAATAGAAGAGCACAAGAATCAATATTGCTGTCAATTTTACTAGCGTTGAACGATAAAATGGATAAAAATGACAAACCCATTAATCAAATGAGAGAGGATACAAAAGAGGCTTTGAAAAATATGACAATAAAAATGAATGAGAATGGGCAAAATTTGGCTAATTTGGGGGAAAAGTTAGGTTCGGAAATAAAGATTTTAAACGATGGTTTAAGGGAGACTAATCAAACTATTATGGAAATGAAATTACAGATGCAGAGTAAAATTGTATCGATTATGGAGAATGTTGATTACGTGAGGGACGAGGTTATGAGAGTTAAATCAAGCCAAAAGACATGCAAAAAGGAGACAAACGGGAAAATTAGGAATTTAGATGCAAAAGTACAAGAGGTTGAGGGGAATTGTGAGATAGGGTTTAGAACTGTAAATAGGGAATTAGGAAATTTAGAAACGGATTTAGAGAACTTTGGTAGAAATACGATGTAATATATTAGGGAACCTATAAGGTTGAACCAACCAAACATATCACTAAAACAATACTAATAATTTTATGGGGACAATAAACTAAATCCAAAATTATTTTTGAATAATGTTAAAACACTAATTCAAGGATCAACGGACGAGCAATATAAATTAAATTTAGTTGGATCAATGTCAAAGGGGGCGCAGAAATATGGTTTTGTTTAATAGAGAGCGAATTAGAAACTTTCCAGAAATTCGAACATAAATTTTTACGGCACTTTTGGGGCTACAACCAAGAGTGTAAAGTAAGATATGACTTGATTATGGTTAAATATAATCTTGATTTAGGAATGACCCGGGAATTGTATGCAATAAAAAAATTTAGCATCGCAAAGCAACTAGATCTTCCATTAGAGAAAAAGCAAATAATAAAATATTTAGCAGGGCATTTTGAGGTGGAAGTGAGTCAATATATCGCATTTCAAAACATCGTAGACCGGGATGTATTTCTGGAATATTTGCAGTGATATGATAAATTGGGACCGAACCGTAGGGTGGAAAGAAGAATCAGAAGTCAACCCGTAAATTTTGTGAGAACACAAAGAAGTGTGGAAACGGATAGATTTAATTATCAACGGAATAATAACAACTATGGGGGAAATTTCAATAGGGACAACTACAATAATCATAATAACGGTTTTAGACGTAATTGGAGTACGAGCAACACGCCAAGGCGAAAAACGGAACGGACCAACCTTGATAGGAACATCAACCAGAATACGCATACCCAAGAATACGTAGAACAGACTTCAGAACCGAAGTGAACTAATCACACATACCCTGAAGTCACTAGTCAGGCAGGACCATCTACATCAACTCCAAATTTTTGAACACAGACAAACCAAGCAAGCCCTTAAGAGTAAAAGATACGAACATTAGCGTGAATTTATTAAACATGAAGTGAAAAATGATTTAAACAAAAGCTTATTACCTATAATTAATTTAAATGTAGAGAATAATGTAATTAAAATACTCATTGATACAGGAGCGGGAGCGTCGCTCGTCTCAGAAGATTTTGTTAAACGGGGAAAATTAATAGAGAATATAGTACCTGTAAGAAAGTGTAACTTGGTAGCACCAAATGGTAAGAAGGTTGCGAGCATAAATAATATGGTAATTCTGAAGTCTGAAGTAGGAAAGGTGAAATTTGAGAATGAATTTATGGTTGTGCCTAGATTGAAGATGGACGCTATATTTGGAAAGGACATTATAGATAAGATGGGGTTAAGGATAAATGTTGAAGGCAAAGAAATAAGGTGCAAGGGGGGAATGTATTAAATGGGATGAAGAAGGAAACGTAGACGTTAAAAATGACCGTTTAAATATAAATCAATTTGTGGGTAAATTTGATAGGCTGGGGGGGATGCAGAGGAAGAAATTAAGTGTCCAGGTGAAATAAAAGGTAGTGTTAATTCATTGTTAGAAAAACATTCAGAATTGATAGGGTCAGAATCCAGAATTGCTACAGACTATGAACACAAGTCAGAGGTAGTGAACACGGAACCGTTTAACACAAAATTGTATCCTGTTCCAGCAGCACACAGGAATAGAGTGAGAGGAGAGATTGAACAAATGTTACGAGAGGGTATCATTGAGAAATCGAGCACGCACTTTGTTAATCCACTAGTAGTTGTTAAGAAAAGTGATGATAGCATCAGGTTATGTTTCGATGCGAGAAAAATAAATCAGCGAACTAAACCGTAATACAATTGTCCACCAACCATGGATAGCATCTTGGCAATGATAAGTAATAAGAAAATATTCACGAAAATAGATTTGAAAAATTCATTTTGGCTAATTCCACCAGCGCGAGAGTCGAGGAAATATACGGGTTTTTCTGTAGAAGGGCATATATACCAATTTAAAGTGGTCACTTATGGTTTGTCTTCGAGTACGGCTGCATTAGTTAAGGCTATGCTAAGTATTTTGGGACCGTACAAGAAATTTTGTATCCATTACGTGGATGATGTTTTAATATTCAGCGATAGTATTTTATATACCTTGAAAGGATTTTGTTGGAGTTGAATATGGCAGGGTTGAAACTAAATCTAAAAAAATGCAAATTATTTCAGGATAAGGTGAAATATTTGGAATACCAAATCGGGTGTATAAGGGGAAGAATAAGATAAATGATTTAAGATAGATATATGTAAACATGGGAGTAGAATCGGGACGTAGGTATAAGATTAGTTAGGTATAAATAGAGGATTAGAATAGGGATATAGCAATAAGTTTAATTAGGTGTTATAGAAAAACTTAAGGTAGCAAAGGGGGATTAAAAAGGGAATTAATTTCAACACAAATAAATAAAAATATAAGAATTTTGGACCGATGGGGATTTTGTCTTCATGTTGGGCGTCAAAAATGGCATTGATTGAAAATTTTATATTTAAATTTGAGGGGAAATGCTATGATAATAGGGTTATTTAGGGGTATATAGACTCATAAGGGTTGTACACTTCATGTAAACAGCACTAAAGTTTAGAAAACTAAACAATTTTATCATAAAAGGTACGCAATTCGCCAATCAAGCAAAAAGCTAATATCAAACACACTGTATATAAATCACAACTAACTTTAATTAATGACAGGAAGCTCTTTCTCTTCAAAAATCAAATCACATTTAGTAGGATAAATAACTTGTACGCCATACAATTCATTTTAAAACAACAATGCAAGCATAAAACCGAAACTAAATACGTATTAGTGCAAGGAAATAACCATGCATACTCGCAATAAAAGAATTCCATTAAAAACAAATATGTTTCATAAACGCAGGAAGTGAATAAATGCATTCAATTTACGTCATCATGAAAATTTGACTACATGATCTCTTTAATTGTAAACATAAAAAAATTCAAATAAATTGCTATACAAACAAGCGGACATGACTTGAAAAATGTACAAAGGTATTATATTCAGAGGAATACACTATACAAAACTAGAAGTCTACGTGACGTACTAAGCATTTCAACAAGAATTTGGATGGTAACTTTATAGAAAGTCCGAAGGCCTGCATGATAAGGCAAAGTACAACGCCTCAATCAACAAAGTAAACTCGGAAACCAATCATACAGGTAAAGAAGAGTATCCTTTATATGGGGACGAATTTGATAAACAATCAGTCTTTCTTCAACCAAGACACGCTTGGTTCCGATTCAAATTAGAATATCACGCGAAGTGAAAATAGTAAATTAAATAATTATAATTTTAGTGAAAGTCGTGATATAAAAATTTTGAAATAACAATACTAGTGCAAGTATACGACAGAAGTTTGCCATTGACTTTGAAACTGCTCTAAATGTTCGACTAGATCTAAATATTTGACGAGAATATCCAACTAAGCAATCTAAATATCCAATACATCACCGACTAAATAATCATTTAAGTAAACAACCATCTAAATATTGGTCTACATAAGTATTTGAGCATGGAACGGAGAAATTAATTAAGAAAATCAACTAAGGGTTAAACTGGGTGTTTGGCCGAGCTGTACTACGCAATAAAAAAGAGAGCTTAACTGAAAATAATCCAGGGGTACTGGTCAATCGCATGCAGCAGCAGTTCCAAGAATTGGAACCACGCAAGGAAAATACAGGTCAGAAATAAGAACATTCTTTTATAGTATAAGGCATTATTTTTATTTTGAAAATTTACATTATTGCATATATTGAAATATTTATGTAAAGGGTCATAAAAATCTTTTAAAAATTATGTAGAGAGAGAGAAGGTCGTTTGAACGTTCAAAAGGTACTTCAAGTAGTATACGGTGTTATTTTTGCTGGCTTTAACTGATTTAAAGGAGTTATAATTTGGGAACAAACAGATTTATATTGTTACTTTGATTCAGGGGTTTATTATACAATATTATACAATAATTATGTTAATAATAATGATAAAATTAAAATGGGAATCAAGGTATACGTATCAATGCCATATGTGACAGGCCTATCCAAAAAATTACAAAGTTTGTTTAAAAAGCACGCCATTACTATAGCACAGAAGGAATATAATTTAGCACAGAATTTATTCAACGGTTTAAAAGATAAAACGGAAAAATCCAAAAAACACACACAGTATATAAAATACCTTGTCATACATTTTTTATTTTAAATATAATTAGTCATAAATATGATAAGGGTAATTGTACAGCCTTAACAAAACATTCAAATCAAACCCGACATAAGTTTAATTTTGATAAAACTGTGATAATAAAAACGGAAATTAATAAAAAAAAACGGGAATTACTTGAAATGATTTTTATTGCCAAACATCCAGAAGCGGTTAATGATAAGACTGGCATTAAAAATCTAAGCAAAATTTATTACAATTTAATACAAAAGGAATAATTTTTAAAACAAATTTATGGTAATTTAGAGTAAATATAGATATAATAATCTGGTTTTCTGAAGGCAAGTAGTTATTTCTAGGTTCATACAGACATTTTAAAAGGCTTTTACAATAAACATGTATGTGTTTGAAAGATTTTAAATGTATATTTTTAATTTATTATTTAAGCTTTTTAATTTAAGTTATTGACCAATAGCAAGTTGGTTACATATGTAACTGAAATAGGAATTTAGTTTGCATGAATGATCAAAAGCTGTATGTTTCCATTCATAAGGTGAGATGATAACTGCTAAATTTGTAAACTTTTAATGTAATGTTTTTATAGAACTATGTCATTGAAAAAGACCCGCAACTAGGGTTGGAACGTTTGAAGGGTTAAAATAAAAGGATTGAGTTAGTGATTTTAATTTGACCTAATACCCAAGAAAAGTATATATATATATATATATATATATATATATATATATATATATAATAGATGAATTTGATAGGTTATAGGTCCTTTAATTAAGAAGGCTATTATAGATTTCAGTAATGCTATAATATTGGAAATTTAAAAAGTATCTAGAAAACGAGCGTTTAAAGAAATGTGCCACATATAAATGTCAAAACAGCATAAAAAAGAAAACTGGTGTACGCAATCTCAGTTCAATATACACCCACTTACTAAAATTTAAGTCTCCCAATAACGATAATCTGTAACAAGTTTATTTTCCTGCAATATCTTGACAAATATTTAAGTTAATATTTTTTATAAAAAGTCAATTCAACTATAATATCTCTACACAGTCTACGTAAAAATTAATACAGGTTGTTGAATCCTACATAAGCTTTAGAACTGCGAGCATAATTTATAAGTTACGCGGTGACAGAAAATACCATTTGCGAGCGTCATTATAAGAACTCCCTCTTTCGATAATTATAAAAATCGTTGAACTGTTGTCAGGCGGTAGTATACGTCGTAATAGGACACTTTCACCTGAGCTGTTGCTTGATAAGGTCATTCGTTCTTTGTATAGAAGAATATGGCGTCGTACACCTGATGTTGGCAACACAGGAAGATAAAAGTTGATTTCGATATTAAATCGTCTTTGTTAAAGGCACTATATGTCGACGCTTGGCTGAATATAGTTTGCACAAGACAGAGCGTAATTTAAAATGGTTGGCTTTAGAATAGCAGTAAGTATTACTGAGCTTTAGGGCCTTTGTTAATTTAAAATTTTCAGTGCAACTTATATGAATGGCAACTTATATGATTTGTAACACTTATATGAAATGTAATTATTGGTAATGAAAATTTTATTTGAAGTGCAACTTAAATGAAACTTTATTCGATGTGGTAATTAATCCAACGTGGATAATTTATTCAATGTGGATACACGTGATGTTCGTTTGATATTCTGTTTCAAGGTTAATTAGATTATGTGGTTTTGGAGAATTCTAACCTGTTTATTGTTGAAATAAGAAGATTCCAATTACCCTTTAATATTCCGGGTATGGGCCAAATGCATTACAAGTATTCTTCTGATGGATAAACATCTGGTATGTAATTAGAGTTTTAAGTACGTCAAGCTTTAACATTTGGCATGACAAACAAGTAAGTTTTTGTTTGTTCACGTGGAAATTTCCTAGTTCGTTATGTAATTGACCACAGGTTATTTTTATCATTGGTGAAAGGAATCTATGAAACTTCACTTTTATCTTTTTATAAGTACAAACAAAAAATGGTAGATGGCGGTATATAGGTAGAATAAGGGTTAACTTTCAAGATTAACAAAAATTAAAGCTATTTCTTGAATACCAAACTATCTAAGTTTAGATAACTAAATTGTTTCATTTTGCTCTTCAATAATTATTAACTGGAATATTTTAGCATACGATTTAATGTGAAGTCTAAGTAGTACTACCAAGGCCAAATAAAATTTGTAGTATAAATTTAATCATTCATAAAGCTCAAGTTTAAACATTTACAAGAATACAATCTTGCTAGATTTTTACAGTGTAAAAATTACAACACTCTATTTTTGTGAGCTACAGATGTTGAGATTATTACCGAGTATATAAGTACATATTTTTCGTAATCATAATTTAGTCAATTTTTAAACTGAAACTTAAAAGAATAAAAATTCATTTTGGTCAAGTCTATGATTATTAGTTGGAATGAATGATGTTTGATTCTAATTAATTATGAATTTTTTGAAGTGAATGCACAAACTGTGTTAGCTTTGGTTTAATCTGTTTACAGGTGTAGCAGTGCATCTTTAACGATCAATATCGAGCCATAAGGTAAGCATCTATAAGGATTATGTTGTGGTAATTTTTTTGTATAGCGGTATTTGAGTATAGGTTTCCGCATTCCCCTTATACAAACAGACTCAAATTAGATCTTCATTGTATACAAAAATTCGGTGACGCCATATTCACTATATTTTTGGTCGAAATCCAACCCCGACCCAAAACTCACGTTCTACCAAAAGCAAATCGCTCGACTAGCCGCTTAGCCTTTGGAGGTTTCCTTATCTACGAGCCATTTTCCATCTAAACTAACCTTGGGCTCTTTACATCATCAGGAAAATCCCGTTTCTATCCTTGTGCCTTTCAACTGGCGATATAGAAGTAAAGAAAAATAACCCATTAGTAAGGCAAAACGTTATAAATCATAAGACTTAGTTCTTAATGTTAACATCACTACATAAACACAAACATGTACACACAACATATACAAAGTAACGAACGTACGCATACACGCACAAACATACATACATACATATACGCACTATACATAATACAATAGCTTTGAAACAATTTTATATTTTAAATGTCTTTATATTTTGAATTCGAATTTATATCATATATTATATCATATACACACAAAGTTTTTATTTATATTTTATTTGCCAATTAGTTATTATCTTTTAAAAATTGTTATTTTCATACATTCCAGTTCTTGTTTATTATGCCATTTTATTTTAAATCTCAAATATTGTAAGTTAAGAAATGTGTTTATAACAACTTCACTTTTAGAAATCTGTGAACAAGAGTAAACTCGAAAATTCAGATAAGACCTATAACCCATCAAATTCATCTACTATTAAAGAATTGTGTTGTAAAATATATATAATATAGTATAATACACGTGTAATTATTCTTTGGGATATAGTTCAAATAAAACGGCAGATTAAAATTTACTATTCAATCAAATTTTTTGTACCTTGCACCGAAACGTTTGGTATTTGATTAAATAGTAAATTTTAATCTGTCGTTTTATTTGAACTATATCCCAAAGAAAAATTACACGTGTGCTATACTATAAGACTGATCAGTCCATTATTTGATTAATATATATATATATATATATATATATATATATATATATATATATATATATATATAAATTGGTTAATATTGACTGCGCTATATATATATTAGATTGATGAGATATTGGGGTATCAGTCGGGTCTTTTTTTGAAATAAAACTTCTTCTATACTAATTCGAGCTTTCGAAAATTATTATTTTCTTCTTTAGGAAAACTATAAGTACAAACTTAGAGTAATTAACAATTGTAGGTTACTTACGAATAATGAAGTTTTTATAAATTAGGATTAAAATGTAGCATCTAAAATTAATTTGAATTTGTATAAATTGAATTTGACATGTTTTGATTGATGACAACTGTAAGTGTATCTTAGGTAATAATAAAATTAAATTTTGTATTTCTTGTACGGTGAATTGTAAAGTATTCTGTTTGAATTGATGTCAGGTGTGTCTTTTGTATTTATTAGATTTTTTAATAACGGTCAGAAGATATGAGTAAATGTTGTTGAGATTTTGTGTGTCTGTTTTCTTATTCAAGGGTGTTTTTTGTAAAAACATAGCGATCATTTCTAAAAATAATCGTTTTTTGTAGTTTATTTCATTGAAGATTATACTGGTATCATTATAATTAATTTTATGACCTGTTTCGATGGCATGGCAGGAAAGTGCATATGTTTTATTGTTGTGTCTGCAGTTGTTTTATGTGAGGCTATTCTGGTTGAGAGCCATGTGGAAGTGTGTCCTATGTATTTTCCATCACAGTCCTGGCAAGGTATACAATACACAATTCCCGATTTTCGTTGTTTTGTAGTAACATCTTTTAAGTTTGTGTATAATGCTCTGTTTAAAGTTAATGTAGGTTTTATTGAAAATTTAATATTGTTTAGGTTTTTGAAGAGTTGTTTTAAGTTACCAGTAAGTTTATCTATGTGGGGTAGTGAGATGTAGGTTGAGGGATCATCACTGTTGTTTACGGTGTTGTTAATTATATTGTTGTTGTTTATTTTGGAGGTGTTGAAAAGAAGTTTATTAATTAGGGTTTTAGGGTATGCGTTTTTTAATAATAGATCTTTTAGTATCAATAAATTTTTATTTTTTAAGGTATGATGTGATACAGATTCTATTTTTCTCTTTAGACCTAGAATGATATTAATCTTTATGTGTATGGGGGTGGAAAAAATGGTAATTTAAGTATCTTGCTGAAGATATTGATTTTCTGTACCATTCGGTTATTAAAGTGTTATTTTTACGTATTATCAACATGTCTAAAAAGGGAACCTTAAAGTTTGTTTCTTTTTCTATCGTAAATTGAATGGATGGATCATAACTGTTAAATATTTGTAACGTATAATCTTCACTTTCTGATGGGAGGCAGGTCATAAAATTAATTATAAACGATACGAGTATAATCTTCAATGAAATAAACTACAAAAAACGATTATTTTTAGAAATGATCGCTATTTTTTACAAAAAACACACTTGAATAAGAAAACAGACACACAAAATCTCAACAACATTTACTCATATCTTCTGACCGTTATTAAAAAATCTAATAAATACAAAAGACACACCAACACCTGACATCAATACAAACAGAAGACTTTACAATTCACCGTACAAGAGATACAAAATTTAATTTTATTATTACCTAAGATACACTTACAGTTGTCTTCATTCAAAATTTGTCAAATTCAATTTATACAAATTCAAATTAATTTTAGATGCTACATTTTAATCCTAATTTATAAAAACTTCATTATTCGTAAGTAACCTACAATTGTTAATTACTCTAAGTTTGTACTTATAGTTTTCCTGAAGAAGAAAATAATAATTTTCGAAAGCTCGAATTAGTATAGAAGAAGTTTTATTTCAACAAAAGACCCGACTGATATCCCAATCAATCTAATATATATATATATATATATATATATATATATATATATATATATATATATATATATCTCAAATATTGATAGAAATAATTCAATAATTCCAGGGTTAGTGGCGGAACAACCGCAGTTTTTCTATTACGCTTTGTCTCAATCGAGAGCGAGACTTTTCAAATTTTCTAGTCAACAACTTAAATTAAAGACGTTGGAGCAATAAGTTTACACGTTGGGTTTGAAAACATTGAAGCTATTTTTAATCTACGTGTGAAACCTTTACTAAAAAATTTCTAGACGTATAATATTCGTACTAAGAAGACCCTATTGTTTCACTAACTGAGAGCAATTATAGGCGGTTCGGTAGTTTATATATGCGGTCGAAACCCTATTCTATTTTTCGCACAATCCTACGGAATTGGAAGCTATGTACATGTAATATATACAAAACATCATTCATACAAGCAAATAAACGTACCATCACAATTTCCACAAGATGAATGCGATAACACGTAGCAATGAATGTTATGGAAACGCGCGAGCTTTGCTCATTTTCCAACTGTGCATTAACGCTCATTTGAAAGCACGATCTGACTGCCCCTTTTACAACAATTAAAAGCACACAAAGGCAAAACAAATTTAAGCATAATTTTTAATTAGCGTCAGGTTTTTAATGTAATTAACAGTTGGCCATTGGTGGTGATGATAACAACATTTTAAAAGCATAAAGCGACATGGGAGTGCTGCGGAGCCTGCTGTTGGTACCTGCGACGAAGACGTCTTCTGCGAGGTGTATACAAATTTTTTGCATCTGCTTCGAGGAGGGTGGTGCGGGCTCTTGGCATGTCGGGCGGTCCTCCCATCGGCCCGAACGACCGCCACACACTGCCGCTCCCGACCCATCGATCAGAACAACCCTACTAACCTACCATACAATGATCTCTTTGCGCAGCCACCATCACTGCCGACTATTAACACCTCGACATTGCAGCACGACACGTGCGTTCCATTTCATTGCTTACCAATAAATTAATTGGTCTGTTGGATATCTTGTTTGGTTAGTATCACACCGCACTGCACTTAATACATCAACTTTAACACTTCAGAATCGATTGCTTGTGAAAGTGGCATTTGCATGCTTTGGCATTACTCCAGTGAAATAATAACAGTTATTCTCTTCAAATAAATAGCTTGTTAAGTTTGTTTACAAGTTTCTAGAAATAAATTATATATGTATGTAGTGTTTTGTTCACTTACGCCGCTTTGTGTTCAGGGAATGTATGACTGGATCACGTTTAAACTTGTTTATTTAGCAATGACGTCTCTTAGTAGAAATGTAGAGCGTGTTTTGTGAAGATGTTATCATTCGAAGAGTTCTCAGATAGGACAGTTCAATTATTATACGGCTCAGAGGTATCGTTACAATATTTAATTATATCTTAATTTACATCTCCTCCACGATCTGTGAATATTCACGTTAGTCCATATTAAATAACTTACATCTTAGAAAATTGATTTGTACATCGGCTAAAAATTTGTTTTGTGAAAAACCATATTTTCAAATTTCCTATAAACGCTTGAATTGTTCAGCATTTACAAAACAGTCACTGAAAGCCCAAAACTTTTTAAACAAAATCTAATGAAGCTGATACTCCACTCTAGGACGCGTGTTTTTTATAAGAGTTTCGTCGAACCACAAGGTTTGACAGCCAATATTTGCAAGTTGTTGCCGAAAATAAATATAAAATGAAAACATCTGAATCAGCATTGAGAATACTTACATTAGCAGATAGGTTTTTTTTATTGCGTGAAATTTATTGTTATTTGTTTTTTTTTCAGATAGATTTATCTGGTATTAGTAAATAAGCATGTGGACTGTTGTCAAACGTGCTTTCTCTTTAGCTATAAGTTATATTATGCAATTTTCTAGTTATTGTAAATGTGTCCAGTATGATTGATTTTAGTAGATGTGAGAATATGTTGGATGTAGTTGTAGTTTTTAAATGTATTGGAGTAGACTGTTTGGTATGACTCCAATACTTGATGATCTTATCAGTATTATTTCTACTTTATTTTGATACCACATGTCTTTGATTTCTTCAGCTAGTTGTATGTATTTTTCTATTTTTATCTCCCGCCTTCTTCTGTATATTGGGTGTGTTTGTGGTAGATAGTTCTATTAGCTGTGTAATTTTCTTTTGTTTGTAAATGAGTGTAATATCTGGTTAGTAGAGCGTTATTAAGAATCACACTGCCTCATTTGCTCCAGCATCCTCAATTGCTTCCTCATCTGGACCAAATTTACATGTAAATTCCCATATGGAGCAAATGAGGAGAGGAATTTCCTTCTTGCTCCCTCCTTGCTCTTCTCCTTGCTCGGACACCCCCATATCAACCATTTTGATTACGTCACACCCGCCTTCTTTACATCCGCGAGATAAATCTTTCTCCACATTTTCACCCACGAAATAAATCTATATTGTTTGGTACCAATTAATTGTAGATTTTTCTCAGCTACCTGAATTTCTAGGAATTTCTTAGATAACATCATCCCCCAGGGAGCTACCCCAATTTTAAAATTTTTTTACCTCTAACATTCTGAACCTAATAGTTTTCTTCGACTAACCATTTTCGTCTTTTAAGATAAATCGATCTTGTTTGGTATCAATTAATATTAAATTTTTCTCAGCTATTCGAATTTCTAGTAACTTTTTAGATATCATCATCTTCCAGGGAGTTACCCTCATTTCAAGATTTTTTGCTGGTAGCAATTTCTGACCGTCCTTATAAATTTTTTAGCCACGCGATACATCAAATTAGTCTAGAATTTTACGTAGAATCCGAATCTGCAAACAGATTTAAAATAGGACCACCCCTTACCGTTTTACACACATACCCTCTAGCGAGCATACCGCCACTGCTCCACTACTCGCATTTAATGTCATACCATACTTTCTATCTTGTTTAGCTCATCTTTCGAGATAAACTTATCTTGTTTGGTATCAATTAATATAAGATTTTTTTCAGCTACCTGATTTTCTAAGAATTTTTTAGATAACATCATCCCCCAGAGAGCTACCCTCATTTTAAGATTTTTACCAGCAGCAATTTCTGACCGTCCTTATAAAGTTTTTAGTCATGCGAGACATCAAATTGTCTAGAATTTTATGCAGAATCCGAATCTGTAAATAGATTTAAAATCGGACCACCCCTTGCCGTTTTACACACATACCCTCTAAATTATAGCTTTCCTGCAGCTAATACATAAAAGAAAATCTAAAACCATTCTTAAAACTTTCTATTACAGACAATTTTTACTAATACAGTTTAAATTTTGTAAACCACATTTCTAAATACATATTCACAATTTTTATTCTTAACCTAGAACTCCTCACATCGGTTTTTACTTATTAATGTTTATTTCTAAATAGAGCGCCTTTTCCAAAAACCAACCGGACCCGCGTGTTTCAATTTCTTTGATTTTGTTCTCATGGTTTCGCTTAAGACCTCGTACATATTTTCCAGATTACTAGAAGTTGTAACCATATTTTATGTGTTGAAGAATTTCACATCGGTAGTCTCTTCTCCCATTTTATGTAGATGCCGTAGAGTTAGCAATTAACGTTTATTGCTGTATGTTGTGTTCTTTTTCCATTAATTAATCGAATAAACCGCTCTTTCTGCTTACAAAGAAACTCGGACACTCCATCGTTGACACTGTCGTTCTTTATGCGATAGCTAACCATACGGTTGTTAAACGCTGTGCTAACCATTTCTACGCAATCTTCGCTTGTAGCGGTAACTGTGGCATTTTTATTTCTGTTGCTCCTCAAGTGTGCGGCATAAATAATCTTGTCAATTTCGAAATCGCATACTTTACACAGAATTTGTGGTTGTTTCGTACAAGACCTTTTAACAGCTGGTGGAGCTGAACGTTTACGGCTTAATGACATACCGTGCTGTTTTTTCCTTGTGCCGCAGTAAGTTGTCCATTCTCGTAAAAGCGATACAGCAAGACCCACAGTTTAAGTACTTTGCTGCTGACGGATGTATAAGCTTAACCATGGACGATGACACACCACGACATTTGTTCTGGTGCCGTTCGAGAGCATTTTTCCGGGTATATGAAGCACCACAAGAGTTGCAATTAAAAATATTTTCGGATGACATTTTTTTTCGACCAGCTTCCAAGGAGTATGAATTATAATTTACATGTAGCGCCATGGTTTATATACATTTTGGAAACAATCGAAGATTGCCGAAGACGCTCGAAGAGTGCACAAGCGCGACCACTAAACCAATTAGCATACCAAGTATTCCGTACTTTCGTAGGTTGCTCATTTCCTAGAACCAAATCTTCCGCATAGCGGTCGGTAGCACGTAATTATTTCTAGAGTCAGCAAGTACACGATACCACACAAATAAAGAATTATATACTCGATGTCTGTTAACTTCCGATTCCCTTGTAAAAGGTTGAAAATCTTGGTCAATCGTCCGTCTAACTTATACTTCCACCCGCTCTCATTCTGATAATTTCCAAACATTTTTCAAACGACAATGGTCTCAGAATTTTTAAACCTCTGAGGGAGCTATAAGTCGTGATCAATTACACGTTTGAGCTACCCGTAAACAAACATATTTTATAGTAACAGTGCGCTGTAAATACATGCATACTCATTCTCTGCACTACTGCTATTCTTGTAGTTGGTTGAAAAAAGTCAGTCGTTTTTTTACTGCTAGGACCGCTGCAAAGCACCATTCTATACTTTCTTGAAAAGTACAGCACATCGCGCACTTTTTTTGTCTAATAATTAGATTTTGCTCATGTAGGCTCTTACACTTTCGCACGTTTAAACATCTAATACGATCGACTAAGCACTTTCAATTATTCTAACGGGAAGCGCCATACATTCCGCGGCACCGTTCTTTTTAAATTCAACGATCCGATGGGCTTCCACACACTAACACCTAACGTATCTTTCTTACTATTTGTTAAACAAAAACTACCGGTATCGCCATGTTCGTATGTGGACGTAAGCAGATGTTTGTGGATGTGTACGGGAATATGTAACCATATACATTAATCAGTCTAAGCTACTTTATTTAGTCCAAGAAAACTATTATTTTTCTAAACCACAATTAATAATCACCTTTATAAATTTAACATTTTTACCATTTTTCAATGGCTGGTGCTACGTACATGGAAACTTTAATTTCTTATTGGAGAGAACCCTTATTCTCCCACGCACTGTTGCGTAGTTGCATGCCCACCACTTTTGGAAATATATCATCCAATATATCAATCGATATCATCCAATTGTCCGGAGAGTTAGCAGCGATAGAAGTTTTGTGATGACGAAAAAGGATATTGTTCACCATGAACCAGGATGGATGACATCCAGGGTATTTAGAAATTTTTTGCAGCATAGAATTTTACCAGGGATTAGTAGTAGGAACGGTAACTTTCAGAAAAGGAATGGCCGAAAGAGAAACGGGATCGTGGATAGTAACAAAACAAGTCGACATGATCTTTAGCTTTACGGTAGATAATCTAGAAATTGTATTGATGGAGATAGAGCGACCAGCGAAATAAACGTCCAGCTAGATTTTTGAGTATATTCAGCCAGATGTACGAATGGTGGTCGGTGATAACGGTGAAGTGAGTGTCTTCAATATACGGGCGGAAATTCTCAATTGCCCGAAGGACTGTTTCTCGGTGACATAATAATTGCGCTTCGGTGTGAATAGCGAGCGACTAATATAACTCACCACTTGCTCACCTTCTGGGGTAGACTGACTTGAAATAGCACCTGGACCGAAATGGGAAGCGTCCGTCTAAATAGTAAAAGAGTAAGGCAAATTTGGGACCGGAAAGTATTGGTGTCGACATTAAATGCTGTTTAAGGGTTAGGAATGACAATCAGGAGTGTACAAAAAAGAGATACGTTTATGAGTAAAGTTAGAAAGTGGAGAAGTAGGAGTGGCAAAATTTGAAGTCCATACCAACTGGCCATGTCGATCAGTCGATGGAGTTCTTGGACAGCGGTTGGATGAGGGACATTGAGGATAGCGGAAGGTTTTACAGGATCGACAAGCAGACCATCTCGGTTATCGACGTATCCGAGGTAACGGGGTTCGGAACGACAAAAACGTCATTTATCTTGACGAAGAGTAAGACCAGATCAAAAAAGGCGAGAAAGGACCAGGTTGAGAATTCTGAGGTGTTCGTCAAAGCAAGGGCTAGCTATGATGATATCGTCAAGCAAAACTTCCAGGTCAGAACCAATGAATTGATTGATAAGGCGTTGGAAAGTGGCACGAGAATTGTGTAAACCAAAAAGCATTCGACAAAACTAATAAAAACTTTTCTGCGGTACAATGAAAGCAGTGGTGGGTTTAAATTCAGGAAATAAAAGAATTTACCAGTATACGGAGTAGATATTTAGAGAAGAGAGGAAACGAGTATCACGGAGATTGTATAGGATAGTGGAGATATACGGAAACTGGTAAACATCTTTCTGCGTTACTTGGTTGACCTTACGAAAGTCGATGCAGAATTTATATGACTCAAACTTTTTTTAACTAAAGCAATAGGATTAGAACACGGACTGGTAGATGGTTGAACGACTTCGATGTCAATTTGTAGTCTTAATTCATTTTTCGAAATTCCACCGAAGATAATCTTGAATCGTTTAAAATCTAGGTTCTTTCAGAGGAAAGGATTTGTTTGTTATATTATTTGCCTCAGGTATGTGTAAGTTTGGTTCTTAAAATTTAGTGTTAGTAAAAAGAAAAGGAATTCCCTATTCTACTACTTAAAATTAACTTATACTATTACTGTTAGTTATTATTTGCTAGAGACGGGGTTGCTAATATGTGCATGCAAATTCTACATATTAAAGGGTTGGGTTGTTTCAAAGTCGATTTGATGTTTTGATCTTGTTGCTTCTGGTCCTTAAGAGCGGAACTCTTGGAATTCCAAGAGATCGGTCTCCGGTCTCCGGGGCAGAGCCTCGGTCCGAGAAGAGGTGGTACTTTTATGTCTCTGTCCGGGTAATTTTTGCTTGTGTACTTTATCCGTCGAAATAATGTTGGTGGATGAACGCCGTGGTTTATTGTGGAAGTGCATTTAAGTGTGACAAAAGGTTTTCGTTCTCAGTCATAGCGTGTAGGGTCTTGTTTAATAATGTCTATGTGAGTAAAGGTACGGTTGTAAGTCAATACACTCGAATACTAGATTATCCGGTGTTCCTATTTTTTCGCACGTGCATATGTTGTTGTCAACTAAATTCATGCGTTCTCTGTATGTTAGATAGGGTCCGTGTACAGTTCGGTAATAAATAAATCCTTAACTGGGCACCAGGTATTTGGCTTTTAGGCGATCTTTGATATTTGGAAACATTGCATATACTTTCTACCGGTTGTGTTTTGATCCCAACGTGTCTGCCATTCTCAAATATGTAGTTCTTTATTTCCACCTTTGTCGTGGGCAGTTGGTTTGTGTTTAAGATGCGCTGTAGTTGTTGGTTAGTCATTGTGTGTAAGATTGTAAATTGCAGCTCGCTGTTGCACTACTAGGTCGAAGGGCATAATTCCCATCAGCACATGAAGTGCGTCATGTGCGGTAGTCCCATAAGCCCCCGTCAGTCGCAGTAAAACACTTCGTTGTGTACTGCTAATTTTTTGTCTAAGGTTTGATTGTGTTAAGGTGATGTCCGCAGGCGCTCGCGGCGTATGATACCATAGTCCCGAGCACACTGTTGAGATAAAGCCTTTAGCAATTAAGTGGTATCTTATAAGTCCTTTGGGCCAGCGTTGCGATGTTTAGCATTGCAGAAGTTGCACTTGCACACACGGTGTTTATATGTGTAAAATAATTCTGTTTTTCGTCTAATTTAAAGCCCAGCTATTTTGTGTTTTGCGTTCTACTTATATCTACCCCGTCTAGTTTGATGGTGAGATTCCTTGCCAGAGTTCCCTTTGTCACAAAGTATGTAGTTTTTTGTGGTGTTATGGTCACCAACTTTGTGTTTGGATTAGGGCGATGTTAGCTTTACGTTCAATTTCCCTTCTGGAATTGCCTTCTACTACGAAGTCGTCAGCGTATGCCATCGTTGACAACGCTTCGTCAACGGTGTCCAGCTTTTCCAGGAGTTTATCCATTACAATATTTCAAAATAGGGTCCCACATATGGAGCCTTGCGGGCAACCTTTGTTTATGTGTTTGGTAATGCTCTCCGTGCCTTGTGGGGTTACCTACTGTTCCTGCTGTAGCTCCTGAAGGAATGGTACATTTGCGATGGACAGTTTATGGTCGTAAGTCTGGTAAAAAGTCAAGGCCACCAAAGATTATTAAATGCGCTTTCTATGTCCACTAATATTAATACGACGTATTTTTTGTGTGATTGCTTGATGGTTTGTATTGCTTGGTTTATGGCGTCCTCGGTCTATTTGTTTTCTGTGCAGCTGTATTTTCTTGGGTGTACTCCGGTGGTGTGTCTGTAGTCCTGCATTTGTTTACATAGTAGTTTTTCGTACGTTTTTCCAAGAGTGTTCAAAAGGCATACAGGTCGGTAAAAGCTTGATTGTTTGGGGTCTTTACCTTTTCCATTAGGGATAATCACGGCATTCGCCTGTTTCCACATGTTCGGAAATTAGCTTGTCGTATGCATTCATTGTACAGTGCTGTTAGCGCCGGTGTTAATTTATCTTGTAGCCCTATACCAATCTCCGCAAGGATTCTATCCGGCCACGGTGCTTTCCTGCTCTTCGATTGGCATAGTGCGTATCTCACTTCGTCTTCTGTGAGAGGATATAAGTTGTCATCTTGTCTGTTCCAAGGTCGGTTACCTACGTTGTTTCTGTCAATTACTTCTTGTCGCTTGAGTTGTTGTTCGTCAGTGTCGTTTTGAACGTTGTCATCAGGCAAAAGTGTTTGTAATAGTAATGTTGCAGTTTCCCCAGTCTATTGTGTATGTACCGTCTTGTTTTATTAATGTGGAATAACTCATCGGTGGTTTGATTTTACCCCGAGTGATTTTATAGGGTATCGAGTTAACCCACAACTACGATCTTATAAACACCCTCGAGCCATAAGCACCGTTCATGTATAAGCATCTTTGAGCTTACAATCACCCTCTAGCTCATCGGCCACGTATTTTGAGATCAGTCTGGGGCCGTTGTATTCTTCACCGCAAACAAACAGCTGGAACCTGGGCCCAACCAATCTAAGGGTAGCATCCAGCGGCCAATGGTTAAGGGTGAGTTATTTTTGCCGAATCCCGAAATGAATTTGTTTCGCAATCCCCTTTTCCATAAAAGGTTAAGTTTCGAGCCGCGAAAACCTCTACTGTTTCAAGTGTAAGATCCGGCATTTAACTGTATATAATTTTGTTGATTAATTTTTTTACAACAACCGTAACTTTTTTTAAAAGTAAAATCTTTACTCAAGCTTTGTCATGTTTGAAACTCTCACTAATGAAAAGATTAAGGTCGCTAATATAATTACATTAGAGTTATTTTGAGGTTGCACGAATTAGTGTTTTTTGATTAAATTTGTCCGCGACTATCAGATCTAATGCTTATTTAAATATTATGTAACGAAATTTTTTTTAAATAATTAAAATATGTGAAATTATTTATTTGTTAAATATTGTTACTGGATACAAATCATTTATTATAGAATATAAGTATGGTAATCCTAGTATAAAAGATTAAATCAAAGTTTTAAAATTATCTATTCCGAAAGAATTTCTGTATCTACCCTAAAATCATAACTTTTTTATTAATACTTGCTGGATACAGTGGCGTACAACTTCAGTTTAATTTGTTTTCAGTTTAGCAAAGAATATTTCAACCCAGCAAATTTCAAACTTTCTCTGAGGTAATAGCCAAGTTATCCGTCGACATAGCAGTTTTGATTTAATCTTTGCATCTCACGCGTAAAAGTTTTAAGTCCCTGTAAAGTTTGGAATTATTGCGTCTCATGTGCATTAATGATAATCAAGCCCGCCTCGATTATTTTGAACGTGTTCATTGTTATAATTAAAAATTTAGAACCATTTCAGTGGCGCTTGCATAATGGGGCCCGAATTGCTGCTCTATCTCCTCCCTTGGGGCCAGATCTTGAAATGCGTTCTCTATAAATAAAAAAAATCCCCTACAACCTATAATATACAAACACCTATCAGGAAAAAACTTTTAAAAACTTCCAATTAATATTTATCATCTTATGTGTTATTTATTCAATTATTGAGTCACAAACTGATGGATATTGTCACCGAAACTTCAAAAATTACATTTGTATATTAAAGTAATGTTTTTATATATAAAATAAAAATAAAGTTGTCACATCAGATAAGTGCTATTAAAACTACCCACCTATTAAGACTTCAAAAACTATTAGTAGCAGTGCGCAATGAAAAAGATGTACTCAGCGGTTTCCAAAAAAAAATATGATAATAATAAAGCGAGAGAAGCCTTGAGCATAATAATATATTTAGTTTCGGGAGTAGCACTTCCACGACTAGATATTCGTATTCAATCAGATATAAGATGATAGTTACATTTTATTTATAAGTCCAAATAAATATACTGTATTTCGATGCAGAACTGGCGAGTCTTATTATCCTTCAACTTAGGTTTATTTATTTACGCAAAATGCTGAAATGAGTTCACGATAAATCTTGTATTTTATCTCAGTTCTTAACTGAATGTTTACTTTATAAAACAGGAACAACCCACTTCCTTTTATTATTTGTTTATAAAATCAAATTAAACAAACCTCTTTCTTAATAATTAATTGAGTATTTTCATATGGTTGCTTCAATTCGCATTCGAATGTTGAATCAATCTGATCTACACAAAGACAGTTGTTGAATGATTTATAGTGACGAACTATTATTTATATTAGTACAATGTCCAAACGATAATAAAAACAGACCGTGCTTATTTTTTAAAACAAAAATCCTACATGAAAATTTCCAAATGGACTTTGTTCGACAATATTTTCTTTACAATGTATGATATATCGAACATGGGCCGTGGAGTTGACGTGATGCAAGTAGGGGCAACTATTTAAAATAATACTAGAGAAAGCTCACACCACTGGGAACAACTCATGAAAGTGCAAAAGCATTGGAATATTTAACGTAACACAAAGGTAAAGTGAATTATAAGAGTATGGCAAATGAGGTGAACGGGTAAAAATAGAACCAATTGGGGAATAAGATAAGTAAACTGTACAGGAATGAGTGTCGAGTAATCATAATGAAATGGAATCTGTATTATACAATGTTAGATCGCACCTAGCCTGTAAAAAATTTAAAAGTGCACCCCCCCCCCAAGAATTATTCAATTTTCATTATGTCAATCGTTTGTGCTACGTTTGTGCTTGTTTGTGTTCGAATGTTGGTGTTTGCGCCGCAAATCCTGATCCGCAATAACTATTCCTAGATGGGAGTGCTACGAAAATGACAGCACCCCACCTCAAGATTTTTCAATTTTAATTACGTCAATCGTTTGTGCAGGATTGTGCCCAAATTTGAGCGTTTTTGCTGTAGATTTTATAGTAAAACAAATACTTAATTGTTTTCCCTTATATGAAGAAGAAATACGTCAAATATGTAAAGCATATTGTACAAGGAAATATACAACAGTTGTGGCTAATTTTCCTTCAGATCCACTTGATTCCTTAAAGACGTCGTAAATCAAATCTTAACAAATGGATCGTTAATATGTGATAGATGTCATGCAAACTCGTGGGTTAAAAAATTTAATTTGAGACACCATTATTTACCGGAACTTTAGTGACCTTCGAAACTGGTCTCCAATGAGATGATAATTTTGATATATTAGTTGTGCTAAAAAATATACCAACAGAGATACCAATATATCAAAATAAACGGTACACATTACGAGGACTAGTTTCGTTTATACTGCCAATTTTCAAATC
The DNA here is from genome assembly GCA_036346225.1 of Platerodrilus igneus. NCBI lineage: Eukaryota > Metazoa > Arthropoda > Insecta > Coleoptera > Lycidae > Platerodrilus > Platerodrilus igneus. The sequence goes on along the minus strand of JARFIW010000131.1, from coordinate 7,049,251 downwards.
CCATCTTGCGATTGAGGACCATGTAAATTACCGCGGGAGGGAACATGCAAAACTTGGGAGTGTTATGATGATACCACAAAAGTTGTTAAAAGAATACGATAATCTACCGCCGTTACATGCCAGTTTCTCATTTATTCTTAAATAATGTATTTTTGTGTTTTAAAATTTGATTGAATATAGTTTTAGTAGATGGTTTAGTGACGAACCACCGCCTCATTTCCTCCAGCATCCTCATTTCCTCCTCGTTCTGAACCAAATAGTTTTCTTCGACTAGTCATTTTCATCTTTCGAGATAAATATATCTTGTTTGGCATCAATTAATATTAGATTTTTCTTACCTCACATCTGGACCAAAATAGTTTTCTTCGACTAGCCATTTTCATCTTGAGCGATAAATATATCTTGTTTAACTAATCTTCGAGATAAATCTTTCTTGTTTGGTATCAATTACTATTCGATTTTTCTCAGCTATCCGAATTTCTTGGAATTTTTCAGATTGTATCATCCCCCAGGGAGCTACCTTCATTTTACGATTTTTTACCAGTAGCGATTTCTGACCATCCTTATAAATTTTTTAGTCATGCATTACATCAAATTAGTCTAGAATTTTATGCAGAATCCTAATCTGCAAACAGATTTAATTGAAAATTTTAACAATCCTAGATATTAATAAATATTTTTTTAGTTTTACTCCATTATTAAGTTAAATCTAACTAAAAATGCAGAGGTGCTTTGCTGTTACGTTTTTGAATATTAAAACACTATGCGGGTCTTTGTTGGAGCTAATTTTAAAAGACGTGATAATTGATTTTAATTCCCCAGGAAAATTCTATGCTAATTTGATAAGTTACACGATGGGTTTATTTCAAAAGACAGAGCAATACTGTTTAGAAATAGATTAAAGATAAACCCCATATGGTTTGTAAAAGGTTGATCTGTAAATCAGTAAGGGGTCGTTCGCTTTGAAAAAATTCCGAAGAATTTGAGAACCTAAGGAAAAACACAATAATAATTGATATCTTACACGGCGGAGTTATATTAAAAACATTGCTAAGAGTAATTTTTTATTAAAAATTCTAAAAATGGGGTTAGTGGTTAAATACAAAAAAAAAACCTACTACAAAACAATTATAAGTGTCACTTTTGCAGTCAAGACTTGCATATAACGCCAATTAACATAATAAGGAGCCGCGCACGCTCGACCATCGGCATAAAACGTGGGGGAGCCACGTTTAAGTGCATTAGTTGTCAAAGTATCGTCGAGTTGATCAAATTACAAGTTAAAAATGGATTTTTCTTGTGCTGACGTTAGAAGTGATGTGCGGGTACCACAATTAAATATGAACTAACTAGTTGGTAAGACAACCTATAGGTTAGGCGAATTTTCACCAAATTTTTACCACCATATAATAGAAGTTGGTTTTGATTTATATGGTGGTCTTTAACCTGTTATCCAAGTTATTTGCTGTAGTGGTATGTGTGCAGATTTTACGATAATATTCTCATACTTCGATTGGAAGAAATTGTGTACTTTTCAAGTAGAATTTCAAATTCACAAATTTGCTCAAGACTCAAAACAAGTCAGATTAAATGGTTTGACTACTGGAGACGACGTTGTTGACATACAATTGGATCGAGATTTCAAATTGCAGCTGAGCACAGCCTTTAATAGAAGCATATGGATGTTGAACAATTTTTAAGAAGAGAATTTATATAATATGGAAATTACGAAAGATCGGAATGTTGTTGTGCTACCTGCGTACGAGTGCATCAAGCTATTAAATTTGCAAGAATTAATCTGTTTTTAAATGGCTGAGGTGTAGAAACTTTCCAGAATTTTGCGAAAAATTTGTAGGTGATATAAAAACGTATGTGAAAATACGATGGACGAAGAAAGGGTTCAAACGTTATTAGAGAAAGAGAACCGTGCCAAAACTTCTCTGTCTAACGATTGCAGCAATTTAAATTACTTGACAGTGTTAGAAATTATTAAATGTTACTACATCCAATACTTAGAAGATGCGACTGCGAGGCAATCGCTTGCGCAAATGTTTAGAGATTTGGCTATCCCAGATTCGCCAGACTCTGGTTACCACACCGGTTTATAGATGTTATCAATACATGTATATATTTTATTAAAAACATAATATTTCTTGATAAAGTTTGTTTTACTTATTTGTATTGCCAACATTATCAAAAATTATTAATAGCCGTATTAAACTATCTTGTTTTTTAATCTTAGGTTTAAAGTGGTGTAACCGATTATTGCATTCCTTTTAGCGTTACTAAATATGTGGTTAATAGTATGGAAAGCTGAACGGAAATTTTTAAAAATGAGCAGTAACGCAGACGACAATTTTAATTCTGGTAAATACAAGTAATCGTCTCGTAGGAATATTCGAGTTTCACTTCCAAATAATTTACAAAACTGACCTCGTCATGTATTTAAAACAAATTAGACTTTACACTAATTAATTGCGCATGTAAATGAGATACAACTTTCGCTCGGTGATTCATTTGGAAACTAAACAAATCACAATACCAAAAATATTACGTAGACGTTATTTAATTAGTAGAGCTAAGTCCTACTGTATTGTAAGCGAGAAAGACACGATTAAAAAAATTAAAGGGGTCTCACGAAGTGTAGTTAAGAATATTAATGTAAATAGCTTTAAGGACATTGTACATAATAATTCTGGTGCCCTTATGCATAGCATGGTGTGTATTTGAAGTCATAAACACCAACTTTATACGCAGTTGATTAATAAAATTAGTTTATCGGGCGAAGATGACAAAAAGTACAGTATTTTCCAGCACCTTGAATAAATAATAACCCCCAAGCAATTGTGCGTCGATTTCTAATGTACAGTATTGAAACATATATCTTGTATACCTCAAAAACACGCAGTCAATTGTATACTTAATAGAAAGTTTATTGAAAAGAAATTATACACTGTTTTCACATGTAATTCGGGCGATGATGATCTTAAACTCAACCTTCCCATTTAAATATTAAAAACACATTACATTGGAATCTTTTACATTATTCTAAAAACAGAACATTACTGTTTGAAAATATTTTTAAATATCAAACACTTATGGGTTATAAATGGCTAGACCGTTTTTTAAAAATGTTTTTAAATATCAAACACTTTTGGCTTATAAAGGGTTTATTTCTATAATTCCGACTCGCGCAATACTTTTATACAAATTTTAATAAGTTTGATATTAGGTATAAGGGTACAATTCTCCCGAAGGTGGTCCTATTTAAAATCTATTTACAGATTTGGGTTCCTTAAAAAAAATCTAGACCAAACTTATATGTCATACCTTAAGACAGTTTGGACAATTTTCTAAAATAGGGGGGTATAACTTTGTAAATGGCTGTTGGATTTAAACAACTCTGACGGTTTTGGATTGCTCGGGAACTTATAGATAAGGTTAACATGGCTAGTCGAAGAAAACTTTTATCTAGGTTAGATATGAATGCAAAAAATTAGAGGTTTGGGGTCTTTAAAAATGTAACTTTGTAAGAGGCGACCCTTTTTAAAATCTATTTACAGATTTGGGCTCCCTAGAAAAATCTAATATTAATTGATACCAAACAAGGTACATTTATCTTAAAAGAAACACAAAAATAATCTTTTATGTTCTCTAGAGGGTGTGTAAAACGTTAAGGGGTGGTTCGATTTTAAATCTGTTTGCAGATTCAGATTCTGCATAAAATTCTAGACTAATTTTATGGGATGATTCAATCTGAAAAATTCCTAAAAATTCGGATAGCTGAGAAAAATTTAATATTAATTGATATCAAACAAGATAGATTTATCTCGAAGATGAGCTAAACAAGATATATTTATCGCGCAAGATGAAAATGACTAGTCGAAGAAAACTATTTGGTTCAGAACGAGGAGGAAATGAGGATGCTGGAAGAAGTTTTCTCACACGTTAATATCAGAACTATTACTGGTGGGCCATACAGGGTGCCATTCGTCCATATTATCCCTTAACTTGGTACTAGAATTCAATTATTATGATAAATTGACTTGTAAAACAACCATTAAATTTAAATTCGAAGATGAGGTGCTGTCGTTTCCGTCACATCCCCACCGTTAAATGGTTATTGCGGATCAGGGTTTCTAGTACAAACTCCCAAATTCGGACACAATCCTGCACAAACATAACACAAACGATTGGCCTTATCAAAATTGAAAATTTGGGCGATGTTGTCGTTTCCGTGGCAACCTCACTTTAGAATCGTTATTACGGATAAGAGTTTGCAGTATACGCTCAAATTCGGTCACACACCCGTACAAACGTAGCACAAATGATTGGCACAATCAAAATTGAAAAATGTTGAAATGGGGGTACTGCCGGTTCCGTAGAACCCCATCTAAGGATAGTTATTGCGGAACAGGGTTTGCTGCACAAACGCTTACATTCGAGCACAAACGTGGCGCAAACGATTAGCATAATAAAAACTGAGAAATTCTGTGGTTGGGGGTGGATATTTAAAAATTCATTCCAATTAAATCAAACTAATACGGAACCCATGACCGCTAAAGGGCTATTATGTTTAATACTTAAAATTCTTTCCTCAAATGCTCTATAAAATTGTCAAATTATGCGCCAAACAATACTTCTTTTAAATTATGTAACAAATCATATTTGAAATTAATAGTCTACTATAAAAACACTGTGGTTATAATCCCAAATCTTTCCGAATGCACCCTGATCAATTTTACCATAACTACTTCTAACTTTCAAGAATGTTATAAAGTTGTAACGCTTGGGCGGTATGGGAAATAAAGATCGGATAGAAAGGAGGGAAGATTATTCTAAAAGGACAACATTATTATTGTTCACTCTGTACAATCCATTTCACGAATAGCTCAAAATAATTCAACGTCATATTTTCATTGTTTTGGTTTTAGGAAATATAATTTCAATGAGGGCGGTTAGTATAATTAAAAGCAATAAAAAATTGAATTGGTTTAAAATAAATTCATACAAGTTAATACAATGTGAAGAAAATCCATGAAAATGCATAGGGTGGGTGCACGTTGCACCAAAGGAAAACACTGACATGAAGTTTTCATAAATCAAAACAATGTAATGTCCTGTAATAGATACAAGCGTCACACAATAACCTCAACCCACGAAACTATAAAACTTTTTGTACGTATTAGTACAAACTCAGATTCATAAATTAATTTAAACCCCGAAAAGGTAAATCAAATATTTAGTTAAATAAACTTTGATAGACGAAGCAGTCATTTAAAAAACGCTATAACGTTACAAAGTAAATCTTCAGCCACAGTTATTCCAAATAAATAGAGCTTTTACAAATTCAGTTACAAAAATTATATTCAAGGTTAAATACTGCAGTACAAAGGAACCCTAGACACACTTTCATACAGTGTAATAAAAAAATTATAGACGCTTTGTTCCATTCCGAATAGACCTGCACCTTGAAAATGTTCAAGATTAGTAGAACGGGTGGATTGGCTTCCCCGTTCCAGTAACCCAAAGAGCCAAACTACAGGTTCAACCAAAGTACTAGGGTCTTTAGTAAGGAACCAGGCTAAGACAAGTACTCGAAAGAGGGCAGCAGCTCTTTCGGTACATAAATTGGCAGAGACCATTTGGGTGTAAGGATAGTTATGCGAAAAAGATAGGACAACCTGTCAAAAACTACTTACAAAAGAATGCACGATTACTCATGGCTAGATTAGAATCTAAACCGACAAATACAGTAATAATACAAGTATACATGCCCATCGCTAGCTACAGTGAGAAAGAAGTAGAGGCGATCTGAAAAGATATCGAAAACATACTAAGATACGTAAACCTACATGAAAATTTAATAATTACAGAAGATTTTAATGCAGTTGTTCGTGAGGCTAGGGAAGGAGCGGTAGTAGGTTTATTTGATTTATGAAGAAATATTTTCCGAAGATGGCTAACGCCGAAAGCGCTCTACTGTAATTTTTTAAAGATATCTTTAATATTATATTTTTACACGAGAATACTCTTTTTTGGATTTTATTTATTTGGTTTAGGCACGAGAAATGACAAGAGAAATAGGCTGGTAGAATTTTGCGACAAGAACAGTTTAACCATCACAAACACATTATTTCAACATCATGCTAGAAGACGATACACCTGGAAAGTGCCAGAAGATATAGAAAGATATCAAATAGATTATATTTTTGTTAAACAAGGTATAGGAATCAAGTAAAGACTGTAGAAGCTACCCAGAAGCAGATATAGACACTAATCACAACATCGTAATTATGAAGGTCGCTCTTAAATTTAAAAATCTAAAAATGAGAAACGGATAAAGGCACGTTGACTTTGAGAAACTAAAAGATAAAAATATCCAGGAAAAATTTGAAAAAAAGTCAAATGAATTACTGAAAGGCATCGGCAAAATTTCTTATACTAAGGAATTAGAAACAGAATGGGATAACATTAAATCCAGCTTAGACATGGCAGCAGTTTCAAGACGGAAAATCTAATGACGAAAAAAATAATTGCACTTAAATCTGATTATTAATAACAACTACAGGTGTTGGTTTTGAAATATTTTCAACTAATATTGATTGTGCGAAAGAATATACTGAAAAACTATTAATTCGGCAAACATTCAAGTGTTGGGGTACTTTGGTAGCCGCAGATTGCTTAACCCCCTTCACATACTACTGAATATCATGGAAATATGGTATATATTTATAAACAATAGAAGGGGAACCGAGCTGCAATTAATAAGGAAGAGCAGCGGCTATATTCGAAGACAACAAACATAAAAACACGAAGAAACTTGTTGAAAGCAAATGTGTGAAGTACAGCACAGTATGTCTATGAAATAGAGGCAGTTGGAGAAGCAGACAGAAAGGTAGAAGCCCTTTGGAGTGTTGTGCTTCAGATGTATGAGGATGATAGCATGGACAGACAAAGTTAATAACAAAAAGGTTATAGAAATAGTAGGGGAATAAAGATATCTGTGGAAAAAGGAATAGGAGAAATAGAAGCGTACGATGCATTCTAAGGCATTTTTGAAGAATAGTGCAGGATATATTACAAGCAGAGACAGGAAAAAGCAGGTAGAATTAGACCTACATCAGACTATTGCACACAGATAGTGAAACATGCAGACTTTGTAGATTTCAAGGAAATGTGTAGGTTAGCACAGAAAAAGAAACAATGAGGGTTTGCGTCTAACCAGTTCTAGGACGAAGACCTAATGATGATGATGAAATGTGTTCTTCTCCGTACTACACCAAACCTAATCTTCTCTTAATGAGAGGCTCAAGGGGTTGGAGCAATTTAATAATACTTTTGGATTTATTTATAAAATGTTTAACTTAACAGAAGAGTAATTGAGAAAATCGTGTGAATATTTATCGGTACATTTGAAAGGAAGGTGAATCATGTAAAGAATTAGATATTGATCCAAACCACATATCTGATGAAACTAAAAGCAAAATGATTTAGACTCTAATTCAATTTTCGAATACATTTTTGAGAATCAATTAATTTCAGCATTTCCAAATAACGTAGTAGTAATGCGAATTTTTTTAACGCTAGCATTATCCGTATAATCAATTAATACATATATTTCCTTGTATATTTACCATATATTTTATAAAGTTTCCTGATTGGAAAAAAAAAGGAATTAAATGGGTAAGGAAAAGTAAAACGGACAAAATTTATGTTGATATACTCTATGTAATTTAAATTTTATGTACAATAGCGTTCCAAAGCACGGCATTGCAATAAATAGGTAGTTTTATTCAAAAAAAATCAGTGGAAATGTTTTTCTCAAAACTGAAATTAATAAAAACTTTTTTAAAATCGAGTATGGCTCAGGAAAGACTTAGTAATTTATCAATTATGTCTATAGAAAGTGACCTTATGGATTCCATTCCTTTCGACGAATTAATTAAAGATTTTGCCAATCAAAAGGTAAGAAAAGAATTTTTTAATAGGTTATGTTGTTCCCTCTTTAGAGTTCCGTACCTTGTAAGGTATAACGGAACCTCTATAAGATCATTCAGTGTCTGTCCGTACGTCTGTCACAGAGGTTTTTCTCAAAAACTATGTAACGTAGGAATTTGAAATTTGGTACAAGGCTAAGTCTTTATGGCGCGCACATATATCGACAGTCAGAAAATAAAAAAATATTTTTAGATTAAAATGGGGGGGGATAAATTCGGTCAGAAGAAAAAAAGTTTTAATAAATATATTGTGTGAGGTTGTAACAAGTTTATTTTCTAGCAATATTTTCACAAATACCCAATTTAATTAATTCATAAAAAGTCAATTTAAATATAATATCTCTACACAATCTACGTGATAAATATTACATATTGTTGAATACAATATAAGCTTTTGAATTGAGAGCATAAAATTATAAATTAAGCGGTGACAAAATGCCATTTGTTAGCGTCACTGGAAGGGCTCCTTTCTTTTGATGATTGTAAAAATCGTAACTGTTATCAGACGGCAGCATACGTCAATGGGACGCTTCCACCTGAGCTGTTGTTAGAGAAGGTCAATTGTTCTTTAAATAAAAGAACATGGCGTTGCAGACCACATGTTGGAAGCACCGAAAGATTAAGGTCGATTTTCAAGATGACATCGTCTCGGCTAAACCCATTATATGTCCACGCTTGGCATGTATTAGTTCGTATAAGACGGGACGTTAAATTGTTATGATTGGCTTTAGGATAGCAGTAAGTATTACCGAGCTTAAAGCCCTTATTAATTTAATATTTGCAGTGCAACTTACTATAATTTAAGAAAATTTATAAAATTTATTTAGTAATCAATGGAAAATTTATTGGCAACTATTTGAAATCTTGTAGGAATAGTAAAACATATCTGAAATTTTACTTGATATGGTAGTCAATCTGGCGTGGTTCATTTGTTTGATGCGAACGCCCTTAATGTTGTTAGATATTCAGTATCCAGTTTATTGGATTGTGCGGTATTGAAGATTCCTAACCTGTAAATGTTGAAATAAGAAGATTTCAATTTATTAATTATCCTTCCGGGTATGGCCCTAATACCTTGCAAGTATTCTTCTGATGGATTAACATCTGGTATATAATTAGTGTTTTTTTAATACGTCAGCTGTAACTTTTGGCATGACGGACAAATAAGTTTTGTTTGTTCACGTGCAAATTTCCCAGTTCATTATGTGAATGACAAACAAGTTATTTTTAAACTTTGGTGAAAAGAATCTATAAAGCTTCACTTTTAATCTTTGTATTAGTACTAACAAAAAATGGTAAATGGCGATATAAAGATAGAAAAGGTTAACTTTCAGAATTAACATAATTTAAGGCTATTTTAGAGAACTAAATTGTTTTATTTTGCTTTTCATTAATTAATAATTGGAATATTTTACCATTTAATGTGAAGTCTATGTAGTACTACCAAGACCAAATAAAGTTGTAATATAAATTTAATTAATCCAAAAACTCAAATTTAAACATTTTCAAGATTAAATTCTTGCTAGACTTGACGAATGTAAAAACTACATTATTCTATTTTTGAGAGATGCTGATTGTTACCAAGTACATATGTACATATTTTTCATTATCATAATTTAGTCAAATTTTTAAAGATGATGTTTTGTAAATAATTTTAAACTGCAACTTAAAAGAATAGATATTCATTTTGTTCAAGACTATGATTATTAGTTGGAATGAATGAAGGTTAGCTTTTGGAGGTTTCCTCATCTACGAGCCATTTTCCACTGAAACTAACCGTGGGCTCTTTACATCTACAGGAAATCCTCGTCATCTATCCTTGTGCCTTTCAGCTGGTCATATAGGAGTAAAGAAATTAACTCTCTTAGTAAGGCAAAACGTTATAAGGTATCATTTGAAAAAGGATTTTAAAAGGCCTCTAAAAATATTTTTTTATAATTTTCCGTCCAGTAGTCTTCATGATACAGCTCAAAATGTATCACAAATGACAGCCCCCCCTGTTCTCTTACATTTCCAAAGCTAAAATTTTGATTTTAATAGGGATAGTAGCTATTGAGTCATTGATTATCGGAAACTGCAGATTTTTTTTGACAGTGTAATAGTTGCTGGGAAAATTTTTTTTAAACACAGTAATAGACAACGTATTTACTAATGTACCAGTACAATGTGGGACAATATATTCATTTTTCAGTTATCACAATAAAATTTGGATAAGATTTAAATATACATAAAAAATAAAAACAGCTTAATTTGGTTTATTGATTGCTCACTGTAGTATTGGTACGGAACCCTAATAGTGCGAGCTCGACTCGCTCTTGGCTAACTTTTTATTTAAATATTGTGGGGAATTGTTAGTTGTTAATTTTTTGATGTCGTTATTATGCAGATATGTTAAACTTAAGATGTAAAAACTATTTCGTTTCAAAATTACATATAAGTGTTAGTGTTTATTCAAATTCTATTTATGTGTACCTACCTACCTATGTATAAAATGTTTAGAGACAATTTTATCATGGTGCGAGATAAGTTTTGGGCCTTTGGAGCTTCTTTTTAAAAAGTTTTTATTTCCAAAAACACTTCTATAAATTTTATTTTTAAACAGTAATTACAAAAATGGTTTAACAACTTGTTCGTTATGTGCATTAACGTTTTCATTGACAAATAATCAAAGTTATGTTTTATAATTACCAATAAGTAGCTTGAACTACCGACAAAGTTAAAGTTATGAAAATCGAAACTGACTAACCATCATGGCCTTCTCAGGGTAATTATGCAATCCCTTCTCTCACATCATTTTGTGGAAAATGCAGATCTCACGTCTGCTACTTCTTGATAACATACAATGTCTTATTCTTAGTAATCTTAATTAAGTCTGCTTTTATTGCAGTTCATTGTGTCCTGCACCTGCAGTATCAGGTTCTGTCTGGACTACAAAGTAGTTGCTTCCGTTCTCATGTCTGATATGAACTTTCATTAACTTTTAATATCTTAACCTTCAATTATACAATGTAACATTTTATTTCTTAAGACATAATAATTGCATTTAATTTTATATACATATTAATTTGGGGGATATGTAACTAGCGTAGTGTTATATTTTGCACACATGCGGAAGTATGGCTTGGCACAGCGATGCCTTTGGGTTCCCTTAGCTCAAAATCTAATAACTTTTCATCAAAATTACATTGAATCAGCCGTTGCAACTCTTACTAAACAAACAAATCATACATATTATTTATAATTTTTTGCATACATTGTCCATCTAACGCATAAAAGCAGTCGCAGTCATTTCCTTGTTTGCGTATTCTATTTGTTAGGTCTTGATTTGAATTAAGAGCTAAATGACTATTTTTCTCCGACACGGAATATACGTTCAATGTTAAAGGTTTTCAATAGTAAAATGTGCTAGATAAATTATACTTAGAGCTATATGCCTTGAATCAATTCTATTAAAGCTATTCAAATCGTAGTTATTAAAATTTGCATTAAAAATGGGATCACAAACGAAATTTAGAAAAGTTGGATACACCGTATGTAAATAAACCTAAATAAAATATAAAGAAGCTATTTAACTTACTTTCGCAGAAAATCCTTTATATGCAGGTCAAGCTCGCTTACGTGGTGCCAAATATTCTTTTTTACTCAAATCTTTATTTAAGCCCTAATATAAAGATACGAATGCTGTTTTCAGGAAATACAGCGTAAGAATAAGACTGTGCTAAAATTTTAACTCTTGCACATGTTCATCATTCAATCACAACGGAGCGGTAGGAAAAAAACGTTAGTTTAATATCAGCCGATTGAGAATTTCTAAGATGATAATTGAGAAAACAATAGAAAAAGGAGTGTATATAGGGTTTACAAATCTGGAAAAAAACATTCGACAACGAAGAAACTCGCCTAATTTGAAGTCAAGTGGGAACAAAAGGCGAATATAAAACATGCGTCTTCGAGTCGGATTATCAACTACTACAATTAAAATCGTAAGTACGCATTACTTATTTTCATGTTGGTTTCAAAGATTCGGAAATTACAAGTTCAAAGTGTAAAAAAGGAGAAAACTCGTTCCTATTACATGCAAGGTAGATTGGCTCATTAAAATTCCAAGAGTTGTGGTGTATGAAACCAAGGGGTGTTATAGTGTCATATTTTCAGCCATATCTTTCATAGGCATTATAAGGTATATTCATTATTAGAAATGGAATCCTTAGTTCGAACGCGCGCAACTATAAAAGGAATTTAAACATTTTCAAAATTATTTAAATGTTATTCAAGCTATTCGTGATAATTCGAATCAAAGCATTTTCAATGTGCAAAATTCAGTTACAAGAAAAATTATATAATGCCTAGGTTCTTTGGAACGAGTCCTCGCTTATCGAGCCTAAGTCAACTCCTTGAAACAGTCTGAATCTTGAGAGTTTTACTGCTTGAATGTAATTGCTGCTTGAATTTTCTTTTTTGTTTAAGGCTGTATCGTTGGTCTCGGTCTTCGTTTAACTTGTTGTGGAACGCTGTCTGTCGGTGCGATGTTGCGTTTGATCGGATGTTCAGAGTTGTCAATCTTTTCAAATGTGTTCGCTACCAGCGCCGCACAGTAGTTGTGGAATGTCGTGATCAGCAGGTCGTTTTGTATGGTGTCGTTTCTGACGTACCATGGAGCACCTGTGATTAGTCGAACGACTCATAGCTCAGGATAGGTCAAAGGTACATCTGATAGATCTTTAGTCGTAGGTCCAGTGGGATTTTGTTTCTGCTGTTTAAAGTTGGGTGTAATAGTCCTTTTATCCGTCGTGCTTTGGATAGAACGTGTTTTGAACGGGAACACCTTGCGAGTCGGGGCGTGGAATGTTAGAAGCTTAAAGCAAGTAGGTAACCTAGCTCTTGCTGTAGCGATGAAAAGGTAGAAGCAATCTACAAAGATATCGAAGACAATACGATTTGTAAAAGGGCATGCAAATTTTATACATTACATGAGATTTTAATTCAGTGGTATATGAGGCTAGGGAAGGAGCGGTAGTAGGTTTATTTGGTTTATGTACGAAAAGCGACAGGGGAAATAGGCTGATAAAAATTTGCAACAAAAGGAATTTAACCAACACAAACACATTTTTTTAACATCATGCTAGCAAACGACGCACGTGGGAGAGGCCAGAAGACAAGGAGATATCAAATAGATTATATTCATATTAGACAGCGGTATAGGAATTAAGTGAAAAATTGTAGAAGCTATCTGGAGGCAGATATAGACACTAACCACAACATGAAAACTATAAAAGCCGCGCTTAAAATTATAAATTTGAAAAAAAGGAACAGAAAAGAGATTTTGACCTTGAAAAAGTAAAAGATACAGGTCTCCAAAAAATATATGAGAAAAAGTCAAACAAATTGTTGAAGGACACTGTGAGACAATTTTTGATACTAAGGAAGTAGAAGCAGAATGAAGTAACACTAAATCCAGTTTAGACATTGCCGACATAGGAATTCTATGGGATAAACAAAAAGATAATAAGAAACCATGGGTGGCAAAGGATATTATAAATTTAATAGGCAAAAATACAAAAACAGACCACACGAAACAGGTACAAAGTCATAAAATAGGAAATTATTCGCAAATGCAGAAAAGCTAAAGAACGATGTATCGAGAAAAAGTGCAAAGAAGTATAAATTAAGATGGACATTGTCAAGACAGGCAAACCATACAAACTAATTAAAAGGAATTTTAGAGACATAAAGCCGTATAGCAAAAATATGAAAGACGCAGACGAGAGATCATAATAAAAAATGTAGAAAAAGCGGATAGATAGCAACAGTATATAATAAATTGATATGCAGTATCGGAACTAGAAGCACCAGAACAGCAAATATGCGTTGAATAGGATGACTTGAAACATCTTATACTTCGGGTCCGAAAAACAATAAGGCTGGGGTCAAAATAAAGTGTAAGCAGAAACTTTACATGCCCTTAGACAAACAGTAAGAAAATCCCTTTTCCAACTTGTCAGCCATGTGTTTGAGACAGGCAAGATACCCAAATATTTCAAACGTATTAGCATAGCCACTGTACCGAAAAAGAAAATTTTTAAGCAATAAGTTCAACAACACACGTGTCAATATAACTAGAATTATACAAAGACGAATGAAAAGACGGGTTGAAGAAATACTAGAAGATCAATTTGAGTTTAGGAGAAATAGGAGCACATGGAAGACCATTTTTACTTTAAGGATGATAATGGGGAAAACAATAGAAAAAGGAGAAAGCGTGTATACAGAATTTCTAGATTTAGAAAAAGCATTCGACAATGTAAAATTAAAAAAAATGTTCGAAATACTAAAAAAGATAAGAATGTCTTATAGGAATAGATGGAAACAACGTATCTTATACAAAGAGTAAACAGCGGTAATATAATTCGAGCAGGTACGTAGAGAAGTAAATATTAGGAAAGGGGCGAAGCAGGAATATGCGTTATTTCCAATAATTTGTATATCAAAGAGGCAGTGAATACTGTCAAGTACAGAAAAACATTTGAAATTTTTCTGCAGAGGCACGATTATTCGCAGATGATATACCGGTATTAATGTCTTGCAAGGTAGCAAGGAAGGACTAGAAGCAGTTCTTAATGAAATGGAAAGAGTACTAAAAGAGAGATATAGTAAAAAAAGTCAAGAAAAATAAAACTAAAGAACTAGTATATAAAGAAAGGGAAAGTAGGTTAATAACCAGAATACAAATAGGAAACCAGAATTTACAAAAGGTTAAAGATTTCAGCTACCTACCTAGGAAGTCAAGTAAGGCAAAATAGGTGTTCCGTTTGTATTTATAATTAATTTACTGATAGTTATAACAGTTATAGCATATGAATAATTGATAAAAATACACAATGTGTTTTGCAATAACCTTATATAACCCATGATTTTGTTATGTGTTTTAATAATTCCAATTTGCACTCTCAGTTCAATGATAGCTCACAGGTAAACTCGTATCCGCCTTGTGGACATTAAATGCCATTAGATTCGTCGCGATTCTGCCTTCAAGCTACTCTGTGTTACTGATTTACCGATAAAACTTAATTAAAAGTGTGCTGTGCTTCGCAATGGTTTTTTGTTAGACAGATACGATTTTCTGTCAAAAGTCGATGTTTATTACTACTAGTTTTTCAAACACCGTCAAATCTAATAACTCAGGTAAGTACTTGATGGTTTCCGCTATTCTTATTGTTTTCGTATACAGGTCCACTTATTTCACCATATGTGGTTATCGAAAGTAACTGCTGTATTAACATATATGATCAATTCTCGCCGGATCTGAATTTTACCTGTAAGCTCTAAAATTTTTATTACTTTACGTTGTTAGATATCGTTTATCAAGGTCTAGCATTTATGTATCTTTGTAGTTATTATCTTATAGGTACATACTTGGTTGATTAATATTTGAATTTGGTCTTTAATTAATTTTTGGAGTGTTTAATTTGTATTTTCACATAAAGCGCGGTAATCAATACTAATTGCCCGCTTTATATTAGTGCATACATTAAAAATTGCCTTTTGCTTTTGAATATTTTTCCCGCTTGATTTCTTCGCTTTCGCTTTAATAATTTCTAATCATGACAAACAGACTATCTTCAGATCTTTGAAATCGCTAACAAGACTGTAGTTGGAACCAGTGTCTTAGAACTCTTCCAGGCTCAATACACGTTGAACGACACGATTAAGGAAAACTTTTTTGAGCAACATAATTTTATTATTGGTGAGATCGCTTCGGCTGAAGACGCAGATAATTAGTTTGAAATAGAGGATTCAATCAGAAAGCGCTTCGACAGTACCTTTTTTCTTGTTAAAGTCATTTATTTCAAGTTATTCCAATCTCACACAGTGCAAAATCCAAAGTGGTCCTACTGCCGTTGATGCTCTCTCTTCATTTTTCTACCTCCAGTCCGCTTTGAAAAATTCCGCATTACTTACCATTAAAAATTTTGATTAAACCGCATTAAATTACCCCCTAGCATATAACAAAATTCGCGAAAAATATCGTAATATTCGCCGCATCATTTCTGCTCTTTGGGAACGTATTGAAAAATCCCCAAAATTCTGACCACCCATCAGGTTTGCAAAAATTAGTAGACACTATCGTCGATAACTTGCAAGCCCTTAAGAAGTTTGATTTGCCTGTAGAGGAATGGGACTTTATCCTGGTGCAAATGATCCTAAATCACCTAGATGTGCACACTGCCCGCAATTTTGAGTTGCATCAGAATCCCTCTTCTATTCCATGCTATGCTGAGTTAATTGCTTACTTGGAAAATACTTGTAAATCTTTATCGGTCTTTGTCGGTTCAATCATAAGTCTGATTTAAACAAAGTTGTTCATACTAACAACAATGTTAGGTCTCGCTCTGCAGTTTCCATGTTAGTCCAGACGAAGTCTAATTTTAATAAATGTCTGCTTTGGAAACAAGATCACAATCTTTATCGCTGTTATGATTTCGTCAAACTTTATTTTCAAGATCGCTACAAGTTTGCAACAAACCAAGATCTTTGCATTAATTGCCTTAGCAATTCTCACATTTTAAATAAATGGAAGTGTACTTTTTCATGCCGCCAATGCAATCAACGTCATCATTCCTTATTGCATTCCAATTGCGTTTCGTCTAAACCCGTTTTCGCTGCTAGTAACAAGGCTAGCATGAGCCCGGACACCGCCGTCTCTAAGGTTTCATCTTGTATTAGTCCCGCTATTCAAGAGCGTTACAAGCCTTCCGCTCCTCTTGCACCTGAGGTATCATCAACTTCGTTTAGCTGTAGTGGTCGGTCAACTTCGAATGTCGTTTAATTTAATTCATTAGCTAAAACTTATGTCGTTTTACTTTCGACCGTTCAAGAGGAAATTGCTGATTGCTCTGGTTCTTTCCAAAAATTTCGCGGTTTACTCGATTCGGGCAGCATGACTTCTTTTATTTTGCAAAATAGTGTGAAACGTTTAGGTTTTCGTACTACTCCACATTCCCTTACCCTTGTGGTTTAGGCTCCATGCGCTCTGCAGCTCTGCATGGCGCAGTCGCCGTCTCGCTCAAACCAATAGGTGTCTCCTCACCTATTATTAATTTTCATACTGTAGTGCTTCCCAAAATTTGTAAAAATTTACCTACTTTTAATATTTCTTTAGAACATTTCAGTCATCTGGCTAACCTTAAGCCAGCTGATCCGCTCTTTGCTCAATCTGGGCCAATTGATTTCTTACTTGGCGCGGATATTTTCCCCCAAGTGTTATTAGACGGTCGCATCCTGGGTGCTAGCAATCAACCTGTTGCTATTAATACTATTTTTGGATATGTTTTAATGGGGAGCATACCTTCCTAGCCCGCCTCTGAAGTAACTAGCTTGTTTTGTATTCTACTTCCCCATTGAAAGATATTTTCGCTAAATTATGGGAAGTCGATGTTGTCCCCGCCGCTCAACCTTTTACGCCTGAAGAAACCCCTGCTGAAAAACATTTTGTTGACACTCTTCGCCGCAATGAGCAAAGACGGTATGTCGTCTGTATCTTTAGAAAACCGTCTAATTAAACCACCCGCAGCTTATGAACGATACGTTTTATTTATATGTGATTATTTAAATTCCAAACGCATGCAACCTGTTCAAGTTGGTTCTCTATCTGGCATTTCTTGTTACATCCCGCATTATTGTGTTGTGAAATGAGAAAGTATAAGTACTAAACTACGTGTAGTTTTCAACGCTTCAGCTAAAACTCTGTCTCAATCATCCTTAAACGATCACTTGTTTGTTGGGCCCAAACTTTAACCAGATATTACTGCAATTTTGTTATAATTTCGCCTTAATCCTTATGTTATTACTACAGAAATTCCTCAAATGTATACACAAATCCTTGTTAATCCCGCTCATTGTGACTACTTAAGAATTGTTTGGCGTTTTTCTCCTGAAGAGCCTATTCAGGACTTTCAATTGAATACAGTCACCTATGGGGTAAATTGCGCTCCTTTTCTTGCAATACGCACGCTTCTGCAGTTGGCCGAGGACGAAGAAAACTTCTTTCCTTTGGTCGCTTTTGCTCTTTGCAATTGTGATATATTCTATGAAGCGCGCCATTGAGTAATATATGTTCAAGACTAACCATGGTACTGATCAGACGTGCTATGTAGCGCTCCTAATTTTATCCTATCTTTTAATTTTAAGTGTCACATAAATGTAGTTAAGCTAAAGTTTAGTGCGTGCAGGTGAGGAAAAAACAATCAAATATTGAACACCGAAATTTCGATCATAAAATAAGGACTTCTGTAAGTACAAACAATATCCGAACAAGTATTAAACAACTTTTATTTGTATTTTACAAAGTGGAACGTAAATAAGTGACTTAAACAAACGAAAGCGAGAAAGCAGGCGTACCGAAATCGTTTTAGCGATTTTCGGGGTGCTTATTTAAAACGTGCAAGAACACAAGAACATACTTCACAACCAGCAGTGACCTCATTACAACAATAAATATTAATATCCGCACACCAACGTTTACGTAAACAGCGAAATTAGGAAGAGTGTCAAGGACAAATAACACAATTATTTATATTATTAAAATCAGCATTACTTCATCGGTTTTTACACCATCACATTCCTTCATTATATAAATAACAAATAACAATTGCATAGCGAAACGAGGATATAGTGCTAAGGACAATAAACATTATCATTAATAAGTACATTTCCGCATTAATACGATACCATCGCATTCTCTAAAGTGGGTGTAAGGTCGTGACAGTGCAATAAACACGTTCGTGTATTGACATACCAGTAGATGTTTCAACGTTCTGAATGTTTTTATAGCATTTAAGGATATAATTACTATATTTTAACATAACAATTTTCAACAAGCAGAGCATAGGATAGTCTAGAATAGCGTGTTTACTGTAAAATACGTACTTTTGTCTTTTCTTTAGTTCTTTAATTAAATTTAAATAACTTAATAACAATTAACACTACTAAATTAGAAAGCTAGAGTACAAAAATCCTACGCAACATTCCCCCAAGTCTTCGCTTGGGGGTAGAACAACACTAGACTATGACCACACACAACACACAACCCCGACATCACCAATGCAGCTTGACCATACCTTTCAAAGTTAAATGAGCGTCTTACTAACACCCTCTGCCAACCCTCTAGCAACCGAAATAACACGTAACAAAAGATTGAGGGAAAGCTCCAGTCACAACAACCCGGAAGACATAAAACAATCCATTTTAGAACACCTAGAAAACCTAGGGACGGAACTTTTAAACTTCATAGACAACGAACTAGACCCGAGTAACTGCCAACGCGTAGGAGCCCGAAAAACTCTGAGATACAAAGTAATAAAACTAATATATCTACAAGCCGAATCAACTTGCGAACATAAATTTATTAAACAACAAAATGATACACTACAAGACAAGATAATTGAAACCAAAGTAGAAAAACAGCCACCTTAAACAACAAAAAATGCTCAACCCAGCCATGTTTTCAAACACGTACGCGAACGTGATGCTATATCTAGAGCCATCGGCAATCAAGCCGCCACAGTATTCATAACTTCTAAAACGGGACAGAGCGCAAAACAAATACAAAACACTTTCATTAAAACAATACATCCGACAAAAAACAAAATTAAAATTAAATCAATGCGTTCAACCGCAAACGCACTAATAATTGACACGGACAACGAAACTGAAGCTAATAAAATTCTAAACCATCCCGAACTAAAAAAAAACACTTAACTGCGAGAAACCACGAAAAAAGAAACCACTAGCGATTATCTACGACGTCTCAGCCTACCTTAAAGACAAAGAGATCCAAGAATTAATCTACACCTAGAATTTCGAAACAATCATTACTAAAGAAGATTTCAATAACGAATTCAAGCTAAGTTTTAAAACCGGCCCAAAAACAAAGCAACGCAACACCATGCTGCAGCTGTAACGGGGAAACTCAGAAATTTGCTAATAAACAAAGGAAAAATTTATATTGAGTATCGCAGCTTCACCGCATAGGACTTCCTAGTTGTACCCAAATGCATGAATTGCTTAGACTTAGGACATGTAACCAAACACTGTAAACATAAGACCGACACATGTGAACACTGCGGAGAAGACGAATCATACCACAAAAAAACCGACTGCCCAAAACATACACACTCGACTGTGTGAATACCCTGTCTTAAACGCAACAAGAAATGTGCATCAAACTCAAAAGATTGCCCAACAGATAAGATGCTAATAAACAAACTAATTAAAAAAATAGATTTTATGGACTTTAAACCCACACAAAGCACACACAAACCACCCTCAAAAGTTTACTCACAAATTTAAAGGAACAAAGCAAGGGCAATCACGTATCGACAACATCTTCAACAAACCATGCAAAAGAACATGCACACTGACAAAATAGCAACGCACCTACAAACAGAATACGAACCTACACTCACACACAACACTCTTACACAAACACAAGCAACAACCAGAATGTAGCATAAACACCTATCACACCTAATGGACAACAGAAAGATTAGAATTGGCCAAATAATGCCATGCATTGTGCAACTGTAATGAAGGAGCTTAAACAACTAGGTGATACCTTACGATTTCATGCACTTTTTATATAGGAACCTTATCTGGTGCATGGGAAGATTCCAAGCATGCCAGTCAGGGCAAGACAAATACATACAGGTAGAAGCCCACAAACGGCAGTGGTCATTTTTGATCCCACATTGTCAATCACGACAATCCAACGATACAGCGGAGAACACTGTACATGTCTGGAGGTCTCAAACGGTCGGATTAGAAAGTGGATCTTGGTAACAAGCTACTTCCAGTACAGACTGGGCCCCCAGCCGTACATAAACAACATACGCAACATATTACACACTTATAACAACAAACCAATAGTTATTATGGCAGACGTAAATGGAAAATCCCCGATGTGGCACAGTTCCCTCACGGACGAACGCGGAGAACAAGTCGAAAACTTGATTAACGAGCTACAACTCGAAGTAATCAACCTTCCTTATAACCCATCCACATACAACACCCATGCAGGAACAGGAACAAACATAGACGTTACATTGACAAATGGGCTGGCGTACAACTACATACAAGACTGGCAGGTATTAGAACACCAAACTGTTAGTGACCACAACCTAATCACGTTCAACATTGACATGATAACCAGGCCATTTGACACACCACGAAACTTCACCAAAGTACAACGATACAAAATACGAAATGCAAATTGGAACAAACTGAGAGACAAATTTGCACCCCCACAAGATATAAGATCAGATGAAAACGTTCACGAGTATACAAAACTACTCACCAACACAATTAGACGGACAATGGAGCAAGTGCTCCCAAAACAACAGAAAACACGACACATAAAGACAATTCAATGGACAAGACGCTTACAGAACCTAAAAAAGGAAACACAGCAAGAGAGATAAAGTTATCAAAACTCCCTAACATCGGCCGAGAGAGCATACCACCTAACAAATTATCGACAATTAAAAGACATATACCAAAAAGAACTGACTGACATGAAGAGGAGGTCATGGGAATTATTCGTGGAAAGACACTTACAAACTGACGCCTGGGGAATACCCTATAAAATCACTCAGGATAAAATCAAACCACCGATGACTTATTCGACTTTAATAAAACAAGACGGTACATACACAAAAGACTGGGGTGAAACTGTGACACTACTATTACAAACACTTTTGCCTGATGACAACGTTCAAGACGACACTAACGAACAACGACTCAGACGACAAGGAGTCTACAGAAACCACGTAGGTAACCGACCATGGAACAGACAAGATGACAACTTAGATCCTTTTGAATTGAGATACGCACTATGTCAATCGAAGAGCATGAAAGTACCTGGACCGGATGGAATTCTTGCGAAGATTGGCATAGCGCTACAAGATAAACACCGACGCTAACACCACTGTACAATGAATGCATACGACAAGCTGTTTTTCCGAACAACTGGAAACAGGCGAATGTCGTGATTATCCCAAAAGGGAAAGGTAAATACCTCAAACAACCAGGCTCTTACCGACCCATATGCCTTTTGAACACGCTAGGAAAAACGTATGAAAAACTATTATGTAAACGAATGCAGGACCACAGACAAATCACAGGAGTACATCCAAGACAATACGGCTTTACAGAAAACAAATCGATCGAGGACGCCATAAACCAAGCAATACAAACTATCAAGCAATCACACAAAAAATACGTCCTATTAATATTTGTGGACATAGAAGGCGCATTTAATAGCCTTTGGTGGCCTTCACTTTTTACAAGACTAACATCCATAAACTGTCCATCACAACTATACTATTCTTTCAGGAGCTACTACAGGGACAGGTATGTAACCCTACAAGGCACGGAGGGCATTACCAAACATATAAATAAAGGTTGCCCGCAGTGGTCCATATGCGGGCCCTTATTTTGGAATATTGTAATGGATGAACTAGAAAAGCTGGACACCGTTGACAAAGTGTTGTCGACGATTGCATACGCCGACGACATTTTGCTGGTGGTTCAAGGCAATTCCAGAAGGGTAATCGAACGTAAAGCTAACATCGCCTTTACCCATACACAAAGTTGATGCAAAACCAACAAAATGACCATAACACCACAAAAACTACATACCTTGTGATGAAGGGAACCCTGGCAAGGAATCCCACCATCAAGCTAGACGGTGTAAACATAAGTATAACACAAAACATAAAATATCTAGGCTTAACATTAGACGAAAAACAGAATTACTCTGCACATATAAACACCGTCTGTGCAAGTGCAACTTCTGCAATGCAGAACATCGCAACGCTGACCCAAAGGACTTATAAGATACCACTTAATTGCGTACGTCTATATCTGAACAGTGTGCTTGGTACTATGGTATCATACGCCGCAAGCGCGTGGGGACATCGCCTTAACACAATCAAACCTAGACAAAAAAATTAACAGTACACAACGAAGTGTTTTACTGCGACTGACGGGGGCCTATGGGACTACCGCACATGATGCACTTCATGTACTGGTAGGAACTATGCCCTTGGACCTAGTAGTGAAATAGCGAGCTGCAATGTACTATCTTACACACAATGACAACCAACAGCTACAACACATCTTAAACACAAACCAACTGCCCACGACAAAGACGGAAATAAAGAACTACATACTTGCAGAATGGCAGGCAAGATGGGATCAAAGCACAACCGGTAGAGGGGTATACGAAATGATCCCAAATACCAAAGACCGCCTAAAAGCCAAATACCTGGTGCCCAGTTGGGGATTTATTCATTACCTAACTGGCCACGGACCCTATCCAACATACAAAGAACGCATGAACTTAGTTGACAACAACATATGCACGTGCGGAGAAATAGGAACACCAGAACATATAATATTCGAGTGTAATGACTTAGAACCGTACCTCTACGCACATAGACAAACATTATTAAATAAAACCCTACACCAGATGATTTGCAACGAAAACCTATTTCCACACTTAAATGCACTCACACAAAAAACCACGGCACTCATCCACCAACGTTATCTTGACGGATAAAAGACACAAACAAAACTACCCGGACAGAGACATAAACGTACCACCTCTCCTTGGACCGAGGATCTGCCCCGGAGACCGGAGACCGATCGCCTGGAATTCCAAAAGCTCTACTCTTAATGACCAGAAGCAACAAGATCAAAGCATCAACCCGACTTTGAAACAATCCAACCCC
Source organism: Platerodrilus igneus (assembly GCA_036346225.1). Lineage (NCBI taxonomy): Eukaryota > Metazoa > Arthropoda > Insecta > Coleoptera > Lycidae > Platerodrilus > Platerodrilus igneus. The sequence continues at coordinate 7,025,463 of JARFIW010000131.1, read as the reverse complement.
CTAATATGTAGAATTTTCATGCTTCTACATATTAGCAACCCTGTTTCTAACAAATAATAACTAACAGTAGTAGTATAAGTTAATTTTAAGTAGTAGAATAGGGAATTTCTTTTCTTTTTTACTAACGCTAATTTTAAGAACCAAACTTACACATACCTGAAGCAAATAATACAGCATACAAATCCTTTCCTCTGAATGAACCTAATTTTTTATTTATGTAATAGTATAAGTTTAAACATGTACAAAATTATACTAATTCAATCCAACCTTTTGGTAATCTGGGTAAACATAAACACAAATTAACATGTCAAACACACTTCACACACACACACACACACACACACTCGCGCGCGCACACACACACAAACACACACAAACACACACACACAAACACACAAAACACCTCTTAAGCACTGTTCAAACACAAAACACCATTCACACACTTACATTGCCTTTTCAACATCTGGATTTCTGGCTGCCGATGGTCCGGACTGAGAAGGCAATGTCCGTTGTGCGTTCTTCGTTGACGACTGGGATATCCTGCTGCCGATGGTCCTGGTCCTAGAGGGGGAACGTAACACGGACCAACATCACACACGTAACACACATACACACAACCATCTCCCCACACACACCTACACACATAACACATGACGGTTACTTTCTGTGGGGAAGCCAGGTCTGCTTAAATTTCAGGTAGCAGACTACTGAAACGTTGGAACAAATAAATAAATAAAATTTGTTCAACCAGGGACGGCAGTAGCGACACGTCTATGCTGTACGGTGCTCGATCAGATATATAAGCTGGCATGTTAAAAAAAATATTTAAGTTCACTCGTGTTTCTATTTCCTCGATAAGCTGTGCCCCAACGCTACTACTAAGAAACACCACATCAATAAAATACATGACATGGTGACAGCGGGCTAAAAATCGCATTTAATTAGATCATAAGCACGTGTTTAGGAAAAAAAGAAAAAAAGGTGAGGATACTCTGACTTTAAATAAAAAATTTAAAATAGCAACATATTCATTAAGGTGTGTAATTTGGAAAATATGCGTAGGAATAGCAATGTCGGAAGTAAAGCCTCCTAATGAAATGATTTTTGACGGAAATGTGTCAAGTAAATGGAAATTGTAAAAACAAAACTTTAATTTGTATTTGCTTGCTAGCGATAAAGGTGCTAAATCTGACAATATCAAGGTAGCTCTTCTGCTGAATCAATTAGGAGATGAAGCTATACAAATACATAATACGTTTGAGTTTGGTCCTGCGAAGACAATGAAAGTTTGGATGTAGTGCTTGCTAAATTTGAAAGCTACTGTAATCCTATCAAAAACTTGGTCTACGAGCATTATAAATTCTTTAAACGTGCCCAACAAATTGGAGAAACCTTTGACCAATTTTTAACTGCCTTGAAACAATTGTCAAGTTCGTGTGAATTCAAAGAAAAAGATAGTATGATTATGGATAGTATTATTTAGGGATTAAAGATCCAAAAATGCAGGAAAAATTATTGCAAGAAAGTGATCTAACTTTAGCAGAAGCTGTATCTATTTGTCAATCTTTAGAAAGTATTGCACAGAAACAAAGGGAAATTTTAAATGATAATAAACCCAATGCAGTGCATGTAAATACAGTTATAAATAAGCGTGTAAATTTGGCTGGGAATTCTGCTAATGCTACAATGCATGTCCAGAAAACGTTAAACAGATCACAACATACTGGTAATTGGAATAATGGTGAAAACAGTGACTTGTGTAAATTTTGTGGTTTGCAACATGCTAAAAGCAAATGTCCAGCATACAATCGTTACTGTAGTCGATGTAAACAAAAAGGGCATTATAGGAAACTTTGTCGCAATAAAAATATTCATGATATTGATGAATTGGAGACAGTTGTTACTAAATCTGACGTTGAGCATGAAAATAATATTGTGTGGACAATCACACAAAATAATTCTAGTTCTGAATGTATGGTTAGTGCGGTTCAGTGGTTTAAAATACTAACTGTTGCTAGTTCTACTATAAAAATAAAAATTGACACGGATAATCAAGTGAATATTTTAAACCTGCGGGATTTTAGTAGTTTAAACATTGGTATAAATAAACCTTTAAAGCCTACTTCATCGTTAACTTCGTATTCTGGTCATACCGTTAGGGTAATGGGACAAATAGAACTCTGGTGTAGTTATAATATTCGATATAAGTGGTTATCCTTTTATATACTAAACACAAAAACACCATCCTCGATTTTAGGGTTAGGTGCAGCTAAAACATTGGGGATTTTGCCAGACAGTGTTGTGCAAGAAGTTTCTACACAGATACCCATTACTAGTGATAATGAATTACAGTCGGTCAAGGATATTCTTGAGCATTACAAAAACGTGTTTTCTGGTATTGGTAAAATATTAACGACATACAAGATTACTCTTAGTGATGATGCTGTTAATCGTATTAGTCCTGCACGTAAAATACCAATTGCGTTAAAAAAATAAAGTAAAACAGAGGCTTGATGAAATGATTGCTGATAAGATATTTGTTCCAGTGTCTGAACCTACTGATTGGGTTCATCCCATAGTAATAGTTCCAAAAAATAATGGGGATATACGTGTGTGTATGGAGCTTCGTGAATTGAATAAATTTGCGAAGCGGAGTTTTTCCAAATTCCTACACAAGATAGTTTATTTGCAGAACTTGCTGGTGCGCAATATTTTTCAATTCTTGATGCTTCTTCGGCATTTTTTTGCAAATACCTTTAGACTATAATGGTTCCTTACTATGTACTATTGCCACACCATTTGGGCGTTTTCGCTATCTTAGGATGCCCTATGGATTATCATCTTCTCCTGAAGTTTTTCAAAGATTTATGTTTTAAACTCAGTGGTGTGAGTGGAGTAGTATCATATTTTGATGATGTACTTGTGTTTGGATGTACGTTAGACAAGCACAACAAAAATCTGATTAATGTTTTACATAAGATCTCTCAATCTGGGTTAACCTTAAATCTAGGAAAGTCAAAGTTTGCTGTTAAACAAGTTAAATTTTTAGGCCATGTGATTAGTTCTAAAGGTATAGAAAGGAAACCAAATCTATATTAGACATGAATCCTCCTAAAAATAAGCAAGAACTTCAACGATTTCTTGGAATGGTGGTTTATTTAGCAAAGTTTATACCTAACTTGTCAGAAGAAACGAGTTGTCTTAGAAAATTGTTGTCAAAGAATGTTGTATGAGAATGGTCACAAAATGAGCAACATTCGTTTAACAAATTGAAGAAGTTAGTCACTTCTGTGCCCGTTTTGCATTACTCTGATCCTAAAGAAGACATTGTTTTGTCTGTAGATGCGAGTCCTTATGGAATTGGGACTGTGATCTTCCAAAAGGTTTATCCAGTAGAGTATGCATCAATATCTCTAACCCCCACACAACAAAAGTACAATCACCTAGAAAAAGAACTGTTAGCCTTAGTTTATTGGTGTGAACATTTTCATTTTTATGTATTTGGAGGTTCGTCGTTTCAGTTACAAACTGATCATAAACCGTTATTAGGTCTGATCAAGAAGCCCTTGGTTGAGATGTCTCCTCGAGTACAACGACTCACCTATCGACTTCTACGATATCGGGTTGAGCTGCAGTACGTACCAGGTAAACAATTGCAAACACCTGATACATTAAGTAGAGAACCATCTAGTAATACTATAGATACTCAAAATCTTGAAAATAACTTAAGGTTGTATACAGTTATTTCAACTTCACCGAAAAATGAAAAACGTTTACAAATTGCTGTTGAGCAGGATAGTACTTTACACAAATTAAGTATTATGTTCAACATGGGTGGTCGACACATAAAAGCAATGTACCACCCAACCTCAAGAAATTTTGGTCACTAAAGAATGACATTTTTCTTCATAAGAACATATTGTTTTACAACCAAAGAATTATTATACCAGACTCTATAAAACAAGAATTTTTGGACTTGCTTTATGTCACATCAAGGTGTTGTTGCTACAAAACATTTATCTCAAGATTCAGTATTTTGGCCTGGCATTATGACTGATATAGAAAATACTGTTTTAAGCTGTATCACCTGCCAAAAATATTCGAAACTAAATACAAGCGAGCCTATTCAGCCGCATAATGTACCAGATCTCCCATTGGAAAAAATTGGGATTGATTTCAAAATTTTGGGACTATCAAGCTTCATAATAATAGTGGATTATTTTTCTAAATTTATTGTTGTAAATAGACTTACAAACAAAACTGGTGAGAGTGTCATATCATGTCTCAGAAATGTTTTCACAATAAGTGGACTCACACAGGAAATATTTACAGATAATGGTCCACCATTTAACTCAAGAGCATTCATAACTTTTGCAAGTTAGTATGATATTAAATTGTCAACGACAAGCCCGTGTTATCCTGTATTTAATGGAATGGCTGAACGTGCAGTACAAACAGCAAAAGAATTACTTGTCAAATCGTATGAAGAAGGTAATGATCCATTTCTAGCAATTCTTAACTATAATATAACTACAAAACAAAATTTACCTTCTCCTAGTCAGTTATTGATGGGTCGTAGGTTACGCACAACCCAACCTACTTCTAAATCTTTGTTATGTCCTAAGTATTCGGTGGGAAAGTAAAAGAACAGCTGAAATGTAATCAATGGGTTCAAAAGAAGCTGCATGACAGGAAATGTAAAAAATTGCACTGTTACATAAAGATGATCCAATATTGGTATATCAGGATACTCGATCCTGGAAACCGGGCGTTATAGTCAATTAATTAGAACATAACGACTATATGGTAAAGGTGGATCAAGGGATATATATATATAGAAGAAATAGGATATTATTGAGACCTTTAAAAATTTCCGAACAAAGCCATAACATTTCAGATGAGATGAATCGGAAAGAACACCAACCAACAACTTCTGTTAAGAAGATAGGCGTTCTGGAACAAAATGGTGAAGCTGACGAAGCTTGTTCCTTAACACCTAACTTGTTTGAGGACACACCTTCTGACTTTCCTCTAATAACAACACGCAATGGTAGAATGGTCAAACCACCTGAAAAATTAAATTTGTAATTTTTGTAGTTTTATAGATTAGGTACTTTGAACTGTACAGAATGTTTTTTTTTGTTAGTTCATTTCTTTTTAAGAAGGGGCGTGTGATATATTCTATGAAGCGCGCCATTGAGTAATATATGTTCAACCAGGGACGGCAGTAGCGACACGTCCATGCTGTACGGTGCTCGATCAGATATATGAGCTGGCATGTTTAATAAAAATATTTAAGTTCTCTCGTGTTTCTATTTCTTCGATAAGCTGTGCCTCAACGCTACTACTAAGAAACACCACATCAATAAAATACATGACATGGTGGCAGCTGGTTAAAAATTGTGTTAAAATACACGACAGCATAATCACACCTATATTGATGATATCGCTTCTGGTGGGGACTCTATTGAGTCAACCCTTGCTTTACGAAATCAATTAACTGCTCGTCTAAAACTGTATGGTTTTAAACTTCATAAGTGGTCTAGTAATCAATCTGAATTACTCAAAGATCTTTCCGCTTCGCAACACTTCACACAACCTCGCTCCTTTGAGGGTCTTGACACTCAACTTGTGAAAGTTTAAGGTTTTTAATGGATCCCCACTTCAGATATTTTTTGTTTTGAAGTTCAACCACAATCGATAGCATGTACCAAACGCAACTTACTTTCCCCTTTACCCGTATTTTCGACCCTATGAGAATTTTATCCCTCCTAACTTTCTTAGTAAAGCATTTAATTCAGCGTTTGCGGTCGTTAAAATTAGAATTGGGTGCTTCCCCTTTCCCCGACTTCCTACGTTTGTGGAAAAGTTACTTGCATGACTTACCGTTTTTTTCGGATTTCGCTTTACCTCGCTTGCTAATCCCGACACAGTTTATACTAGGTGCGAAATTCACTTCTTTGCTGACGCTACCGAACGTGGCTACTGTGCTGTTGTTTATTATCGCTTTGTTATCCCTTCCGCCGTTGAGGTTCGTTTAGTGTATGCAAAATCTAAAGCTGCTCCTCTTCGTACCCTCTCTTTACCCAGACTCGAACTTTTAGCCGCCACCTTGGCATCAAAACTATTAAACTTTATCCTCAAAACCTTTGATTTCCAACTTACGTTTGATAAAATTTTTTGTTGGTCTGATTGCATGGTGGTTCTTTCTTGGATTCGGTCCCCACCACAGCGCTGGAAGACCTTTGTCTTCAATCGAGTCTCCTATATTCAAGAAAACACTTCTCGCGCTTCTTGGCATCATATCATCTCCAATGAAAATCCTGTCGATATCGGGTCACGTGGTTTACTACCTAGCGACTTGTGCCAGTGTTTATATAGTGCGCGGCACCCCCTGCCTTATACCGTTTGTTCGAAAAATACAGTCCACAAATACCACATTTTAATTCTCTTGAAGTTCTTATCGAAAACGTTCTATTGTTCTAACCGCCGTCGCGCTCTTCTCTTGGATTGAAATAGTTTTGGGAAATAATTCTTCTTTTCAATTCATTATTCGCATTGCCGCTTGGATTCTCCGCTTTGTCCATAACCTACAACATCCGTTGTCAAAGTACACCGGACCTTTGTCCTCTTTTGAGCTACATAATGCTTTGATCCCTTTGATCAAGTACACTCAACAAACTCATTTTTCAATTTCATAGATGCCCTCCAGTCTAAATCAGTTCTAAAAAAGAATGTTCGCCAATTGTCCCCCTTTATTAAAGAAGGAATCGTAAGGGTTGGTGGCCGGCTGTCTCACGCATCTTTATCCTGTGAAAGGAAATTCCCGTCCTTTTGCCTAGTAGAAGTTGCTTTACGGATTTGTATATCAGTTTTGTCTATTTGAAATACTTCCACGCGGGTGTTCAAATGGTTGATTTTATCGTCCGTCAACAATTTTAGATTGTTTCTAGTAAGCAGTCAATTCGTCGTGTTCTGAGCCTGTGTGTAACTTGTTGGAAGACTTCTCCTACCGCATCGCAGCCTCCTGTGGGCAACCTTCCTGCATGTCGAGTCACTCAAGTCAAGCCCTTTTTGCGTTCGGGCGTGGACTTTGTTGGTTCCTTTTGTATTACCATGTCTCGAGTAATAGGGTGCCAAAGTGTTAAAAGCTTATTTAAGTCTCTTTATTTGCATCTTGAATTAGTTTCTGATCGGTCAACCGATGCATTTCTTGCAGCTATACACCGATTTATTGCCAGGCGTGGCCGTTATGATAATCTCTACAGTGACTGCGGCACGAATTTTAGTGGTGCTCGCCGACAGTTAATTTCCCTCGCAAAGTCCGTTATTTCTAAAGAACATATTTCTTGACATTTTATACCACTCGCTACGCCTCATTTCGGTGGATTGTAGGAAGAGGGCGTGAAGTCAGTTAAAATCTTGCTTCTTCGTACCATAGATGAACAAGTATTGACCTGCGAGGAATTGGCCACTGTCTTTGTTCAAATTGAGTCCATCTTAAACTCGCGTCCTCTCACGCATATAAGCAGTGACCCCAATGACTTGACTTACCTTACACCATGTCACTCTCTGACTTTGCCACCTTTAACCGCTATTCCGGAACCTTCCCTTTCGACCTTCCGCTCAACCGTTTTTCTCGTAGGCAATTGCGTCAACAAATTCATCAAGATTTTTGGTCCTGTTGGTCTAAGGAGTATTTGCACACGCTCCAGCAACGGTCCAAATGGTACAGTCTCGTCCAGTTCTTTTGGATACCTTAGTGCTAATTAAAGCCGAGAACGTTCCATCTCTTTGTTGGTTCCTTGGACGTGTCGTAGCGATACATCCGGGAACTGATGGTGTCGTTCGCGTTGTCACCATCAAGACCGCTCAAGGCGAGCTGAAGCGGCCTGGCGCTAAGCTTCTCCTTTTCCTTACTTGTAATTTGTGTTCTGTTCGCATTAATTTTGATTACTTTTCTCTTTGCATTAACTAAATTTTTTCTTTTTGTTCACCTTTTTGACATTTCCGTCACACCCTTGGTAATTATTTTCCTTTCAAAAATGCCTTGCATTTTGGTGGGTGGTATGTTCCGTTTGCATTTATAATTAATTTACTGTAGGTTATAACAATTACAGCATATGAGTAATTGATAAAAATGCACAATGTGCTTTACAATAACCTTATATAACCTATGATAATTGATTTTGTTACGTGTTTCAATAATCCCAACGCGCACTCTCAGTACAATGATAGCTCGCAGGTAAACTCGCATCCACTTTGTGGACATTAAATGTCATTAGATTTGTCGCGATTCAGCCTTCAAGCTACTCTGTGTTATTGATGTACCGCTAAAACTTAATTAAAAGTGTGCTGTGCTTTGCAATGGTTTTTTGTTAGACAGATGCAACCTCCTGTCAAAAGTCGATGTTTATTACTACTAGTTTTTCGAACACCGCTATATTTAATAACTCAGGTAAGTACTTGATGGTTTCCGCTATTCTTATTGTTTTCGTATACATGTCTACTTTTCTCACCATCTGTGGTTATCGAAGGTAACTGCCGCATTAACAATAGGAAATGTACAAAAGATATAAAATAAAGATTAACACAAAAGGTGTGGTGCATTTAACAATAAAAAGCAGTTTATATTCGATGACAGCATATGTATGGAGCACAACACTGCACGGCTTTGAAACGTAAACAATAGAAGTGGACAGGGAAAAGCAGTGGCGGCGCAAGACCAAACGTGGGTGTCGGCGACATCAGTTTTTCGAGGCCCCTAACCTCTAACATTTCTCAGAGCCCAAAACAAAACGTTCAATGACCTGAATTATACCAATACATACTAGGTATATATAAGTATTTTGTTGCTAAGCTAATCAAACTGTCGCGGTTAATTAGAACTCAAGGAGCAAATTAACTGTACGTAGTAGAAGGTAAGATACATGAATGAAGGTGAATAGACAATTTGAGTGTCTATAATATATAACACTTGGGTTCACATGTTATTTGTCAAAGAAGTACAACCAAACAATTTCTTTTAAAAATTATAAATTATGATTAAGGACTTACTTGGAAATAACGAGGTGAGGAAATATCCATTATCCATAGGCGGCTAGTTGCACAAAAATGGTCTCTGATGAAATTCCAATTACACTCATGGTATTTAACATGCAAATTTTACTGCGACATTTTTATCCGTTGAGATTAATTGACACGAAACATTATAATTCGTATCGTTCAGAGCTCTAGTCTAGTGGATCATATTATTATCGAAGCATGTATAATTGTTATATGGATAGTGAAGCAAAATTTTGATAATTCCATATTCACCCATTTAATCTAAACTTCTAAATTAAAATCAATGAATGTAAGAGGTTCCTGTTTATTGCTCTGTTAATTAAATAGTTTTGTTTGCCGTTGATTAAGTCAATAGTTTTTTTATTATTTTTTTATCATGGAAGTTGCATAAGTAGTAATACAGTTAGGAATTGATTAAAAGGAACAATTGTCCTCCTTGGGATGACAAGTCTCTCAAGATTTTGCACGAACATTTGGACGTTCTCGACTTGTCTGGCGCCCTTGGTAATTGTCATTAAGCCACAATATTTATGAAAGGTAAGTGCCAAATTTTTTTGTAGTATATTATAGATTAATTTCACTCTTTCTGCAAAATTTTAACTCTCTATATGATCCACGACCTTCCGCTAGCTAGTGCCGGTGACCTCCCTTTAATTTTTGTTTTACAGGCGGCCCCCATTTTATAATTTTACTGGAAAATATATACTTAGTAGCTTTTCCGCCTGTAACAAAATTCTTGGCGCCCAACGTCCTTGAGTCTTGTTTTTTTCAAGAATTAAAATTTTTTTTTATTTGCTTATTTCATTATCAATTTTATATAAACTACAACCTTTCAAAAATTTATGCGGCATTTGAAAAAGAAAGAAAAATTCGAGTATGAAATAATTGTAAGGAAATTTTTTGAGATATATTATTTTTACTTTTTAAAAGAGAATTTTTATGGAAGCATTGTACACATTCTTTAATTCAAAGATGGAATTTACATACAGTGTTGATTGGTTATTAAAAGATGAACTAATTTATGAAATAACTGGACGAGAAATAAACACGGCATATATGACAGTAACTGATTTAAGAAAAACCTTACGAAAAGCGATTACTTTAGAAACTGAACCAGATGAAGATTTTGACTACCCATTTGATTTTACAGAAGACGTGACAGTTGTTAAAAATGTTTTAACGCTTTTACATGAACATTTTTCAGATTTAAATGTTTTAAATTATGACAATAATAAAGTAAAAATAGAAACAAAAATTGCATATTGTTATTCTAGACTTTCCAGAAGTCTACTAGTTGACGATAATGATGAAAAAATTAGGAATAACTTACAATCAGAGTTAGGACGTTTAATTGAATCTTTTCGTAAAGTAGGAAATGACATTTTAAAGACAAAAACACAAATGGCTTCTAATGAGGATAAACCAATTTTAGATGAACTATAACGAGAGCAAACGTCAGAAATATTTGACATAAATAACGCAGACTTGATCGAATTTGACAAAAAACTAGACTTAGCATCATCTACAACAAAACAAGAAAAAACTAGGGCCTAAGACGAGCACACGCAAAATATAAATAAATTTTTTCAAAATAATAATCAAAATTTATCTCATAATAGTTCTGTAGTTTATAAGGTTACTCCAGTTGCAAAATGGGGAATAACATTTAATGGCGATACTTCGGTAAACGCATTTTTAGAACGGGTCGAAGAATTAAAAATTGCTAGAAATATGTCAGACGCTCAACTTTTTGCAGAAGCATGTGATCTTTTTGCACATAAAGCACTGATATGGTATCGTGCAAATAAATGTTTAATAAATAATTGGGCCGAATTAAAAGAAGCATTAAAAGACGAATTTTTACCACCCGATTATGATGAAAAATTAATGACCGAAATTAAAGCGAGAACGCAAGGGGAAAACGAAAGTATAGGACTCTACGCAGCAGTAATGCCAAATATGTTTGCTAGATTATCAGAACCACTCACTTTGACAAAACAACTGAAAATATTACGAAAAAATATGTTACCCTTTTACTAGTCACAATTGAGTTTAGTCGAAATAACTTCCATACGAGAACTAATAAAGTTAGGAAAAAAACTGGAGGAACATAAAATATCAATAGAGAACTTTATGCCACCAACTCGAAAACGAATACTTTAGAAACTGACTTAGCGTACACAGACGTTAACGTTTCACAGAGTAGGTCTTTCAATAGAAACCAGATTTCAGTAATACAAAATGTTAATTCAAACAATTATGTAAAAAAACGTGCACCCACGTGCTGGAATTATCACCAGTTAGGACATTTTCAGATCGATTGTAGACAGATAAGACGAACGAACTATTGTTATAAATGTGGCACTGACAATGTTACGTTGAACCGTTGTCCGCGTTGTCAAAAATATAGAAATAATTTAAACTAAAGGAAGGGGCATTAGATAGTCGTATAGTGTCCCGCACATTTTATAATTCGACGAAACATGTTCAAAATATGATTTATGATAAAGAAGAAAAATTTCAAAAAAATAAGGTTATGTTAGATTATGTAATAGAACAGTCTAAAAATGACGAACGTCCTTATGTAAGTGTAGATATTTTTGGAACAAAAATGTTAGCTTTATTGGATTCAGGAGCAACAAATACAATTTTAGGAGAAAACACTTGGGAATTTTTATCAAAATTAGGTTTAAAAATAAAAAGCAAAGAAGAAGATTGTCAATTGGCAAATGGTAAAATTTTAAAAGTTTTGGGAACAGTTACGTTGCCCACTAGATTAAAACAACGTTTAGTGGTGTTAGACGTTTTGATAGTACCAGATGTTCAGCATACTTTAGTTTTAGGAATAGATTTTTGGAAAAATTTAGGGATAATACCAGACATTTTTAAAGGCGAATACACCTTTGCAAAATTAGATACTATCAAAAAGAAAGAACCGATTATACATTGGACATTAGATTTAACAGTAGCACAAAGAAAACTGTTAGATACCAGTATTGAAAAATATTTTTTTGATTTACTTGAACTAGGCCGTACCGATTTAGTATATCATAAAATTAAAGTTAATATCGAACCAATTAAGCAAAGATACTATCCAGTTTCACCTACAATGCAAAAACATATAGATAATGAGTTAGATAAATTGTTACAATTAGGAGTAGTTCAAAAAAGCAACAGTTCATGGTCAATTCCAATTCTTTTAGTGAAGAAAAAAGACTATTCTTATTGTTTTGTAGTAGATTTCAGAAAGTTAAACAAAGTAACAGAAAAGGACGCGTATTCAATTCCGTACGTCTTCTCCATATTAGATAAATACGCGACGCGAAATTTATTACAACTTTAGACATTAAATCCGCTTGTTTTCAAATTCCACTAGATAAAGATTCTTATAAATATACAGCTTTCACTATACCTAATCGAGGGTTATTTGAATTTACACGTTTACCTATGGGTCTTTCAAATGCACCCAGTACATGGTCTAGATTAATAGATAAAGTGTTAGGTCCAGAATTAGAACCTTTCGTATTTTGTTACCTAGATGACGTCATATTTTTGACAAACTCTTTTGACAAACACCTAGAAATATTACAGGAAGTTTTTAACAGACTTTCACGCGCTGGACTGACTTTCAGTAAGGAAAAATGTCACTTTTGTAAGAGGGAACTAATATATTTAGGTTACGTAATAAATGAAAACGGTCTCTCAGTAGATCTAGATAAAGTAAAAGCTATTTTAGAATTACCAACACCAAAAACTGTAAAAGTAGTAAGACGAATAATCGGAATGGCTTCTTGGTATCGTCGATTTATCGAGGGATATAGTACCATTATAGCGCCATTGACCGCATTGCTGAGGAAAAATAGAAAATTTGTTTAGGAAGAGTGTTGCGAAACAGCCTTTTCCACTATAAAAAATTGCCTAATTTCAGCACCAATTTTAACTTGCCCAGATTACGAATACGAATTTACAATTCAGTGTGACGCATCAGACTATGGAATTTCGGGTGTGTTGACGCAAAGTATAGATGGAAATGAACAAGTAATTTGTTATATTTCAAGATCTCTAACTCAAAATGAGAGGAAATTTACCGTAACAGAAAAGGAGTGTTTGGCAGTTCTATTCAGTATAGAAAAGTTACGTCCGTATATAGAAGGAACACACTTTACCGTCATAACGGATCATCATTCCTTAATTTGGTTAAACAATTTACAAAATCCAAATGGTCGACTGTGTAGATGGGCCATCAAATTGCAACAATACGACTTTGACATAATTCACAGAAAAGGCAAAGATAATGTAGTCCCAGATGCATTATCGAGGGCTGTACCAATAATTGAAACTATCCAAATTAAGAATGAAAACAACAACTCTTAAAATTCTACGCTAATAGTACTAGACACAAAAATTGTAAACCAAAATACTAAAAACAATGAAGAAGAAATTCAAAAATCAAATATTCAGTATGACAATTGGTGTAAAAAGATGATTAATAATGTTGAAAAATATCCAATAAAATATAATCGCTGGAAAGTAATAGACCACAAATTATTTAAACATGTTAAACCAAAATTTCCAAATTTAACCGAAGAGACAGACAACTGGAAAGAAGTAATTCCAAAATCACACAGGAAAGAAATTTTAAAACGTTTTCATGATGAACCGACGGCTGGTCATTTAGGAATTTTTAAAACTTATGAAAGAATATCTCAGAAATATATTTGGCCGAAATTACGTGCAGAAGTAGCTAGATATATAAACCAATGTAAAATTTGTATTTCACACAAACCAGAGCAAAAACTTCCAGCAGGAAAAATGTCAAGACATCCAATAATTTCAAAACCTTGGCAAATGATATCCATAGATTTAGTAGGTCCACTACCTAGGACTACTAAAGGATATACATGTATTTTATCCGTAGTTGATACATCTACAAAATTGCCCCTATTTTTCCCGTTAAGACAAGCCACTGCGTCGTCCGTAGTTCAAAAGATAGAAGAGTTTATAATTTTACTTTTCGGAGCACCACAATATGTTCTAGTAGATAATGGTGTACAATTTCGAAGTCATTTATTTAAAAATTTAATGAACGAATACAAATCCAAAATTATTTTTAATGCATATTATCACCCACAAGCAAATCCTGTTGAACGCGTCAACCGCGTTTTAAAGACAATGTTGGCATCTTATGTGTCAGATAATCAGAGAGTATGGGAATAAATATTACCCATGGTTTTGTGCGCTGCTCGTACCGCAGTTCATGAAGTAATAAGCATGTCGCCATATTTCGCAAATTTTAGTAGAGAAATGGTAATAGATGGTTCCTCTTTTGGTGAAATAACGGATTCAGAAAACTTAAGCGATATTCAATTTTCAGAAAGAAAACAACTAATAGAGCGTATTCCAGAATTAAATAAAGTATACCAAGAAATAACAAAGAAATTAGAAATAGCGTATAATAAATCAAAACATAACTATGATTTACGTAGACGAGAAGTAGTATTATCAGTGGGAGATACAGTTTGGAAGAAAAATTTTGTACTCTCAGACGCATCAAAGTACTTCAATGCCAAATTAGCACCGAAATATGAAGGTCCTTTTACCAGAAAGGAAAACGTTTCAACAAACACTTATGAGTTAGTCGATGAAACAGGTCAATCCAGAGGAGTATGGCATGTTAAAGATTTAATAGCAAATCCAATTGGATATGACGAATAAAAATAGTTATGAAAACTTAATATTAATAAAAATAACCTAATATTAATAAGTAAGAAAAAAATTTTTAAACAAAAACTTAGTTTTAAGAATACTAGTTAGAATAAGGATAAGGATAGATAAGGATAAGTTAGTAAATAGGAATGAAAGAGTGAATCTTTTAACACAAGATTTTTGGAAAAAATCTCCTTTTGCAAGGGGAGTGTAACATTATTTTGTAATGTTAACTAATAAACAGATCAATTAATTTATTAATATTCATTAACTTGCATAACTTATAGACAAAAATTCCACAATAAATTACTTTCATATTTTAGTTAGCATCCCTCATAAAAGACCAGGTTTACAAATAGCTTAGGGCTAAACTATTAGAAATTCCAGCGGCAGGTCATCATAATTTAAAGCTCTACCCTTGCAAATTCAAATACAATAACCCTTTTAAAGCTTAGGTCGGTTACAGATTGACGAATCTGATAAAATTAAAATGGAATAGTACCTTTTAACGTAAATAAATAAAAGCAATTTTCAGTTGAAAAGCTTAATTTTCTTAAAAATTTCTTTGATTGACAAGGGTTAAAGAAAACGAAACATTATAAATAGCGAAAACTATTTTCAATTTGATTTGTTCAGGATTGCAGGTAATTTTAAGTAGTCTGGAGACATCCATCGTATTTAAAATCCATTTCGGCTCAAGTGGGTTAACCGGTCTTTTGTTAATGGCAGACTACTGTCGCCAACGGGTATGGTCCACAATTCAGTAATTAAGAAATTCTTAGAAGATACAACATATTTAAACCCTTAGGAAAATAATCGCTTCCGTGACCTTCATCTTAAAAAGGGCTGGATTTGGTTTCTAAAATCTTGTTTTTGGGGAGGTTCTGTTAAGTCATTGGATAATCGAAATATGACGTAAATAATGGTTAGAGTAGGAATTAATCTATATAACTTAAGGCTTTAGCCAAAAGAGCGCGATTTTCCAATGGGGCTGTCCGTGGTCAAGAAGTAGAGAGAAACGTAGTTTGCGGGTAGCGTTCACCGGCATCACAGATATGGAATTGCACTTAGTATCACGATAGTGAAATTGGAAAAAAGTAATTAACTCTTTCAGTTCGCGAGGGTTACGCCCGTATGTTCGTGGATTTATAGTGACACAAGGTAAATAATAAAAAAGGTTGTAGGCGTGTGACGCACAAGTTAAGTGATATTGTCAACAAGATCCAGCTGGGTTCGTGTGCCATTCAATTATTTAAAAATTACAAACAACAATAGCAACAAGCGATGTTCTCTCCCCCAATTTAAGAGCTGTTCTGCGTTGGAAGGCAAGCCATCAAACAACTGATGATTTTTAGTAAGTAAGTTTTTATAGTTAAGTAGCATGACCAATTTTTAGTTAGTTTATTTGTTAGGACGTTTTGGCCATAAACCGTAGGATTAATTTAGTGTAAGATTTATAATATAAGTTTTCTTTCATATACAGTGTTTGGGAATTACTTATGTACGCAAAATTTTCATAATTCCATATTCACCCATTTAATCTAAACTTCTAAATTAAAATCAATGAATGTAAAAGGTTCTCGTTTATTGCTCTGTGAATTAAATAGTTTTGTTTGCCGTTAACTATGTCAATAGTTTTTTTATTATTTTTTTATCATGGAAGTTGCATAAGTAGTAATACAGTTAGGAATTGATTAAAAGGAACAATTGTCTTCCTTGGGATGACAAGTCTCTAAAGGTTTTGCAGGAACATTTGGAGATTCTCGACTTGTCTGGCGCCCTTGGTAATTGCCATTAAGCCAGAATATGTATGAAAGGTAAGTGCCAAATTTTTTTGTAGTATATTATAGATTAATTTCACCCTTTCTGCAAAATTTTAACCCTCTATATGATCCACGACCTTCCGCTAGCTAGTGCCGGTGACCTCCCTTTAATTTTTGTTTTACAGGCCGCCCCCATTTTATAATTTTACTGGAAAATATATACTTAGTAGCTTTTCCGCCTGTCACACTATATCTCTGTCTCTAGAAGGCCCTCCTGACATTATAATGACGATATCAAATATAAAAAGCAAACACGCTTATACCAGCGCAGATTAAATGCAAAAAGCTTTGAATATTATACTTAACTGACTTAAAATAGGGGAAGTAACTTAATAATTAATTATACAAAAAATTAAACTAACACATGTAATTCACATTATACCCAATGTAAAATGTATGCCTGTAATCCAAACAATATTAGCACAGAAGCTTTTAAGTATTTATAATCAAAAATACCAACAATTATAGATTGTTTATCTTTATTTTAACTACGCGTTACTTTAGTCGTTGGTTATAACTTCATACTAAGAGTAATTTAACTACACACTTCACGTATACACAACAACTGAACGTCCGTAACAATTTACGCATACAGTTTAAGACTTACAAAGGAGAGTGGTTTAGTTTTGCCTGTAATTGTATACAAAGGGAGGGGGTATCGACCTAATACGTACCTGTACTTTAAACAAATAC
Organism: Platerodrilus igneus; assembly: GCA_036346225.1. Lineage (NCBI taxonomy): Eukaryota > Metazoa > Arthropoda > Insecta > Coleoptera > Lycidae > Platerodrilus > Platerodrilus igneus. Next base: position 7,008,175 of record JARFIW010000131.1, on the reverse strand, counting down.
TATACTATATTTGTATTAAACTTGTTTAAGTCATCTTGACTGCATTGTTAAATGTTAAACCTTAAACTATTATTACAAAGTACGTACTCAACTAAATAGAATTCTATTAGGAACTTCCGAGAAACATTTGGCTTACAATGACTGAGCTTGTCAACCTATGAAGACATCAAACAATACCTAAGTAGCTTTTAGCCTGAACTTTATTCATTATGGCCAAGAAATCATTTTGAAGATTCATTTTCTACAAAAACTTCAATCGCAAAACCACGAAGTAGGGTTTATTTACAATTATATCTCACAAAAGTTACTAATAGTTATGGCATATAATAAATGTAAATTGAACATGTATTTTCAAATGCTCTTTGAAATGAAAGGCCTTTTAACAATGGACTTATCGTAACCACTGGGTGCATTGAATTGTTCTTCCTGCCGGGACAGGTAGTCGACAGGGTCTATTAGTGTGATAAATTGCTTGCCTTTGCGATAAGAAATACTTGCTTTTAAATAAGGATTTAATCCTACATTTAAAACATTGCAGAATGCTGGTATTCGTTCTACGATAATAAATATTTTTTTGGTCAACTAATCAACTTCTGCCATTTTTTGCGAGGCCCTCTTGGGCGAGAGGCCGTCGGCGGTCGTTGACGTCGTCGACGCCTGACGCCGCCATCAGGGAAAAGATTGTAGTCTTTGAAATGTGTCGCTAGAAGCGTATGCTGAATATATAATGAACAGACAACGTTAAGAATAAAGAAGTTCTAGAAACACTAGGAGAAGAAATAAATATGTAGAAAACGTAAAAATAGGAGAGATAGGATGATAGGACACGTTCTAAGGCATGAGCACATAGTGCGGAACATGTTAGAAGCACAGAAAGGAAAAAAGGGAGTTACAGATAGACCTAGATTAGACTATTGCTCAGAGATAGTTAAAGATGTAGGCTGTGGGAATTTCACAGAAATATGTAGGTTGACTTAGAGTAGGAAACAACGAATTACGCGTCCAAGCAGATCCAGTGCAGAAACCTAGCGATAAAGAGATGCTTGTCAGAGTTTTACTTTCAAATACAAGACCACATAGTAGAAATACGGATTTGAAACATAATTAAACTATTAAGTGTGATGCATCATTAAATTTAAAACTAAAAACATATAAACCTCCTGTAAAAATTTCATGGCCGTATTTAGAGAACATGCAATATCGTCTATAGGCCATTTCTTACTTCATTAAAAATTGCTTTAAAAAAGGGTTTTTTTGTTTTGTCCTGACTCTAGTATTAACGCCAGAGAAAAATAAAAAAAAAATTAATTCTTCAAAAATATCAAAAACCAAAAATTATATAAAATGTTTTTAACGTCATTGTAGTAGTCCAATAAATGCACAACTTTTATCCCATTTAAACAGTCCTGCCTAAATTCCCATGTAGAACATTTAAATCATAGACGTAGTGAATATTACACAAATATAACTTATTAATGTGTACTTTTAATGGCAGATACACTCTACCAAAAATAATAAAAATGTGAAAGTATTTCAAGTTAAAACACGCTATGCTTTAGAAAACACAAAGTCAGTGGATACAAACTGCATAATGTTATTAGTAGATTTTATAATACCATGCGAATCTATTAAATTGGAAAAACGCCAAACAAACATTCCTCTTTAGCACTGTATAACCATAATAAACCATGCAGATTTGTTTCACAAAGCACAACGCTCTCCATCATTGCAAAATACTATTAATCATCGTAAAAGATTTGCTTCATAAAAATAGCCTTTTTCACAATGTTAAATGTATGTTTGTTTTTGTTAGTGTTCAATTTTAACTAATCCATTACCTTTCCTACCTTCGGCTGGGGCTACTAGGGGGTGTCGGTGTAACATGTTGCTGATGACGATGCGGGTGCGAAGTGAAATGTGCCATGACATGCTTACTTCCGGGATATTCCCCTTCTCCACTAACTTAATAATGAACACACACCGTCGTCATAACTTCTACCACTTTTGCCGGAAAAGCAATAAAAGAGTAGAAACTGTATATTTTCGTTGTATAACGAATATGTATCCTATACTACTTAACTGTGTACCAGGTCATTTCTAGACTAAAAGCTTTGCCAAACTGACGTGTCACATGCTGATATTAATAGATCGCCATCCTTCCCAGACAACCGCAAGATTATTATTAACTAAAACTATTGTTTTGTTTATATTCAGTGCTCTAAATAGCGAATCATTGGTGGGATTAACTTATGATATTTTTGGTGGTATTTATGTGGGTGGATAGTCTAAAGACAGTGGCTATATAAACGCCGATGTAAGTATACGGTATTTGATTATTAGTGCAGCCGAAATAGTTGCTAAAGTTCGTAAAAACGATCTGTTAATTCTGCAGAAACTTGAGAAACGTATTGCGTCACCTAGCGTCGTTTCCTCAATTCATATATAAAACGCTGTGCTGTTGGCAATTGTTACAGCTTTTGAACGCTAGAGGTTACCAACTACTTCAAATTTAATCCTACAATCAAATCATAAGATACATTTTAGAAATGTGCGATTGGAGCTTTTGCTTATTGGAATTAGGGCAGATGTTATTCGATACGAATTTCATCGTTAATGAATGAATGCGCTGAATTTTCAATCTCGTTTAACATATACGCTTTTATTTATTTAGTACAATAAAGGACTTCAAACAGGAGCAATAAATTTTCCAGTGAAGGAGTCACTCTTTAATACAAATACTGTACATAAAATTAATCTAATACTACTATATAAAACGAGAAAAGCATTTTTTGTAATGCGAAATATCGTTGACTAGTCAGGACAGAGTTTTACAAACTACTTGAAAAGTGAGTCTAATGGCTGACATATACCTGATAAGTATATCAAATAAAAACAACAATTGTAAACTAAAAAACACTGTGTTAAAATAATTGCATTAGTAAATGTTAAAATTTTTAAAGACCGACTAAAAATCTCAACATCACTACTGTGTACGTATTCATTGTAATTACGCAAGTTACATATCCCCCATATTAAAATACATATAAAACTAAATGTAATTATTATGTCTTAGTAACAGTATATGTTACCTTGTATTAAATGAAGGTTATAATTAAAGGTTAATCAGAGTTCATGTCAGAAATAAGAAAGGAAACGACTCCTTTGTATTCCAGACGCAAACTGATACCGCAGGTGCAGAAACAATAAACTGCAATAAAGCAGTATTAATTAAATTTACTTAGAATAAAACATTGTATGATTATTAAGAAACTGTAGACACCAAGATCTGCACTTTCCCACAGGATGAAGTAAGTCCAGAGGCTTCATAAATACTGTAAGGAGATTCTGATCGCCAGTCAGTTTTCGAACTTCATAACTTTAACATTGTTGATAGTTCAAGCTATTCAATGGAATTGTTGATTGTTAAAATATTTACTTTGACTATTTTTTTTGTCAACTAAATTAAGTCACGTTAATGAACAAAACGTACAAGTTGTTATAGAAGAAATAAACCAATTTTATAATTACTGTATTAAAATAAATTTAATAGGAGTGTCTTTGGAAATAAATATTTTTTACAAGAAGCTCCCCAAAGACCCAAAATCCATCTGGCGCAGACGGAACGAATTCCAGAAAGAAACTAGCTATTCCAAAATCGAAGAACTAGTAACCGTGAATTTCAATTCTGATCAACCCATACGAAGTAACCCAAAAAAAATTTTTCAGGTAGCTTGACCAATTTTAATATTTTAAATTTTTTTATACGTTTTTCTTACATAAGTCAGCACTTCAAAACAGGTTTGAAATTTTTTTTATTTCATCCCGTTTTGGAGATACGGCCATTTTTGTTTGGCCATGCGGGCTAATTTTGACCGTTACAGACATTAGCAATAAATTAAATATCTCCAGACTGGTTAATGTTATAGTAATGGGATTTGTACTATTGTTTTGAGAAAAGTCCATTCTACAATTTAGGCCTTTACAGTTTAAACTGTTAATCTAACATAAATAGCTCAAAAATAAAAACCAAAGTTCATGATCAAATTTTAACAAATTCGACTTTTTAAGGCTGAAAATTTCAATGAAGGAATAAAATACCCAAGCTAATATTTGTATGACTATTATAAGATATAATAAGATGCTTGCTAGTTTTAGAAAAAAAAAGGTTAAAATATGTCTCCCTCAATTTTCTATAATTTTTCAAAAAACGTAATTTTTGAATTTTTTGAAAGTTCAAGGCTTAATAACTCTGGTGGGGGAAAAATATAAAAATCTGAATTTTTTACGCAAGATGCACCTTTATGATTGTAAACCACTGTAAAAGTTTCAATCTTAGTATTTGATCCTGAACCAAGTTATAAACTTTTAAAATTTAACAAAAACTTTTATTTAAACAAAGAACGTATATATTTATTATAAACAGGAATTGAATGACTGAAGTTCACATATATAATGTTCTTAATTATTTTCTTTACAATAAATGCCCATTTAGGAGCATACTTATTTCTTCTGAAAGATTTTGAAAGATAGTGTATGATCTTCCTGTCGTTGTTAGTTCTAACGTCGTGAACTTTCTTAAAATGTTTGAAATTGGTATCCAAACTCGATCACTCGCAAACTTCCTGAGAGATGTGCGTGGTCTTGCAGGGTGATAAATTGAATATAGACATCATTATGTTGTTAAAATACTATACTGTTTGATATTAGGAATATTTATTTTGCACATTTATCATTTATCATCTTGTATTGGTTTATAATTTACACTAAAATGCGTATTTTTGTTAAACTTTAAAAATTTATAACTCGGTTCAGGATCAAATACCAAGATTGAAACTTTTACAGTGGTTTACTATCATAAAGGTACATCTTGTGTAAAAAATTCAGATTTTTATATTTTCCCCCACCAAAGTTATTAAGCCTCGAACTTTCAAAAAAATTCAAAATTACGTTATTTGAAAAATTATAGAAAATTGATGTAGACATATTTTAACCTTCTTTTTCTAAAACTGGCCAGTATCCTATTATATCTTATAGTCATACAAATATTAGCTTGGGTATTTTATTCCTTCATTGAAATTTTCAGCCTTAAAGAGTCGAATTTGTTAAAATGTGATCATGAACCTTCGTTGTATTCTTGAGCTATTTATGTTAGATTAGCAGTTTAAACTGTAAGAACCTAAATTGTAGAATGGACTTTTCTAAAAAGAATAGTACGAATCCCATTATTTTACCATTAACCAGTCTGGAGATATTTAATTTATCGCTAATGACTGTAACGGTCAAAATTAGCCCGCATGGCCAAACAAAAATATCCGTATCTCCAAAACGGGATGATATAAAAACAATTTCAAAATCTGTTTTGAAGTGCTGACTTATGTAAGAAAAACATATAAAAAGATTAAAAATATTAAAGTTGGTCAAGCAACCATCACTCATTCTTAACTGGAACAAGAACACAACGATTGGTCGAAGTACAGAATCGAACAAATCCAATACAGAAGGAAGGCTAATGGAACTAGCAATCAAATTATGGTGAGTGTCTATAGTTCATTTTCCTAACCATTTGTTTAAATTGCATATTGATTTTTGCAAATAAGATTGAAATAAAAGAATTTTATATACACATTTATCTAGAAGTTATTATTAAAAAAATTATTCAGCAAAAGTCTGAACTTGAAGTGATTATAACAAAGATTTATAATTATACACATTTTATGATACAATTATTCAGCAAAACTCTGAAATTAATGTAATTATAGCAGAGGTTTATACTTACACACAATTCAAGTAGCAGTAAGTGATCCTTTAAATAACTTTAGTGCAAACTTGCATAAGGCAACAGGGAATAAATAATTTATAAAGATGAATTCTGAAAACCTAAGGTTATATTTAGATTTGATTCCAATGTACGATGGTAATCAAGCATTGTTAGGTGTATTCATTACAGCGTGCAAGACATTTCTGAAGGACGAGAAAGACCTGATCAAAACAGCTTTCAGTACACCCAGAGGACACTATGAATACAAACACGCCGTTTGGCTTAAAAAACGCACCCGCTACTTTTCAGAGGGTTATGGACACTATTTTGAGAGGGATTCATAACGAAAAATGTGGTATGTATCTATTTGGACGACAATTTTATATTCAACGTCACTCAACGAACACAGCGAGAGATTAAGAGAAGTTTTTGAACGTTTAAGAAGAGCTCACTTGAAAGTACAACTGGATAAGAGTGAATTACAAAAAGAAGTAGCATTTTTAGGACACATAATAACGCCACAAGGTGTTATGCCAAACCCAGACAAAACAAATGCCGTATTAAGCTACCCTATACCAAAAACAAACAAAGATAAAAGGATTTTAGGACTCAGTGGATATTATAGGAAATTCATTAAAGGTTATGCACAAATAACTAAACCACTAACAAAAGAGAAAGGTAACAAAATCGAACACACACCGGAATTTATTAAAACAGTAGAGAAAATTAAGTGTCTTCTTACGAATCACGCTTTATTAAAGTACCCTGACTTTTCAAAGCCGTTTATATTAACAACAGACGCATCGAATGTTGCTTTAGGTGCAGTATTGAGCCAAGGCAAAGTAGGTAGCGATAAACCAATCAGCTACGCATCACGAACATTAAATGAAACAGAACAAAAATATAGTACAATTGAAAAGGAACTATTAACCATAATTTGGGTAACAAAATATTTTAGGCCATATCTTTATGGAAGGAAATTTTATATATACACAGACTCAAAGAACCCAATTCAAAATTACAGAAATGGAGGATTAGATTAGAAGAGTACGATTACGAAATCATGTACAGGAAGGGAATGTATAATAATAATGCGAACACATTGAGCCGAATATTACCCAACACCATAGAGACAGAGTCAGTTGCAGGTAATGTTGACGAAACCGAGATGTGAGAAGACCCACAAGAAATAGAAACTATACATTTAACTGCAATTAAAATTCTAAACGAAACGGTAGATACGAAACCAAATCAATTTATAATTACCAAAGTTTTACCCAACCCCGAACCGGTAAAATATACAAAAACAGGCAATAGGAAAATATATCACATTCAAATAACGAAAGATGACAACGAAGAGCAAATAATTAAAATTTTAAAAGAGTATTCCCCGAAGAAAAAACGTTTTTACTTTTATTTCACCACTGAACATTTATACCAAAAATTCTCAGATATATTTTCGATTGTTCAATAATTCAGGACCCAATATTATCAAATGCACACAAAAGCTAATTACATTAAATGTCCCAGATGAAATAAACGACGTAATTCGCAACCAACACGAAGGTAAAATAAATCATTGTGGAATAAACGAAACCCTAAAACAGCTCACAAGGAGATATTATTTTAAAGACATGAAAGAACTAACTACAGATTTTATTAATCAATGCGAACTATGTGACAGCAAAATACGACAGATCACCACCAAAGTACCCTTAATGTTAACTAAAACACCCGACAAATCTTTTCAAAAATTTTATGCAGACACCTTGAAAATTGAAGCTCAGAACTTTTTATCAATTATAGGTGCATTCACAAAGATAGAACAAGCGACACTCATTATTTCGAAATACAGTACTAATGTATCTCAAGGTTTTTTACAGTACTTTACATTTTACGGTACACCTGAATCAATAACTTTAAATAATGGAAGTGAATTCAGAAACGAGACTATACAAAATACCATAGAACTTCATAAAATAGATATTCATTTTATTACTGAAAATCACCCGGAAACAAACGGATTAATTGAACGATTACATTTAACCTAACTAGAACAGATCAGACTTTTAAGGCTAACATACAAGAAAGAACCCGTCACTAATTTAATGTCATATGCCCTAATTGCTTATAACAATACAATTCATTCTTCAAATAACTTTACACCCCTCGAATTAACATTAGGACATTCAGACTTTCGCAACTTTTATGACATACACTACAATAAAGGAGTATATCAACAGTACGCCAAATATCACAAAAAAAATTGAAAATCACTTATAATAACGTCAAAAATAAATTAGACAACGATGAGGCACGTATTACAAAACCCGCAATAAAAACACCAATATACATAGATTTGCAGTAAGACAGACCGTTTATGAAAGAAACTTTAAAAGCAAACGACACAAAAAGGCCTCCTTGAAATTTAGGTTCGTTTAAAATCAAAAAGATTTCAGGCAAAAATGTAGCAGTAGTCGACAATGGAAAACCGTAAGATACATACATTTAAAGAATTTAAAACACTCTGTAATTTCAGATGGACAGCCATCACCTTTGCCGTCAACCTCCACCTAGGTAGAGCAGACGACAACGAAATAGTAATAGAAGATATAAAAAACAGCCTCGATATACTACCAGTACAATTGGGAAGTATGCAAAACACAGTAGACTATTGGACTTTCGCACAAAAATTTGATTTAGTTGAATTAAAACGAGAATTTTATATAATTAGAGACAATTATGACAGACTTAAAGAATCAATGAACACGGCCAGATTTGGAAAAGAGTATGCTACAGAAATCTTAATTACAAAAGTGTAATGGAAAATATTCTAAGGAACACAGACGACAAATTCAATCGACTAATACTAGCCGATCAAACCACAATACAGAAAAGACGAATTATTAACGGATTAGGTAATATCATAGAAGCAATCACAGATAATTTAGACAACCATAATGCTGAACGATACGACAAAGTAATACAAGAATTGATTGACAACAGAATGACATAAAAACTGTTGTTAGAAATCAAATTTTTTTAACTCAATCAACCATAGTAAAATTTAACGATACACACCAAAAATTAGTAAATAACCAGGACAGTATAACAAATAGAATACTAACTCTTGAAAGTAGCATGCAAATCACAACATTAGGAATGCGAGATTTAATAAGATTTAACACGATATTTAATCAAATGATAGCAACCCTCACTGTAATTCAATAAATTTTAGCTACATTAAGAAATGCTGTAACATTTGCTAAATTAAATACTTTACATGCTAGTATTATCGAACCACTTGATTTATTGAACGAACTATTAGGAATCAAATCACTTATAACTCATAGTAAACTACCTTGTGAAATAACAATATCCAACATACTTGTATTTGAAAAAATAGCCATAGTGAAAGGTTATGTAAAGAAAAGAAGCATGAAATTAAATTTTTAATAGAAACTCCAATTGTAGAGATGAACACTTACAATTATTATCATTTATTTGCTTTCCCTATAAAAATTAATAGTCAATATCACTAAGACCAAGTTCCCTTCCCTAAATAAACTTAGATATTGGATTCACAAATGAAAAATGCAAAGAAGTGGCACCTGGCCAATACTTATGTCAATCATTAACGACAAAGGTTATTCAAACAGATAACCCTTGTAAAGCACAATTATTACGATTTTCTAACCATTATGAGAATTATGTGTCAAAACCAGTACAAATTACGGACATGAAAGTCCAGAAAGTTACGAACAACAAATGGATTGCTGTATTTCCTCAAGAAGTGATAGCAACCGCTAATTGCAACAAAGACGAAAACAGTTTAGCTCTAATTGGAAGCAAAGTGGTCACCATAAAGGAAGATTGTTATTTGAAATTAAAAAGTGAAATTATTTGAGTATATCAAAACCCAGCAGTGACAAAGAAATTTGCAAATCTACCCAAATTATAATTCAAGATTCAAACCGAAGACAGCGAAACTATCCAGGAAGCAATGCAACTAGAACACCTAGTTCTCGACAATCTCAACTACGCAGTGAAATTAATGGACAATTATAAAGAACATTTAAACGAGTTAAAAGTGCCAAAGTTACACTATGACAATATCAGTGTTTGCACAATTTTATTGATAATTGTAGTATTTTTATTAGCTGTATACTCTTGTACAAAATGTATATTAGATATAAGATCAAAGAAACAAAAGCGAGCAAAGAAACCACAAACGAAACTTTAGGAACAATGAGTTTGAAAACTTAAGTATCACGTAGGTCGGGTGGAGCTACATATCCACCATATAAAAATAAATATAAAAATAAATGTAATTATCATGTCTTAGTAATAGTATGTTACATTGTATTAAATGAAGTTATAATTAAAGGCTAATTAGAGTTCATGTCAGAAATAAGAAAGGAAACGACTCCTTTGTATTCCAGCGCAACCTGATACTGCAGGTGCAGAAACAATAAACTGCAATCAAGTAGGCTTAATTAAATTTACTTAGAATAAAACATTGTATGATTATCAAGAAACTGCAGACACCAAGATTGCACTTTCCCACAGGATGAAGTAAGGTCAGAGGCTTCATAAATACTGCAAGGAGCTCCTGATTGCCACTCAGTCTTCGAACTACATAACTTTAACGTTGTTGGTAGTTCAAGCTACTCATGGTAATTATTGATTGTTAAAATATTACTTTGATTTTTTTTGTCAACTAAAGTAAGTCACGACAATGAACATAACTACAAGTTGTTATAGAAGAAATAAACCAATTTTGTTATTACTGTATTAAAATAAATTTGATAGGAGTGTTTTAGAAAATAAATGTTTTTTAAAAGAAGTTCCCCAAAGGCCCAAAACCTATCTGGTGCAGCCGGAACGAATTCCAGAAAGGTACTAGCGATTCCAAAATCGAAGACCTAGTAACCGTGAATTTCAATTCTTAACTGGAACAAGAAAACAAAAATTGGACGAAGTACAGAATCGACCGAATCCAATACGGAAGGAAGGCTAATGAAGCTAACAATCAAACTATTGTGAGTAGGTTATAGTTAATTTTCATAACCATTTTTTTCGCTTGCATATTGATATTAGCAAGTAAGATTGAGACAAAAGAATTTTACATACACATTTATGTACAATTTATTACTAAAAAATTACTCAGCAAAAGTTTGAACTTTTTGAGATTATATCAAAGATTTATAATTATACACATCTTACGGGACAATTATTCAGAAAAACTCTGAAATTGATGTAATTATAGCTGACGTTTATAATTACATAAAATCCAAGTAGCAGTAGGTAATTCTTTAAATAACTTTAGTGCAAACTTGACTAAGGTAACAGAGAATATATAATTTATAAAGATAAATTCTGAAGACTTACGGTTATATTTAGATTCGATTCCAATGTACGATGGTAATTAAGTATTGTTAGGTATATTCATTACCGCGTGCGAGACATTTCTGAAGTGCTTTTTCAAACAGGAATACCTTGAAAGGAATATCTTGCTTTTAAGATTGATGTTGTGTAAATTAACCGGCAGAGCTTTGACCTTAGTAGTGAGTAAAGATGCTATAACGGATAATGAAGATTATAAGAAGATATTGATCGCGTATTTCGGTGTCCAGTGCAATATCAAATGCCTTATTAGGGACTTATTGAATTTAAGTATGAAACACAATCTATCACCATATCAATTTGGTATGCGATGTCAAGACGTGAGAAGTTTAATTCTAACCAAACTGTAACTAGAAGAACCGTATCCTAGCGTGCGTTTAATTAAAACTAAAATGTATGACGAAATTGCTTTAGACATATATATAAACCGTTACCCGAGCGATTATCAGACAAAATAAGATTTGTTACGGTGCGTCGGCGACTCCTTTTGCATTTGCTATTCATTTTACTAGAATACATATTAAACTGTTAGCGCTTTCACTTTAGTATACCCGATAGAAGCACTCACTTTAATTTATACTGTTGCAATATCAACATGAAGTACGAAAGCCTTGTAACTGAGAATCGGCCGCACTTTGACTACGAAACGTCATGATAAAGCAATAGGATTGAGAATGAATATTAACTGTGTGGCTGTCCCGTCAAGTATGACATCAGAAAAAAGTCAAAGAAGTATAAAAAAAATCGGGTATGTTTTGTGCTGTATCTTGCTACTTTTCCATACTTACTCACAACCCTTAGCTCTGCAAGAAATTACCTTAGTAGCACGGCTAAAACACTTATGTAGCAACATCCAAGAATTAAAATTTCGAACTGAAAAGTATAGACCCCCTTCCCTAAAAAGGACTGGGTTATTAGAACCCGATTTAGCTTGTTTATCAATATCGGTTAAAAATTCTCTGAAACCTCCATCTGCAATTAGCGTCACTGTATCTCAAGATGGCTCCCGGATATCTAATGTAATTTGTTGAAATTGCCGACGAGATACACACTCTTATAGTATCTGTACCGAACCAAAACTAATATTCTGTTATGGCTGTGGGGCCATAGGTGTGTATAAGTCACGATGTCAAAGATACCGACCTGTAAATACCCTACCGGAAAACAGGTTAGGAGGCGCTGTATCTCCAGGCGTAAGCGTCTCTTCTTCTCTAAATCGCCCTACTCTACCCAATCGGCAATCTCATCGTCAAAACAACGTTCCTGAAAAATAGGGTGTATCTCTAAATCTCTTCCTCCGTCTGATCCGTCCTAATTTTAACAGAATTTGTAGTGTCGTTGAAAATTTTTTCTCTAAAAATACGGAATATCGGTCGGAAATTTGTCGTACCTCACCTTGTGAATGGTACACCTGGTTGCTTCAAGTTAATAAATTTTTTCACTCCCCAATCCTCGCTCCGGTATTAGCTAAAAAATCTTTAGATAATCGACCACATCTCCAAATATCTGTGGGTAATTTATCCGTTACGGCTTTAGTTGAAACCGGTGCCACTAATTCAATTGTCGGTAACATAGGATTAAAAAGTTTAACTTCACAAAATTTAGTTACTAAGATATCTTCGGAGAATTCTCAAATTCGTATTACTGATGGTAGTCAGAGACAGTTCACTGGATAGGTGCTTTTAAAAATTAGACTTGGTTCCTTAGAACGTACCGTTACCTTTCTAATTGTTCCTTCTGTTTCCCATGATTTTTTTCTGGGTGCCAATTTTTGCAATGCCTTTCAACTATCTTTACATTTTCAAGACTTTTAGTGACAGACTTCTGGACCTAAGAAAACTTTATCTTTATCTGGTATTTCTAGACGTATTTCGCTTTCTGAATCTGAGGCTGATATATTAAATAAAGTGATTGCAAAATTTCGTGCACTAAATAATACCGATATGGGATGTGTTACAACAGCCACACATTTCATCGATACCGGTGATGCCCGTCCATTCAAACAACGACAATATGCATTATCTCCCGCTATGCTAAAGCACTTACAGGCCCAAATTGGCCAAATGTTAAAATTACAAGCTATTTCTCCGTTTAACTCTCCCTGGTCGAGTCCCATATTACTGGTACGTAAAAAGAATGATGAATTTAGAGCTTGTTTTGATGGCCGAAAACTTAATTCCGTCACAATTCCTGAAAGTTATCCGTTACTGAGAACGGATTCTATGTTAAGTCGTTTGCGTAATGCAAAATATATTTCTTCAATTGATCTTCGTAAAGCTTTCTGGCAAATTTCCTTAGAATAGTCAACTCGCCCAAAAACTGCCTTTTGTGTGCCTGGCAAGGGCTTTTTTGAGTTTAATGTTATGCCTTTCAGATTGAGTAACTCCCCGCAGACTTTTCAACGTACAATGGAACAAACTTTAGGTCCTATTCTACACGAAGGGAAAGCATTTGTTTATCTAGATGACATCATCGTACCTTCTACATCTTTTGAGGAACACATCTCTACTTTGGAAAGAATTTTAACATGTCTAAAAAATGCTGGTTTTCGAATCAACTTGAATAAATGTGAATTTTGTTGCTCTTGTATAACTTTTTTAGGTTTTGTGGTAGATCAAGCTGGTCTACGCACTGACCCCTCTAAAGTTGAAGTTATTAAGAACTTTTCTATTCCTAAGACTACTACCGAAACCAAAAGGTTGATTGGTATGATTAGTTATTACCGTATATTCCTCCCTTCCTTTTGAGAAAATTAAATCGTTGATTAGTAATGCCCCTATTTTAATCACAGCTGACTTCAGCCAACCTTTTTTTTTGTTCAAACTGATGCCTCCTTGGTGGGATTAGGCGCTATATTATTTCAAGAAAAAGATGGATTAGAACACCCGATCGCCTATGCGAGCCGTGCTTTATCTTCAGCAGAGCGAAAGTATCCGGCGACCGAGCGAGAATTTTTAGGAATCATCTTTGGCAGAAAAGTTTCGAGGATATATTGAGGGAACTCAATTTACAGTTATTACGGATTATGCTGCCTTAACTTGGTTACATAGGTTATGGCAACGATCTGGTCGTCTAGTTCGGTGGAGCTTAAGAATTTCTCAATTTTCTTTTAACGTCAAATATCGTCCCGGTAAACTTAATATTGTATCTGATTTTCTATCTCGAGATGTTAGTGCCTTAACTATACCTCAGCTTATCCCTGACGCTTGGTATCTTGATATGCTTTTGAAGGTAGCTGAAAATCCCGACAATTTTCCTAACTTTTGTATCGAAGGAGATCGTTTATACAAATTTGTGCCGTCAAATGTATCTAAAAATTCTAATTTATCTGAATGGAAATTGGTCATACCTACTGGTAATAGTGAAGAAGTCTTAAAAATGTTTTACGACGAATCTACCACTGCTCATTTGGTCATATCTAAAACAAATGTCAAAATATCTGAACTGTATTATTGGCCAAGAATGTGATCTTTTATCTCTAACTATATAAAACATTGTCTTGTGTGTAGTTCACATAAATGTTCGCACGAACCCCAACCAGGCTTAATGGGACAATTTAAAAAGATATCATATCCGTTTCAATTAATTTCCGTCGATTTATTGGGACCATTTCCTAGATCAAAGAGGGGTAACCTATATCTTTCAGTGGTGACCGATTGGTTTTCAAAATTCGTCTTAGTTCAGCTCTTAGCCAACGCTACCTCCGCTTCCATTATAAAATTTATAGAACAAAATGTTTTTCTCATATATGGTGTTCCGCAGATTTTCATGTGCAATAATGGAACACAGTTTATTTCTAAAGAATTTCAGAAATTTATGACTCAATACCGAGTACAAAAGACATGGTTTAACGCTAAGTACCACCCTCAGGTAAATCCGACTGAGCGTGTAAATCACGTGATCGTTACCGTTATCTTCCTGTATTGAAAAAGAACATGATCGTTGGGATGAAAATATCTTTAAAATTGCGCAAGCAATACGCAGCTCTAAGCACGAAGCTATTGAATTTTTGCCTTCCTTTTTGGTTTTTGGTCGTCATATTCCCTTAGATGGTATATTTTATGAATCACTCCCTGATGATACCAATGTAATAGAGGTGGATAAAAAGATTCGTTGAGATAAGAACCAAGAAGAACTACCTAACATTTTTTCTGAAGTCCGATTGCATTTACGTAAAGCATACAAAACAAGTAAATGTCACTATGATTTGCGAAGGCGTGAGGTATCTTATGCGTTAGGAGCAACGGTGTGGAAAAGAATTATGTATTATTTGACGCGAGTAAGAAATTTGCTGCTAAACTGGCCCCTAAGTTTATTTTGTGCTGATCACACAGTGCCCTTTAAAGAATGGTTGACATTTGCTGTTGCGACAATAGGGAATTTTCTTACCATAATTTTGATACTTTTAAGATAAGACCGAGCTGGTTCGTTTTTCTTTCCTATTAATTAACTTAAAGTAAATTTTGTTTTAACCTCTTTACCGGAAGTCAGCACGTTCGTGTACCAGGTAACTTTGAAAGCTGAGCCAGTACCGCAATACACGTATAGATGTGAATGTGTATATACATACTTAGCATATTTTCTCTTGATGTCTATTTCAAACCAGTTTATGTTGAAAACTAAAAATTTCCCTCGCGAATATCAGATAGCAAATTGGACCTTTATATACCATAAACGCCTACCTTACCTGATATCACAAGGTCGAGAATTTCTTGTTACTGAGGGAAGCCCAAGGTAAAGTTGGATGGAAAACGGCTTGAGGAAAAGAAAAACTCATTAGAGATAAACGGCTAGTAGAGTATTAGCTCTGGGTAGATCATGAGCTTGGGTCATGGGTTGACAAATGACCAAAAATATAGATAAAGAGCGCCACCGTATTTTTCAATACAACAACATACGAAGATACATGTACTTGTATTAGGGGAATGCGGAAACCTGAAGTCTACACCGCTTATGTAGCCACAAAACCTAAATATCAACCTTGCAAAGCACTTACCAAAATGTTACTTGCCAGATGTATTACAGATGTCTCTGCATATCCTGTGAACAAACAAATGCACAACAGGGACACCGTTTGTGTCCTTAAAAATATTCACCAATAAATAACATATTTGCTTTTAAGTTTCAAAAATATGTACACCCAGGGTACTTGTTATCATAAGACAGAGTTAATCTTTTGCTTATTAAGAACCAAGAAATTTCTTTCGAATTTTTAATAATAAAAGAATTAAGCAAAAAAAATTCTATTCAATTAAATTGGTTTAGCTTGTTTCAACATTAGTATTTACAATAAAAATTTACATGGGAAGAAACTAGTATTGTTCTACCTTCAAAACACGAACATCTTTAAACTCAATATTTCAACATATCTTTATTGTAAGGTATTTGCTTTCTTAATAACTTAAATCTCAAATTTAAATATAGCCTTCAGTAGTACTACAGTCGACTTTACAAGTGAGGAACAAGATTGTTTTACATGATTCTAAAATGTAGCATTCTGACAAAAAATTAAATTGCATGACCTCAAAATAATCAAAGATATTATTAATGTAACATAAAATAACATGTGGTAATTATATTGAATAACTAGATATTTTAGACATCAAATATCAATAACAATTTTTTTGGTGAAGCTAAAACTGTCTGCTTGTGAAACAAATATAGTAGGCAACTATGGAGCCATCTTTAAAATTTTGTAAAATTACGAAAATAAAACGGGATGTTTCTTACAAAATGAATTTTAAAATAACTAAATCAAAGTAGAATATCAACCTTTGATCATACGCAAGACATTTAAACAAATACAAATTAAGGTTAAAAGTCACTCACGTGCTTGAAGTACAGTTCAATCAAAAACACTTGAACGTTCTTACCAGAACCAAACAACATCAGATGTCGACAAATCTAAGCACATCTGCGATGCACGCAACATGATTAAACATTCCACTATGCTTAATTTTACGCTGGAATTTTCAAAGACCTTCAGAACAAAATATTATCCAACCAAATAAAATCTCCGTTACATATGACGAATAATTTTCATGTTTTCTAAATTTTAAACTAAAACTTTATTTCTGTGGTACTACACTACGGAAAACGAATTAATAAATTTTATCAAATTATTTATACCAACTGTTTTAATGATGGATTACTCCAATATTCTTCGCATCTGCAGGAATCAACTGACTTCACCGATGGTGGAATACAAAATAAAATTAATCTTTACCAACAGTTGTCAGGAACCACATCAAGACACGAAGGTATTCGTTAATCAACCTCTCTTACGAACGCGACACCAGGCCATGTGCCCTAACATGTTGACTTTTCTATGCTCCGGAGAGCAGATTACTTCTTCAAGCGCTAGTGGAAAAGTGAAGTCGAAATGACAGACAAACAATTTGTGTTGTAACTTAGACATCGAAAGGGAAGGAGCGCATAATCCATTATACACCTTATAAACTATCTTTTGTGATTAGACAATTATAAATTATGTTTTTATATTATCGAAACATGATATTAGATTTATAAGGAATGTGTAACTAACTTGAAAGAAAAATACGTTACAATGTCGTTACTTCTATTTCCATTAATTTGGTTCAAAATGCCATATAAAAATCATAAATTGTAGCTACTTATTTTTATCAATAAATGTCATCTATTAATCCGTATTCAAGATCGCCCTGAAATAGAGTCACCGAGACTTTGTGCGATGTACACCAACCTTCCAATTTTCGTTTTTCGAAATTTTATTGATGCTTGTACTACACAAATATAAATAAGAAAAGTATTATATCCATTGTTTGTAATGAAAATAGATTAATAAAGTATTACCATGAAATTAGTACGTTATCTTATCTTGCAAAAAGTTACATCTAAAACACCAGCATACGGTGTTTTGGTCACAGATCAAATATATTGCACGTATCAATCAATGAAACACAAACTAGTAGCAATATGTAGACATGGATTGTGTAAAAGGCAGTGGTTTTGTATTTGTAAATGGATTAGCAAGTGACACTGATATAAATTGAAATTACTATACATCGCCGCGAAGGGAAAATTGAAAATGAGATCGTTCGCGGGAAAAGGAGATTGGTGATTTTAATAACATGTCATGTTTCTGAATTTTTTAATTTAAAAAGCTAATTTAAAGGTGTACGCAAAGAAAACATACTTGAAGGAAGCTCCGAAGAAGTATATTGCTACAATTACAGTTTCGTGCTGAATCACGTTTCGGTCTCAGCTGGATACTTTAGAAACCAGGCAGCTACGTATAATGTTAAAATAAAACAAAGATTTTTCAATTCAATTAAATTCTACGGTAGTATCCAAACGCAGGTGCAACAAGCATTAATTCAAATGCAAATGTGAAACTGTGAGTAAACAAGGTTTTACATGCACCTTCTGTACAACAGATGTATCAGATCTCAATAAGAAACGGTTTCGGGTTCAAAAGGATTTCAGAATTTGAAATGGGCTTGTACATGAACTATTACAATTATCGCAATTAGCTTTGGAAGTATTGGGGGGATTCAAAATTGTCGGGACATTACCGGATGCTATGAGTAGTGGTCGGATTTTTAAGTTTTTTGCTTATTGCAATTATTATAAGCAACTAAATGTTTATCTAAAATGTGTGTAATTTATTGACAAATGAATCATTTGGCACCAATATTTTTATGCTTATTCTGCGTATTTTCTTTTTTAAGCTTTTTTCTTATATTTATGCTTTTTTAAGTCTTTTGTATATTATATTGTATATTATCTCAAAACTGATTGGACATGTACCTCCACTTATTTATATTCTGAGCTAGCTTACACGGTTCCCTGAAATTTCCACTCAGCCTATATACAGCTCGGTCCCTCTTCTATTGTTTTCTAATTATATGCCCTATTTCACCGAGATTCAGTGCAGGGGGTTAAGCAGCCTGTGGCTGTCAAGATCCTCCAACACTTAGACATTTGCCGAATTAATGGTTTTCCAGTAAATCCTTTCACACAATTAATATTATTCGAGAACATTGCACAACCAATACCTGTAGTTTCTTATAATAATCGTCATGTTCAAGTACAGTTATTTTTTTCGTCATTAATTTATTCATCTTGGGACTCGTTGGATGCGTACCTCCATTGATTTCTATTCTGAAGTAGCCTACACATTTCCCTGAAATTCCTACAGCCTACATCTTTCACTATCTGTGTGCAGTTGTCTAATCTAGGTCTACCTCTACTTCTCTTTTTACCTATCTCTGCTTCTAATATATTCTGCACTATACCCTCATGCCGTAGTATTTGGCCTATCATCCTATCTCTCCTATTTTTTACCGTTTTCCACATACTTCTATCTTCCGCTGTTAATGCTTGTTCAGCGACTTTTGGAGTTTCTGCTTGCACCTTATCTGTACCTGGCGCCTTACCATTTTCCAGACCCTTTAATGCTAATACAAACTCATCTCTAAGTATAAGATATCCCAAATCATCATTTTCAATGTCTGATTCTTGTTCTAATGCTGTTAGTTCTTCTCCTGCATATAAATTCCCTATATATTCTTGCCATCTACCCACTTTCTCTACATTTTCTATAATAACGTTTTCTGCCGCGTCTTTTATATTTTTTGGCTATACGGTTTTATAGCCCTAACAATGATTCTAATTAGTTTGTATGCTTCATCTGTCTTTCCTATTTCCATTTTAGTTTGTACCTCATTGCACTTTTCATCAATCCATTGTTCTTTAGCTTTCCTGCATTTGCGAATAATTTCCCATTTTATGGGTTTGTATCTCCGTTTTCCTGTTTCGTCTGATTTATTTTTGTATTTTCGTCTTTCTTCTATTAAATTCAGGATATCCTTTGTTATCCATGGTTTCTTTTTTTTTTTTTGTGTATAGCCGAGAGTGGCTGCCATGTTTAAGCTGGATTTAATGTTATTCGATTCTGTTTCTACTTCCTTAGTATTAGATGTTTTTCCGGTATCTTTTAACAATTAATTTGACTTCTTTTGGAATCTTTCTTGGATATCTTTATCTTTTAGTTTCTCAAAGTAAAAGTGTCTTTTTCCGTTTCCTTTTTCAAATTTTTAAATTTAAGTACGGCATTCATAATTACGATGTTGTGGTCAGTGTCTACATCTGCTTCTGAGTAGCTTCTACAATCTTTTACTTGATTCCGAAACCATTGTCTAACAAGAATGTAATCTATTGGATATATTCCTATATCTCATGGCATCTTCCGCGTGTATCGTCTTCTAGCATGATGTTGAAATAATGTGTTTGTGATGATTAATTTATTCTTGTCGCAAAATTCTACCAACCTATCTCTCCTGTCGTTTCTCGTACCTAAACTAAATAAACCCACTATTGCTCCTTCCATACCCTCACCTACTACTGAATTAAAATTCCCCGTGATTATTAAATTTTCTTGTCCTTTTACGTGTATTGATTATCTTTGTAAATCGCTTCTATACCTTTTCGTCACTGTAGGTAAAGATAGGCATGTGTACATGTATTATTACCGTGTTTACCGGTTTAGATTCTAATCTAACCACGAGTACTCTTTCGTTCTTTTGTAAGTAATTTTCTACACAGTGTCCTATCTTTTTTCGCATAACTACCCCACACCCGAATTCCTTCCTCTGCTCCTGTATGAATTACCCTGAAGTCTCTACTCCAAAAATCCCCCGTCTCTGGCCATCGAACTTCGCTGATCCCTACTATGTCTAGTGCAAACCTACTTATTTCAATTTTCAGGTTCTCTAGCTTACCTACTTGCTTCATACTTCTAACATTCCACACTCCGACTCGCAAAATGTTCCCGCCTCTTATTCTGCACTTTCCGATCGCATCCTCTGAAGTAATCCCCTCCCGGAGATCCAAATGGGGGACTATTTTAACTCCGGAATCTTCTACCCTAAAGAATGCCATCATATTTATTACAATTTAAGTACGCTGTGTACTTGGGAAGTAATGTGGTGGTATTCTGTTGCCTTCCACATCGCGGTAGTGTGTCCTAGACTGCCATACCGGCCCCTATCGTATCTGCCAATGTAAGTACAGAAAGAGCCGCTGTCCAAAAAAAGCTACTGCGCCCACACAGAAGAAATAAGTACTATAAAGCACGTTTTCTTCTTTGCGCACTGTAACATTTTTGTATTTGTTTTTGTTTTAATCCTTTTTGTATCGTATTCCTGGGTGTATGTGGATAAAAATGGACAGGTTCGGTTTTTAAAAAATCCCCTTACCAACCACAACACTGTTCCTCACAGAAAAAAGCATTCTTAAAAAAATAATAAAAGGAACATGTTTTCGCTGTCAGCAAGCATTTTCAAAAATTCAAATTGCCTGTTACGATCTACACACGGATAGGAACGCGATACACAAGGAATTGGGGTCGAGGTCGTATGGGTGCAACGGAACCTACGCTGTAGGGTATTTCCACCATATGCGTGTGGTTGTGGAATTTCAATAGCCTTAACTTCTGCAATAACCTGAGGTATTTTAACACAATTCACATTTACAAAGTATAAATGTAATCATATAGGGAATAGTAATAATAAGGTTCACATTCTATCTATTAAATTATTGACTTCCACTCCTATTCGCCGTTCAACTACTGAAGGCGAACACCATCAGTAACAATCAAGTTGATTAACTCCTCTCTCTTGTAGCTCTGTTAGTGGTTTAGATTTTGATGGTCCACTTTTCACGTTGATTCTTCGCCTTTCTCTTTACATTTGTTTTTAAATAAGCGGACACCTATTTAGCAAATTATTTTTAATTGTGAGATATTACGAACAGCTAGCTGTCATACACATTGTCATTGCTTCACACTGCGTTTGAGACTGATAAAGAAGTTTAATATGTCACTTCACTCCATTTTCCCTTACGCTTTTCGACTTTCTTTCTTAGAAGCATTGCCGGCATACGCTAGTTCTAGATTAGTCTCTACTAATTCCACTAACATATTCATTTACTTTTTTCTAGAACGATCGCATTTTTTGTTAATTCCTCTCACTTTTAGTGTTTTTACCTATTTATACAGTAACAAAACAACAACATACAAAAGAGGTTATTAATGAGTGTAGCCACAAGCATGTTCTTCTTGGTTTTAAATCAATAAATAAATGTATACCTACAAAATTTGAAATTTATTATCAATTGCGCTTTCGAGTGTTTAAGTCATTCTCAATGCATTTAAAATGAAAATTATCAATAAAAACAATAAGTATTACGGTAGAAAGATATAAAATTAAGAATAGTGCGCACAAGTGATAGTATACAGATGAATAAAATTAAAATTGATATTAGTATGGTTGTTACAATGCCTATACAATTAGAATTAAAATAAATAAATTAAATAACGACTACATATTTAAAAGGAGGGTGTAATGCACTTACGGGTAAAATTATAAATAGAACACCACAATGTGGCCCTTGTACAATAGACTAATGAAATTGATTATGTGGACCAACGAAAGAATCAAACTAGGAAACGAGTAGATAATCAAACCGGAAGGAATTAAATTCTTTTATATAGGGGGTAATAATTTTTGTTTAGACTAGTTTTTACGTTTAAATTAGCGGAATTTGTTTATGGTTCTTGTTGTATTTCTAGATCTTCTAGAAATTGTAAGTGGGTAAAATTATTGGATGTGATATGATGAATAAGTTTACTACTACTTGCAGGGTCGAATGAGTGGTTATTGAATGAGAGGTGAAAACCGAATGCTGAATCTGAAGGACGATCGACGTGTTCCTTTATCCTAGTATCTACTGATCTGGTGGTGCGACCAACATACGAGGCAATCCAGGAATTACAGAAAAGTTTATATATGTTACGACTAAAGTGCAAAACTGGCTAGTTTAGATACTAACCGGATAGTATACAAAGTAACCAAACTGATAAATAATTTAATAGAAAAAGCAGATTTTTTTTAATTAACCAACAAATGTAAATAGTTTGTATACTACCCGGTTCGTTTATAAACCTACCAAGACACACGGCTAATATACTTACTGTGTTGAAAGTCAATAAAATAGCTAATGTTCTTTGGTTAGTTTGAAAACTATCCAATTTGAACTAGGGATGGACTCGGGCTCAGGTTTTCAGGCCGGCACGGCCCCGGCCCGATTTCGAGCTTAAATCCGGGCCGGGCCGTTGAGTACCTTATTCGGGCCGGACCCGGACCAGGCCTATCTTTTTTCGGGCCGGGTCGTGCCAAACGATTCGGGCCGGCCCGAATTTTTCGGGCCGAAAAACGCATGAGTAGATACTCCACTGTCTTTTCAGTTCTATCTCACAATGAGTAAGTAAAGGTTCTTAATTATATTTTCACGTAGCGTCTTCATGCACTCATTAATAATCAGTTTTTCGTCTTGTTTAGTGTAAAGGAGACGTGATATTATACCTCACTTCTTATCCCAAATATTTTTTCTAGTCCTATTTAATGTCCCTCATGTTGTACTTTAGGCCAATTAAAAATGCCCAGGAACTTCGAACTAGGTGATTTATTCATAATTCAAAAGTTTGTACAATTTATATTATGTATATGTATATACTTCAAATTTCAATCATGCGGCGAACGTCGATATTATCAACGCGTGTATAGTTTATGTATACTGCCTAAAACACCAGAGTGTTATTGCAACGTTCATTTTACCAATTTTTAAATAAAGTTTTCTCTTATTTGACATTTACACATACGCAATTAACACACCTTTAATGTTTGTACTGTATTAAAATACAGGACATCTTTATTTAATTTAAATACAGGCAATGCTTTTATTTAAGGCGCCTTAATTTTGACATATACCAAATGCCTAACGTACAAACTTACATTTAATTGCTTGCCTTCTGTATAGATATTGTGAAATTAAATGGCTTTTTGTAGTGTTGTTTCCGTAATTAAATTTAGAGATGTAATGTCCAAGTTTGTAACACGAAAAAGATATAAAACGTCAACGCTCTAAATACGAGGATGCTGTTTTGTAATGCTTTTCCTAGAAGTAAGGTGTACAAATCCTTTTGAAAACAGATATGCTATAGGCTTGGGAAGAAGTAAAAAACAGCGTCTTGAAGTAAACTCGAAGAGCATTCCGTGAAAACACTTTGACAACACATACACATGTTATCGAATCAGTAAAAAATAAAAGATTCAAATAATAAAAAAAAAAGTTCATCTTTGTGTGAATATATTCTTTTTGATCTTTTCCAATATAGTTAAACATGTTTTATAGGTCACCTAATCACAAAAGAGATTAATTCTTTATTCATTTATAAAACATAACCTATATATATATATATATATATATATATATATATATATAGAGTACTAAACATATATGTCAAAATAAAGAGTATAGGAAAAAACAATTACTCTGAAATAGTGTAGAAAATTAAACTATTTAGTACTAGCGCAGCCTAACATTTTTCAGGAATTTTTAAAGAATTCTGTCGGTGTTTTAAATATATCATTCACATAGCAACGTGTGATGTAAAGCCACTATACAAACATATAAATTCTAGCTATAGCTTAATCAGTTAAGTGAAAAAATTTTGTAATAAAACCATGCACGATTGCACCTAGGCCACAAAATTATTTTAGCGACCTCGAGATTATATTGCTTCCGTTGCAAGCGATCTATGCGATAAACTTTCCCTCGGTACGCTCAAAAACAATTTCGCGGCCTTGATATACAAATAACTATTTGAACGCTACCATGTAGTATATATTAATTAGCGTTAGATTCTTTACTGCTGCATGTATTTTAAAATAACGATTTCAATAAAACTTTTGAAAACAATACGTTAATCGTCCATTCGTAAACTATAGTTATAGCAGACACTTCTAAGGGTCATAAAATTTCGAATTTCATACTTTGAATACTTTGATATTATCACCAGTAACGTAACTAGCCTTTTGTTGGAGGGCGGAGGGGGCTGAACAGCCATTAATCATTTTCTAAATATAATTTTATTTTTAGCGTTTTTTGAACACCCTTCTTGGGATGGGCTAGAATATTTAGGGGGAGCGGTAGCCTTCTAAGTTCCCTACCCCCTAGCTACGCGCATGATAATCACTTAATGTATTGTTGAATAGTAGAATTTGGCTGCAGATATAGTTTTCTATTTATTGCGGGAAAATGTATAATAATGCCATTATCAAACTTATGCCATAAAAAAAGGATAAAGTAAATAACATTTTATTGGTATATAAAAGGATCTATGCACTGATTTATACCTTTTGGAAATCGTTTTTTAAAAAACTTTTCAACCTTAAACAATTACTTCATTTTACTTCTATTCCATCAGATAATATGTATTTCTAAAGAATAAGGTATCCTCTACATACCACAATTTGAAAATCCAACTTTTTTAAGCAAACATTCGGTATACTATTTGACTTTCAGGTTCCTTAACTTCTAATAACATTAGATACCAATTTTCAATCGGTTGAGATATTAACCGATGAAGTTTGGTACCGTTTATACTATGACCTATAAACAATTTATTTAATTTTTAGCATTCAGTAACTCATCAAAAGTGTTAAATCTTAAACTTTGGCACGATTTGTCAGTCGATCAAATAAAAATTTAAAAGAACTAGAACAAAGACTGTCAAATTATAGATCAAAGTTCAATTCCAAAAGTTTCAGTTTCTCAAAGTAAAAAAAGGCTACAAAAATCGGTCTGTAACAATTTCATAAACATTGAAAATTGCTAAACATTTTGTACTTTTGTTACATATTTCTAGGATTTTTCAAAGAATCAAAAATCAAATGATTTACTACGGTATGTTCCACAAATATTTTGATTGTAACTCAAAATCATTATACTCTTAAATAAAACAAAGGAGTGATAGTTACTTGTTGAACACAACTGAAAAAAATATTTTCTCATTCACTGAATGAAAGTCGAGCCGGCCCGAAATTGCGGGCCGGGCCGTCAGTTTTCATTTCGGGTCGGGCCCCGGGCCGGGCCGGTCACTTTTCTGCGTCGGGCCCAAGTCCATCCCTAATTTGAACTGCCTAGAATAAATGTTTTTTGTTCTGGTAATACAATTAGTATGTAAACTAACCAGTCACTATATGCCCTGGTTAAGTTTGTTATAAATTAGGTTATGTGATCTTGTTGTGCTTTGGTCTCTTTGCAGTGTTTCTGTTGTGATAAATGGATAAATTTACATAAAACATGGACCACAGACAAAAATTTAAAGAATTCGTGGAACAACTGTATAAAAACAAAGCTAGAAACTTAAAACTGTGTACTGAAACGGAATATAAAAGTCTTGTGGATAGGTTAATGATCTTGCGGGCTAAGGGACCTTCTAGTGAAAACAAAAGTATTTATTACCTTATTAAAGATTATGAACTGCAGCGAGTAAATACAGGTCATATACTGCTAAGTAAACAAACGGGCAAAATAATACTTCATATAAATGAACTGTATGATATTATAAAAGCATCTCATCAGGCAACAGAACATGACAGAAGAAAAGTTACCATGAAATTAATTAATGAAAAATACGGCAACATAACTCAGGAAATTGTGGCTTTATTTATTGACGGATGTAAAATTTGTCAACTATAAAGAAATAAACTTAGAAAAGGAATTGTGGTCAAACCTATTATTTCAAATAGCTTGCATTCAAGATGCCAGGTAGCTTTAATTGATCTGCAAACACGTTATAAGATTTTAAATTTATTTTCTTATACTAAGATCATTTAACTAAATATATCCTTTTACGTCCACTGAAAACAAAAACAGCTAGAGAAGCAGCTCACAATCTTCTCGATGTCTTCACAGACTTGGGAAGTCCATGTATATTACGGAGTGATAATGACAGAGAATTTGCCAACCAGGTGAGTTAACCATAAATTATTAAAAAAAATTGTAAACTACTGCTGTTGTATGTTTAATAATTTAGGTTATCGAAGAATTAGTCCAAGTATGGCCACAATGTCGAATAGTGCATGGGAAACCACTGCATTCCCAGTTTCAACGTTCAGTAGAGAGGGCGAATCAGGACAGAGAATAAACTTGCATCGTGGATGAAAGACAACGATTCAACAAAGTGGAGCTAAGGTCTGTAGTGTGTGCAGTTCTCTAAAAATCGGTAGGTCCTGTTACGTTATTTCGTGGCAGCCACGTTAGGCGCCAAATTTATGCTACGTTGACTCGTAGCCGTGCGTAACACAAAGATATCAAGGAATGCCCGGGCTCAATCGGAGATTAGGGGGGGTTGTAGAAAGCAGACTGACATATGATGAATGCGGCGGTAAGGAGTTAGTGACAATACCTGCAAGAAAATTAGTTAAGCAAACCTGAAAAAAAGAAATAAGCATAGCAGCAATGGAAAGTCTAAGTTATTCAGTACTTTGTAGAATGTAAATAAAACTGTTTAGATAAACTATATAATATAATCACGATAAAAGCATTACAAAATTTTTTAACACAAAGTGAGGTAATATTGGGGAGTAGCAGAAACGTTTCCTCACACACCAATTAAACATAAATCAGACAAAATGTTAACAAAAGATAAAGAGATAAGACACAATTGATATGAGTCATCTAGTATTGTTGATTCTTCTCTTTGTTTTTTTTTGTTTTGTTATTATAGCATGCAAGTCTATTGTAAAAGGTATCGGAACGACAAAGATATTGCAAAACAACGTATAGATATTTAAAGTCATATCAAGTAGGAAATAGTTCAACTTACATAAAGTCCTTCAGTAACGCTTCCTTGCAATTGAAGTGTGGGATTCACGATGTCCTGCACTAACGAAGCACTTCACCTTGACTGTGAGGGTGTTGATGGAATTTCTTACACTTTACACTAATCACACCTACGTATTTCACTGGGGTTAGCAGCAGACATTATCAGGCTGATGGAACTATGTAGCATTGATAAATTTATTGTTAATTCTATTTCCTGAGACAATAATGTCGAAATATTTTGTAACACAAATCGAAAAAAAAATGGTAATAAAAATTTAGAATCACGGGCTTTCAAGGCACGATGTAATGCATTAAACTAACAGTAACGTGAGGTGTTTTATTTGCTACCTATGGTAACAAAGAAAAATCTAATGCTTTTGAAACACTCAAGCTTAAAACTGTGTTTGGATAATCCAAAGTATGCACTACTCTGATAAAAAAAGGGACCACGAAAACTAGATCGCACACACAGTTCAAATATAAAAAGACAAATCAACTAAAACAACACAATCAATAAAGCACGTGCAAACACTAAGCAAGTCCGTCAAATGCTCCGCACAACACGCGTGCAGGTCGAGTCCAACAAGTTCTACGACTTTTATTTCCAACAGAAAATCAACAAAAAAAACAATTAGTAAAGCAACGCGTATGACTAAAACCGTCCGTCGATTTTCCGTAAAACACGTGCGGTCGAGTAAACACGTTCGCCTATAAAACATACTATTTCAATCGGAATTAGCACTACACTCCAGTTAATATACAACTTTTATTTCACAAGAAAAACAACTAAAACCGTGTCGTGCTTATTCATGAACAATTCGAAAATTGATCCCGCATTAATTCTCACTATTTACAAAGCAATAAGGAAACAGCATTTTCAACGTAGTTAATATATAGCAACAAAGCACAAACTACAACTCCTCATCTGTTTATATCGACTCGTTGCTATTACAACCGCTTATCGACCTATTATCTAGACTTGTATATCCACATAAGGAACAAAATTTATACGAGCGGCAAGCCAAGAACGATGCAATTTATAATTAATTACAAGCGGTTTATAATTTTCAATAAGTTGGAAAGTAATTTACGAATAATTCTATTTAAAATTCGTTCCTTGTAATTTATTTATTAATTGAAAATCAAACTTCAATTTATCTATCTTTAAATTACTACACACGAGTTAAATTGCATACCATTCTGCATTATTCTGAAGTATTTACTTTATACAAACAGCGATCCCAAAGAAACGATGTATTTTTAAGTACGCTAACAGAAAGGGAGCGTAAAAAGGTTAAGATATAAAAATGCCCGTTACAGATTACCCCCTAGCAAAATAAAGACGTCGGGGCGAAAGAAAGAAAAAAAAACGACAGACAAGGAACCAAACAAAAAAAAATTATCCGGTTCGAAGGACCAATACCAGTATAAGAAAGGGACATTTTTCTAAAAGAAGACAAAGTCATCTATCGTAACCAACAACGACAGAACAGGTAAAGAAAGCATCAAGTAGACACCCAATGAGGATTAAAGGTCTTAGCTACTGTCAAAAACGTCAAAAGACGGATGTCCCCAAAAGGGACATTTCTGTTCTCCACCTCAAAGAAAAGTTTGGCTTCCCGCGGAGAAACCAAGAGGAAAGAAAAAAAACGAGGAAGAAAACTCGTAGCAAACCAACTAGACGACACAACTGTCAACCTCAAGTGTGCAGCAAAGAAAGAACCAAGACAAAGTAAAAGACAAAGGCAAGCTAGTACACAATCTAGAATACTTCCAACTGAGGTAACACAGATTCGTATGAAACGATTACTCAAGCAAAGTATGGCTAACAGACCTACAAAAGCGACCAAGTCGAAATACCTAAAGGCAAAGAAAATAGATCTGAAGCCTACCTTAAGGAATGGATGTAGAAAGCGACTATAATAGTCAAATAGTGAACAAATGGTAGAACTAGCCAGAAGAAAAAGGTCACGGGATGGGCTAGCTACAAAATATAAATAGGAATACGAAATGGGCGCCAGTGTTTTCGGACACAAGCTTATCAGAGAAAACACAAGACCAATAAGCCAAAAAAATTTTCAAGTCATTAGGGATAGCGACACGTAGGGGTCAAAATAGAATCGGCCGTAGGGAGCCCTTTTGGATCCGGAGGCTCAGGATCAATGTCTGGAGGGTCTAAAGTTTTATCGGGTTTGAGGTCCTTAATATGCCAAGTACCCAGATTGTTACCAGAATCATCCACTAAGGTATAGGTCCAAGGAGAAAGTTTAGTTCTAATAGTAAAGGGACCCACATATTTGGGAGCAAGTTTAGCATTGAAGTAGCGAGTAGCATCCGAAAGAACATAATTGCATTTCTACACGCGATCGCCAGGAGATAAAGTTAAGGGACGACGAAGATCGTAGTGTTTAACATTTTTCTTGTATGCCAAGGAAAGACGTTTCGAAATTTCTTCACGAAGTGACTCCAATTTGACTAAGTCAGTAGGAGGAATAGGACGTTCGGGATCCATAAGAACATCATCAGGATCAAGAGGTTTTCCAAAATGATCGCCGTAGAGAACATGTTTACGACCATATAGAGCAAAATACGGGGAGTAACCATGTTTAAGCGTTCGAATAGCACAACCAATTTTTGCTAAATTAACGTCCCACCGACGTTGATTATCAGAAACGTAAGAAGAAATCATAGTTTTCAGGACTCTATTAATACGTTCGGCCGGATTCGTCTGAGGGTGATAGCGAGCATTAAACAGAATTTTTGTTCGATAAGAATCACAGAGTTTAATGAAAATATTACTACGAAATTGTACACCATTGTCCGCAATTAGATACTGAGGAGTACCATACACCAGGAAAATATATTCCTCAATGGTTCGAGCAACAGCAGCGGCCGTAGACGCACGTAAAGGAAAGAAACAAGCATATTTTGTAAAACAATCGGCAACAACTAAAATGAAAGAATTACCTTTAGAGGATCTAGGAAGAGGTCCGACAATATCAGTACATAGGACTTGCCAAGGACGAGTGGCAGTAGCACGGGGAGACATAAAGCCAGGAGGTTTCTTTTGTTCGACTTTGTGTGCAGAGCAAATTTTACAACGACGGACGTATCGAGCAACAGCCGCTCTAAGTTTAGGCCAATAGTAACGCATGGAAATTTTAGAGACAGTTTTGTGGACACCAGGGTGACCTGAAGTAGGTAGATCAAGATTTTCGAATAGAACCCTATTTTGTTGTTCGCTGGGAACTACTAACTTCCAATCGTCTTGAGGAGGTTGGAGCAAAGACTGTTTAGAATATACATGCTTATATAGTAATTCGTTTTCCACATGCCAGTTACTGTATAGTTTAGGATTGGAATTAACACGAGTCCGTAGCTTAAGATACCAAGGATCCAAAATTGGCAGAGTAATAGAAAATTTAGGAAAGTCATCAATTAAGTCAATTTTAGGTACTGAGCGAGATAAGGCATTGGGAACGATGTTTTCTTTACCTTTACGATGTACGATGGTGAAGTTATATTGTTGAAGTCGTACAGACCAACGAGCTAAACGACCGTTGGGGCTTTGTAGATTATTCAGCCAGATAAGCGAGTGGTGATCGGTGATCACAGTAAAGTGAGAACCCTCGATATAGGGACGAAATTTCTCAATTGCCCAAATAACACCAAGACATTCTTTTTCGGTGGCGCTATAGTTGCGTTCCGCCTTTTTAAGAGAACAGCTAATGTAGCTAATGACTTTTTCGTCATCACCCTGTTGTTGAGTCAGCACCGCACCCAAACCAAAATCAGAGGCATCAGTCTGTATAGTAAAGGGCAAAGAGAAATCAGGACAACTCATCACTGGAGTCGTTACCAAGTGTTCTTTCAGTAGCTTAAACGCCTGCTGACATTCTGAAGACCAATTAAATTTAGAATTTTTCTTAGTCAAAGCAGTAATCGGAGCAGTAAGAGTAGAAAAATTTGGGATAAAGCGACGATACCACGAGCACATACCAACTATGCGTCGTACTTCAGTTACAGTAGTAGGAGGAGGAAGATTAAGAATGGCCGAAACTTTTTCT
Organism: Platerodrilus igneus; assembly: GCA_036346225.1. NCBI lineage: Eukaryota > Metazoa > Arthropoda > Insecta > Coleoptera > Lycidae > Platerodrilus > Platerodrilus igneus. The sequence continues at coordinate 6,976,231 of JARFIW010000131.1, read as the reverse complement.
GGGTCGACCTGGAGTCCCTACATAGAAGTATAAAAAAAATTGTCATTAAGTTTATTTTGTAAATTATAGATGCTTTCACACCGGAATTGAAAGAAGTCCATATGAAGCTCTATTTGGCGTCCCTTGTAGAGATGGTTTAATTAAACAGTTTGCCTATTTCTTCGGGCAAAATAGATACGCTAAAGAGCGAGGAAGAATTAGAAATGCTGCTAAAAAGTTTATACGATGGGGATGGGGATGTTCTTCGCCAAGAATCTACCGAAGCAAATGCAATTTGTGAAGTAAAAGAAAGCGAAGTTGTTACGTTCATTTTCGTCGTCTCATTGGTTTTTTCATCTCAATCAATTCCGTTCCACTTATAAATCCTTCAGTGAATAACAATACGCTGTTTAATAATTTTCACCTAAAACCCCTTTTTTCTGCTAAAAACGAAATTTTAATAGTTTACATCCTGTAAAATTTCCTTTGCTAATCATAAGTCCGCTGTACGATAAATTTTGTTACATAAACTATGTTGCTATTTTTCAAATCTATTTGCTTTAGAACGAAAGTTATGCGATAATGAAATAATTCGTATCATGTCGTTAGGTAACCTTCAATTTGTTAGATATTACGACCACGTAGAATGGGTTTTCTCTGTTGTACCAAAGTAACTTGTTGGAAATAAGGTCGCGCTCTATCCGATAAAGCTGCTTCTTACTTCACTCGGGTTTTCCAGTGTACCCGCTCGTTGACAACGAAATTAATATTCATTTTGGCTCTTGACTCTGAACACGAAAACAGTTAATAGATTGTTGTTTGTTCCCGTTTTGTTTTGCGCTGTAGAAATTTCGCGCACGCATTGTGTGAAAAGTATCGAGGGTTTTTATAAAAACATATTAATCGACGACATTAAATTAATTGCTTTTTATTAATTATTCTAGCTTTCGTTCGGGGGCCTTAAAGTCCCGTGAAATGGTCTTCTCCTGATTGTGATGGGAGGCCAAATTGTTTTTCTTTTGTTTGGGTGTAGGCCCACCTGTTCGTTGCTTGGCGTGGACCATTGGAGTTACGATGGCAACTACGCTACTATGCTGACTTCCTCCCCCGACGGTTGGTAAGATAAATAGCCCGGCGAGAGAGGTATGTGACCCGTTTCATTTTTTTTTATATGTCGAAGATTTTTATTTCACCGCTGCCTACGCTAAAGCCGCTGTGTATATTCCTTTAATGCTTAATACAACGTGGTCTACCTGTAACACGTTAGATTAATTTTGACTACACCGTAAACCTGCCTTTAATGTTTTAACTTAATTCGTGCTATGAAGTAAACCTATATTTAAACTTTAAAATTTAACACCTGTACTAACTGGACAACCTAAATTTACATTTGATATTTTTAAATATAACATACTTGCTATTGACAAATGCTAAGCATTGCTTTTCCTTTTCCTTTTCTTACGTGTTAACTGCGAAATGCGCAGCGTTGCGGTATATCACAGAACTGCTTGTTATGTTTAGGTGATGATTTATATTTTCACTGTAAAAATAGAAATAATATAGAAAACATACGACTCCAATGCCAAGAAACTCAAAAAAGGCAAGCAGAAAAGATGCTATAGGTATCAAGTTAGAAATTTAAACCTGGTACTGTTGGTATGACGGATCGTGTACCCATTCCAGATGTCGACAGAAGTCATTCTGAACATAAAAACATCTTAACTATAATCATGAGTGTTGAAGATAATTTTTATCGTCTTGGAACTGTACATGGTATATTGAAACAATTATTTTCGCGTAATCAGTTTGAAATATGCAAACAAAACTTTCTATCACTGTCTGATATTAAAGGGGACACGGAAATAACTATTAGAAGTGCTATTGGAAAATATTCTGTGTCGGGCACCACTCAAGGGTATCGATGGTCAGATTCTAAAACCACGTAAGTGTGAATTTAGGGTGAAATCGCATTTAAGTGGTTTCATAATATATAGCAGGTTCTTTATCGTCCATTAAAACCATGTAAGTCTATTCCTATACATAATTATGGTACTAATGTACTTTAAAACCTCATCAAATTTAACTTCAACACTGAGATCTAAAAACTCTTAAGTTAGATTTACGTGGTTTTACAAAATATTTCATGGGATACATCAAGAACTAAAACCTTGTAACTTGAACATGATAGGTTTTAACAGGAAAAGTCTATTGATAAATGAAGGGTGGAAGTGGAGGTGCATGGTTTGTGTTATTAGCAGCAGAATTTACAGGATCTAACTTGCATTTCTTTGTGAACTTTTGTTTGAAGAAGGCAATGCCGTTTTTATTGAAACATTTAAAAGAAGTTTCAGATGTGTGTAGGAATTCTTGTATATTAAAAACAATTCAATTTAACTATGTTTAAAAGTTGCGGAAGTAAGATTCTATATTTGGCGCTAAACAAAATAAAGGATAATGAGCATAGTTTTTCATTGCTGGTTTTAAATTACAATGTAAGGTAGTTATAAATTTAATTAGAGTATTGTTTATAATATTTTTAGAAAAGACTGACGAGGTCAATAATCAAAATGAAGTTCAATTTGCATCAGTGCCATCAGCAAACGAGCAGGAGGTAGTTTATTCATACACGCCAGAAAATATAGAGTATTCTGAAATAACTCCAGTTCCTGCAATTGCAGAAAATTTACCTGATCCAATAACAGCTAGAATATCAACAATAGAAGCAGTTCATCCCTCACTTTATTTAAATGCCCCTTATAATTAGTTCCTCTATTTTTTACAATTTATGTTCAAATTCAACGTATGCATAGATAGCTAAAGCCACGATATTAATTTTTTTCAGGAGAAATTTCACTTGAAAATACTCAAAGTGTTGTGCAGTTTGTAACGATGCCCTCAAAAGAAAATAATGATTATTTATTTCACTTAGAGGAACTGGAGAACAGAGAATGATTAGAACTTATGCCCGCTTCCACTTCGGATTGGCAGTTCCATCTGTAGGTTAGTTAAATAAATTTAATATTATGATAGAAAAAATCCCGTAAGACGGATTCTAACCTTGCATTTTCTCAAAAATGTTTAATCATCTGTAATTTAACAGTTTTGATTTCAGATTTTGATGAAGAATATTATGATAGTAGTGGCTCTGAAGACCTACCATCTGAATATGTGCCCGTTGAACATAATTCTAAAGAGAACAGGGAAGATATAAAAATATCCAATATCTTAACTAACGACAAAGTCACAGTTTCTAATTCTAAATCAAAAAAGAACAGAAAAGGGCATGCTACACCCTCTAAGTGGACTGTCAATGTTAATAAAAGCAACAGAGAACACGGTTTAAATTATTTTGGCACAAAAAAAAATGGAGAAAGTAAGTGGACGTATTCAAACGAAAAACCAGCAAGATATCTTAAGCAGCCATGTAACTGCTCCTTAAGTAAAAAAGCATCTAAAATCAAGTGTTTGACAATCATATAGACAGAGAGATTAAACATTTTTAATCAGTTTTGGAAATTATAATGGAAAGAAAAAAAAATTTGTGCAAGATCTAATTGTTGTCAGGGTTGCAAAAGATACTAAAAACAGAAAACAAGAAGATTTTTCTAGAAGGCTACAATCCTTACTCTTCTATTTGAAAAAGCAAAATTGCGGAGAACCAATTTGCGTGTGCAAAAAAATGTTCTTAAACACTCTCGGCATAAACGAATGGTTTGCTGTAAACTGCTTAAAAACCACTAATACGAAGCATGCTATACTCAGTACAGTTAAAAATAAGCGGGTTCTAGACGCAAAAAAGAAAAGAGAATTTGCAAAAGAATTTCTAGAAACGCTTCCAAAGGTTGAATCGCATTATTGCAGGAAGGATACTAGTAAATTGTACTTAGAACCTATTTGGATATCTAAAGCAGGTGTTTATAGAGCCTATGTTGAACGTTTCGCAAATAAAAGTGTTTCTCTTTTAAAAACAGACACGTTTTATGATGTAATGAAGGAAATTAATATTGGGTTATACCAACTAAAAAAAGATCAATGCGATACATGTGTTAGTTTTAAAGTGGGAGGTGTTTCAGAAGAGTATTACAAAATCCATCAGGAAAAGAAAGTCCAAGCAAGAAATAAAAAATCCTTTGACAAAAGTAGTAGCAAATTAGTGTATACAATGGACCTACAAGCAGTTTTATTAATCCCCACGTTTAAAAGCATCTGCTCTATATTACAAAACTAAACTGGTAGTGCATAACATGAAATTTTTAAATTTAGACACCAAGGATGGTTATTGCTTTCTTTGGGATGAAACAGAAGGAGGTATTACAGGAAACGAGTTTGTAACATTATCTTGTAATGTTAACGATTAAACAAATTAATTAATTAAAAATTCAGTAACTTGAATAAAGTATAGACAAAAATTCCCACAATAAATTACTTTACATTCAGTCAGGCTCCCTTGTAATAAAAGACCACATTTATACCGATAGCTTCAGGCTACTAAATTCCAGCGGCAGGTCATCATTTAAAGCTCTAGACCATCGTAAGTCAAATACAATAAACTTCTTAAAAGGTTAGGTCGGTAAGAGACTAACAAATCCGATTAAATTAAAATGTAATAGTACCTTTTTAGCGTAAATAAAGAAAACCAATTTCAGTTTGAAAAGCTTAATACTTTCGTTGATTTACAGCGGATTATAGGAAACAAAACATTATAATAGCGGAAACTATTTCCAATTTGATTTGTTCAAATATTACAAGTAATTTTAAGTAGTCTGGAGACATCCATTGTATTTAAAATCCATTTCGGCTCAAGTAGGTTAGCCAGTCTTTGTTAATGGCAGACCACTGTCGCCAACAGGTGTGGTCCACAATCAAGTAATTACAATTCCGAGAAGATACAAACTATTTAAACCCTTGGGAAAGTGATTGCATCCGTGACCATCATCTAAAAAGGGGTTGGATTTGGTTTCTGAAATCTTGTTTTGTGGGAGGTTCAGTTCAGTCATTGGATAACAGAAAATGGCGTACGTAATTAGGGTAGGAATTTAGTCTATATAACTCAAGGCTTAGCCAAAAGACGGGGAGTTTTTCCAATGGGGCCGTACGTGGTCAAGAAGTAGAGAGAAACGTAGTTTGCGGGTAGCGTTTCTCCGGCAGGACAGACAGAATATTCCACTTCGTATCACGTTAGTAAAAAAAAATTGGAAAGAAGTGTTACTCTTCCAGTTTCGCGAGGGTTATGCCCATATGTCGCGGATTTATAGTGATGCAAGATAAATATTGAAAACTTGTAGGCGTGTGACGCACAAGTAAGCGATATTGTCAAAATTCTGCCGGGTTCGTGTGCAAGTCAATTTTTTTAAACATTACAAACAGAAGCAACAAGCGAGATTCTCTTCCCAAATTTAATAACTGCTCTACGTTGGAAAACAAACCCTCAAACAGTGGACAATTATTAGTAAGTAAGTTTTTATAGTTAAGTAGCATGACCAATTTTAGTTAGTTTGTTTGTTAGGACGTTTTGGCCATAAACCGTAGGATTAATTTAGTGTACGATTTATAATATAAGTTTCTTTCATATACAAGTGTTTGACAACTACTTATGTACTCAAAGTTTTCATAAATTCCATAGTCACCTATTCACTTAAATTTCTAAATCAATGAATGTAAGAGGTTTACGTTTATTGCTCTGTGAATTAAATAGTTTTGTTTGCCGTTGATTAAGTCAATAGTTTTTCTTATTTTTTTTTATAAGTAGTAAAAGTGAGGAATTGATTAAAAGAAACAATTGTCCTCCTTGGGATGACAAGTCTCTCAAGGTTTTGTACAAACATTTGGACATTCTCGACTTGTCTGGCGCCCTTGGCAATTGTCATTAAGCCACAATATTTTACGAAAGGTAAGTGCCACATTTTTGTAGTATATTATAAATTAATTTAACCCTTTTTTCAAAATTTCAACCCTCTATATGATCCACGACCTTCCGCTAGCTAGTGCCGGTGACCCCCTTTAATTTTTGTTTTACAGGCCGCCCCCATTTTATAATTTGACTGGAAAAGATACACTTAGTAGCTTTTCCGCCTGTAACAAAATTCTTGGCGCCCAACGTCCTTGGGATTGCTTATGTAAGATTCTTGACGCCCAACGTCTGTGGGATAACGTATGTAAGAAAATTCTTGACGCCCAACGTCTGTGGGATGACTTATGTAATAAAAGTCTTGACTCCCGACGTCTTTGGGTCTTGTTTTTTGAAGAATTAGAATTTTTTGTTATTTGCTTATTTCATTATCAATTTTATATAAACTGCAACCTTTCAAAAATATATGTGGCATTTGAAAAAGGAAGAAAGAAAAGTTCAAGTGTGAAATAATTATAAAGAAATTTTTTTGAGATATATTATTTTTTACTTTTTAAAGAGAATTTTATGATAACATTGTACACATTCTTTAATTCAAAGATGGAATTTACATACAGTGTTGATAGGTTATTAAAAGATGAACTAATTTATGAAATAACTGTACGAGGAATAAACACGGAAAATATGACAGTAACTGATTTAAGAAAAACCTTACGAAAAGCGATTAGTATAGAAACTGAACCAGATGAAGATTTTGACTACCCATTTGACTTTACAGAAGATGTGACAGTTGTAAAAAATGTTTTAACGCTTTTACATGAACAAATTTCAGATTTAAATGTTTTAAATTATGACAGTAATAAAGTAAGAATAGAAACAAAATTTGCATATTGTTATTCTAGACTTTCCAGAAGTTTACCAGATGACGATAATGACGAAACAATTAGGAATAATTTACAATTAGAGTTAGGACATTTAATTGAATCTTTTCGTAAAGTAGGAAATGACATTTTAAAAACAAAAAGACAAATTGCTTCCAAAGAGGATAAATCAATTTTAGATGAACTAGAACGAAGGGAAACATCAGAAATATTTGACATAAATAACGTAGACTTGATCGAATTTGACAAAAAACTAGACTTAGCATCATCTACAACAAAACAAGAAAAAATTAGGGTCTTAGACGAGCACACGCAAAATATAAATAGATCTTTTCAAAATAATAATCAAAATTTATCTCATAATAGTTCTGTAGTTTATAAGGTTACTCCAGTTGCAAAATGGGGAATAACATTTAATGGCAATACTTCGGTAAACGCATTTTTAGAACGGGTCGAAGAATTAAAATTTGCTAGAAATATGTCAGACTCTCAACTTTTTGCAGAAGCATGTGATCTTTTTGCACATAAAGCACTAATATGGTATCGTGCAAATAAATGTTTAATAAATAATTGGACCGAACTAAAAGAGGCATTAAAAGACGAATTTTTACCGCCCGATTATGATGAACAATTAATGACCGAAATTAAAGCGAGAACGCAAGGAGAAAACGAAAGTATAGGACTTTACGCAGCAGTAGTGACAAATATGTTTGCTAGATTATCAGAACCGCTCACTTTGACAAAACAACTTAAAATATTACGAAAAAATATGTTACCTTTTTACCAGTCACAATTGAGTTTAGTCGAAATAACTTCCATACGAGAACTAATAAAGTTAGGAAAAAAATTGGAGGAACATAAAATATCAATTGAAAACTTTATCCCACCAACTCGAAAAACGAATACTTTAGAAACTGACTTAGCGTACACAGACGTTAACGTTTCACAGAGTAGGTCTTCCAATAGAAACCAGATTTCAGCAATGCAAAATGTTAGTTCAAACAATTATATAAAAAAACGTGCACCCACGTGTTGGAATTGTCACCAGTTAGGACATTTTCAGATCGATTGTAGACAGATAAGACGAACGAATTATTGTTATAAATGTGGCACTGACAATGTTACGTTGAACCGTTGTCCGCGTTGTCAAAAATATAGAAATAATTTAAACTAAAAGAAGGGGCATTAGATAGTCGTATAGTGTCCCGCACATTTTATAATTCGACGAAACATGTTCAAAATATGATTTATGATAAGGAAGAAAAATTAAAAAAAAAATAAGGTTATGTTAGATTATGTACTAGAACAGTCTAAAAATGACGAACGTCCTTATGTAAGTGTAGATATTTTAGGAACAGAGATTTTAGCTTTATTAGATTCAGGAGCAACAAATACAATTTTAGGAGAAAACACTTGGGAATTTTTATCAAAATTAGGTTTAAAATTAAAAAGGAAAGAAGAAGAATGTCAATTGGCGAATGGTAAAATTTTAAAAGTTTTGGGAACAGTTACGTTGCCCATTAAATTAAAACAACGTTTAGTGGTGTTAGACGTTTTGATAGTACCAGATGTTCAGCATACTTTAGTTTTAGGAATAGATTTTTGGAAAAATATAGGAATAATACCAGACATTTTTAAAGGCGAATACACCTTTGCAAAATTAGATACTATTGAAAAGAAAGAACCGATTTTACATTCGACATTAGATTTAACTGTAGCACAAAGAAAACTGTTAGATACCAGTATTGAAAAATATTTTTTTGATTTACCTGAACTAGGCCGTACCGATTTAGTATATCATAAAATTAAAGTTAATAGCGAACCAATTAAGCAAAGGTATTATCCAGTTTCACCTACAATGCAAAAACATATAGATAATGAGTTAGATAAATTGTTACAATTAGGTGTAGTTCAAAAAAGCAACAGTTCATGGTCAAATCCAATTCTTTTAGTGAAGAAAAAAGACAATTCTTATTGTTTTGTAGTAGATTTCAGAAAATTAAACAAGGTAACAGAAAAGGACGCGTATCCAATTCCGTACGTCTCCTCCATATTAGATAAATTGCGCGACGCGAAATTTATTACAACTTTAGACATTAAATCCGCTTATTTTCAAATTCCACTAGATAAAGATTCTTATAAATATACAGCTTTCACTATACCTAATCGAGGGTTATTTGAATTTACACGTTTACCTATGGGTCTCTCAAATGCACCCAGTACATGGTCTAGATTGATAGATAAAGTGTTAGGTCCAGAATTAGAACCTTTCGTATTTTGCTACCTAGATGACGTCATAATTTTGACAAACTCTTTTGACAAACACCTAGAAATATTACAGGAAGTTTTTAACAGATTTTCACGTGCAGGACTGACTTTAAGTAAGGAAAAATGTCACTTTTGTAAGAGTGAACTAAAATATTTAGGTTATGTAATTGGGCAAGAAAGGGGGTATTGCTTCACAAATAGGATTGGAAGTCGACTCTTTCTGATATTGATTTAGGGTTTAGTTTATTAACAATAATTAGCTTAGTAAAAGAAAACACTTCGATTGGACATGTATGTAGAATAAAAACAAGCGTGCTCGATTAACGTATGTACATTTACTTCATTTATTAGTTTAATTAGAATAGTACAATGGCCGCGCAAAGCGAGGCATTTAAAACACTAGAAACAATTACATATTCATTTAGAATGATTGCTCATAGGGAGCAATGCGAATAGTAATATTGCGCGACCGCTCTTGACCGCATTTTATACAGAACTGTTCACATTAACGAACGACGTTATCCCTATGAGGTCTAGTCCAATTAAAGGTGGGGTGCGTTGCGATATTCCTAGATTCTAACCGCTTGAACGGTTTAACCCAGGTGAAGATAGATTTGTAGATTCGTAGAAGCGGCATAAAATCCTAACAGTAATAAATGAAAACGGTCTCTTAGTAGATCCAGATAAAGTAAAAGCTATTTTAGAAATAGCAACACCAAAAACCGTAAAAGAAGTAAGACGAATAATCGGAATGGTTTCTTGGTATCGTCGATTTATCGAGGGATATAGTACCATTATAGCGCCATTGACCGCATTGTTGAGGAAAAGTAGAAAATTTGTTTGGGAAGAGTGTTGCAAAACAGCCTTTTCCACTATAAAAATTGTCTAATTTCAGCACCAATTTTAACTTGTCCAAATTACGAATACGAATTTACAATCCAGTGTGACGCATCAGATTATGGAATTTCGGGTGTGTTGACGCAGAGTATAGATGGAAACGAACAAGTAATATGTTATATTTCAAGATCTCTAACTCAAAATGAAAGAAAATTTACCGTAACAGAAAAGGAGTGTCTGGCAGTTCTATTCAGTATAGAAAAGTTACGTCCATATATAGAAGGAACACATTTTACCGTCATAACAGATCATCATTCTTTAATTTGGTTAAACAATTTACAAAATCCAAATAGTCGACAGTGTAGATGGGTCATCAAATTACAACAATACGACTTTGAAATAATTCATAGAAAAGGCAAAGATAATGTAGTCCCAGATGCATTATCAAGGGCTGTACCAATAATTGAAACTTTACAAATTAAAAATGACAACAACAACTCTGAAAATTCTATGCTAATAATACCAGACACAAAAATTGTAACGAAAATACTAAAAATAATAAAGAAGAAATTCACAAATCAAATACTCAGTATGATAATTGGTGTAAAAAGATGATTAATAATGTTGAAAAATATCCAATAAAATATAATCGTTAGAAAGTAATAGACCACAAATTATTTAAACATGTTAAACCAAAATTTCCAAATTTAACTAAAGAAACAGACAACTGGAAAGAAGTAATTCCAAAATCACAAAGGAAAGAAATTTTAAAACGTTTTCATGATGAACCGACGGCTGGTCATTTAGGAATTTTTAAAACTTATGAAAGGATATTTCAGAAATATTTTTGGCCGAAATTACGTGCAGAAGTAGCAAGATATATAAACCAATGTAAAATTTGTATTTCACACAAACCAGAACAAAAACTTCCAGCAGGAAAAATGTCAAGACATCCAATAATCTCAAAACCTTGGCAAATGATATCCATAGATTTAGTAGGTCCACTACCTAGGACTACAAAAGGACATACATGTATATTATCTGTAGTTGATACATTTACAAAATTTCCTTTACTTTTCCCGTTAAGACAAGCCACTGCATCGTCCGTAGTTCAAAAGATAGAAGAGTTTATAATTTTACTTTTTGGAGCACCACAATATGTTCTAGCAGATAACGGTGTACAATTTCGAAGTCATTTATTTAAAAATTTAATGAACAAATACAAATCAAAAATTATTTTTAATGCATATTATCATCCACCAGCAAATCCTGTTGAACGAGTCAACCGCGTTTTAAAGACGATGTTGGCATCTTATGAGTCAGATAATCAGAGAGTATGGGACAAGATATTACCCATGGTTTCGTGCGCTTTTTGTACCGCAGTTTATGAAGTAATAGGCATGTCACCATATTTCGCAAATTTCGGTAGAGAAATGGTAATAGATGGTTCCTCTTTTGGTGAAATAACTAATTCAGAAAACTTAACCGATGTTCAATTTTCAGAAAGAAAACAACTAATAGAGCGTATTCCAGAATTAAATAAAATATACCAGGAAATAACAAAAAAATTAGAAATAGCGTATAATAAATCAAAACATAACTATGACTTACGTAGACGAGAAGTAGTATTTTCAGTGGGAGATACCGTCTGGAAGAAAAATTTTGTACTCTCAGACGCATCAAAGTATTTCAATGCCAAATTAGCACCGAAATATGTAGGTCCTTTTACCATAACAGAAAAAGTTTCAACAAACACCTATGAGTTAGCCGACGAAACAGGTCAATCCAGAGGAGTTTGGCATGTTAAAGATTTAAAAGCAAATCCAATAGGATATGACGAATAAAAATAGTTATGAAAACCTAATATTAATAAAACTAACCTAATATTAATAATTAAGAAACTTGAAAACGACGCTTAGAATGTAAAAAAAAAAATATTTTTTTTATACAAAAACTTAGTTTTAAAAATACTAGTTAGGATAAGGATAAGGATAGAAAAGTATAAGTTAGTAAATAGGAATGAAAGAGTGAATCTCTTAACACAAGATTTTTGGAAAAAATCTCCTTTTGTAAGGGGAGTGTAACATTATCTTGTAATGTTAACGATTAAACAAATTAATTAATTAAAAATTCAGTAACTTGAATAAAGTATAGACAAAAATTCCCACAATAAATTACTTTACATTCAGTCAGGCTCCCTTGTAATAAAAGACCACATTTATACCGATAGCTTCAGGCTACTAAATTCCAGCAGAAGGTCATCATTTAAAGCTCTAGACCATCGTAAGTCAAATACAATAAACTTCTTAAAAGGTTAGGTCGAAGCGGAAACTATTTCCAATTTGATTTGTTCAAATATTACAAGTAATTTTAAGTAGTCTGGAGACATCCATTGTATTTAAAATCCATTTCGGCTCAAGTAGGTTAGCCAGTCTTTGTTAATGGCAGACCACTGTCGCCAACAGGTGTGGTCCACAATTAAGTAATTACAATTCCGAGAAGATACAAACTATTTAAACCCTTGGGAAAGTGATTGCATCCGTGACCATCATCTAAAAAGGGGTTGGATTTGGTTTCTGAAATCTTGTTTTGTGGGAGGTTCAGTTCAGTCATTGGATAACAGAAAATGGCGTACGTAATTAGGGTAGGAATTTAGTCTAGATAACTCAAGGCTTAGCCAAAAGACGGGGAGTTTTTCCAATGGGGCCGTACGTGGTCAAGAAGTAGAGAGAAACGTAGTTTGCGGGTAGCGTTTCTCCGGCAGGACAGACAGAATATTCCACTTCGTATCACGTTAGTAAAAAAAATTGGAAAGAAGTGTTACTCTTTCAGTTTCGCGAGGGTTATGCCCATATGTCGCGGATTTATAGTGATGCAAGATAAATATTGAAAACTTGTAGGCGTGTGACGCACAAGTAAGCGATATTGTCAAAATTCTGCCGGGTTCGTGTGCCAGTCAATTTTTTTAAACATTACAAACAGAAGCAACAAGCGAGATTCTCTTCCCAAATTTAATAACTGCTCTACGTTGGAAAACAAACCCTCAAACAGTGGACAATTATTAGTAAGTAAGTTTTTATAGTTAAGTAGCATGACCAATTTTAGTTAATTTGTTTGTTAGGACGTTTTGGCCATAAACCGTAGGATTAATTTAGTGTACGATTTATAATATAAGTTTCTTTCATATACAAGTGTTTGACAACTACTTATGTACTCAAAGTTTTCATAAATTCCATAGGCACCTATTCACTAAAATTTCTAAATCAATGAATGTAAGAGGTTTACGTTTATTGCTCTGTGAATTAAATAGTTTTGTTTGCCGTTGATTAAGTCAATAGTTTTTCTTATTTTTTTATAAGTAGTAAAAGTGAGGAATTGATTAAAAGAAACAATTGTCCTCCTTGGGATGACAAGTCTCTCAAGGTTTTGTACAAACATTTGGACATTCTCGACTTGTCTGGCGCCCTTGGCAATTGCCATTAAGCCACAATATTTTACGAAAGGTAAGTGCCACATTTTTGTAGTATATTATAAATTAATTTAACCCTTTTTTCAAAATTTCAACCCTCTATATGATCCACGACCTTCCGCTAGCTAGTGCCGGTGACCCCCTTTAATTTTTGTTTTAAAGGCCGCCCCCATTTTATAATTTGACTGGAAAAGATACACTTAGTAGCTTTTCCTCCTGTAACAAGTTTGCATCTATAATTGCATATTTTATAGCTACTAACGTTTCCTTTTCACCTAATGATGAAGTAATCTTGTGGACCGACGGTTGCACATACCAAAATCAAAACGTTTCGGTTTCAAATGCTTTGCTTAAAACTGCAATCGAGAATAAAATAACACTAACGCAAAAGTATTTAGAAAAGGGGCACACTCAAATGGAGTGTGACTCAATGCATGCTGCCATTGAAAAAAGACTTCGTAATCAAGACATCTGTTCACTTGGAGGATACGTTGATGCATGTAAGCATGCACGTGTGAAACCTAAACCATATCAAGTTGAATACCTTGATTATCATTTTTTTAAAGAGTATGTCAACTATGATCCTTACAAATCTATACGACCAGGACATAAGAAAGGTGATCCTATTGTTTCCGATATTCGAGTATTAAGTCATTGTCCAGACTATTCCTTAAAATACAAATTGAAATTCGCCGATCCTTATCGTGAGATTCCACAAAAAAAAACAAAACTTTCAAATGTATTACAACAATTTCATGAAACAAAAATAAAAATAAAGAAAGAAAAATTTAAAGATTTGCAGGATCTAAAAAAGTATTGCCCAAGGAGTATCGCCACTTTTATGATAATCTACCTCATTCTTAAATTTGTAATTTGTTGTAATTTACTAGTTATTATTATGTACTTTTATATCCCATTTGTAATTTTGTATGAAATGCCAATAAAAATAGATTTTTTAATCAAAATATTAATAATTATTTAATGATAAGCTATAAAACCCCTTAATTTTGGACATCTAAACAAAATAAAAACTCGTAAGTCTATTTTTATATTGAAATATAATCAGCAAAACGTTAAAACTATTTAAAATTTTGATACTGTACGTTGTTTCTAGTTGTATACTATCACTAGGTAAAAATTGAAAACAAAATGCTAAGATTTAAACATTTTATGTAGTTTTTTCAATCTCCTGTAAAATTACCCTAAATAGACATGCGTGGTTTTAGAATCTGTCCATCGATATGTACGTTGCCAATGTAAAAAACACTGTGTGAACAAAAAATGTAAATTTATTTCTATAGGGTACATATGCAATAGTAAATGCCACAATAGCAACTCATGTTGCAATAAGTAAATTACAGCTTACGTTATATAAGTTATTGATTTAGTTTTTTTTTATACGTTATATTTACATTCATTTACATTTATAATGTTTGTATGTTTTGGGTACATGTTTGTACGATACTTTCTTTCTTGTGTCAAATAAAATATAATAAACAGTAGAGCTCACATTTTGCAATAGTATTCAACTAATTAGGGGAAACATACTAATCAGATCATTGATTATTTTGTATTACCAGAAAGAAAATTTTTATTCTAGGCAGTAAAAATTGAATAGTTTTTAAACTAACCAAAGAAGATTGGCTATTTTATCGACTTTCAACATAGTAAGTATACTAACCGTCTGTCTTGGTAGGTTTCTAAACAAACCAGGCACTATGCAGACTACTGAGATTTAATG
The DNA here is from genome assembly GCA_036346225.1 of Platerodrilus igneus. Classification (NCBI taxonomy): domain Eukaryota; kingdom Metazoa; phylum Arthropoda; class Insecta; order Coleoptera; family Lycidae; genus Platerodrilus; species Platerodrilus igneus. The sequence goes on along the minus strand of JARFIW010000131.1, from coordinate 6,961,208 downwards.
GCCAATTTAACAGATTTGTCGTTTTCTATTAAATTATCTACAAGTTTGGTTAGTTTGTATACTATTCCATTAGTATGTTAACTAGTCAATTTTGCACTTTAATCGTAACATATACACCACTTTTCAAAGAAAAGGGTCCTTTGTCTTTGTTATTGACCAATACAGAATGGAGAGAGTTGGAAGTTTTATAAGCGATACGTAAATCTTTGCAATGTCTGTTTGATTAAGTTTTGAATTTTACTGTTCAATTGTTTGTTAATAAAAGGAATGGATACACATTGTAAGTTAGGGTTGGTGGAAGTGGACGAATAGGCTTCAGCTTTTTTCTTTTTAAATTTAAATTTATTAATCCGTTTTTTGATGATATTAGGCTCGTAGCCGTTTTTTGCGGCAATATATTTTAGCGTGCTAACCTCTTTTTGATATTCTACGTCTCGCAAATTTATGTTAAGCAGTCTGTGGACATAGGCATTGAAGGTGGCAAGTTTATGTTGCCAAGGATGAACGAAATTAGCCGGAATTACGTGGTCTGTTTGAGTATTTTTTCGAAAAATGGAGAAGTCAAATTTGTTGCCAGAAGTTTTTTTTATTGTCAAGTCTAAGAAATTGAAGCTGTTGTTATTTTCAAATTCAATAGTAAAGGTTAAGTGGGGTTTGATTGAATTAATTTTTTGTAAAACGTAAAGAGCAGTGTCGTTGTGACCATCTATAAGAACCAAACAATCGTCGACATAGCGACACCACCCTAGGATTCCATGATTCTACAGGTTAAAATAAAGTTCTAGTTGGTCCATGTAAAGCTCTGCTAACAAAGGTGACAGCAAGCTCCCCATGACTAGACCAATAGGTTGACTATAGAATGTATTGTTGAAACTAAAAAGTCTTGAGAAAGGCCAAATTCAAGAAGAGAAATCGCGTTTTTTGCATTATGGGAAGTAACGTTTGACTTTTTTTAACAGTTCTTCCACCAACGGTATTGTGTCTACGCGTAGAATCGAACTAGGTTTTGAACATCTAAAGATTATTACCCCCTATATAAAAAAATTTAATTCATTCCGGTTTGATTATCTACTAGTTTCCACGTTTGATGTTTTCGTTAGTCCACATTATCAATTTCATTAGTCTATTGTACAAACCCCACATTGTGGTGTTCTATTTATAATTTTACCCGTAAATGTATTGCACCGTCTTTTTAAATATGTAGTCGTTATTTATTTATTTTAATTCTAATTGTATACGCATTGTAACAACAATGCTAATATCAATATTAATTTTATTTATCTGTATACTATCACTTGTGCGTACTATCAATAATTTTATATCTTTGTACCGTAATACTTATCGTTTTCATGGATAATTTTCATTTTAAATGCATTGAGAATGACTTACACAGACGAAAGCACACTGAGATTGATAATAAATTTCAAATTTTGCACGTATACATTTATTTAATGATTTAAAAAAAAAGAGGTTATGTTAGATGGGTTCTAGGACTAAAAACTGAAAGTACTTATAAATGTACAAACGTGTGTATAAATGAACTATTATTTCTTCCTTGAGCTACAAATGCAATGAATACTTTTTAACAAGCTGTTATAATTAAATATTTTTAAAGGGGCTGTTAAGTTTTAGTGTGCAGAATATGAGTTTGATGAAAAGAGTGTTAAAATTAAAATTTGATTGCCATTTTAATTTTAACATGTTGGTTACAGAATACTTGTCATTATCACGCTATTAGTACGTTTCATCTTTTTCTAAAAGTGGGTACATTCATACCGAGTCGCAAATTTCTTATGCTTTAATCATAAATCGATTGTACCCAAACCAACTCACTCGCGTTAACTTGTACAGTTAATTGCTGCATACAACAGAAACTCTGTATGTATGGAGCAAATGCTTGAAACTGTTAGATCGATTAGTGTTTGACACTTTCACAAATTGAGGTTATACACAATATGTGGTAATCGAAAAAGGAAATGTGAAAATGAACCCTGCAGAGCAAAATTTATATATTTTAATAAGCCGTCATATTTTAGAAACTTTTAATTTGAAAACTGAATTTAAAAGTTAACGCAAAAGAGCGTACTTGGGAAGAGATACGGAAATTTAGTTAGCGGAATGTATTGACACAATTACAAAGTTTCGTGTAAAAGCGCGTTTCGTCCATTTCAGAACCCTTTAAGGAACTAAATTATATTCAACTATCTAACCGCATTTTAGTTTTAATTTTGTAGATATTTAATTTCAGCACCAATCTGATTTCCATACTTGTTCAAAAGTGTTTTATAAGTGCTCGAAAATTGTACGTGTTATACGTGGTGTAACAAAAAAATGCTACAGGTGCGAATTTGTAACTTACTAAAGTTTTTTACGATGGTTAACTTCAAAACAAAAGGAGCTGAATCAATTTCTAACTGATTTTTCAGTGAAGCCAACAAATTAATATTTATTAGCCCACAAACTCAAAATATTGCCGAAATTTTAGCTAGTGCAGAAAGCACAATACACCTAAGGTTAAGAATACGAAAACATCCTCTGCGGCTTTGGTTGGTTGTAGAGTCGTTAATTTATTAATGTTATTTTTCTAATTTTATAAAACCTAATTGGATGAGTTTAGTTTGATTACATTGAAAAAATATTAATTTCCAAGTGCTTTCTTATAAAAAATATGCAGACTCATGGAAACCAAGATATTTATTTACAAGGTAAGAAAATTAAACTACTACATAGATTATTTATTTCTAAAGAACATGATACTCGACTTCACTTCTAACAAAAGCACTATCTCCCTCTTATGGAAAAAAGCTTATCCGACATAGTCAGCCCCTGCTCTGTTTGTAAATCTCTTCCCAAGTATGGTAAGCTGTTGCATAGTAATGTTTTGGGGGTGGGTGTTATAATTTTATATTTTTTGTGAATAATATCTATAATAAAAATACAAAATCTTTGTATTTTAATATTTGTTTACTATGTGCAAGTTCTATGCTAAAACTGTTTATACAGAAAAAAAAGAAGATTTAATAACCTATATACTGAAAACTAAATGATGCCAGATCATATGGCAAACTATGGTTGGATAAGGAAAAAAGAAACGACTCACATTTGTTTCGTTTTATAAATACCAAATTCTTGTTTATACAATTGCTTAATACAAATGGTAATTATTCATTATTTTTTACTTTATATGCGAGTTTTATACGATTAACTTTAAATTTAGTCCTCAAATGACCTTAATCATATTCCTATATTCTTGAGAAGTATTTAGGCTTCTTTTAACCTATGTTTCTAAAAGCGGTGTAAATAAATTAGTCATGAAAGGTGATGCGATGTTCCTTAATGAAATTCTACCATGCTATTCCCACAATTTGTTAAACTGAAACAGATCTAGGATATGAAATGCAAATAAATTTATATATTCTTCAATTGTATCATCATCAACGTCACTTTAAAGTAGAACATCTTTAAAATATGTTTATGTGCATGATTTTGAAACACTATGGAATAATAGACTAACGTCCAGTAAAATTAAGTTTTCTTTACTTAGCACTAGGGAGGGCCTGCTGCATTTACCGAGAAAAACTACAATGTTCTCAGACAACAGACATAGAAACAAAAAAAAAGGTTAATGAAAGTGTGAATCAACTCTCTTTGAAGATATCTGGGTTAGCATAAGGTTGTTGCTGATTGGAATAGTGTATTATTTACTCCAAAATCAAATCATGATTATATTTTACGTTTGTAAATCATGTGGAGTCCTTGAGACGTTTCTACCATACCTCTAAATTTATGGTGACTTCAATATAACTGATATTGAATGGGTGGAGGTCGATGGCTGATTTTGCCATATCAACTTAATTCGCCTGCTAGTGAAGAATTACCAAGCAAATGTAATTAGCTGAACTTGACCAGATCAACTATGCATGTAACACACTTGGTAGACAACTGTACTTAATTTTCACAGATTATAGTTCCAGAAGTTTAAAAAAAATACAAAACAAACCACAACAAACATACAGGGAGTATATCAAGCTTGTTTCATATTGTTTGCACCAGAACTGTTGTCATTGTAAGGAGTTCTATAAACGGCGTGAAGAAACGGCAACGACGTAAAACTTATCGCTCTTCATGTGCAATTTGAAATAAAACTAAAACACGCCAAAACTTTTTCATAAAATTGCTAAATTACGCAGATAACATTTCTGCCATTTTTGACACTCCTAGGTCTAACCTTCATAATTTTCTTAAAGAAATAAATTCAGAAATTAAAAGTACAAGATTCGCTCACTAAGAAAAGTGTTAAATATATTATACTTTCTCCTCATAGAACCTCATAGAACTACTTAATAAAATACATCGGCGGTTTTGAAACACCTTTAGTAATACAAATTAGGGTAACCCAAAATAGAAAGTGGACAAGTGCCAAAAGATAAATTTATTAGAATAGTTATTGGGCATCATAATCTTTCCAATAATGTATTGACCACACTAAGATAAATGTACGAAACGAATTCCGAGAACATTTTACTCATTTCATCTATGGTTATGAAAGTCGGAAATACCTTTTTAAAATCAGCTATCTTGTTAATCTAGAAAATGTCAAACTGTTAACAGTGGTGTCAATCTATTCCTTTTTGGTTGTTTATGAAACAATTGCAATAATTTAACACAAAGGACGCCTATTAAGCATTGATAAAAGGACCATAGTTTTATCTGGTTTTCTTTCTCTATTAGGGTAGCAACCAATTCGAATACGGTCCTGTGTTAGAATCTTCCAAGTGGTTCGAAAATTACTGTATATTTGGTACTTTTTGTATTCCCTGCGTGCAGAAGACAGTATGCTGAGGTATTCAAGGCAACATTAGTTAATTGTCTATAGGAAAGGTTCCCTGCAGTCTTCGGACGAGGAAGACACCTTCAGAAGGATTACTGAAGAATCTATTCAATGCTATGAAATAGTTTTGCTATTAATGATGACCGCCTAGTAGTGAAAATACATATGTTGTGTTTCTCATTAATATATAGGTATGGGGTTTTTATTATATTTAAATCAAATCTTTTCGCAGAGTTAGTATCTATCAATTGTCTGTGTTTATCACAACCCTTACATATTCTAAAGTTAGGTCTATAAAACAACTAAGCAAAGTTAGAGTTTTCAACATTAAACCATATTAAAACGCTTCATTATTTTTAGCATCGACATTTCTACATTTTAGATTGAATACCTGAAGTAATATCAATGATATAAATTCTTCGACGCTTCTTTAAATGCGCAATATCAAACCTCATTTCTAGCGTGTCGAGGAAATAAGTTGCATAATAGAAAACTTTAAATTGGTTTCATATCATGTTGTCCTAAACGTTTATTTCATGAAAAGCGAATACGTTTCTCTCACAGTTGTGGTAAATGGTAGAGGAAGCGATTTACTACCAAGTTCAAAATTTACCTAACTTAAATTTATACTTTCTAGTTTCAAATATACTAAAAATGTTTAATGTCGTATAATTAATAAGTTTAGTATACCTTATTAAAATTGTTTAGAACACCAACAATACTATCTATATTTAATTTGACTATAAACTTGCTACGTACCTAGACGTAGCCGGAAGAAAAGTAAATACCAGGTTAACTACCAACCGCGGAGAGTGGGGGATTCTCTTACGTACCAAACAGAAAAGAAAAACACATTGCCCACGACTATCTATTAACAATGAAAATAAATTAAAATTTCTTGATTCACAGGTACAAAGAAAAATATTAATTTTAAGTTATATTGTAAAGAACAAATTTTATAAATGATCCACGAAGTGCGCATTTCGTAGCTAACAGGTAATAAAAAATCATTAAAAAATGTAATGTTAAGATTTTCTCAATAGCAAGTGTGTTAAATTAAAGTGTTCAATGTAGATTTCCACAATAGCACGTGGGTTAAATAAAAGTATTAAAGGTAGATTTTCTCCATAGCAAGTGGGTTAAATTAAAATATTAAACGTAGACCAAGGTGTAGTAAGAATTAAAGAAAGATAACCAGAAATTCTAGCGAAGCTAGCTTCTAAACATGCATGATGAACTCGTTTCACAACACCTGATAAATAAGGATCCTCGATGTATGTAAAAGAAAACAAGTCACATACCTCTATGCGTCGGGATGCGTATCTTGCAAGCAGCCGGGGGTGAGTCAGCACAGCAATGCCGTAGTCGTCAGGGTTCATTCATCCTGCCATAGTAATTACAGCAGTGATCCAAAGACAAAAAGCAGCTGGTCCACGGAAACGAACAGGTGGGTCTACATAAAGAAAGAACTCATTTGGTCTCCAGCTAAAAAAAATACGCAAGACACCTAGTTGTTGAACAGAAAAGCGTGCATCACTTTTGCAATACGGTGACAAATAAATATAGAAAATATTTCTACTTACAAGTTGTAGAATCAAATTCAACAATCGTTCAAACAATACGGGGTCGAACTGCAAATCCTAGTTTATCGAAGCGCGGTAAAACTGGAAAACCCGGCTTATATCGAATAATGCGCGACCTTATTTCAACAAGTCGTTACATTGAAACAATAGACAAAACCATCATACGGCAGTCGTAAGGTATACCAAGATAGCGGGTACCTAAAAACAGGATATGACTATGTAATTGTACCATAAACTTGTCGTTTCGAAATAAATAAGTTCAAAATGAAAATTTGTAGAAAGCGTATTTATTATTGTAAACAGGATGTTGTCGAAGAATTTAACAGATTACGGGATACCTAAAACAAGGCATAGACTATTTAATTTATTGAATAAATTTTCGTTGTAAAAGAAAAAGGGATTTGAGTTAAGGAATTTATTCGAGAGTGTGTTTATATTAATTATGTTGAGCGGGCTTATACTGAATAGGTACACTATATAGGGGGTTGTTAAAGAATTTAAAGATTGAAACGGAAATTTTTCGAACGAGTAATGAATGAACAAGGGAGAAAAATAGGGTAATTAATTTATACGGAAAATAAACGTAACAAACTGTTTAACATATATTATATTTGGGTTAAATTGTAGTACAAATATGTCGAAAACTTGATATGTGGAACGCACATGTTTTTATGATCAATCTGTAAGCAGTCGTCAAATCTACCCGTCTTGATATTCTTAAGAATCAGGCTCGGAACACAGCACGTTTCTGAATAACTGAATATTTCCACAGAGCTAAATTTTACATTTTAAACTTACATGTGTTAAGAAAACTTGACTAACGAACATTATTCAAAAACAGAACAACAAATGCATAACAATTCTAACATTCTTTCCATCTTGAATTATCAACATATAAATCAACAACCCAAATTATAATAAGGGTCGCTGTAAATGAACAAACTGATTCAATCTATCTGGTGCGCACACTTTTATTCTCCTGGTAGTGTTCCTGGTAGTGTAGCTTACAGGTCCACGCGGTTGTAGAGGGTTTACAGTATTTCGCATTTCCCCTTCTAAATTTTTATTATTACGTAGTATTCCTATTTCCTTAACATGCCTTTCAGGTAAAATTGAAATTTCCTGTTGCAATTTTAAAGGATACAATCGCCGTACAGTATACAATCGTCACATTTTGTCTGCAATCAAACAACACGAGTTTTCTCATCTCTAGAAACAAAAATTTCCAAAATTCTTGCAAGCGGTCAATGGATGCGACTAACCTTGTCGCTTCCTACTAGAACCACACTATTTTCATGAATTAGATCATTTCTTGAGATGTTGCGCAACGTAACTAAAAAACCTAAATACTTGTTACGGAATCGCTCACGCAGGCTATTTCTTAAATTCTGAAATTACCGAAACGTTAATTCATATTTTACGTACCAGTTTCGTCAATATTAAATGTTTCAGAGCTGTGTACATATTTTAAAAATATTGCTGAAATCAAAGGCAATAAATCATTACCGTCTTCTGCTACATAAGTTAAAGGTCGGAATTAATGATCGTCTCACAATCGCACAATATAAAAGGTTGGGGAAAGAGAAATCCATTATTTTTGCGTGAACTTCAAGACTTTATTTAAAATGTTTTGGATTGTCCGATTTGGGTCAAATATGTACCGTTTTGTTCTATAATTTGTTGCCATTTTAAACGTAGCTTCATAACGCCTCTCTCATAGAAGTCTTGGTCCTTATTGGTGAAATACTCTAGCAATCGATTTTCACAATCTTCGATCAGGGGGATTTGAAGCAGGGTATACAAGCACGCTGTGGAGGTGGTTCTGTACGCTCTTGAGATGTAGAGTAGGAAAGGTATTATGATCGTGTTGAGCGTACGTCTGGAGGAGGGGGGTGTAAGCGGGAGCCAAGAATCTACTGCGTATCTGATGATTGGGATTATGATGTGGTTAATGATTAGTCTTCGTGTTGGATTGGTAAGGTGGACTGACTTTGGGAGTGCGTGAAGTAGCTTATGAAGTATGATCTGTGTTTTGGTTCAAAGTTTGGAGAGATCGGAGTTCATTTTTAGGCGTGTGTCAATGTGGAGTCCAAGGTAGGGAGCTGTTGTTGAGAGGGGAATTGGTGTGTTAAGGATGTGAATATTAGGATTTCGGTTTGGGCTGAGGTAGCCTTTGAGCAAGAGCATTTTTGTTTTAGATGGGGAGAGTGGTTTCTGTTTAAAGAGGACCAGGATTCAATTGAATTAATTAGAACGGCAGCGGTGGATTCAATAGAGGCACCAGTATTGCCGTGGATAAGGAAAGCTACGTCATCGGCGTAAGCGAAGGTGGAGGTGTTTGGGATATTGAGGTGTAAGAGAGGATTGATTGCGAGGTTCCATAGGGTAGGTGATAAACGGGAACCTTGTGGATATCCTTGGGTGAGAGGTTTAGTAACCAAGTGGAAATTGGAGGTTAGGATGGCTGTCCGGAATGAGAGGAAGGATTTTATTAAGAGGTAAAGGTTGCAAGGGAAATTGGTTGGAGGCATTTTTGGAATAGTAGGTGTGTGGATTTTCTAATGAGGGCCAGGATTTTTGTAGGATCAGGTTGGTGATGAGGTCTGGACCGGGGGTTTTATGGGGGTTTAGCTTGTTAACGAAGGAATCTAAGAGGGAGAGTTCTAGGTCTGTGTCTGGGTCCGTGTCTAGTTGGGTTAGAGTGTTGTCAATTATGCGTTGTTGCGGTTGGGTTGGTACGTCAAGAGGAGCCGAAGGTATTGCTGTATCTAGAAGAGTAAACATTGTTTACTTAAATGTGGAAGGGATTGTACTTGAAATGGCTGTAAGGATGTGTGTGGAAGGAGGTTTGATTAGTTTACGGTACGTACTCCAGGGATTTGTGTGTTGATCGTGAATTATGTCAAGGTAGTGCTGTTTTCTCGTGGTGTTAATGAGGATTCTGTATTGTCGTCGTCAGTGGTATATTTGTTAGATAATGTATTAATAGCAATGGGGTCTACATTGGTACGTTTCGCTCTTTGGAGCCTGTGTCTAGTAGTTGCAAGTGAGCGTCTGGCATGAGTAAGTTGTTGTGTCCACCACGGCGTGGGTCGTGGGGTGTAATGTTTCCGTGGGATAGTTTTAGAGGCAGCTGTGAGGATATTGTTGGTTATTTCGTTAGCGAGAGAATGAGGTGTGAAGTTTGCAAAAGGGGACTGATGGGAAACCGGGGATGATTAAAGCTAGGGATTCTAGAAATAAGGGTCAGTCTGCTTTTTGGGTGTTAATGGATTGAATCTTCTGGTGTGTTGGGGGGGGATATTGGGTGGAATATCAAATGTAATTGGATTATGATCACTGGATTGATGGATGTCAGAAACTGTCCAGAAACTAATTAGGTTTTAGGCTGGTGAGTTGGTGAGAGTAATGTCGAGGTTGGATTTGTCGTATTGGGATTCCCAAGTAGGGATAAGGGATGGGGAGTTGTGGATTCTAAGATGGTGTTGGAGTTAGTATAAAGCTTTTCACGATACAATACAGCTTTTCATAGAACTCGCATCAATAAATCTTTAATTATTCATATCAATTGCTCCCACCAGCCGCCTCACCATGCAGCATACAACGGATTAAATTTCCGCTGAATCTTCTTCAACGTATTGCTTTCTATTACTACTTTCCAGTATATACGATCAAGTGCTTCAGCAACACCCACAAAATTTTGCCCATTGTCTGAATAAACTATATTCGGACAATCCCGCCTACTGATGAACCGTCTAAAGGATTCTAAGAACAAAGTTGTTGACAATGATGATATTATCTCTAAGTACGGTTCTGTACACAACATACATGTGTAGCGTGATCTAACATTTCTTGTCCCATGATAATAGAAGCCCGGCCAGATCGACCTCGACAATCTCAAACACGCCACGTGGGTTTTATTTACTAGAACAGACGAAAGCGGCGCATACTATCAAAAATGGCTGCGAATTTAGTGGCTCGCGTTCATTGTACATAAATATCATTACGCATAACTTGCATTTTGCATAAAAGAGCAAATACTACGCATAATTTTCGAGATACAGAACTTGCAATGTGCATAATAAAAATGCACCTAAAATATTTCGCACCTAAATAAAATTACGCATAAATTCATTGCACATAAAATAATCTTCCATAATACGGGAGAGATTTTACCGACCAATTTAATTTATCTACTTGCCGTCAGATGGGAGAGTATTCAAAATATTAAAAAAAGGCATGGTTGTCACGTATTCATTCGTTTATCACAGACGTTAAAGGATGAAAATTACATTCATCATTAGGTCTTCAGTCCTGGAACTGGTTAGACGTGTATCCTCATCGATTCCTATTCCATGCTAATTTACACATTTCCTTGAAATTTCCAGTCTGCATCTTTCACCATCTGTGTGCAATAGTCTGATTTAGGCATACCTCTACCTCCTTTTTCCTAAATCTGCTTGAAATACATCCTGCAGTATTTTCCAAAAATGCCCTAGAACGTATCCCGCCCTTTATTTCTCTAATTTTTTTCACAGATATCTTTATTTAACTACTATTTCGGAAACCTTTTTGTTATTAACTTTATTCGTCAATGCTATCACCCTTATACATCTGAAGCACAACATTCCAAAAGACTTCTACGGTTTTTCTGTCTGCTTCTTCTACTGCCCCTATTTCATAGACACACTGTGCTGTGCTCCACACATATGCTTTCAACGATTTTCTTCTTGTTTCTATGTTTGTTGTCTTCGAACATAGCCGCTGCTCTTTCTTGTTAAATGCAGTTCGGTTCCCTTTCTATTGTTTTGAAATATATACCCTATTCCTGATATTCAGTAACAGTATGTGAAGAGGGTTAAGCAACCTGCGGCTACCAAGATCCTCCAACACTTGAAATTTGCCGAATTAATAGTTTTTCAATATATCCTTTCCCACAATCAACATTAGTTGAAAATATTTCAAAAACCAACACCTGTAGTTTATGATCATAAGATTTAAGTGCATTATTTTTTCGTCATTAGGTTTCTATCTTGAAACTGAGTGGATGCGTACCTTCATTATTTCTATTCTTAGCTAGCCTACATCGTTCTCTGAAATTCCCACAGCCTAGATACTGCTCGGTTTCTCTTCGGTTGTTTCCTAGTTATATGCCCCATTTCGCGTAGATTTAGTGGTATGTGAAGAGGGTTAGGCAGCCTGTGGCTGTCAAGAATTCCCAATGTAGTACCTCCGGGTGGAGCATTGGGGACGTGGCCGCAAGTATAGCGGCTCTTATTCAAATTATAATGTCAAGAATCCCCCAACACTTAGTCTTTTGCTGAATTAATAGTTTTTCAGTAAATCCTTTTGCACAATTAACATTAGTTGAGAGTATTGTAAAGCCAATACTTGTAGTTGCTTATAATAATCATCAATTTTAATTATAGTTATTTTTTTCGTCATTAGGTTTTCTATCCTCGAATTGGTTGGATGCGTACCTTCATTGATTACTAGTCTGAGCCAGCCTGTATATTTCCCTAAAATTCACATAGCCTACATCTTTCGCTATCTGTGTGCAATAGTCTAACCTAGGTCTATATCTACCTCTCTTTTTTTCTATCTTTGCTTCTAATATATTCCGCACTATTTCCTCATGCCTTCGTATGTGGCCTATCATCCCATCTCTCCTATTTTTTACCGTTTTCCACATACTTTTTTCTTTCCCTACCATTTGAAGTACCTCTTTGTTCTTAACTTTGTCTGTCCATGATATCTTCATCATACGCCCGTAGCACCACATTTCAAAGGCTTTTGCGCTCTTCCCATCTTGGCTTTCTAGATAGCAGAAATTCTTAACGTCTTGTAAGTTTTTATTACCTATTTCTGTTCAAGGTTTTAATTTATTTTCCCTCCTTTGCATACTAGTATTTTATCTTTGTTAATTTTCATGCCGTATATCTCTGTTAGAACTGTTTCCATTTCATTAAGTGTAGCTTCTAACTATTCTGTGCTAGATGCTAATACCGCTACATCATCTGCAAAACTAAGCATATCAATCTTTTGTCCCTGCTTAATGTTTCCAAATGTCTTTCTGCATTTGGCAGTATTCATAGCCTCTTCAATGTACAAGTTAAAAATTAACTGGGATACGACACATTCATGTCTTTCCCTTTCCTAATACGTTATTCTCTGCGTTTCTGCTCTAATTCCATTACAACTGTTTGCTTTTCGTATAAACTATGTACTATCTGTCTTCCCCTAAAACTCATTCCAATTTTTATGAGTTTTTCAAACATTTTTTCCATTCTACATTGTCGAATGCTTTTTCCAGATCTATAAACCCTATATACACGATCTCCCCTATTTCTATTGTTATTTCTATTATCACTCTCATAGCTAAAATAGCCTCCCATATTCCCCTGTTTCGCCTAAACCCAATTGATCTTCTCCTAGTACTTCTTCAGCTCGTTTTTCTATTCGTCTTTGTACAATTCTAGTTAATATTTTTGACACATGTGCTGTTAAACATATTGTTTAAAAATTTGCACATCTATCCAAGCCTCTCTTTTTTGATATAGTGACTATGATGTTACGTTTGAAATCTTTGGGTATCTCGCCTATCTGATACATATAGCCAACAAGTTGGAAGAGACGTTCTGTTACTGCTTGTTCAGCGGCTTTTATAGTTTCTGCTTGCATCTTATCTGTACCAGGTTCATACCATGTTTCAGACCATTTAATACTAATTCAAACTCGTCTCTAAGTATAGGATATCTCAAGTCGTGTTTTTCAATGTCTGACTCTTGTTCTTTTGCTGTTAGTTCGTCTCCTGCATATACATTCCCTATATATTCTTGCTATCTATCCACTTTCTCTACATTTTCTGTAATGATATTTTCTCCCGCCTCCCTTATATTTTTGCTATATGGTTCTATATATCAAAATTCATTCTAATTAGTTTATGTGCTTCGTCTGTTTTTTCTATTTCCAACTTGGTTTGTACCTCTTTGCACTTTTCATCAATCCATTGTTCTTTAGTTTTCATGCATTTGCGATTAATTTCCCATTTTATGGTTTTGTATTTCTGTTTTCCTGTTTCGTCTGATCTATTTTTGTATTTTCGTGTTTCTATTACTAGATTCAGGATATCCTTTCTTATGCATGGTTTCTTATTTTCTTTTTATGTGTACCTCAGAATATCTTTCGTCGTCATGTCTAAGCTGGATTTAATGTTATTCTATTCTGTTTCTACTTCGTTAATGTAAGAAATTTTCCCGAATATCTTTCAGTAATTAATTTTTTCAAATTTTTCGCGGATGTATTTATCTTATAGTTTCTCAAAGTCAAAAAGCTTTTTTCCGTTCCTTTTTTTTTGATTTTTAACTTTAAGAGCGGCCTTCATAATTACGATGTTGTGGTCAGTGTCAATATCTGCTACTGAGTAGCTTCTACAGTCTTTTACTTGATTCCTAAACCGTTGTCTAATAAGAATGTAATCTATTTAATATCTTTCTATATCTCCCGGCATCTTCTACTTGTTTCGTCTTCTAGCATGATGTTGAAATAATGTGTTTGTGATGGTTAAATTGTTCTTGTCGCAAAATTCTACCAGCCTATTTCCCTGTTATTTCTCGTGCTTAAATCAAATAAACCTACTACCGCTCCGTCTCTACCTTTACCTACCACTGCATTAAAATCTCCCGTAATTATTAAATTTTCATGTCCTTTTACGTATATTAGTATGTCTTCGATATCATTGTATATTACCTCTACCTCTTCCTCACTGTAGCTATACTTGTATTATTACTGTATTTACCGGTTTAGATTCGAATCTAACCATGAGTACTCTTTCGTTTTTTTGTATGTAGTTTCTACACGTTGTCTTATCTTTTTTCGAATAACTATCCCCACACTCAAATTTCCTTTCTCTGATCCTGTATGAATTACCCTAAAGTCTCCGCTTCAAAAATCCCCGCCTTTAACCACCGAATTTCGCTGATCCATATTATGTCTAATGCTGACCTATCCATTACAATTTTCAAATTCTCTAGCTTACCTACTTGCTTGATGCTTCTGATATTCCACGCTCCGAATCTCAGAATGTTCACGACTTTGTTTTTATACTTTCGGATCACATCGGCCGAAGTAGTCGCCTTCCGGAGATCCGAATGGGTGACTATTTTAACTCTGAAATTTTTTACTCCAGAGGATGCCATCATCTTTAATAACAGTTTATGTACGCTGTGTACTTGGAAGGTAATGTAGTGGTTTCCCGTTGCCTTCCACATCGCAGTAGTGTGTCTTAGAATGTCAAACTGACCCCTATGGTCTCTGCCACTCTAAGTACCGAAAAAACTGCTGCCCTCTTTTGGGAACCTGTCTTAGTCTGGCTCCTCACTACAGACCCCACTATTTTGGTTAAACCAATAGTTTGGCTCTTTAGCTCATTGAAACACGCAAGCCATTTTACCCGTTCTAGTATTTTAGAACTTCTTCAAGCTGTAGGTCCGTTCAGAATGGGAAAATTATATTATAAAACGAAAATTGATCTGTGGGAAAATATAATTATGTGAAGCTACATCTTTTATATCTTGCTGATATTCAACATTAAATATAATTTTTGGTACGCCTAGGTAACGAATTATCACTCTGAAAAATTATTTATTAAAAGTAAGTCTTTCTTACCAGTCTGGAAATAAGGTTTTCCACAAAATAATCACTGTGTCAAATTGGATAATGAGTATAAGGAACAGTATCAGGTTTGGAATTACAGTTGCTGTTTGTACATCAGGTCGATAATTTTCCGCCTTGTTAGTACTTAAATTTTCTTCTTTAATGAAAATAGGAGTAATTCTGACAACTTAATGCGACCTAAATAGTAATAACAATGCGAGAATTCTTTTACACCCGTTTGCCGAGCCAAACGAAAATACGTTATTTATACACACGATACATCAATAAGTGGAACTTGTAATAGTGAAACAAATTTACAAAATAGGAATGAACTACCTCATAAAAAAGCTATATTTGTACAAATAATACGAGAGTGGGAACTATTCGATAACATCCAACTGACACACTAAACTGCTGAAAATTTTGATCAATGATGGATATCACACACTGAGCTTTCCACAAATGCAAGAAACCTGTTACAAACACCTCAAAAAGTAAATGTTATTCAATTAAATAACGTCTTCCATATCATCACGCTGTTGGCTGTTGTTAAAATTTTTCTAACCACATTCTTTATTTCTGACAAACAGATATGTCCTTCAAAAATTGGAAGCGATAAAAAATATATAAAAATTTATATATAAATGTAAAATAAAAATGTTTGAAATAAATAAAGTAAATGGTTAAGAATACAAAGATGCTCATTTAAATCGAAATAGAATGCCATGCATGTCACGGAATAATTGTACAATTACAGGCAATTGCATGCAAATAGGCGCTTGTTAGTATAGAATTACACACGAGCCTTTAGATGTGAAGTAATCACATAGTGCAAACAAATGTGTGATTGTTGGTATGTAGTTATACATACTATTGTAAAAGACGTTTTTGTGGGTCAGCAAAGTCAGACAAATTGCATATGAATGGACACTCGATCCTATGTGTTTGAATATGTTTTTAATTTGTTTTTTCGTGATGTAGAATAATCACACAAAAATTGCATGGAAATAGAAGTTCTTTTGCATGCGGGAATAAATAATCTTTTAGAGTAGTTTTTGGAGATACTGATTAATCACACAAAACTGAATGCGTTTGAACGTTCGTTGGTATACGGCAACATGTCTTTGTAAAAATTCTTTCGGATGCGGTATAGCTAAAGAAATTGCATGAAAATGAACGTTCGTTAGCATGCATCGTCATATGTGTTTTTAAATCACATTTTCGTGATTTAGAATAACCACAAAAACTAACGGATATCGATGTTCGTTAGTATGTAGTTGCAGATGTATTTGTAAAATACTTGTTCGCGAGGCTCATAATTATGCAAATTGCATGCGAATTGACGTACGTTACTATTATGTGTTAGCAAATGGTCTTTTAAAGTACTTTTTTGTAATATGGAATAATTATATAAAGATACAGCCTTAGAGTACAGCTAGGTACAGCTCCTAATAAACTTATGATGATGACCTTGTAATGCTGTAACTCTGTTCCGGTTTCGAGAGCACCTGGCAAAAGCAACCAATGACTCTCTCTTGTCAGTCGTGCATCTGGGATAGTTCACTTCCAATAGCGATGTTGTTTGCGTCTGTATCCAAGATGTATTTGCTTCCGACAGAGGATAACCTATGATTAGAGCTGTTGTCAATAAATGCCTAAATTGTTGGAAATAATTCTGGTAATCTTCATCTCTAACGTAATTACACCCATTTTTGGTCAGCTTTGTTGTCTTGGCTGTATTCACAAAGCTGGAAACGAATCTTCTCTGGTAAGTGCAAAATGCCATACAGTTACTTAACTGATGTTTGACTTTGGGCGTCAGCCACTCTTGTACCGCCTTAATCTTATTCGGGTTTGACCTGACTCCGTTGCGTGAAACTTCGTGCCTTAGGCAATTCACCTCTTTGCCTAGTAGGTGACACTTCTTTTGACTTAGTTTTGGATTGGGTTCTTTAAGTTTTTAAAACACTTCTTCTAAATTTCTCGTCTTCCCTAAGCAACTTCCTAGTTACGAAAACGTCATCTTAATATACAATACACGTTTTCCACGATGGCCAACGTTAGATATTATCCATTAAACGCTTGAAGGTGGCAGGAAATTTGCAGTGCTGTAACTTGCTATAGACCAGTACCGATAGTGGAAGCAGTTTTTTTCTCGAATCTTTGGGTTTTATATCCACTAGGTTGATAACCATCGCGATCTTGAAGGTGTATCTAAGGTGGGGTTAATCTTTAGAAGTGGGTAGCTATCCTTCTTGGTCACGCCATTCAATATTCTGTAGTTCACACATAATCTTGTCGTCCCGTCCTTCTTCGTAAAAAGCACAACATAGGATGCCCAAGCGCTATCAAGGTGCTCAATTACTCTTTGCCCCTCCATATCGCCAATTATTTTGTCGACTTCGCTGTTTGGCTAATAGGAGTCTTCTCGGCTGCTGTCTTATTGGACGTGCATTTTCTGTATCGATTCTATGCTTGAATACTGCGGTCTTTTCTAATCGACCGCTGCCGACCGTGAATACATCCGAATACCATCGGATCAAGAAGTTTTTAGTCCCGCCAGTTGTTTTTGTTCAAGATGCTGACACAGTTTCGTCAATTGTTCCAATAACCTTGCGTAACATTTGTTCGTGGGTGGTTCTTCCTCAAAGCCGTTACACCCCGCCACGTATGCAACCGTAGAACACCAGCCAACTGTTGCTTTCTTTTCAATGCAATATCGTAGTCATTAACGTTTAAGATCCTCACAGGTATACTATACTTCATTTTGGTCAGAGCCTTCTCCACAAGCACGCACTTTCCGAGGAATTCGTCACTAAGCGGTTTAATAACGTGCACAAAGCCTTCTGTGAGAGCACCATCCAAGCGTCCCATCACCACTCTTTCCGTTCCTTTCAATAGGATAGCGTCGCCCGTCGAACAAACTCGCCCAGACACATCATCAGCTTAGTAAAGAGTCACTCCTTCATTTCCTATTTTCAACACGTCCTCATTCATATCTACACAGAATCCATACATCTTCAAAATATGCATTTACAAGATAACTTCTTTGGTGATGTTTCTTATTACTAGCCGATGGTCAAGCATCTTACTCCCAACTCAGGTTCCTTTCATCTAGCATTCCGTGTGTTTGAATTTCCTCACCTGCCACGGTTCGAAGATGCACCGTCGCGGGTGACACTACCACTGTTGAGCACTACATGCGGATTGACAATTGTCCTAGTTGCTCCGGTATCAACGGGTGTTGCTGTCAATCTGAGATATGTAAATGCCGTCTGTATACTTAGTTCGTTCGAGGCAGATAATGGTCTCCGGGGCAGAATTCATGTAGGTCGACTTCCTTTCCGGCTTTTTTGCTTCCTTCTTGGGCTGTTTACATTTGGACTGTATATGCCCCAACTCGGCACAATTTCAGCATATAGATTTCTTTTTCTTTGGTTGATGTTCACGATACTGTTAAATCCCTTTTCTTGGCCCTGCTGTTCTACGGAGCATCTAATTTGGCACTACTACTATGCGAAGCTTGTTTTCCGCTTTAAATTCCAAAGCATGAGCTAGCGCATCATCTAGGGTCCTTGGCCGAACCAGTCGTAATGCTTGCTGGGTTTCTCCCTCTCGTATTTCGTCAACAAACGGTTGTACTGCCAGCTGTTTTAGAAATGTATCCGGTGTTTTTGGGTAAGCTAGTCTCAAGAAGCGAGCAATATCTGCTTAAAACTTTTGTAAATTTTCGTTAACATTTTGGTAACGGTTGAACGTGGTACACTTGTTGCAGATGAGAGTCGTTATACCTCATTTCAAACCTTAATGTTACGGCTCCGTAGCTTCTTTGGTCATTGTCTGGCATGGTTTTCAGAATATTCATGGCCTCATTTCTTAAGGCGACAATAAACGCGGTTGCCCTATCACCATCGTTCCAGACGATAGCTCCCACGGCAGTCCCGAATTGTTTAAAATATATTTGCGAACGTACTTTTCCATCAAACGTTGGCGGCTTTACTCTCAACCTTGACATTTGTTCTCGTTCTATATTTTTAAATTCTGGAGCGTGCTATTGTATCACTGGAATTAAGGGCCTGGTGCTTGTACTAGGTGCTAGGGAATTAATCCGAACTTTCATTCTCAGTACATCTACCTCCATTTTACGCGGAGTCTTTCTGAAAATATCGCTTCCAGCTTATGCGAGTTTTATAATAAATCCTCTGAACACTTTGTTTCTAATTTCTGTAGGCCGCCAGAAAATTTGGTTTCCAGGTTCTCCGTCGATTTTATATTTTTTTTTAAAACGTCTCTGTTAATTGTACAACTGCTGTTGTAGTTTTTGTAGGTTCCTGTATAAACACCTCTTTCAATTATTCAAGATCTTTCGCGTTCAGATCTAATTTTCCTGTATGATTTACAGCTCTTTCCCGTAATTTTTCTATAAAATTCGTGTTCAATTTCGCTGTAAGCTCACAGGGTTTTAGTATTGTTTCACTGCGTGTTCTTATAATTTCTCTGAAGAACTTGCGGTCCTTCCATCTAATTCAGCTTACAGGTTTGCAACAATTGGTCCTGTTTCTCAGCATTTTCATGTAAATTATCGGAATTTTCAGTCAAGCTCTCAGCTTCGCTTGACTTGACCTCCTTCAAAAACAAAAGAATTTCGTTGCCATTTTCTGTTTTTATTGGCTACGTTTTACAAGCATGCAAATAGAAATCGTTCAAAAGTCTTTAATCCAAGCACTAACACCAATGTAACGAAAAATTTATCTGCACAAACAACAATTCTTTGTTTTCAAACTGATTATATAAGCCTTTTCAACAACTCGTAATTAAAATGGAATTCGGCAGAAGCTCTCCAGACGTTTTATTTTCAGTTAGTCGCTAACAGTACAATTACTAGCTTCTTAAACTACGATGCTACCTTCTTAATTACTTATTATCAAAGCGCTGCAATTAACTATCTAAGCGCTATTTATTAGTTTCTATTATTACCACAATAATTTATATCAACAGCAATTTATATCACAACTTTCAAAGCTTTAAACTACAAAATACTGTAACAAAAATTTGAATCAGAACTGAACTCCAATATCCACGACGATAATTTATATACATATTCAAAACTTCTAGACTATTTTAAAATATTCCAGAAATTATGCAAATAACATCTCGAATGTACCTATTGTAATCTAAATAACTCTTAAAAAAAAACTCTTGTACCTATCAGGCAAAACAATTTGAAAAATGAGGTGCCGCCAGGACCTATCAATTAATTTTTGTGTACAATCACCTCGCTTACATTCCAATCTAATTAGTCTGGTCAGAGGTAGACCAGACGGCGTTACAATTTGACACCTTTCTTTCTTGGTCTATAATACTACGTTTACTTTTAGTGGTAAATTTGCTCCACAGCAGAAAGTGTTTCTGATATAAGTAAGCAACATATTTTACTGCCATCAAATCCCGTTTTAATGGCAGTTGAGTCTCACGTTTATATTTGGCAGCTGCAAAAAATTTGTTTAAAAGTTAAAAGTCAAATGTGGTTTCAGCATGCTGGTGATTTAAAATGTTATACGAGGGACGAAATGACACTTTTCACGAATCTAGATAATTAAATCAATGCATTCAACAAATTAAATTGTCGGCACTCTTTCCGTGTACGCCTTTCTGGCGTAAAATCCTATATTCGCTTACTAAATTCGAAATACTAAAATACAACGGCCCATTAAAATTACGAATTCTCCTTTGCGCCGTGTGCTATCTCATTATACATTTTGTTATTACTTAGTAACTTATACAATTTCAATTTGTATCGATGTCATGCCCTAATCAAACTAACAATCCAAAGCTTTTGCTTTCTATATACAAAGTTTCTGCTACACGCAACGGATAATTATACTACAACTTACTCGAATATTGTACATTACAATTGATTTCCTGTCATATTACAACGCATAGGTGTTTACTGAAATTCGTGACTTTCTAAATCTAACGTATTACTAAGCGGTCATAGCGTACCATTGACATTATATTGCCTTTTGGTGTATTTTCCACATAAAAAGCATACAATAGAAAAATTAAAGAAAGGCATAGATTTAAGTATTGGGTGATAACTAATTTTCTCTACTTTTACGACCCCTAACAACTAAATTTTAAAACGCCATTTTCAGGAAAAAAATTATCTCAGCTTTTCTACTTCTCTCAAAATGATAGAATTATACAATACTTTTTTGATTTGCTCCATAGTTATGCTTATTTTGAACATTCTTTTGATTAAACAAAATAACTAAATAAAAACAAAAATTGCTGTAACATATAAAGGTAACTACATATTTCCTCGATCTAAGCTTGTGCCAGTCATTGGACAGTCATTCTGTGAGTTTAAGATGTTGAAGGTATTTTCGTATCTTAATTTTGAGATTTACGTTTTATTAAAGGGAAGTGATTGTATTTAGGTAAGCTTTCAGGCATTGTTTGAATGGTTTTAAGCATGCGCATTTTCAAATTGTGTTTGTATATAAATAAGTTGATTACGAGCAGGAAACAACTACGAATACTTCTGCTTCGCCAGTGTGGATATTTCCATATGTTTAATCATTTTAAATCCTTGAAGAATAATTCATTTTAAGAATTCATTATATTTTTCATTATTTTATGGCTATATGAGTAGGGGATGTGGACGATCCTGGAGCAGCGCCACCGCCATGGCGCCACCATCACTGCTACCGCCACCTCCGCCATCGCTTTCACTTATGTTATGCACCTCTGACGTTGAAGTAGGAATATGTTCGCATCTTTTTATTTTGCCAATATCACAATTTCTGCATATTTGGCATCATTTATTATATAAGAAACACTTTATCAGAATTAATTACAATAGTGCTTCAGTTATTTATTATTGTTAACCCGTATAATGTGTCGTAGACCTTAAGTTTATAAATTAATTTAATTAAGCGTTCGTGTTGTTTGGTATTGTAAACACCACCGCGTTGCTACAATTCATTTGCGGTATTCGCTCGTTGAGCGGAAAACCGAGCATTCTCGTTTGGTTATTCGTGACGATAAGTTTGAAGATTCACTTTCCAAATGAGAATTGCGGCTAGCATGGCAGATGTATCTTAGTTAGGTTACTCCAATATGTACTCATGTCTTAAAGGAATCAGCTTTATCAATGCGCAACGTAAAATCACGCTTTAAGAAGTTAATTAGAATATTTTAGTATATACTATACGTATGTTTGGATTATGATGTAATGCGAAGAAACGTTTTGCGTAACACAAAGATCAAGAAACTTAAGCAATATCAGTCGTTATTTGAATGGAACGTAAAGGATATCAAGAAAATTTTCATTTTATACATGGTTCAATTTGGATAAGTAGAAAGCAGACATATTGTCATTAGTTTGGTAACCGGTTGGATCTCACCGTTCACTTTCAACAGGTGACGTTCTGACGTCAGAACAGTCTAGCTGTGCGTTTACGCTTTTGGTTTGAACAAATTAATTAGATGGCAGTGGGGTAAGTCAGAATATTTCTTTATTCTACCAACATGCGTTAAGATTTTTGGATCCTTATTTTGCGGTTAAAGTAATTGTTTACGTTCTATTAGAACTTAAAATACGTGTATACGTCAAGTTCTTTATTATGGTAAGTTATGAGTAAACAACAAATGCTCAATGAAGTTTGAAAAGCTTGTTTTACTTTTAGTTGAATTTGAATTGTTAATAAATACTTTAAACTGAAGAGACAAATTTTCGTTGATATACAATTTGAGATTAACCTGACTAAGAAAGTCTGTAAACTAATCAGATCTGAATAAGATCAGTAAATTATTAAGATAAATATTATTGCAGATCAAATTATTGGTCACTTTAGGATTTGTTATGCTTTGTTAGGATATG
The DNA here is from genome assembly GCA_036346225.1 of Platerodrilus igneus. Taxonomy (NCBI): domain Eukaryota; kingdom Metazoa; phylum Arthropoda; class Insecta; order Coleoptera; family Lycidae; genus Platerodrilus; species Platerodrilus igneus. The sequence goes on along the minus strand of JARFIW010000131.1, from coordinate 6,938,254 downwards.
AAATGAAGAGATGTAAATATAAAATTATTTGAGCATATTACCGTTTAGCAACTATTTAAAGAAGAGATGTCTGATTCATTTAATTTATTTTGTAAATATCAAAATTGCATAATTGTTTATTCTTTGTGTACATGAGAGAAAGTTAATTTTGGTAATAGAATTATTTTAAATATGTTCTGATGAGTTAATCTTGTCTAAGGTGAACAAAATCCAGATTATGAATCACTCTTTGGTAACTGAAGTAAGTAGTGTATTTTGGAGTTTGAATAAATAATTGAAGTGGTAAATTTTTGGACAAAAGAATTATTTTCAGGAATGAGTAGTACTGAAAATAATGTCTCATTCTAGTGATTTATAGTTTTAAGTTTTATTATGCCGCTATGTCTTGGCCACTGATGTTGGTCTTTGTTATAACTAATCAAGCACGCTTTTGTTGAGTCACAACTACACATGCCTTGGTGATCACGTTTCGGTTTGGAAATTTTTAGGGTCCAAAGGTTGCTGCGTTTCTTCCAGGATTCTTAGTATAGTTGAAATCAAATAAAGGCAAACATGATTCATCGTTATGCATGTTAATAAAACGCAGCCATATTAATGCTATGGTACTCTAATAACTAACTTTTCCAACGTAAAGGAAGATACATCTAATAATATGAGTCGTTTGGATAATTAAATGCTAAACTGTGATCGTATGTCGTAGTTTATACTGTTTATCTGTCAAACTGTTATAAGGGTAGGTTGGAATTTCTGCTGTGTTATTTACGTGAGGCATTGATATATTTTTCTTTTAAAGTTAATTTTGATGTAAAACAGTTTTTTAAACTAAGAACTTTCTACACACTTAGTAGCGTTTGCTTAATACATTTTCAAAATGACCAAGCTTCGTATCAAACATTTGAACTCTCAAGTTCAGTTTGTAACATTTTCAAATGTTACATTTGTCAAAATAACCTGAATAAGGATTTTATTATGTAATCATGCGTAAACTCTAATATATGCAACACGCCTTGTAGTGCCCACTATATAGTTGGTATATCTAATTAGCTATGGCTAATACGCCGGGACAAAATAATTATATCATAACAATTGAGCCAGTTGTTGCTTACAACAGTTAATTTATATTCTTAAGTGATTTAATAAAAATATATTATTACATTTATAATGTCGATAAATAAATACATTCCTAATTAACATTATTATGAAATACGTGGTAATATGCACAGCCATCTGCCGAAAATATACGAGGATGAAGGTGTTGAGTAAATATGAACTTGTTCATAATCGAAAAGGCAGTCTAAGGTCGCTGCTTATCATACCAACATGGCTCGTTTAGCGTCCTCGGACCTAAGAATTGCGATTGTGTGGAGAATTAAATAAAGCGTCGAGAATGGTCGACGTGATGATTTTTATTTGTATTAACAAAGCAGAGAAATTTTTCGGTACGTTAGTTCAACATCTAATATTATAATTCGTTTAAGGTGCACACTCAAGATTGTCAGCTTCGGGTTTTTGAAGAATCGCCGTGTTATCTATATTTACGTCTATCTAGGATGTACAGAATTTCAAAGTACTACAATTGCTTGGTACAAGATCACAAGATTTCAACTTAGTTAAATTAAATAAATGTTTTAATTATCTGCGAAGAGGCTTGGTCAAAGTTCAAGCAGCATAAATTTGCTACGTAAACAGCACGACATCAATACTTATATCTGGTTGGTATTACAGGTGTCAAACTGAATACTCCTGGTGCGTATTAGTTATACTTTTATTTGACAGATGCCACTTGTCAACTACATTTGTTTATATTATAACAATGGTATTGTAAAATCTAATTTGGCTATGAATATCTCGTAAAGTTAAAGTGAATTTAAAACTTAGGAACAGGGTGTATTTCACATTGATTGAATAATTAGACAATATTGATCAAAACATTTAAACCTAAACATAGTTCTTACTAAATTAAACATAATTTGCTATAACAGCTATCAAGTAAAGTTTTATAATGTCTACCTCTTATTATGATTAAAGAGAGACATTTTAATACTCCTATGAGTTTATAGAAATGTGTTGTTTTGTTGCTTATGAAAATTCTATACTTCAACTTACTTAGATATGTAACTTGTATAAATCATGCTACTGATTTAAATTTTTTTGTCTAAGTATAATTTTGCTTCTTTGATCATCTGATTAGGAAACGTTGTTTATTTACTTACTATATTAATGAATTTTAAAATCTATTCATCCCAATTGTAAGCAGTTAACGGATCCGATTTCTACGTGCTATAAATATTGTTGCATTTTTATTAGAACCAAACGTTAAATTCTATTATTAACGTGAAATTTAAAACCAAGAGAGTTATATTTTCAATTTATAAAAGTATATTTAAAGAAAGCTAAGTTACTATTGCACAAACATTTTTTTTTTGTACCTGAATTATAAATACGTTCCAGTTTTGTTATAACATGTAATTTGTTAAAGGATATTATGCTACATTGTACTTTTCTAAGAAACCTAGAACATTTTTATTTAAAACTAAAAGGCATAAAATTTTTAAGTATATAAAATACTTTCAAAAAGGGTAATACTACAATATATAAAGATACTTACAATATCATGTTATTTTGAAATATATTGGAGGAGCAAACTGCTGCCTCGTATGTTATATTTTTAATCTTGTAATTTATTTCAGGTATTTCATCGTTGTAGCTAACTTATGGGTTCTACATTCTCCTTTTCTTCTGAATGTAGTGGCGCTCAATATTTAGTTTAAATTTTTAACATCTATTCCTCCCCTGAACCATGCTCTCTACCGCTTAGAGTAAAGTCTAGAGCATAGCACAGGTAATACCAATTACCTATTAAAGGTAAAGGGTAAAAAGTTGTTGGTTATGAATGTTCTAAACTATTTCGAAAGAGAACGTTATAATCATGAAGCATTGGTTCCTTTGGAGTCAGTATTACAGGTATAAGCATAATTTTTAGATGATATGTTGTTTTGCCACTGCTTATTATTAACGAGCAGCAGATGCTTGTGGGATAAGACTCAGCGCCCTCAACTCCATTAAAAACGAGTTTCAGAAGCCCAAACAGAAAATATAGCGCGAAAGTCACCAAGCAAGCACAGAAAACACAATAAGTCAAAATCGTATGATGTGGGCAATTTTGTAAAAGATGAGGTAAAAGAAAAATTTATGAAATGCATGCCAAACGTAATATAGTTTTAATAATAATTTTATGAAGTGTTTATCAGTGTTGCGCTTTTAGGACTCTTTGTAACTGTTAAATCTTTACGAGAGCTTTCAGCAGCTGAAATTTTTAACTTTAACAATTCTAGTCTGACGAGACCTCTACAGACAATTAGGTTTTCGGTTACAATGGATGATGGTAGACGATACTTGAATTGGAACATGTTGCTACTGTACGAGTCCTGTTTTTAAGAGAATATGAAACATGTAAACAAATAGGACTTTATAATCTTGTTTATTTAGATGAGAAATTGATTTATAGTCGGGGTTCTCTTATAAAGAGTTAGCATGATGGTTCCAAGGAAAGGGTAAAGAGAAAACGCCTTGGAGAAGGAAAAAGGTTAGTTATTTAAGTTAAATTTACATTTGTTAGAAATATGTATTATATGTTCGTAGTCCTACACGCAGACAACAAAACTAGATTTATTCCAAATTCATCACTTTTGTATTCGACAAAATCTTCGAGTGCTGACAAGATTTGAATGCAGAAATATTTACAAAATAGTTTGAAATATGTTTAATTCCTAATGTAAGCGAACAAAGTGTCATTGTTCTGGACAATGCTTCGTATCATTCAAAATTAATTGAAGAACTTTCAAACTAGTCAACTACAGCCGAAATCATTGATTGCTTGGTTAAATACAATATTCGTTATAACATTAACATGCTGAAAAGGGAACCGTTGCCATTAATTAAGGAAAATCCAGAACCAAGAATTTATTAAATAGACGCCATAGCAGAAAAGAATGACACGAGGTTTTACGACTTCCTCCTTATCACTGTGAGTTCAATCCTATCGAGGTATGAGCGAACTGTAAAAAATATTACAGTAAAAATGTTGAGTGGTTTAATCAACAATATAACGACGCAAACGTCAATTTCATATAGCAGGAATTTTTGCAAAGAATGGACGTCCCATACTGGCAAAAATGTATCAGACATGTAGAGGAATGTATGATAAAATGGTGGACTATTGAAAAGCAATTTGATATTGTTGAACCTTTAGTTATTAATGTGAGTAATACAGATAGTTATAGCAGTGGCAGTTATACCGATTTGAGCAGTGGCACCGAATAACCAAATTCTAGAAAGTTGCTAATACAAAAACGAAGAAATGTCACCATTTTGCATGACTACAGTAGAAGTTTAATAATTTAGTGTGTAATATGTATGTTAACAAATTACGTAGGGTGCTCGATATATATCAGGAACTGACAACACCAGTGTTGCTAGGTGCGATCTGACGTTTCTTACTTAAAGTTTGGCATTTTTGACAGTATATATACTTAGAAAATTTTGCCGTATGAACACTATTTGTTTTGTTTTGAATGAGTTGAAAATTTTGTCTCGGACAAAAAATGGAATTAACTCGTGGACATTTTACAATTTCCGACGTAGATTATCTCCACAACAGTGCCTGAATCAACTTATTTCGACTTTTGGGGAAGAAGTTTCAACTAAAATCACTGTATATCGTTGGTATAGCGAATTCAATTGTGGTTGTAGTTCCTCAGAAAATGCATTTATAGGTCGTCCAAAATCGGCTGTTGTGCCAGAAAACATCGATACTATGCGCGAATTAGTAATGTAAGATCGTTATGTAACTTATCATGAGATTTGGCTATCCCTAGGCATTCGTACGACAAATATACATTCGATATTACATGAACATTTAGCTGTGAAAAAGCTATGTGTGCGTTGGATCCCACATAATTTGACAATCGCTCAAAAAGGGACTCGTATCGACTCATGCAAAGAAATGCTCAAAAAATACGATTACGGTGCATCAAACGCAGTGTATAACATCTACACAGATGACGAATCTTGGTTTTATTCGCGTGAACTCGAAAGTAAAGAGCAGTCTACTGTATAGGTCCTCTAAGATGAACGAAATCCAACAAAAGTTGTCCGCGCTTCAAGCACTTCGAGGAAAGCGGTTGCCTGTGTTTTCAGAATAAATGAACATGTCACGACCGTTGCTTTAAACGTTCCTAGAACATTTAATTCTGCTTGGTATACAACAATTTGTTTGCCGCAAGTTTTCGGAGAAATAAGAAGAATAAACCGACTATGCCGAATCGTTCTCCATCATTACAATGCGAGCTCTCACACATCGGCTCAAACAAGTGACTATTTGAGAACTCAAAACACCGCATTGATGGGTCATTCTACGTATAGTCCTGATTTGGCATCCAATGATTTCTTTTTGTTTCCACACGGGAAGAACAAACTGTATGGACAACGATTTTAGACACCAGAAGTGACGGTTGATGGGTGCAAAACCCATGTTTTGAAGATATCTCAATGGAAATGGAAAATGCTATGAAAATTAGTTTCAACGTATGCAAAAGTGTATCAATCATCGTGGGGTATATTTTGAATAACAGTAAAGAAGTTTTCACATCTTAAGCTTTGTTTTATTACTTATTCCCGATATATATCAAACACCCCTCGTATTAGTATTTAGTGGAAAAATGTTTAATGTTCATGGCATGCTAGAGTTTATATACTAAAAATTTATATATTTAAGTTTCAGTAATTGTTATTACTTATTACCGGTACAATAAATTTATATTTATTTGTTTCCAGAAAATTTCTGTTGCTTTCAAATGTTAAAAAGGAACACAATCATTACATGAAACCTCAAAATACATATCATATTACCACTAACATGACAGACAATCTATATCTGCCAAGTGTCTTGGCTATCACAACAAGAAGACCGATATGTTAAAGGATCGTAAAATGAAGATGTTCTTGCAATTTTAATAGTGATATTTTTGCAAATCGGCAAGTCGTAGTTTGCAAAATTATTAGATGTTCTACATGCGTTTAAAAACAATTTATTTTCAAATAGGCAAATTACAATCTGACATTATTTAATGTATTATGTACACTCAATGGTTATGTGCATATATCTATAATATCAGGATAGTAAATTAGGTTTCTATTCTTGAATAACTTTTCACAGAACAATATTCAAATACGGAAACAAATTCCTAACCTAACCTCTAACTTCTTCATTGGCTTAATGGTATAGAGATGAGCCGTACTTTAAATAACGTTATTAGATCTCGGTATCACTCGATCGCGTTACAACGCGTTTGTAAAAACTATAGAACACATACTTTAAACGCGGCTATTTTTCCTATCTATAATAAAGTGTTTTAAAAGAGTACTGTATAAAGTTCAGAAATATGTATCCTAATTATTAATTCATACAGATTTTAATGATAAGTCATGGTTGGCTTTATTTGATTTCAACTATAGTGAGTTCATTAGAGTCAGTAAACACCGTGGCACCCTCCTTTGTTTGTAACATAAATTGAAGGTGACTGATTTATTAATGTTTGATTTGAATACAAAAGTGAAAATTTTAAAGTTTACAAAAATGAGTGCCTTCAATTTGTGTTGCGCCCTGGGAGCGACTTTGAGGTAGCCAATACGCTTAACGTGAAATCAGCTGATTAATTTTTATATAGTTGAATTTCATTAAATTCAATAACTTGAGGAACTGAATACATTTTTTAACTTGTTTCTGTTTATACGATTGAGGGGATGGATATTAAAAAATTGTGCGATTACGTTACCGCAAGAGTTAAGCAGCCCTTTTTTTATATTTATCTTGAGGAGGAAAACTACCCTATTTCCACGATATTTAGTGTATGTAAAGGGTGTTAAGCAGAATTGGCCTACGTTCGCTCTCGTGATCTCCCTTGAATTACTAATGAGAGTTATCCGTTATATTTTTCTAGGGTTTCCTTTTTCTACAGCTATTTAGTATCGAAGCACCACCCTGGGTTTATTTCTACATACAGGAACCTGGTTGCGTTCTGCTTGGACGTCGATCCTTTTTTGTCGTTTTGACTCCATATTGTGGGACGTTCCGAGTAATGCTCAACGCACCCGGTTGATCACCGTTTTCGCTACATTGGTGCTAATGTGTGACTTCGACGGGTTGTGCCTACACTAAAGCCCAATCACATGGGGCAGATAAAATGTAGGCTTCAACCTCACACAACTGTCATTTTGGCACATCCGCAATCTAGACACAACTGTCACTTTGATACATCCGTCTTCTTTACACAACTGTCACTTTAACACATTAGCCATTATGCTTACGTTCACATTGTGTTGGACAAACCCTGTATAGAATGTCACATAATTCTCAGCCAAAAAAGTTGGCTGCCACAGGAACCTGGGTCAACTGAGTACAAATCAAGCACTTTAGCCGTAGAATCGATCAATAATCACTACCCTAAATGTGGTTACTTATCTTGCGTTACATAAATTTTAAATTATTTTAGAGATTAACTGATTTTTTTTCAGTCTAATTAGTAACAAAATTTTTTAGCCAGAAATTTTGAATAAGGCTTACTCTTTGAATATTGGTATCGGTTTGAAACTGAGACTAGCTTGAATATCTTTTTCAAAACCTATTCGTAAGAGTAAAAATATTTATTTTTAAGAAACCTAATAAAACACAAAAATAAATTAGAATCGTTTATCAACAGACAGTAATTACACATGTTGTTAGCCAACCAATATTATGTTGGAACATTTTCTCCCTCCCCCATCCTTTCACCATCTTTATAGACACTGACACCACCGTTGCCGGTACCACCACATTACGAACCTAGGTTAGGCAACCCGCAATACATCCTCACCTGAATGATTGTTATCCACATACCATCCATCTATTGTATTGAAATGTCTCAACATATGTGTGAATTCAAAAACTGGCTACATGAACATTCGTAACTCCCTGCACACTAACTACATCTTTTAAAGCATAAAGCTCGTTTTACAGATTGCTTCCAGATGTAATAATTACATTTTTCACAGAAAAGTCTTCGGATCAATATTCGTTATGGTACAGAAGCCATAAAGCTCGCAATTAAACTGAATAGCCGTATGCTCGTTTAACATTGTACGGATGAAACAAGTAATTTGTGTTTTCTGTACATGGAAAAACTCGGGTACTCTGCCGCCGTCGGTGTCGATGTTTATTACGCGATAACTCGCTATGCAGTTTTTGAACGATGTGCTAACTATTTCTACCGCATCGTCTCCTTCGGTAGCTGCATCTACAGTATTCTTATGTCTATTGCTCCGTAGATGAGCTGCGTACGCAAATTTCGTCACTTCCACATTGCACATATCGCTCTGGATGCTAACCCCTTTTTGCTTGGGGATAGAATCTGCTACTGTCGACAAAGTCGAATGTGCATTCTTCGACGTAGTATAGGTTTCACCATGCTGCTTGACCCGGTGTCTCGGTAAGTTATAGATTCCAGTAAAGGCGACAAAGCAGTCAATTGCTAATAGTATTATTTCACCGCGCCGAACCACTATTCCAGCATTCTGAAACACTATTCCGGCATGCCGAACCACTATCCCAGCATGCCGAAACCAATATTTCAGTATATAAAGCAGCATATTTTCAAATTGGGATCAAGGTTTAACCACATCCACATCGCACACATTTCACCGGGTACTGACATTTCATTGTTGTTTTGGGAATAGAATTTGCGACCATCGATAAAGTCAAACGCTTATCCGTCAATGTAGTCGAGATTACACCCTGCTGCTCGGTTCAGTGCCTCTGTATGTGATACATTCTGGTAAAGTCAACACCGCAGGTTTCGCAGTTAAAGTTTTTTTGACCGGTAAAGTCTAACTCTGATATAGATGAGGAGGAGTCGTGTAGCGTAACTCAGTGCATCCGTAGGGTGCTTTCCTTTGTAAAGGATGCGTAACAAGGGTTGAAATTAAAAATGATTACAAAATGCATTTTATACAAAACAGGAAAAGGATCTCGCCACTAGACTTCAGTAAAAGCATGCAATAAGCAAAGATTATATCTAAATCGACCTATAGCAGGAGCGAATAATTTAGTAAAAGTCAAAATACTTCAAACTCTGACCTCAAAATTTTGCTGGAAATTATTCTTTTACAAAAAAAAAATAATTTATATCAGATTAAAAACCCATTCTAGCTTATGTTACAAATATTTAAGTACTCCTATTAGTTACAAACAAAGAAAAATCCAAATTTTATACTTGCTGTATTTCTTATCCAACGTAATTAACAGCATTGAATAATTCATGGTTTTATCTTAAATCTCCATTTGACGTTAGAACATCAGTTTGCAAGGTATAGCTTTATTGTTAGTTGATTAAAATCGTCAATTGTGATCTTGTCTGATAACTTCTGTTGTTTGTGGAACGCCGATGAGATCGATTATAAATTATTCGAAACGTATTTGTTTCATGTCGTAAAGTATTTTAAAGCATGCAACTCTTACATGTTCATATATAGTAGAACAAAATCAATACGTCATGTTCCAGTTTTTCCCTATTTATTTCCCAGAATTAGTCACCATGAATGATGTAATGTTTACGAGAATGTCCACGTTTAATGAGCTAATTAGTGTCAAGCTATCGCGGTTTGTTATGATTTCTGGTTCGTTTAAAGCGTTGTTTATTCTTTTCTAATGCATGACGTTGATGGGCACGGTCTCCATCTCTGTAATACGAAACGCTATTAAACCGCGTTCTTATCTTATCTTTCATGGGTTTTTAATAGTCACGAGTTCCTTAAATCAGAGCATTTATTTATTGATTGAAAATAATTGGCTTCTAAAATATTTCTACTAAAATACTAAGATATTTATATATTAATAAAAAAGATTCTGGAATTAATGTTTTATTTAAAACTCTTAAAATGTTATTTTTAACGAGAATAAATATTTTATTTTAGATATATTTACATCCGAAAATTTATCTAGTATTTTAAAAGAACTTGCGACTCCTCTTCAGTATGCAAAATTGTCTACACACGGAAAATTGATTAATGAGGTTTTGTTTTAACGCGGGTGAAATAAATGGCTTTGTATTTATATCTTAAAACAAAATTTGTTTAACTAAGTATGACTGTTTACAAAGGTTCAAAGTGACTAATTATTTTAGGCAGTAAAATTAAATAGCTTTTGTATTTTTATCTTAATGATTGCTTTGCATTCTAACAGGGTACGGATTTTAGTTTTGAATATCTTTTTACACTCTGTAATAAATGCAGTACACGGAATTTAATAATTAATAAGGGCTTCTAAGTTTAATTGTGATAAAATATGCTTATATTTATACAGGTTAGCAAAATTAAATAATGGGAAATTTTAATTTTTTTTGTTTTTTTTTTGGAAGGGCTTTTTCATAGAATTTGTGTGTACAATGACCTCTCGCGACCTCTTTCTCACATCAATATATATATATATATATATATATATATAATAAGTGAACTTTAGAACTGAGTAAGATAATAGAGATTAGAATAACGGCAATGTAAGGAATCAAATTAAACATGTGAGACGCTAAGCGTCCTTGTGTTAATTATTGTCAGTAAATGAATGATAAATGTTGTTCGTTTGATTTAACTAGCTTGGGTAAAAAATCAGATGACAATCTAAATAAAATAGAAAGAATCACACTACAAGGCGACCTTACCACACATTACATGGCGAACATTACAATCATAATTGTTTTGCTACTGATGATAATTACTAAGTGATTTTGAAACACGTATATAAATTTCTAAATAATTTTGTAGTTAAAGAATTCTTATTACATTTAACTTAAATACCAGCTTTTTCAAAAATATATATTACATGTAAAACATTCCCTTTGTGCGCTGAAAATACGCTAAAAGGCATAATATGCTATTAGTACACTTTATTTCTCTTTTTACAAGTGGTTATATTAATAATGAGTCACGAATTTCTACTAGCATTTAGTGTGTTATGTTTTGACAATAAATCGATTGCAAAACCTACTATATTCGTGTTAACTTGTATAGTTAATTTCAGCATGAAACAAAAACTTAGTGTATATGAAGCGAATGCTTTAACCATTAAATCGATTAGTATTTAACATTCACACAAATGGAGATTGTACACATTACTAGGCAAATTTTAGAGGGAAGTTTGTAATTTTAGTAGTGTCATATTTCTGAGGTTTCTAATTTGGAAACTGAATTTAAAAGTTTATGATAGGAAAGCCTATTCACTTGGAAATTCGATAATTTAGTTAGTGATGTATTGGTATTTGGTATAATTACCCAGTTTCATATTTTATTCATTTCAAAACTTTTTAACGAACCGAATTGATAGGTTGAGGTCCACTACATAACTGCAGTCAAGTTTTAGTTGTGTAGACATTTAACTTAATTGTCAGTCTAATATCATTAACTATATAAAATATGATAATAGCTTAAATTGTTCTAAAATCACCGTTTGAAAATTGTACTTAAAAAATAAGGGAAAAACGACATGCATGATTAGCCCAATTTATTTCTCAATAAAATACCTTAATCGATGCAATAACTCCATATAAGAACCCCAAATATATTTACTAAACCTGTTCCGTGCAGCTTCTGGATTTGAATATTTATTAACAATTTCGACTACCTTTTCAGTTTAAACGTTTGCTATTCAATTACTTCAAATTATAATTAAAAAAAAAATTAAATTTATTCTATTTTGTTATGGCATTAAAAATGTGGGGTTTCTGTTATCAAACAGCATTCGCTTTCTTAAATATTTACATTGAGTTTTTGTACGTGTTTCATCAAGGTTGTTTTTAATCACAAATCCTAAATGTCTTGTTCGCCTATCTTTTCACTTATTTTATTTAGATTATTAATCAATTTATGGTACGTTACTATAATTTTAATGCGGGAAGTTAGGCAACTCATCCTGTGCGTCTTTGTAAATCCACAAGATTGGTTGTATATATTTTTCATCCCATATCTAGACACGTTGAGGTATATTCATTGTAGTGAGAACACTAGCACGATTTGTCATTGTTGGTCGTAGTATCGGTTGCTAAAATGATATAATAAGTATTGATGTACGAGTTTACCAGAAGGACTTCCCAAGACACGTGCAATTTTTTTCTGGTTCTCTTGATTGACAGATGAATGTTTTGAACAAAAATACTATTCATGTGATTTATTATCTACAAATAGATGTTTTTGAGGAAAGTTACGATTTGAGTGGATTATTATTATTACACTTGCTTCCTTGCTTGAAGGAAATAGAATTGCTTTCCGTTTTAAAAATGAGTGTAGACACGTGATACAGTGTTGAAGTTTGCTCTGAGTGTCCTAATCTCACGTGTCGGGTTATTGTTGTCTGACTATTATTTTCAGTGATACAAGTAATGCATCTCACGCCATTCTAAATATTAGAAAGTGAAGATTCATTTTGTGAGCTGTCACGGTAAGAGTTACAAAATATTTTTAATGATTAAATACTCCCTGTATGTTTGTTGTAGTTTGTTTAGTATTATTCTTAAGTTTCTTTGGGAATTAAACCACTCATAGTTTTTAAAATGATCTTTATTTACGTTTCGATCCATGACCTAGGATCGTTGTCAAAATAATAAAAACTTCAAGTTTGACGTTTATGACATAAATTGAAGGTTACTTTGATTTATTGATATTTGAAATATTTGGTTTGAGTACATTAAGCAAAAGTTTTTAAAGTTTAAAAGAATGATTGCCTTCAATTTGTGTTGCGACCTGGGATCGACTTTCCTAAGGTAGCCAATACGCTTAACGTGAAATCAGCTGATTAATTTTTATTGGCGAATTTTATATAAATTCAATAATTTGGGAATTGGAAAATAATTTTTAATAATTTATACAATTGAGAGATTTCTAATTTTATGTCTTATTTTACCGAGATTCAGTGAAGGGGGTTAAGCAACCTGTGGCTACCAAGATCCCCCAACATTTATAATTTGCGGAAATAATGGTTTTTTTAGTTAATATGCTTATTGTTATGTAATTAGTTATTGTAATTATAAATAGAAATCATGTATGTAGGCTGTATTTCATGTTAGTATCGCAAGGAAAACCCAGGAAAAACTTGCAATGCTACCTAGATATTGTGGGCATTTGATCTTCATTTGTTATTTCTTTTGTTATTTCTTTTAGTAATGGAATCCATTGTTTACTGAAAGCCACGGATTCGTTTGCAACGCAGTTATTTTTATGTAGGGTTATATAGGCAGCTTCTTTGATTTTGCGTTTTTGGTGGTTTTCTTCTTTGTCGATAATTTTTGCATCTTCCCATTTTATTTTATGACTGGAGTCCCATGCATGTTGGCAAATCATGGATTTTTCAAATTTTTTATTTTTTATATATGATTTATGTTCTCTTAATCGAACTTCAAATGGTCTGGAACTTTCCCCTATATAAAACTTATTACATTCGCACGGTATTTTGTAGATACAGTTTTTTGAACTTTGTATTGCGTTTTTGGGTTTTGTTTTTGTTAATTGTGCTCTTAGTGTATTGTTGTTCCTAACCACTGTTTTAATTCTAAATTTGTTTCCTATTCTTTGAATTTTTTCGGAGAATTCTTTTATGTATGGCATTGAGAGCATTTTGTGGTGTGTATCGTTGTTTTTGTTTTCTTTTTCTTTATTTTTAGGGTTTTTATTCATTTCTTTCTCTATTATTCTTTTAGGATATTTGTTTTTTATTAGTGTACATCTGATTAGGTCTTTCTCTTTTTTTTAAATTTCTTCGTTTGATGATATTAATTTTGCTCTATCATACATGGTTTTGATAATTCCTCGTTTGACACATTGTGGGTGGTTTGAATCGAAGTTTAAGTATCTGTTTGTGTGCGTTGGTTTTCTATATACCGATGTATTAATTGTTGTATCGTTTTTGCTAACTAGAATATCTAAAAACGGAAGTTTTCCATGTGTTCTAATTCATATGTGAATTTAATAGTTGGTTCTATTTCGTTAATTGACTGTACAAAGTTTTTAATTAATTCTATATTATAAGGCCAAATAGCATAAACATCATCAACGTATCTCCACCAGATCAGTGGTTTCAATTCTTGTGTAAATATCACATCTTTTTCGAATTCCTCCATGAATATATTACTAAAGATTGGCGATAGTGGACTTCCCATTGCCATTCCGAAGCTTTGTTTGTAAAATTGATCATTTATTTTAGTATATGTACCGCCGAAGCGAGTACCCCCCATGACTTAATCTACCTTTAAACTACCTTTTTATCATAGCAATATATATATATATATATATATATATATTTATATATATATACATTGCTATGATATATATATATATATATATATATATATATAAGCAAAATAACTATTGGGGATACAGTCAGATTGGGCATGGATTTAATATAAACTTCTTATAACCATTTCAAGCTTTCGAAAATGTTTATTTTCTTCATCAGGATACTAAAAGTTTATAATTTAACATTTATATGATAAAATTCTATAGGTTATTACGATTATAAAGTTTACAATTATATAAACATTAAATGACATCTATATGACATGGACAGGTTTTTGTTCATACGCGTACATTTAAAAGTTTCTTATAAGTATATGCAAAATTAAAGTTAAAGTTAATGTAGTTAATAGATATTAATTTAAATAAAGTAACATAGTTATTATAGGTCTTGATAAAAATAAACATAGAAACTAAAAGTGTTATACTAGTTTTTAATAATTAAAGCTAATACGTATTGTACCAAAGATGTTATAAATTTATATGTATAGTTTATTAATATCTTTGGAATTAATTATTTATTCTATATTATTAGTTATAAGATATGAATAAATATCATGTTTAATGTATTTTGTGTGTATATATTTATTCATATCTTATAATCAATAATATAGATTTATATATAAATAATTCAAATTATATATAAACTATCATCACTGATATAAAGTTTTATTAAGTCACATCATATATGGTACAATAGTATTAGCTTTAATTATAAAAACTAGTCAATAATACTATTATTATTTCATAATTAATAATATATATATATATATATATATATATATATATGCTGTGATAAGGGTTTGTTTAAGGGTGCACGACATAGTGAAGGTCACTAGAGAATGAGTAATTAGAATAGGCAGCAGAAAATTGTAGTTATTTCAGGAAATAAGTAAGAAATAGAAGTAGATAGTAAGTAGGCAACACCCTGTGTACAAAGTAGAAATAGTTTTGGGCGACGCAGGAAAGACATAGGAAGACGCATAGTTGGCGTAGGAATGAGAAATACAGTATTAAACGGATGGTAAAGATTAAATACCCTGTAGATAGTGTTCAGTTGATATAAGTAAAGCGAATAAGAATATTTTTCAGTGGAAGCACGGATATAAATGATAAAGAATAATTAGACACGCATTAAGAAAAGAGTCTCAGACGATTAAGTAATACGGATGTGAAAATAGAGTTTCATGTAGCTAATATAATGCGTATAAAGATCTAACCATTTTGATAAGAGAAATGATTAAAATTGCGTGAATCGCATGTAAACAATGAAAGTTTAAAGTAAAATTGCATCAGTTGTTTATGGAAAGGCGACTATTCTATCAAAATACAGCATGTTGATAAGTGAAGACACCTGCAGGCAGGTGGGCATTATGAACGAACGCAGAGCATTACATCAGAAAATATTCGAAATGGAATTATTTGATTGGTCCGAAGCAAACGACAGGTTCTAGACCACACCACGGATGCAGTGGGGATTCGAAATTATATTAGCAAGCACCGCGATAAGAAAGTCAGTTTTGAACTCAATGAAGGCCCAAGTGCATTGCCAGTAATACTGAATAATACGTAACAAGTGGTACAAAGTGAAATAAATGAGTGTGTATATGAAAATTACCGTTTAAAACGGCTTCGAGGTCTGAGGAAAATAGGCCAGAATGCTTGATGTTAAGAAAGATTACAATAAAACAATTTAAATGTCGAGGCGAAAGGAAGAACATAATCTTGAAGTATAGGGGTAAACGAATTACAAATTTGAAGTCTATGGCAAGAATGATTAAAGTATAAAATTATAATTTAATGGTGTTGGTCCATAATGGTGATAAGTTAAATGGAATCGAAAATTGGGGAAGATTAATTTTAATGGAAGCGTCGTCGTGAAAAGATAAAACCAGGTCAGATTGTTAGTTATAAGGCATCTGTTTTTCTATAAGAATTTTATTTTATTTTTAATATCAAATTGGCTAAATATTATATGCTTGTAAACAAGTCAACAAAGGGTTGAATACGTATTGAAATAATAATAAGAAAACGGATTTAGAATATTCTACATTTGTTGGTAAAGATAATGAGTTTTCTTTGGTGACTTTGGGTTTTTAGTACAAATTAAATGGTTGTTGATAAATGAAATTTATAAAGGTGAATTAATTTGAAAATGTATTGTAAATAACGTCAAAGCTGTACATAAAGCATTAGTTTCATTAAATGGGATCCAAACTTACTGAATTTTTATAATTACAAATATATGCTAGCCGAGGTCATAAGATTGAAATAGTACAGAGGAGGAGCCACAAATTAAGTAGGGAAGAGATAACCCGCAAAGGCGGTAACTTGTTGAATTTTGTCATTGGTCGATAAAGTTGTTTATGATAAACTCCAGTTGATAGCAACGTTAAGAAACAGCTGGAGGAGGAAATAATCACAAGCTGTAGGAAAGATTAAAATGGTGGTTCAATAATTTAATTTAGTATTATAGCAATTAAAATAAATAGGTCGCTCAACGTAAGGACACGTGATATTACAGAATTAATAGGTCGACCCACTAAAGGGGAGTATTACAGCAATTAATATGTCGACCCAACGAAGGGGCTCGTAAATTAAACCACAATCAAATAAACTGAAATTAAGAGGGGCTCTTAAATTAAACCACAATAAACTGAAATTAAGAGGGGCTCGTAAATTAAAACACAATCAAATAAACTGAAATTAAGAGGGGCGAATTAAATTAAAATAAATTTTAAAGTACGATTGTAAGATTTTATATAAATTAATTAAACTAAACCGGGGATTTGAAAAGCTTCAATTAACAATAGTGAAATTTGTACAGTAATTTAAAGTTAGATAAATTTTAGTATTTAAAAGTTTAGCATATAAATTTAATAATAATGGACAAGAAAATACGGGAAACACGGGAGGTTTTGAGACAACAAGGAGTAGAGATAGGATCCCAGGAGAGCGTTATAATTCAGGAAACCAGTTCCAGTGAAGAGAGGCGAACTTCACAAGAAAATAAGATGTTGGATATCTTAATGGCATTGAATGAAAAGATGGATAGGAGTGAGCAAGCCATAAATGCAGTTAAAATAAAAATGGATGAAAACAATGAGAAACTGGAGGGTAAAATTAAGAATCTTAGTGATGGACTGAAAGAAGCAAACCATAATATCGCGGAGATGAAAGTACAATTGAATGAGAGAGTTGGTAGAGTTTCTGAGGAGATAGACGGTTTATGGGATCATATTTCTTTAATCAAAACGAAACGAGAAGAGTTCGAAAGTGAGTCCAACAATAAAATTAAGAATTTAAATATTAAGTTAAATAAAATTGAAGAAAATTGCGAAACGGAATTCAGATCAATAAATCAAGAGATAAATAATTTAAAAAGCAATCCAATAAACTTTAATAGGGAACCAATTAAGCTAATGCAAACGAATCTTTCAATGGAACAATTTACGAAATTTTACGGGGACGGAAAAGTAAACCCTAAGATATTTCTGAAAAATTTTAAAATGTTGATACAGGGATACACAGATGAATTATTCAAATTAAATTTAATCAGGGCAATATTAAAAGGGAATGCTAAACGATGGTACAATCTAGTTGAGGATGAGATAGAAACGTTTGAACAGTTTGAAAGCAAATTTCTACGTCAATTCTGGAATGACAACCAGCAAAATCGAATTCGAAATGATTTAATTATGGGAAGATACGATTTGGCGAAAGGGATAACGCGAGAATCATATGCGATTGAGAAATTTACTGTAGCGAAGCAATTGGATCCTCCTTTAGAAGATAAAATTATTATAAAGTATTTAGCAAGTCATTTTAATGCGGAAGTAAAGCGATACATAACGACGCAAAACATAGTGGATAGAGACACGTTTATTGATTATTTGCAGAGATATGATGATTTGGAAAATGATGATGAAAGGAAAATAATTTTAGGGATCGACGCACGAATTTCATAAGGAATGATGAGACTAGGAATAATTATCGAAGGAACAGGTATAATTATGGTCGCGGAAGAAATTTTAATGGGGGGAACTATGGAAACTTTAATAATGATTTTAGGCAGAACAGGGATAATGGTCAGACACCAAGGCAACGGATAGAGAGAACGAATCATGAGGGAAACAATGGAGTAATGAATAGACAGGAAAAGGATGATCGACGGACACCAGCAAGAAATATTAATAATGTGGAATTAAGGAACACGAATTGCACAGATACAGGAAGAATGAGTCAGGCAGGACCTTCGACGCGAGATCAGGATTTTGAGTACGGACGAACCAAGGAAAATTCTACGGATTAACGGATATGAGCACCAGCGCGAGTTTATTAAATATGAAATGGATAATGAATTAGGAAGACTTGAGAGAAACTTATTACCAATAATTAATTTAAAGGTGGAAAATAAAATAGTTAAAGTATTAATTGATACTGGAGCAGAGGCATCACTTGTAGCGGAAGAATTTGTTAAACGAGAGAAATTGGGGGATAAAGCGATACAGATAGCAAGGTGTAATTTAGTGGCACCAAATAATAAGAGATTTAGTGTAATAAATGAGATGGTAATTCTGAGATGTGAAATGGGGGATAGAATATGGGAAAATGAGTTCATGGTGGTACCTGGACTGAAGATAGATGTTATATTTGGGATGAATATGATAGATAAGTTGGGGTTGAAGATAAATGCGGAATGCAAAGAGATTGAGTGTAATGGGAAATATATTAAATGGTATGAAGAGGGGAATATAGTAATAGAAGACGACTGCGTAAATATTAATCAGTTTAGTGAAGAGATAAATAATGGGGGTAATGAAAGTGAAGAGATTAAGTGTCCAGATGATTTAAAAAATAGGGTGAATGTATTATTGAATAAGCATTCAGAATTAATTGGGTCAAAGTCGAGAATTGCCAAGGGTTATGTGCACAAGTTAGAAGTAATGAATGAGGAACCGTTTAACAATAAGATATATCCTATTCCAGTAGCATATAGGAATAGAGTGAAGGAAGAAATTGAGGAAATGTTACGTGAAGGCATTATAGAAAACTCCAGTACACATTTTGTGAATCCATTAGTCGTCGTGAAGAAAAATGATAATAGCATTAGGTTATGTTTGGATGCAAGAGAGATAAATAAGCGAACGAAGCCGCAATACAATTGTCCACCAACGATGGAAAGCATATTAGCAAGAATAGGTAATAAGAAAATATATAGCAAATTAGACTTAAAGAATTCATTGTGTTTGATTCCATTAGCGCGTGAATCAAGGAAATATACGGGTTTTTCGGTAGAAGGAAAATTATACCAATTTAGGGTGGTCCCGGTTGGTTTGTCCTCGAGCACGGATGCATTAGAGAATGTGATCAAGAATATTTTGGGACTGTATGAGGAATTTAGTATCCACTATAAGGATGAAATATTAATATTTAGTAATAGTGTAGAGGAACACTACGTACATTTAGAGAGAATAATATTAGAATTAGATATAGCAGGTTTAAGGTTGAATTTAAGGAAGTGTGAATTTTTTCAAAGTAGGGTTAGATTTTAGGATATAGGATAGATAATAAATATAGGATTGAAAATATAGATTAAAAGGATCCAGATTTAAGAGTGAAAAAGGGGAAGTTGAAAATAAATAAATTGAATTGGCCCATGCAAGGACAGATGAATAGATAAAAGGAAATGTAAAATAAATTATGAATAGGTATACATAGAGAAATAGAATAGGATTTGAACATAAGAATAGGCATAGATAGGAATAGTATAGTATAATAGGACATAGGTATGGGATAAATAAAATGTAAATATGAGATTAATAATGAAAAGGTTGAATTTCAATATGGAAATAAAAATATAATAATTTCATACCAATGTGAGTTTAAGTTCACGTTGGGCAACAAAATGGACATTGATATAAAATTTTATATTTTAATTTGGGGGAATTATGCTGTGATAAGGGTTTGTTTAAGGGTGCACGACATAGTGAAGGTCACTAGAGAATGAGTAATTAGAATAGGCAGCAGAAAATTGTAGTTATTTCAGGAAATAAGTAAGAAATAGAAGTAGATAGTAAGTAGGCAACACCCTGTGTACAAAGTAGAAATAGTTTTGGGCGACGCAGGAAAGACATAGGAAGACGCATAGTTGGCGTAGGAATGAGAAATACGAGTATTAAACGGATGGTAAAGATTAAATACCCTGTAGATAGTGTTGAGTTGATATAAGTAAAGCGAATAAGAATATTTTTCAGTGGAAGCACGGATATAAATGATAAAGAATAATTAGACACGCATTAAGAAAAGAGTCTCAGACGATTAAGTAATACGGATGTGAAAATAGAGTTTCATGTAGCTAATATA
Organism: Platerodrilus igneus; assembly: GCA_036346225.1. Classification (NCBI taxonomy): domain Eukaryota; kingdom Metazoa; phylum Arthropoda; class Insecta; order Coleoptera; family Lycidae; genus Platerodrilus; species Platerodrilus igneus. The sequence goes on along the minus strand of JARFIW010000131.1, from coordinate 6,917,518 downwards.
ATGCGTATAAAGATCTAACCATTTTGATAAGAGAAATGATTAAAAATTGCGTGAATCGCAAGTTTAAAGTAAAATTGCATCAGTTGTTTATGGAAAGGCGACTATTCTATCAAAATACAGCATGTTGATAAGTGAAGACACCTGCAGGCAGGTGGGCATTATGAACGAACGCAGAGCATTACATCAGAAAATATTCGAAATGGAATTATTTGATTGGTCCGAAGCAAACGACAGGTTCTAGACCACACCACGGATGCAGTGGGGATTCGAAATTATATTAGCAAGCACCGCGATAAGAAAGTCAGTTTTGAACTCAATGAAGGCCCAAGTGCATTGCCAGTAATACTGAATAATACGTAACAAGTGGTACAAAGTGAAATAAATGAGTGTGTATATGAAAATTACCGTTTAAAACGGCTTCGAGGTCTGAGGAAAATAGGCCAGAATGCTTGATGTTAAGAAAGATTACAATAAAACAATTTAAATGTCGAGGCGAAAGGAAGAACATAATCTTGAAGTATAGGGTGAACGAATTACAAATTTGAAGTCTATGGCAAGAATGATTAAAGTATAAAATTATAATTTAATGGTGTTGGTCCATAATGGTGATAAGTTAAATGGAATCGAAAATTGGGGAAGATTAATTTTAATGGAAGCGTCGTCGTGAAAAGATAAAACCAGGTCAGATTGTTAGTTATAAGGCATCTGTTTTCTATAAGAATTTTATTTTATTTTTAATATCAAATTGGCTAAATATTATATGCTTGTAAACAAGTCAACAAAGGGTTGAATACGTATTGAAATAATAATAAGAAAACGGATTTAGAATATTCTACATTTGTTGGTAAAGATAATGAGTTTTCTTTGGTGACTTTGGGTTTTAGTACAAATTAAATGGTTGTTGATAAATGAAATTTATAAAGGTGAATTAATTTGAAAATGTATTGTAAATAACGTCAAAGCTGTACATAAAGCATTAGTTTCATTAAATGGGATCCAAACTTACTGAATTTTATAATTACAAATATATGCTAGCCGAGATCATAAGATTGAAATAGTACAGAGGAGGAGCCACAAATTAAGTAGGAAGAGATAACCCGCAAAGGCGGTAACTTGTTGAATTTTGTCATTGGTCGATAAAGTTGTTTATGATAAACTCCAGTTGATAGCAACGTTAAGAAACAGCTGGAGGAGGAAATAATCACAAGCTGTAGGAAAGATTAAAATGGTGGTTCAATAATTTAATTTAGTATTATAGCAATTAAAATAAATAGGTCGCTCAACGTAAGGACACGTGATATTACAGAATTAATAGGTCGACCCACTAAAGGGGAGTATTACAGCAATATATATATATATATAAATATATATTAATTTAGAAGCATAAAGCGATACTAACATGAAATACAGCCAACATACATGATTTCTATTTATACATACAATAACTAATTACATAACAATAAGCATATTAACTAGAAAACCATTATTTCGGCAAATTATAAATGTTGGGGAATCTTGGTAGCCACAGGTTGCTTAACCCCCTTCACTGAATCTCGGTAAAATAAGACATAAAATTAGAAATCTCTCAATTGTATAAAAAGAAACATGTTAAAAAATGTTTCCCAAATTATTGAATTTATATAAAATTCACCAATAAAATTAACCAGCTGATTTCACGTTAAGCGTATTGGCTACCTTAGGAAAGTCGATCCCAGGTCGCAACACAAATTAAAGGCAATCATTCTTTTAAACTTTAAAAATTTTTGCTTAATGTACTCAAACCAAATATTTCAAACACCAATAAATCAAAGTAACCTTCAATTTATGTCATGAACGTCAAACTTGAAGTTTTATTATTTTGACAACGATCCTAGGTCATGGATCGAAACGTTAATAAAGATCATTTTAAAAACTATGAGTGGTTTAATTCCCAAAGAAACTTAAGAAGAGTTTTTAATGATATTCACACATATACTTTAAATGCACTATGTATCAATTTGTATACATACAAATACAGTACTGAACGTCCACAGTTTTACAAGCAATTATTTTGGCATAGTTTAATACCAGTTTAAATATAGTTAGCGCGATTGTGAATGAATATGAGTATCGCTATATACAAGTTATCCAGTAATATAATTATTAACGTTCGGTTAAGACACAGCGGACTGTATGTTTTAAACTGTATGTAGGTATGCAACCCAAGTTGCAACCTAACAAACTTCATAAGCGTCATAGAAATGCAAACGTGAACGCCCCTTAATAATAGACTCGCCTATCAACACACCCTAAAACCGTATACACTCGTCCGGAATTTCTGATTATTAGAATACAAACATTATTTATAATGATCAAGAAGGCGCGCTTTTGTTTGTTTTTTGATATATATTAACATCAATAGCCAGGAGCAAACAATAACTTCTGCTCTTCTGAGTTTAAATTTTTATCAGGGTGCACCAAAGCCTGGACGTTAAACCAGAAGGTTGTGTTTTATGCACAAACGTGTTACGAAGTTACTACGTAAAACCATTTTCGTATCAGCATCTACTGCTGAACGCGGCTCACTGAGACTGGATGTCCGAGTCGTCCGTGACGCCTTCGTCTTCTCCACCCAACATTACTGAAACAGACAGCGGCCTGTTCAACCCGGAGCTGTTTATGTTCGTTCAACTTCTGATTGCAAGTGTGGCTATCGCGATCGGAGCAAAATGAATTAAGTGTCTTGGAGGGTCGTTGTCTGATTACAAGGTGAAACACATGCTAAGCCTTTCTTCTATTATAGGTTTGCGTAAAGGGTTAGTAAAACAACTGTTTTTCGGGACACTACCTTTAAATTTTTTCGTAGTGTATATCGGAACCAAGTTGATGAAGTGCGAAATGGTCCTTTTTACTACTTTATTCTCTTTGGTTGTATCACCTACTGCTTCTTGGTTAAGCTGTGGAATGTTTAGCTTTTTCTTTGCAATGCGGTTGCTTATTTCAGTAAATCGAACCTTTTGTAAAAGTTAATATTGTTGGTTAAGGCTATTGTTGTATTCCGTTTATTTTGTTAATGAAACAAAAACCTCCTGGTGATATAAGTTTTGATTTTTTTGTATGTAGCGCGATACCATACTCTTTTGAAAATCCTCTAAACGTACCTTTTGTACTTCGATATTATTTTCAATCAAGGTCTTCAGCTACTGTTTGAAAAATTACCAATTTCAAAAATAGGCAGTGCTTTACGAGTCATAAAAATTTTGTAAACAACACATTCAATATTGAAAAAAGTCAAAAATTTGTTTTAGTATAATTCATACATACACCTCACAGAACAAAAACGATGTTACATGAAACGGTTATGAGTGTCATCGTGATTTTATTGCGAAATCTACTGTCAAAGTGGAAAAAAGGTTTATTTGTAAATTTCCTAAATTTATAAATTCTGAAAGTGTTTAAATTTTTAAAAATAGATTAGACAGATTTGCTGTACATTTCTCTACTAAATATAAGCTAAAAAGTTAATATGCTATTAGAGCGTTAGCCGGTGTGTGACACGCTACAATCGTCACAAGTCACGAACATATCCAACACGTTGTGCGTTTTGTTTCGGCTGAAAATCGATTGTAATATTGTTCATTTTACTAGAATAATTGTTCAATGATTAACTCACCAATGAGTTTTAAATTCAGAAAGCATTGGTTTTGGTTTGTTATGTTGGTTAGTGCGTGGCACTGATATAAATTGAATTATATAAACAACGTTCTGTCGTGTAAACGGAAAGCGGATAGGAAACGCATTACAGGAAAATTGTTTCGTTTTAATATCAATGACAGATTCTCGCCATTTTTTTTAAATAAGAGAACGATATAAAAGGTATTTATGGTGCCTATCAGTAATGCTAAAAAGAACTGAAATGCCGTAATGCCATTTTTCCGTGCAAACTTGGTCATAGCTTTCCCTTTAATTTAATTGTTAACCGTTTGGTATAAAACAGATTTTTCGGTTTTTTGACACTATATTTCATCAGTGGTGCATTATGAAACAAAACTGATTTAAACAATCGTTGTCATGACTAAATAACCCATAAAAAGTTGCTTCTACAGATATGTAAAAGATGTCAATCAATTCTTCGTCATTTGTAAAAAAATACTGGATCGTCGTGCGACCGTGTATTGAACATCTTTTATACCTTACATCTCGTCACCCGAGCATTTTGAAAAGAGAAACGTTGTTTTCATCTGATTATTGACCCCCAGCAATCCCAAACAGTGTTCATTTCCAGAGCTGAAAATCCCTCAAATATAGAGTTTTTTCTTTTCGGGTCAACATTTCGAGTTCCAGCTGACCAAAGTGTAGCAGGTACGTTTCTAATTATGGTGCGTAAGTGCGCTCTTGTTACGCCCGATACACCAGAAGAATAGTGCTGTAAAAAGGAAAGCGGACAGAAGGTGGTCGTTTGTTGAAGGATTGAGGCGTGAGTCGGTTGTGCGTGGGCGTGCAGCAGATAAGCTGTTGGAAGTGAAATGGGTCTTTAGTTTGATAACTACATATATCAATAGGTATTTGTTTATTGTATTGTAGTAACTATCGGTCTCTCTGTGACCAGAACAATACATCGGAATATAAATAAAGGGTTTTAATACACAAAACATAAACGACAGGTCCTGCGATACGAGATTTCTTGATTGACAGGTACAAGGCTTTCCATTTAAAAATTACGATAAGAAATTTCGAGAATGTCGTTTGGATATAGTAGGTTTTTATAGATTAATCTGGAACAATTGAATTGTGTAAAAATTTGCGCTCGTAGTATTGCAAGTTAATTCTAATTGCAGTCCCAATTAAAATAATGGTTTTGATCATGATATTAGTTTGGAAGTTAAGTTTCGATTAAAGCTTTAAAAATCGCGAAGTGATATAAACTATTGGTACAAACAAAGTACTCTATATGAGATAAATTCTTGTAAAGATCGATATAAAGCTATTATAGTAATAATATAAATTAATATACAGGATGTTTCAAAATTGCACGGCACTATTTTAAGGGAGTGTTTTTAGCACAAAATAAACATAAAACTTCTAATAAACATATGCCCTAAAATGTACCCCTATGGAGTTATAACCCCTTTAAGGGGGCTAGGTAAAATTGAGTTTTTTTAATTATCTGAAGAACCACAAATGATATTTTATTCAGATTTTTGTTGCCTACTCATGTTTTTATGCCAAATAAGATAGGCGTATCCATTTTTCGATAATAAAATCAGGAGTGTCCCATTCGGGGGGGGGGGGCAATCACGTTTAACCCTGTAATTTTTTTGTGTGTAAGCTTTTATAAATTATAATGCCAGAATTAGAATCTTTTGACATTTCTGAGTAAAAAAAGTCACTCTTGTTTGAAGTCGATATCTGTAGCCGTTTTCGAGTTAATTGAGGTGAAGCATTCAGGATGCCCTATGATACATTCCTTATTCGTTTAGTTTTAATATGAACTTCCCATATGTATAGGTATAAACCTAATAAACATATGCCTTCAATATCTCTGTAACAACTTGGCATATGTATAAACTATACATATGTCTCAAATTAATCAATGTATTACTTAGATGTTGAAGACTAAAGCTAAATGTCAAAATGCGATGTTAATGAAATAGCCTTGGATATTAGAAGCTCTACATTATAGCAGTTGCATATCGTTTATTTGTTTGACAGGTGATTATGTATCTACTATGTATTACCTTTGTTATGTTTAAACACTGTGTAAATTACTAATACGTGTTACTAGTTCTGTTAGTTTTTGTGTAAATTGGTACTTTGAAGACACTTTAATTTGTTGTATCATGGGAGACACCACAAACTTGTCCACATTTGCAGAACAAACAGACATGCTGTTAGTTTATGGTGAAGTACAGAGAAATGGCGCTGCTGCAGTTCGCAGATACCAAAAACAATTTCCAACTAGAAGGATACCAAATCGTAAAACATTTCAATCCATTGAAACACGTCTTCCGGAAACTGGCACGCTAAAACTTACAAGAGTAAATGCTGGTCGTCAAAGATTTCGACGAGATGTAAATGTTGAAGAACAAATACTCAATGCTGTTCAGTTATCTCCAAGTACTAGCACCAGAAGATTGTCTCTTCGTTTTGGTGTTTCATCTGCAAGCGTTTGGCAAACATTGCACGAGCAGCAACTGTACCCATTTCACGTGAAATCTGTGCAAGATTTGTTACCACAAGATTACATTAAACGAACCAATTTTTCGCAGTGGTTAATTCGAAAATGCACACGACATCGTAACTTCTTGACCCGCTTGCCAGTTACTGATGAATCTACCTTTACAAGAAATAGAATTACAAATTTTTGCAATACCCATACTTCTTTTTACCACGAAGACTTTCAGGAGTGTTTCATTTGAATTTTCTGCAAAATAATCTTTATGAACTGTTAGAGGATATTCCAATCCCGGATAGATGTGGGATTTAATTTATGCATGACAGTGCCCCAGCCCACTTCTCTTATATTGTCACTGACCATTTAAACGCAGAATATGGTAACCGATGGATTGGCCGAAATGGACCTGTTAAATGGCCACCTCGATCTCCCGATCTAACACCGTTACATTATTTTGTTTGGAGTTGGATGAAGACTATAGTTTATTCTAAGCCTATCCACACGCAAGAGGAGTTAAAGAATCGGATCGTGGAGGCTGCTGATACTATTAAGAATCGTCCTGATGTTAAGACTTGCCAGAAAGCAATGGATTCGCCGTGCTGGATGTTGCATACAACAAAATGGTGGGCATTTTGAACAGTCACTTTAAATGTTTAATTGTAATAAATATTTTCAACTCTCAACATCTATGTAGGTATGTAAAGTATTATAGGGCATCCTGAATGCTTCACCCCAATTAACTCGAAAACGGCTACAGATATCGACTTCAAACAAGAGTGACTTTTTTACTCAGAAATGTCAAAAGATTCTTATTCTGGCATTATAATTTATAAAAGCTTACACACAAAAAAATTACAGGATTAAACGTGATTGTTCCCCCCCCGAATAGGACGCTCCTGATTTTATTATCGAAAAATGGATACGCCTATCTTATTTGGCATAAAAACATGGGTAGGCAACAAAAATCTGAATAAAATATCTTTTGTGGTTCTTCAGATAATTAAAAAAACTCAATTTCACCTAGCCCCCCCTAAAGGGATTATAGGGGTACATTTTAGGGCATACGTTTATTAGAAGTTTTATGTTTATTTTGTGCTAAAAAACACTCCCTTAAAATAGTGCCGTGCAATTTTGAAACACCCTGTATATTAATCATAGTGCATCGATGTAAGTTCGTTAAGGAGATTAGCATCATAGTGTTAAGAAGGCAATATTTGTACGGTTAGCGAAAGTCTAAAAATAAATTGGTGGCAGACATTTTAGAAATTTTATTGTAACTACGAGTTGCTGAAAACGCTTGTATAATCGGTTTGAAAATAAAGAACTGTTGTTACTGCAAATAAAGTTTTAGTTACATGAGTGTAAGTAGTGGGATTTTAGTAGTTAAAAAAGAATGAAACAGTTGGGTGGTGTTCTCCGGTTGTTCACGAGGCGGGGTGTGACTCTATTGAAAAAAAAGCCACCCACCAACGAGTGTTCCGCGAAGTTATTAGACCAGTTGACAAAACCGTGCCAACATCTTGAACGACAATATCCGGCAGAACTTAAAAACTTAAAAACAAGCATAGAATCTATACAGGAAATACCTCGCCAACAAGACAGCTGCCGAGAAAGCCTCCATTGGCCAAACGATAGGAGATTGGGAAAATGATTAGAAACATGAAGGGCTAGGAGTGATTGAGTACTCTGATTGTCCGTTGACACCGCCTGTTGTGCTCGTTAAGGAGAAGGACGGGTTGACAAGATTTTGTGTGTACTCAGATGATTAGGTGACCAGAAAGGATATTTGTTTACTTTCAAAGATTGACAACACCCTACTTACACTTTTCACGTCGCGATGGTTCTCAATCTTGATTTGAAGAGTGGCTACAGCAAGTGGAAGTTGAACCCAAAGATCGAGAAGAAACAGTTTTTACTATTGGTACTAGTCTACAGCAATTTACAGTTATGACATTTGGACTCTGCAACGCTCCTGCTACTTTAAAGCATTTGATGGAAAACGTGTCTTGTATATTTGGATGAGGTGATCGTAAATGGGTCGTCGCTTGAGGATCACTTAAGAAGTTTACTGGAAGTGTAGTTGGGGTAAGTATATCCTATGAGGTAGTGCACAGAGCTAGCCGAAGAAGATCAATTTGGAGAAGCAATTTTTGTAAATCTCAAACTAAAACATATTATAATCAAACACGAAATTGGTAACGAAGTTTTATTTAGGTGCAAATTTCTGGAGTTATATTTCTGTTACAAAAGGAGGAAGTAGGGGCTTCAAATAGAAGACCACTGCTTACGATTGTGCGTGTCTTTTTATTTGATATGATATATACTTTATTTCCTTTAAGCCCCAATGTTGTACGTTATATTTTATTTGTTTACGACTAGCTCACTGAATGCTCGACTTCCTAATAAATCTTATTTTACCCTTTAAATGGATTCAAATAAAGCAGTTTAAAATCATACAATATAATAATTGGTAATATGTACAATGTTGTGTAACCTCAAAAATTTTCCCCTGTATAGAATATTTACATTTACCGAATTTATGCTTCCCCGAAAGCCAGCAAAAATATCTTTTAATTACTTTCAAGTACCTTCGAACGTTCTAAGATACTTTTCCTTTTTTTCATATTTGCAAATGACTTTTTTGATGACTCTTACAAATACATAATGTATAGCAAATATTAAATTTGAAATAGTCTTTAAAATGTTTAAAAATCGCTAACCTAGAATGGTCATAGCGTCTGTAGTTTGCATCTCTTGTTGTGTCCGCTTTATTTATTGGCCAGAATTATCCACTTTTGATTTCTGGTATTTTTCCTTGATTTAACTTTGAGTACCCTTTTGACCTCACTTTCCGACGTATTTTTCGATTTGCGTTAAGGCTTAGATCTCAACATGAACATCGACTCAACAAAAGCTGTCTCAATAAAAGTGGCATCAACAAAATGCCGTCCCAATAAAATGGCATCAGCAAAAGCCGTTCCAATAAAAGAAACAGCCTCCAATAAAAGCCGTCCTAATAAAAGAAGCCCTGTTTTTCTAATATTAAAAATAAATTTAATTAATTGTTTAACTTATGTCTATTTGTAGATCGGCTTATTTTCGTCGCACAATTTCTCATTTTTAAATTTTACTTATTCTGATTTGTTTCACTTATTAATTACGGAACTTTCTACTGCATTTGAGCATAATTTGTGCATCTGAATATGAACTGACCTCTTTATTCATTTCCTATTGTATTTATAAGCCCTTCCCGCCAATCGTTTCCATTGGCGTGTCTAACGATTAAGGCTTGTACTTTGCTTTATCTCTGGTAGAACTCGGTATTTTCCCAAATTCCCTGGTTTAATTCTTCGACGAAATGCTCCATCAATCACGTAAGTGTTCTGTATGTTACAATATTTTGTTACGATTTCCGAATATTGCTTTTATCCAGTCACGTGTTTAATGCTTGTCGTTTAAAAGTCCAAGACTTATCATATAATTGACCCGCCTGGTGTTTATTTGTTTGTTACAGAATGTTGGTTTTCTGAACAAATGTATTCTTTCTAGTCACGTATTTAGTGACGTATTAAGATGCGTTTGCATATAGATGCGTTGATATTTTCGACGTAATTATTAAATATTTGGATGCAAATTTATCTATGTTTCCCGATAATTTTATTTGGTGCAATTAGTTGCTTCTAAAATCTCATCTTTACTCGTAAATTATACTTAAACATATTATGAGCTTCTTTCTCATGCATTTAATCAAATATCCTTTATATACAGCGTCCTCGCAATTGCCTTTTTGTAGAATAGTCGATTTACTCCTATAAATGCCCGTTATGTAATTGGTTTAACTAGCTCTCTTCAAAATAACACCATTAGCAAAATACATCAGATTTATAATAACATGAAACATTCTTTTACAAACAATCTCTAAAATACTAATTACTACATCCACAACACATTTTCTCTCAACACAAACTTTAAATATAATAAAAAATAGAGTCCAAAATTGCCGCAACGCTTTACCTTACAAATAACATCTTAAATCTAACAAAAAAATAAGCTGTTCACTTACACTAAACATAGAATCCAAAACCTCTTTTATAATTAGGATTAGCATATTCTAATCTTAATTTCATTCACCAAGTACTACTTAATTAGATCTTATTATGTACAGAGTTTCTGAGGATAAGTTCTATAACCTTTTAAAATCTCAAACCTATCTGATGAGATAGGTATAATACTTTTTTAATATACTGGCAATTCTCATCAAAAGCTACCACCTTTTAAATCAAATAGGCGGCATTCCAGTTCCATATATGCTTTAAATCTAATTAAAAACTTTATTTTGCAGTAGTCAATTATTATTTATTTATTTTATCTCCATTTTTAAAACCATTCTCCGTACTTCAAATAATCGTATATACTTCTGAGAATTTAAAACACTTTCCGTCACTATTTCAATAAATAATTTCCACAACTAGTACAACACATGTTAAATCGACCCCTAGGTACCAATGTATCATATAATTTAGCATTATGACGTTGCAATGAAGGCTGATTCTCGTACTTCAATGTCATTGGCATCTAAAAAAATCGCGTTAACTCTAGTCATTATTCATTGGCTGTTTCTCAAAGTAACGATGCAACCTTCGTAGATTTGTCGTTACCTAACAGTCTCGTGCTATGCTAATTAACTGACGTCGTTCCTCATTTTATCAATATTTAGTATATATGGCTGTCATTAATCTTATTATATCTTATAATTTGGACAATGTCGTTTACCTTTATGTTGCATTTTAGTACTTGATTTTCTAGAAGAGCAACTGAAACACCTCCATTCGTTAGAAAATTTAAATTCCTTGTAAACTTAGTCAATATGTTTCCATCACAGTTTGTTAAAAATATGGAAAATAAAATATGATACATGAGGCTTCCCGCAAAATTAAAATTTAGTGCGTTTTTTCACTACTACGTCAATTCCTCATAGAGCATTTGTACACAATCCTCTTTAATTGCCATTATGAAAATCTTTTATATTAATTACGCATCTACTCATAGTCGATTCACAATTAGGCACTTTGTGAATAAAGCTATTTGAAAAACGTCCTCTTACGTGCAGAACATAGTAAATATCATTATTTTTATCTTAGAACACTATTTATAAGAATAAAAATCTTTTTAATCTCGGTTTTTATGCATTTATAATTCATATACTGAGTGCTTTACCAAATATGTTTTTCTGTACAAACATATTAATATTTACACAATTTGAGTTCCTTAATTTTTCCGAATTTGTTTGGGTTTGCGGTGTTGTGTTTTTACATGATGCCATACGACCTCTCGATTATCTGTAATCACTTCACTATATATATATATATATATATATATATATATATTGTAGTGTCAGTAGGAGCTACAAGGGTTTTAAGGGTTGTTTTGTGTTGAGGGTGGTGTATGCCAAATAAAGTAAGCCATATATCAGATCCCGTAATTTAAAAATGTATGTTTGCCGTACTTTACATACGTTAAAGTATTTGAAATGTTAGTTGAAATGTAAGTGCCAAGACGTAAATTATAATGACTTGATGACGTGATAAAACACACAGTATTCAAGGTTTTATACTGAGTTGTAGTTTAATAGGTCATTGAACGTACATTTGCCAACCGAAAACCGGATGCGTCTATGGATGTCCACTATTAACCACGCAGATCCAGGTTCATATGTGTATCATTTCGGCATTTATTTTTACTAGAATCAACCTTTGGACAAACATGTAACATCAAAATTACAAGTAATAGCAGTGTCAAATATGATTGAAGGGTTGTGCGATATTTAGGACCAATGATTGAACATTATGTATAAAAATAGGAAAGTGCAAAAGACAAAGTTTTAGGTATTAGTGACACGAACTTGGTGATACGACGTTATTGGATGGTTTTTTTATATACTATGTAATAAAGAGTAGGCAGATAAATATTGTAATTATCACCTAGGATAAGTAAACAAGGGAGTCGATTTCGAAATATTTTTGTATTAAGACGTGTTTATAAAACTGCGCTAAATTGTTTAAATATATTTTTGAAGATTAAATAAATGAGTTTGAATTGTACGAGTTTAATTTATAAAGGAAGAGTAAAGAGAAGCAACAGTGAATAAATAATTAATAGCGGCGACGAGTAAAAGTTAAGATTGGAATTAGTGCGACAGCGAACCGGCGGAAAATAAGATTGAATTGGAACGAGATTTATATAGGCAGAAGGCATCGAATAGGAATTATAAGAGTGAAGAATATATTAGGATTGAATTGGATATGGTTTTATGTGTAGCGGGGCATTGAGTGGTAAAAAGAAGCGAGGATTGATTTGGAACGAGCGGATTAAAGAGAAGTAAGGATTGATTTGGAACGAGCGGATTAAAGAGAAGTAAGGATTGATTTGGAACGAGCGGATTAAAGGCGGAAGTATTGATTTAGAACGAGAGAAGCAAAATTAGAAGACAGCGTAAGAGTAGCAAGTGGAATCGTACGAGTCAAAGAAGAAATAACACCGGAAGAATTAGCGCAGGGGAAGTAAATAAAAAAGGGTATTCTAAATTCTAAATTCGGGTCATATTTATTTTAGATTTGGGCGCAGTAAAATTGAGTCAAAGATACCTGGAGGATAGACGGCAGTTTTCAAAGCGGTAGTGCAACCTTGTGAGGACGTATACGGCGAGTAGGATTTTGAGCCAGCATTCATAGGGGCCGTTAACGACGTATAGAACAGGTGAGTACTGTGTGATATAACGTCAAAGTCAGAAATTTTGTGGTAGTAATTAATTTGGCACAAGGCTACGTGGATCATATAAAATTTGGCATATACAAAAGTAAATTATAAAAAGGTACTAAAACAAAAGATAGTGCAGTTTGGTTGGGCATTGCACATCTACTTACCACTGAACCCACGGTAAGTAGGTGGATACCCTGGGAAGAAAGAGTTCATATAGTCGAGGCATATTTAAAACATTTTGATTTATTAACCAACCAAACGTTGTTAAAGCACGTAACGTAAAATAAAGATTTGCACATTAGATAAAATCATTAAATTAATTAAGAAAAGGCGCGAAAAAGAAGGGGGTGCAGCATAAGAATATATATATATATATATATATATATATTTTATAGATATATATATATATATATATATATATATATATTGGCAGTGGATTTCTTTATACCAATTCGAGCCCTAGTGTCGTTGGGCCGTCATAAACTTTTCTTAAAATAAAAAAAAATTCTAACAATACCTTTGGAACCCCTCCTGATTTCTACACACCCTGGCTAGCTGAGCAATCTGCTTCTTCTTGGATACCTACCATTTTAAATTCACTCTTTCTCACATATACAGTCAAATGAAATTACCACTCAAATAATGCAACAAGACATACAACTTTTTTATTTACACATATTAACAAGTTTCCATTAGTAAAAAAATATTTACACATTTGTATATACAGTTTGATAAAAAAATTACCATCTCAATCTAATCTTTTAAAATTGCTTGATTTTTAAATATTTCAACAATAGTATTTTAGACGAGTAGATGGGCTCGTCGTGCAACCCTAAATTGATTTTTATTCTGGTCTATTTTGAGCTCAGTATAACCCAGTTACTCTAAATGCTTTTAAATCTTGCATTTTTGTTTGAAATAAAGCTAAAAACCCGTTTACTCCTTACAACAACAATTTTCTGTCATTACAAACATTTTTAAACAATCAATATTAAATTGTTCTTTACAAATACCCTTTAAATGAGTTTTTATGGTAATAAAATACACCCCCAATAAGTCAAAACACTCGAGCACAAGATACCAGCACAAATGTTCAAGCAAAAGCAAGAATTTATTTCGTTACCTGGAGTTAGCTTCGTTTATCGTTACCTTTGAAGATGTATTCCAAAACCCTCGCCGTTGTGTCCATATACTTTGTGATTATACCTGGATCTGTCTCATGTCCACTAGCTATCCAAATCTCTGCAATCACCTTTAGTATTTCTACCCGGATAATGGTTCGACCCAGCTTAACCTTCCATAACCACTACATTTCACGCATACTAGTTTCAAACTTCTCGTTTCGCTTACCCATGTACCATCTTATGATTAGATTGTAGCGTGTAGTAACAGCACCTTTTGTAAGCCAGCACCCACTTCTGCAAATCACACCTTTAATACGTTACCGGTACGTTACTAACAGCTTCTACACACTTTTAAATAGGATGTTGTATAATAATTCAACTAGTAAGCGAGTGACTATCAGTACAACGTAAGAGCACGTAATAGCAAATACGTAAGAGATATAAGAGATATAAGAGAGCTTTAATATCTCTCTCAGTGTATTTATAAGCTTTTCAATACCCCTTCACGGACCCTCTTTTCATCGAAAAGCTTATTTTTCAAACCGATTCTCCAAATTTTGTTCGTAACGAACTTCAACGTCTGAAAAATTCCAAGTTTGCCGTGCTGTTACATAGAAATTCGCTCAACCACATCTAACCGACTCGAGCTTCTCAAAACTTCTAGCCTTCGACCAATTATATTGCTTTCCCCCGGTATAACGTCCAACCCCCTAGTTACCTTTCTTCGTTTCACCCATATTTATTGTCTCTTTTAGAACCCCTTTCAAACTACAGGAAATCGATATTGTGGTTGGTCTCCAAAAGGTTTTTGTGATATTGTCGGAGGCTTTCACGGCCGGAGTCATTACAATTATTTATGGTTCCGGGTTGGGACCGTGTCATTTTATAAATTAAAGTCGACGTTTCGCCTACTTTTGTAAGGGGCTTCATCAGGACAATAAATATATTAAAAGTTAATATTAAATAGACAAGTCACAGTGTAAAGAGAAGAGTTACTCCTGAACTAGCAGACTCACTAGCCCATTCATAGCCAATAGGTGTCTTGTGGCGAAGTAACTGGTGAAATTAGCGAAAGTGGTGGATTATATAGTGCGAGAACTTGATGCATGAGTGATCATGCATAGAGAGGAGTGTCGTGGTGGATCAGTGAACGTCACGGTTCCGCTGTTGTGAACATAAGCTTGTTTTCCACTTTCCGTTCATTAAATCACGTATTCAGTGTTTACTACTTATTCTAATCTAAACCGAAACAATCAGGTGCTTGTTTATTTCCTAGTTAATATTGGATTTTTGAACAAATGTATGCATAATTTAGACTGCGTATACGATTATATATTTAACGTACTTGTTAAATATTTATTAAGCCAATTCATATAGGTTTTCCGTTGATTTAATTTTGATGCATTTTGTTGCGTTTTCAAATCTTATCTAAACTTGTAAACTACTCTTGAATATTTCTATATTCTTATACATTTAATTTCATGTATTTTTATATACAGTGTGCTCTTAACTAACAATATGTATAGTGACCTATTTACTCTTATAATATCTGTAATTATGTGCTTTTGCTAACTGGAAGTTGCTTTTATTTGTTCTACGACCCTTGTGACTTAACCTACCCCTAAACTACCCTATAATTATAGCAATATATATAAATATTATATCTTTAAAGGCTTTTCATGGCATCTATTTAATATAAATTATAAAGCTTTATTTGATTGGGTCCAATATTTTCTCTCCAAAGACGAAGAAAAAAATTGGCATGATATGATAATAGAATAGAAGCAAACTGAGGTAATAGGAACGTAGGTGATCATATAAAACATTTATATATCAACGAAAGTTGCCTCTTTCCTAATATACTCTTAAGAGGGTGTAAAAATATTTACTGAACCTAAGGTATAGATTTTGTGATAAGTTAACAATAAAGACTATTGTTCACTGTACGTGCAGGAAATGGATGTGTTGATCACTTTAATTCAGTGGTGTAAAGGAAAGGTTTTCCCAGTCTTCTAGTCTGCTAGAAAAAGGACTGTAGGTTCGAGTCCTGTTGCCGTAAGAATTTTGCATTAGAACGTCCTTGCAGTAGTTCTCGGTGTGTCTGTAGCGTATTTGTATGTTAGGGAAGTGCACCTCTAATATATCCAGTAAAAGAAATTGTTTTTCATTCTATTTATCGTACAGAATGATTTCCTATTTCCCATTAAACCAATTTAAAGATAATATTGGTTATTTCGCGATTAGTTTAGGAAGTTAAAGCTATAAGTTACGTCGATTGGTTATTGAACTAATTAGTGCTTGCTACTAGTTCGCATTGAAATTGTATAGACCCGATATAGTAGAAATGCAGAAAATGAAATAGCAAACGTAACAAGGGGGTTGTCGGAAGTTTTAATTGCATGCTATACTTCTAGAGTTTCTAATTACGAAGTGGGCTTAAAAATTGTTACGCGAGGAGCGCTTGGCTGTGAAGGGTGGCGTAGAATTTAATTAAATGAGTTTATTGATATAATTATCCGGCTTTGTTCTCGTTAGGTTCTTTATCATCTCTATCTACAGTAACTCGTTACCAAGATACGTTACAGAATTCCCACCAATAGCTACTAAAATAAAATTTATTCTCATTGACGTTTAGAATCGAAACGAAAGTTAGTAAATTAATATAAAGTGGTGTATTAGTTCGAGATGAAGCTACATTTTTAAGTGTGATATTTGTTTAGGACAGGATTCATTAAGATTTTACCTTATCGGTGATCTAGAAAATCCTCTGGTGCTAAAGTCAGTTTTATGGTAGAATACTTGGTAATAAAGGTTAATAAATAATTAATAAAGTAGTTAGTGCGAATTTTACAAATGTCTGATTCAAATTTTTATGTACAAAGTTTTTCATTATATTTTGATCCCCTATTTATTTTTATTATTGTTGAAGATACAAACAAGTTTCAATACAGGTTTTGGATTTTTGCCGTGCTTACACAGGATGTAGAAACTCTTTGAGCTGCTTATGAAGAGTGCATAAACAAAATACTTTTTTCAATTTTTTAACCCTAGAAAACTAACGTGTCGTACATATTACGACGCCATTTTTAATTCGTTTGTTTTCGTTCACTTGAGTTACCACCACCGAGTTTATATTCCTAGTACCTTCCTATTTAGTTGTGTGAAGCCTATTGTAGTGGAAGTAGTGTCGAAGTTGTAATTAGAAGTAGCTCTATTGCTATCGCCATCGTAAATTTTACGACATATTAGTATTAGTGTATAATTTTTGTGGGTGGTTTCTTTAGGTGCTCTGTCAAATTGATTCTTTTGTAGAAAGTAATGTTTGCTATTTCAGATAAAAATGAATGATAAACATCGACCTCTTACTGATGCAGAAATTGAATTTTAAACTAAAAAAATTATGAATGGTAACGAAGACGAAGGAGAGCTTTTTGAAGATAGCGGAAGCGATTGGGAACAAGATAATCTTGATGTGGACGATGTTGATGATTCCGAAGATTATGATAGTGACGTGCCAGTGGATGCTGAAAACATGCAACCTCTTATAGAGATGCAAATCACCGCACAACCAACTGTTGAACGTCGTGTTGCAGTAAACATTATTTCATCTCATGTCTTTAGCATGCATAATGAAGAACTGGCTACAATAAATGAACCCTCTACATCACGACCAAAAAGTCAAGTTAGTTCATTGGAGACCTATGCGCCCTTGCGAAAACGAGCAGAAAATGATGCTTTTATACTTACGCACAATAAAGTACGACTAACGGGAAAAAAAGGTGCTAAATGGTTAAGTGTTGCATGTCAGAAATCTCAACGAACTGCAGAGAGCAATTTAGTATACTTTATACCCGGCAGCAAAGGTATTTGCAAAAAATATGATGAACCAGTAAATTGCTTTTTGCACTTCTTTTCAAAGGAAATTATCGACAAAATTGTTGTACACACAAACGAGGAGATTAGACGCCAAGTTAAGAATTAGAAAATATTTAAATAATACAGTGTCTGAAACTTCAAGAGAGGAGTTACTGCGATTTGTAGGATTGCTATTATTCAGTGCTGTAAAAAAGACAATCACCTACGTGCGAGACATATGTTTAATTCTGAATTATCTGGCTCATTTTATAAAGCATGCATGAGTTGCGAACGGTTTCTGTTCTTAGTAAATTGTTTAAGGTTTGATGATAAGACCACAAGAGATAACAGACGAAAAGATGATTCATTTGCACCAATTATTATAGTCCCGTCGACGCGGTACACGCGTCACAAAAGACAGTTGGTAACGATATTACATAATGTGAAGATTGACGCGCAAATTTCGCTGTCGTCACACAATATGCAAATTAGGGCGACACAATTTACCAATTACACAAATTATAAAGGAAATAAGTTTTAAAGAAAACCCCCAAAGGGGCACTTACGTGAATATGTAGAGCTTCCTTCAGGATTACTTCATGATGGCGGCGGCCTTGACTCATCTAATATTTCTCGGGTCGTGGATCTGCTAAGCCAGGTTGCATCCAAATTTTATATCTTTTTCCTATATGTAGACAATAAGGTAAGAGAGACAGGTGAAAAGTACGATAATTTGGGAACACAGGAAACCTACATATCAGAAAAAAGACACGGTAAGATACGATACCACTCTCTTCGCGTTTCGGAGGCAAGTTCCTACGCGAAATACAGGTTGGGCCAAGCTATTTTGTTTTTTAAAAAAAGATTTATTTTACAGTCGCAAAATCTTAATACACGATAGCTAACACTGTATTACATTTATTTAAAGGTAGTAAAACTATTACTTGAAACTATTGTACTCCGGCAGAGAGGCAATGTTAAAGCTTCAACTGCTGGGACAAGTCTGTCTTTCTAAGTTCAATTTCTGTTCCCTTTTTGGGTTTTCTCCCTACTCAACAATTGACATTTTACGCTATTCCATTAATCATTGGATTACTTAAAACTATACATATTTTATTACTAAGATTTAGTGGTCGTTTACAATATCCGGCCATGTACTTTAATCACTATTGGAAATATTAATTATTTCTAATCTAGACAGAAAGTCGTAAAACTTTCAGAAAGGGTCCTGAGAAATTACCAAAGTATCGCAGTCACACATAAATTACATGAAGTTATTGATATTGGTGTCAAAAGCTAAATACATAAGTGTACAAAAAACATAATCTTAATAATAATGGTTTCTCTAATAAATCTAGAATTAAAATGACAGCTTTACTTCGTTTTATTTAAAATATCAACTTGTACTAATTTATGCTTCCTTATCTTTTTAGAACACTTACTATAATTTAACAGAATCTCTACAAAGTGCTTGCAAAGCAACTTTACAAATATTATTTTATTCGCACTATATATTGCGAATCTGTAACTCCTCCCATCCTATGGGAAAATTTCAAGTTTAGCGAGAAATTTTATTAAAAGTTCCTACTTTTACACTTCTTACCTAACTTACTTTGCTAATGAAATGGTTTCTAATACGTTCTTTTGCTTATTCTCTATCAACATTATGTGCTTGCTGCGCTTGATATTTTACATATAGTTTACGTATCAATACAACTACAATTGTGATAATTACAATATATCCGACAGTTGTCCATACGCTTATATTATCATAGTGTACGCTGGGCGTTCTTAAACTATTCACTTTTTGTAAGTTTCCGTCCATCGCTTTCACAACACTATCCAGATTATCTAACTCTAAATGTTCTAGTTTCATAGGTTCTATTACGGCAGTGGTTACATCTTATCGTTCATTAGATACGAATTCCAGACTTGGCAAATTCGCATACTTTTTTGTTAACACTGGATTTTTATACACGCGGATAATTTCGTTTTCAATTCTTATATAGCAGTCCTCTTTCAACGTTATTAAATAACTACCGAGTAGTGCCATGTTGTTTTCATCTATTCCGCAAAATAAAGTCGCAATCGTTTCTTGAGGAAAAATGGCGATCCATTTATTTTCAGTTACTTTTTGCATTTTTCTTTGAGTGATATCTATATATCTCCTCGAACAAGTTTCGTAGTTACTCGAAAATTTTAATAATTGAACCTCGCAAGGGCTCTCGTCTTTAATATAATTTGTAGTAAGTGAGTTACAAATATACTGACTTGGCATAATTTCGTTACATTTTTCGTTTGCCAGACCGTACTTAAGGTCATTTAGTGCTAAAAACTTACCTTTTGGTACAATAATTTGAAATTTGTCCCCAACTCTGATTGGAAATGCGAACATGTGAAAATAATTATATGAACTTGATTCTACAATTGGGATTTCTACAGTAAAAATTATTTCGTTGTCTTTCGCATATGCTTTCACCTGTGCAATTTTCGTAAATAAAATTACGTTATCAGGGTTTATCTCGAAAGGTAATTTATTATTCTTTATGAAAGGTGAAACCGTGTGTAGTTCTGTTATTAATTCGTTTGGGTCAATAATACTTGAGTGCAGTGTATTTAATTGCGCGAATGTTATGGCATTTTCTAAGGTGTCGAGAATTTGCTGTATTACTACAATTGCTGCAATAATTTGATTAAACACTGTGTTAAAAATTACCAAAGTGTACATATTAATATTGTGTATAGTTACATTATTCATGCTTTGTTCTAATTGCATTATTCTACTCTGCATAATAAGTTGGTTGCTCGCTAGTTTAGAAATTGTATAGTTAAATTTAATTATCGTTGACTGGGTTAATGAAATTTGTTCTTTTAATACGGTTTTAAGCTCGTCTTGATTCTTACTTAATTCTTGTATTAATTTATCGTAACGTTCGGCATCTGTTTGATCTAAATTACCTGTAATAATTTTAATAATTGATCCAAGTCCGTCAATAAGTCCACGTTTGTGTCTTCTAGTAGTCGTTCTAGGTATAATTCGGTTGAATCGTTCGTTTGTTGTTTGTAACATGTTTTCTACAATGTAGATGTAATTGTGCATTTCTCTTGAATATTCTTTGCCAAATTTGGATAGAAAAACTGAATTATTTATTGTGTTGTAATTGCGTTCTATTAATTGAAATTCGTTCTTTACCTTAGTTAAATCAAATTTTTGTATGAGTGTCCAGTAATCAATCGTGTTTTGCATAAGTCCTAATTTTAAAGGTATCAGTCCTGGGTTGTCTGTAATTAGTTCTAGTTTCATTCCGTCGTCGCTGGTTGTGATTGGCTTGAACAGCATGATTGTGCCAATGACGATGACAGTGAGGGATCTGAAAAAGAATGGTGTCGTAAGTTTTTCAGGTGTACGTACTGTGTGATTTTGCCGTTGTCTAGCACGGCAACGTTTTTGTCTGATATTCTTTTTATAGTGAAGGGTCCTAAATTTCTAGGTGCTGTTTTGTGTCGTTTGTTCTTGAAATTTCTTTCAAACACTGTTTGTCCTACTTCAAATTTTTGATTGAAGTGTCTGCATTACGCTTGGTCAAAACTCGCTCTTTCTCGGCGACCAATTTATTCTTAATGTTATTATAGGTCGTACTTAATTTTTCTTTATGTTCTTTAGCGTATTGCTGATATACCTGGTGGTTATAATGTATATCTAGCGGGTTGCGGGCGTCAGAATGCCCTAAGGTTAACTCTAGCGGTGTAAAATTTGTTGTTGAATGTATGGTGTTATTGTATGCAATTAGTGCATAGGGTATTATATTGGTAATGGGTTCTTTGGGAATTGAATTTTCAGCAATCTAATTTGCTCTAGTCGAATGGAAGCGCTCTACGAGGCCATTTGAATCGGGGTTATTCTCCGTTACAAAATGAATTTTAATTTTATGTAATTCTAAAACGTTCTGTACTGTCTCGTTTCTAAACTCTGTTCCGTTATCTAGTGTGATCATTTCAGGGGTTCCGTAGTATGTGAAATATTGTATAAGTCCTTGTATTACGTCAACACTGTTTTTCGATATTATTGGCGTCTACGATTGTTAAGAAATTTCGGGATTCCACTACGAAAGTGTCAACGAAAAGTTTTTGAAATGGTTTATCGGGGGTTTGCGTTAGCATTAACGGAATTTTAGGGGGTATTCGGTCGTACTTTGCTTTATCGCAGAGCTCACATTTGTTAATGTAATTTGTAATTATTTCTTTCATGTTATGGAAATAGTATCGTCCTTGGATCTGCTTTAAAGTTTCATTTATACCACGATGGTTAGTTTTACCCTCGTGCTGGTTTCTAATAGCGGTTAGTATTTCGTCCTTGTCCGTCTTGATTAATTTGCGCGTACATCTAATTAATTCCGGTCCTATGTTATTAAATAATTTAACGTAAGTTTCTGAAAATTTCTTGTACAAGTTTTCTGAAGTAAAATAAAGGTAGTATCGTTTTTGTCCGGTGTATATTCTTTAAAGAATTGCGTGATTTGTTCGTCGTTCTCGTCTCGCGTAATTTCTACCTGGTAGATATTCTTATTACTTTGATTTGTGAATTTTGTAGGGTTTGGGTCAGTCAAGACTTCGCTAATAAAAAATTGATTCGGTTTGTAGTCAATAGCTTCGTCTAGTATTCGAATAGCGTGTTTAGGTTCTGCGTCTTGTGTTGAGTCCATTGTTTTACTGTCCTCTACTTCGTCCAAATCGTCGCGGATTTCTGTGTCGTCTAGGTTTCCTATTATTGATTCGTTGTCTATAGCGTTTATTTGAATGCGGCTTAAAGCGTCTGCGTTCGTGTTGCATTTTCCGCTTTTGTAAATGATTTTGTAGTCATATTCTTCTAGTCTTACTTTCCATCTTTGTAGTTTTGAGTTGGGTTCTTTTAGTTTAAACAACCAAACAAGTGGTCGGTGATCGGTATAGATTGTAAATTTGCGTCCGTATAGGTATGGTCGAAAGTATTTCGTTGCCCACACTATACTTAATAGTTCTTTTTCTATTGTACTGTATTTTTGTTCGCTCTCGTTTAGTGTTCTCGAGGCGTAACATATAGGTCTATCCTGTCCAATTGTTCCTTGGCTTAAAATGGCGCCTAAAGCAACATTGGAAGCGTCCGTAGTTAGAACGAAAGTTTTTGAGAAATCCGGGTATTGTAATACCGGATGGTTCGTTAACAGTGATTTTACTGTCTCAAATGCTTTTGTAAAGCCGGGTGTATGTTCTACTTTATGTCCTTTTTTTAAACATTGCGTTAGTGGTTTCGTAAGTTTTGCGTAATCCTTAATAAAACGTCTGTAATATCCTGAAAGTCCTAAAAAACTTTTTATTTCCTTATTTGTTCGTGGAATTGGGTAATTTAAAACGGCTGATATTTTGTCAGGGTTAGGCTTTACTCCGTCGGGCGTTACAATGTGTCCAAGAAAGGCAACTTCTTTCTGCAAGAATTCGCTTTTGTCGAGCTGAATTTTGAATTCTGCTTGTCTTAGTCGGTTAAATACTGCGCGTAGTCTTTCTAAGTGTTCCTGTAAGGAGGTCGAGTAAATTATTGAGTCGTCTAAATATACTAAACATTTAAGTTTTGTATTCCTCTTAAAATATTGTCCATCACCCTCTGAAAGGTGGCGGGTGCATTTTTTAAACCGAATGGCATGCGTTTATACTTATAGTGTCCCCGAGGGGTGGAGAAGGCTGTTTTGTTTATGTCCTTTTCTTCCATTTGTACCTGGTGATAGCCTGAAGCCAAATCTATTGTGGAAAAGTATTGACTTTTTCCTAGCTTATCAAGTATCTCGGAAATATTTGGGAGAGGATATCTGTCGTCAATAGTCTTTTCATTCAACTGTCTATAGTCAATTACCATTCGAAATTTTTGTTTATCCGAGGCGTCTTTGCGTTTGGGCACTATAATGACTGGACTGCTCCAGGGGGATTCTGAATGTCGAATTATGTCTTGTTGCAATAACCCTTGTATTTGTCTGTCTGCTTCTTCTTGACTTGCTTGTGGTAATCGGTGTGCTTTTTTATAAGTCGGTGTTTTGTCCGTCAGTCTAATTGCATGTTTAATTGTGTTTGTGAAAGTCAAAGGTAGTTTGTCGCTGTAGAAAATATCTCGGTATTCTACGCAAAGGTTATGAATTGATTTACGTTCTTCGTCATTCATATGATCTAAACGGAGGTTGTTTAAATTTTCTCGTAATATTCTGTCCTCATCTAAGTTAGGTTGTCTTTCAGTAATTGCGTACTCGTCTAAGTCTATTTCTTCGAAATTTACTTCATGAATTTCTAGCGGCTTAGTGACTGTAAGTTGTACGGGTTGTTCGTTCGAGTTAATAATTGTCGTTAGTGCGTATTTGTCTTTAACATTTACTAATGCTGTCGGTGTTTCCAATCCGAGTCCGAATGAAATATGATTAATTATTCCTACAGTATCTTTAGCGTTAATTGGTAATTAAATTAATTTTTCCGTTCTTGGTTCGATGGTGTACTTATGTTCGGTGTTAGAATGGTCTTGAAATCGTATAGGGATTTTATTAAAGTTAGTTATAAGAATACGATTCTGTAAATCTATTTTTGCACCAAGTTTCTCTAATAAATCCATGCCTATTAATCCATTATACTTGTCGTTAAAGTTAAATATACAAAATTTATGTTTCTATAGAAAAACATTTCTAGCCGTTGTTATTTTACGAAATTGTCATTTAGCGTGAAATCGTTAAATAGTTTAATTTACTATAAGGAAGAACACCTCTTTCCTTTTACATTATCTCCACCTATACAAAGTATTTAATAGTGACTCCTACGCTTTTGATATCTACAAATACCCTGAACGTAACTTGAGTTGCATAAGCTACAGGCATTCTGAAGCCCACTTGTGCAATTGCTAGACACAACGCCTGCGCGTAAGGTGACGCTATAGTTAGGGTGTTGACAAGAAGGCGAGCGCAGCCATCTTGCAAGCAACAACGAGCAGGTACGCTTCGTTTTAAGATGCGGAATTTTTGCTTCAAGTGGGGCATTAGAATTGCTCTATTATCGGAGAGGGTGTAAAGGTTGTCGTGGCGGGGGCTTTGCAAAAGAGCTCTTGCAAGGCCGCCCCGGACAATGAAGAGTAGATAGTAACAACACGTGCTGGTGGAAGTCCGTTAATGCACATTTAAGTCGACACATTTAAGTACGCCCGTCTGAAGAGTAAAATTTTATGGAAGCACGTTTGAGTATGGTAGAATTGAAAATTTAAATCGTTTGTATGTCAAGCAGAATTCCATGTAATGTTATTGGAACGTAATTATGCATTGTGGAATCACTCGTTTTGAAGCTGTCTGAAGGGCTGTTCATGTAAGAATTCTGTATCTAGAAAATGCCAACTTCGTACCTTTTTAAACTTCAATAAGATGGAGTATTATGTTGTTTTGGTTGGTCTAGAACGTTTTGCGGCATCATCATCAAGCAGTTAAAACAAAACCATTCAGGTACTTATAAAACTATTTATTGAGAGAATTAATTTTACATATTAATTACGGTCAAAGCTTTGATTTAACGTTTTCCAAATTATATGAAACTTTTGTTAAAGAATGTTAATGTTAAATTTTTTTTGCAAGATATGTCTATGCTTAAATCCCATATAAAAACCAGTTAGAGAATTATATCCTAGTAACTTAATAGGTCAAATACCTTTTTGTTCAGAACTAAATTTTTTTACATAAGAGGAATTTTTGAACTTTTAGATAATTTAAGGTTGTTATTCAAAGCACGTAAGTAATGCACATGTTAATTGAGAAAAATAAGTATAAAGGTCACTTTTGATTGAAAGATGTTTAACTATAATATCCTATATGATTAGTAGAATATCAATGCTGCTTCTAACATATGATGAACTGACTTTCTTTAATTTCATATAATGTTTGAGCCATATGAACTTTTTGTGTAATAAGTTCTTTAGAGAAATTTTGTAAGCCAGAACAGATCTGTTTTATGGATGTTTAAGTACCCGACTGTATTAAAGAATTTATAAATGTTAAGATCTCTCTATGTAGAGAAACAAATTCAGAGATTTTTGAAACTTATTTTATATTGATTATCAAATTTTTTATAAATAATTTTTGCAACAAAAGAGAATTACATTTAGATTATACTTTGATTTAAAACTTTCGTCTTTTTATTTCACTAATTGAAATTAATAATATCCAAATTAGATAAACAAAATTTTGAATGTGGAACTTAGAAAAAAAGTTGATACAGTATTAGGTAATAGAAACAGAGTAAGTAATTTTCAGTAGAGTATATTTTCATAGGTAAGGTGTGGTTGAGATTTTGAAGTCGGGACAGTTGATCTATAAAGACCGAAATATTTTGTTGTCGTAAGACACAAACAGTGTCTTATATTTTATTTTTTTTGTATGACATTTTCTTGCAGGTCTGCCATCGCAGGAGCTGAAGCAGAGGTCCAAGAGGTTTCCAGAGGTATTGCTTATTTTAATTTGTATGCTTTTTGATAATCATTATATCCTATAAGTTTCTGCGTTTTCCTGTAGGATACTTTAGTTTTATTTATTGTCTATATAGATGCAGTGGCGCCCATTTCCTTTTTTTGTTCCCGTTTGTAGTCGAGCCCACCCTATATCCCACGCCCAATCTCATTGCTCACCCTTGGGGCAATTCCCAGACTAAGCCGCGAATATAATAAAGCTCGTGGGTCCACCGAGGTTTTGTTCACTAATTGACTCACCCCCCCATAATTAAATTAAATAAAGAAAAAATTTAAAAGTGTCAATGCCAAAAAGGAAGAAATTAGTGCTGTTGCTATCAACTATGCACGAAACTGCTACAATTGATACAAACAGTAAAAACCTGAAATTGTTATGTGCTACAATGCTACCAAGTCAGGTGTGGATACATTTGATCAGATGTGCTCTAATACGTCAACAAACAGAAAAACAAGAAGAAGGCTATTATGTATGTTTTACAACATAGTTAATATAGCAAGTATAAATAGCTATATTCAATAATGTAGCAACAATAACCAAATAAAGAAAAAACCTTTTCTTTGCTATGAATTTATGTTTGCTCTAAGCCATTCCCTTGCAAAACCATGGATGGAGCGTAGATTGGGGAATAAACATTTGCCTCGTAAACTTCGTCTAGATATTGGAGCCATTTTATAATTACAGGCCGAGGAATATATAAACGCACTTACACCAGAGAAACGTATAATCTGCTTCTATTGCCCAGCACGTTTACAGCGTATGACAACTACATATTGTTGCCGCTGCAAAAAGCCAATATGTGGACAACACCGAAGAAACAACTGCAAAATGTGCACAAGAGAATAACTTTAACTTGTATAGTTTTTAAGTTTTATATGTATCTATAGATCATAATATTTTATTTTAACATAAATAAAGTTTTGATTATAATATAGCTTTTTAAAAATAAGTCGTAAAATTTACGACACGTTAGTAACCATGTTTCTTGAAATCATGTTAGTACTCTAGGGTTAATAGAACACTGTATACATTTATAATTTCGAACATACCTGTCTTACCTGATTATAAATAAAGATTGTCTAAAATTACTGATTGATTGGGGTTAAGGAGGTTGATATAAATGTGTGATAAAAATATGCAAATTATAATGAAGGACCAATTGCTTTTATAGCAATAACGATAATGGTGGAGCGGTTATGTAATAACAAACAAAAACTACATCAAACTACTTAGTAAAAGGGTATAAATACCTTAAGTCCTGCGCCGCTGGGGGCAATAGACACTTTCACGCACAAAAGCTTTTACGGAGAACCAGAAACACGCACGAAAATGGTGTCGGTCTCGCTTTCAAAGCTCTAACACAACCGTCCTTTTCAAGGGTTCGAAGGCGACTTGCTTCTTTAAAGGCTCGAGTACGACTGTCACTTTATGCACTGTTATTGCCGGTATATAAAATGTTTCACTCAAACTGTAGGATGCACGCACAAAGTATTTATTGTCACAAAATACCGAATTGTTCGATGACGACGTAACATACCGCCCACCAAATTCATAGAATTTTGAAAAGGAGGAAGTAGGTTGGGTGAAGGAAATCACATGGGATTTGACCTTGCTAGGAAAGGAGGTAACGAAAGATAGGGTGGTGCACTACAGCGAGCGATATTACCAACTATGCAAAGAATAAAAATATATATGTAAATAAGCAAATATGTAAAAATAATATACTACTATACATGTAAAAATGTGTATATACATCTAAACATAAAAATAAAATTAAAATACCGGTAGCGGCGCTAGTTTGACCAAAGGTCGTTTTAGTGTGCAATGAGCCGTTTTGACTTCAGCGACACGTATAATACCGTCCGCACCGGGAAAAGTATTAATAATACGACCAAACTTCCATTGAAGTGGAGAAAGCTGGTCGTCGTTGTCGAGAAAAATAGTGTCCTTTTCAACTTGTCGGACACCTACCTTAGAGTGCCATTTAACCTTCTGGTTCAGAGTATGTAAGTACTCATGGCTCCAGCGAGCCCAAAAATCTTGGTGGAGTTTTGCAGGAGTTTCCACCTGCTTTTAATGGTACAACGTTGGTTAAATGGTCCTCATCTGGTGGTGCAGAAAGAGGCTCCATAGTTAGGAAATGACCTGGTGTTAGGCAACGCAAGTCATTTGGATCCGAACTCAAAGCGCAGAGTGGCCTTGAATTTAGACAGATTCAATTTGTGTAAGAACTGTGTACAGTTCCTCAAAGGTAAGTTTTGTTCGCCGATTACGCGAGATAGGTGTGTCTTTACCGACTTAACACCGCTTTCCCACAAGCCACCGAAGTGAGGGGCGCTGGGTGGATTAAACGACCACTTTATCCTTTCTGAGGTTACTGCACTATGCAGATAACTCGTAAGCTGACGATAGGCACCTACAAAATTAGTACCGCAATCGCTAAATATTTGAGAACAGCGTCCTCGACGTGCTATAAATCGTCGCAAAGCGGCAAGAAACGCGTCTGCCGACAAATCCGAAACAAGTTCAATATGTGCTGCCTTAGTGGCAAAACAAACAAAAATACAAATATAGGCCTTAAGAGTTTTAGAGCCTCGCAGGCGGTTAGCCTTTATTAAAGAGGGCCAGCAAAATCAACACCAACAATACTGAACGGTTTGATTTGGGTAATACGTGCTGCCGGTAGGTCTCTCATAGGAGGAGTTACCAGGACCGGTTTGGTACGAAAACATCTATGACAGGATGATAAATAATTTCTGATTGAATGTTTAATAGAAAGGATCCAGAAATTCTGTTGGATAAGATACGCTGTGGTATTAACACCGGGATGGCAATACCTTTCATGAGTTGACAGAATGATAAGTTCGGTTAATCGGTGCCGCTGAGGCAATAACGCAGGAAACTTTTCGAATAGGAAAGCGAAGAATGTGTCAAGCGCCCACCTACTCTTAAGATGTTTTGTGGATCAACAAATGGAGAAAGTTTTCGCAAGCTTTTAGGTAATTTACGGTTTGCCTTGATCGAAGCTATTTCCTTTGAAAATGTAACATTTTGTACATGCCGAACGATAATCATGAGAGCATTGTGTAATTCAATGTCTGTTAAGGGACCCGTATGACGTTGAGCCATGGGTTTAGAAAATCTATAAATGTAAGCCACGATGCCTTGGATTTTATATAACGATGAAAAGCGACTTAGTAAAATGTCAATGACGTTTGGATCTGTTTGAGCGACAAATGTTAGGATCTTCTTTTCCGTAGTTACCTCAGCAATTGAGGTTGACAATGTTGGTTGAGGCGGCCACGAGTCACTAGGGTAGTGAAGCCATTCAGGCCCCGCCCACCATAGCGAACATGAAATAACCGCGCTTGGCATTAATCCCGAGATGGAGGATCAGCCGGATTGTGCGAAGATTTAATATAAAACCATCGACTAGGTGCAATGATTTCTTGAATGTGGCTAACACGGTTCGCCACAAAAGTTTTCCAACGAAAAGGTGGAGAACGTATCCAAGTGAGAGCGACCGTAGAATCACTCCACGCTGAAACATCGGAGATTTCAATCAAGCCGTGATAAGACTGAATGGTAAAAGAAAGTAAATCGGTTAATAAAACGGCGGCACATAATTCCAAACGTGGAATTGAAATGCGCTTAATTGGAGCTACTTTTGTTTTAGCGGTTACAAATTGTACAGTTATTTCTCCAGTAGTTTGATTTATGAACTGGAAATACACTACCGCTGCATACCCTACCTCGCTAGCATCGCAAAACCCATGCAAATGACAAGTAAAAGGATCCGAAGGGGGTAAACAACGTGGTAACTTTAATGACGATAATAACGGCAACTCTTCTTGGTATTGCTGCCATTGAGACGAAATGTCTGCTGGTGGGATGTCATCCCAATTTAAACCTAACATCCACAGATGCTGGATTAGGCGTTTTGCAAAAATGTTAGTGGGGCTAAAATCCTAATGGATCATATATTCTGGCAACTTGTGAAAGTATGTTGCGCTTTGTACATATTTGGTTTAATGGTTTAACCCGAAACGAGAAAATATCTTCTGTAGGTGACCATTGAAGACCTAATATTTTTATTGATTCGTCCGAATCGAAATCGAGAGAAGTATATTGGCAAAATCTGACGGAATGCCCTCCAAAATAGAAACTGAATTAGAACTCCATTTTCGAAGTTCAAAACCAGCCAAATGTAAAAGTCGGATAAGTTGATCTTTAATTTCGCGGGCCGATTGTATAGAATCTCCACCGGCGACGAAATCATCAATATATAGATTTGACCGTATAGCCTCAGCGGCTAACGGAAACCTTTGCCTTCGTCAATGGCTAATTGCTGAAGAGTCTTTAATGCTAGATAAGGCGATGACTTAATACCATAGGTCACTGTATTAAGCTGATATGTCTGAATGGGTTCTTCTGCGGAGAACCGCCAAACAATTAATTGAAACTTTCGATGTTCTTCGGTAACCAAAATTTGTCGATACATTTGGCGAACATCACAAGTAAAAACGAAACGATGAGTACGAAATTTCAGTAAGATTGACGAAATGTCGTTTTGGAGACTAGGTCCAGCCAATTGAGTGTCATTAAGTGACACGTTGTTTTTAACCTTTGCAGAGGCGTCAAAACCACACGAATTTTAGAAGTATGAGCTTCTTCTTTAAACACAGGGTGATGGGGTAAAAAATAATTATCGTTCCCAACGGGCGGAGAATCGAGTAATGCCATATGACCCGCATCAAGATAGTCCTGCATGAAATTGTTGTATTGGGCGCGTAGCTCCGGTTGAGCATGTCAATTTGCGCTCCAACGAAAATAGTCTTTTTAGCCATCTCAAAGCAATTATCAAAACGGGCAAAGTATCGTTGAACGGTAACGCAACAATAAAACGACCGCTAGGGTCACGAGAAAACGTGTTTTCAAAAATCAAATCTGCCTTTTCTTCTTCTGGAGAAGTATAAGGCTTGGATGGCAACTCTTCTATCTCCCAAAACCGCCTTAGGGTCTGGTCGATAGGATCTTCTACAGAAGTAAAAAATGCTTGGACAGTATCAGACTGCAAGCTTTTGTGGGACCAATAATAGTCCAACCAAAATTGTATTTATGGCGGCAGGCTGAAGAAATTTGCCATGTATAACACCGCCATTGATGATGAACGGATAAACATCTGCTCCTAGGAGCATGTCAATGGTTCCTGGGGAGTTCCAGGTCGGGTCTGCAAAGTGCAGGCCGCATAAGTGTTCCCAATTATTAGGAACTTCAACGCTAGGTAATTTGCCAGATATTGACGAAAGCACAAAAGTTGTGACTTCTAGAGATTTTTCAGAGTCTAACATAGAGCGAATGGTGCAGCTGACGGCACCCTATTGACTGCTGAAGTTGTCTGCCCAAGTCCATAAATCGGAACTTGAGAACGTATGCGTGGAAGCCAAAGTTTGCTCACGCAATCGTCTCGAATAAAGCTAGCTTGGGAACCAGGATCTAAGAGTACCCTGATCGGTTTGTATCTACCAGAACGATCTTGAACTTCCACAACAGCAGTGGAGAGTAAGACAGTAACCCCAAGATTTGAATTCGTCTGTGAAGACAAAACATTTGCCGGAATAGGAGGCTGACTGCGTCCTATTGGCATTTTTATGCATGTGTAGCGGTCGGTTCAGCTGAACGGCTAGAAGCAGGTTGCGATTCAAAATGTAGCAAGGTATGATGCGGCTTGGCGCAAGTTCGACAGGAATTATAAGATTTGCATTGCATGGACGCATGGTCTGTTCGTAAGCAATTTAAACAAAGGCGTAAGCGTTTGACAATGTCGAAACGTTCCGTCGGAGTTTTCTTTAGAAACGATTGACATCTATAAATTAAGTGATTGCCTTTGCAGGAAGGACAATGGTGCGAAAATGAATTCTTTGAGTCACTGGAGCTACTTGGTGTGTCCAGTGAAACTACGTTAGAAGAAACTCTTGGTTTAAATTGAAACGCTGAGGATTTCTTAGGCACTGATGTGTGAGATGTATGAACAGTCGTCGAATAAGAAACAGGTGCGGTTGAAGAAAAGGTTTCCAACGCTGCACATTGTTGGGTTAAAAAATATCTCAAATCCTCGAAATTAGGTATTTGCTTCGGATCCGATTGGAGTTCGAAGCGTTTTCTAGTGAACGGATCAAGTTTTTCTAAAAGCAAATCGACCAGAATAAAGTTCCAATGTTCAGTGGGAAACTTTAAGTTAGTTAGAACAGCAAGGTTCTCCGAAAAACAATCAATAAGTGCCCTAAGTTTCTTAGGGTCTTCTGATTTTAAAGGTGAAAGTCTTTCATTGCTTTCCAATGCAAAGTTGCCAATAAACGCGGATTGCTAAATCTCTCACGCAAGGCGTTATAGGAAATAATAAAATTATCCCCGAAATGGGTACAGATTTAACGATTCTTAAAGACTCCCCGGTACAACAACTGATAAGATAATTTAATTTTTCGATATTGGACAGCGACGCGTTATTATAGACCAGGCTGTCAAATAAATCGATGAAAGATGAAAATTCAGTTACCTCATTATTAAAATTTGGAGCTTTAACGGTAACAATTTTGATACCGTGCTGCTTGGAGCATTTTCGATGATTTGTGGTGCTTTCATTTCTTGCATCGTATCGAGATGCAGCAGTATGAAAAATAAGCGGAATCTACTTCCTTCCGTACAGCGTTGTAAGTTAATGAGTCTACCTCGTCACATGAGGCCAAGACAGCGACTAAAATTGTATTGAAATTTGCATAAAGGTCATGTATTCCCCTTGTTTGAATAAGGAACAATGCCTTTAAACTTGGGTCACTTTGTATAGAATTACAAAGCTCAAATATTTCTAAAATCCGTGTTTTCAGTAATTGGAGTTCTACCACATGTGCCTTCTTCGGAGCCATAGTTATTTTGTTATTTTGAAAGATCTACACTAAATGCTATAAAACCGTAACGCTCAGATGTACGCGAAAAATGTTAAAATATTATGATTGTTCAAAGCACGAAAAGGTAAGACAGGGTATAAACCAATAAATCACGTTTTATGACTAACGGTTCGTCAAACAAAAGCGTGAATATAAGATGTACCGCTTAACAACCCGAGCGGCTTACCATCAAAAGCTCACAGAAACGTTTAAAACATGTGGCTTAACATATTTGCCGAAAGATGCAACTTTACAACCTTATTCCTCTGCAGATATTTTCAATATTGTAATACAAAACGTGCAATAGCTTTTAAATACAAAGCAAATCCTTTACCTTTCTTGTTTAAGAAGTATAAAGCGATTTATAGTTTTCAGGTTGCTTTCTGTTTTATGCCGCTAAAATGAATTTAAAACTGAAAACTGACAAATTTTATATTATGAATTTCTTTGTAATTAAAACGCTTGCTGGTTTCAATTACGGCGAAATCGCTTAATTTAATCTAAAGACAGTATAAATAATGTTTACACATTTTAACCCGCTAAATATGGGCTTTAAGCACAAATT
Source organism: Platerodrilus igneus (assembly GCA_036346225.1). NCBI lineage: Eukaryota > Metazoa > Arthropoda > Insecta > Coleoptera > Lycidae > Platerodrilus > Platerodrilus igneus. Next base: position 6,883,607 of record JARFIW010000131.1, on the reverse strand, counting down.
TAAAACTGAAATATTAATTAATTAAAAAGCTCGCTTGAATGCAATGTGATATTTTAATTTAGGACATGCGTATACCACAGGACTAATGAATCCGGCTCGACTTAGGAACAATGATTGATTGGGGTTAAGGAGGTTGATATAAATGTGTGATAAAATATGCAAATTATAATGAAGGACCAATTGCTTTTATAGCAATAACGATAATGGTGGAGCGGTTATGTAATAACAAACAAAAAACTACATCAAACTACTTAGTAAAAGGGTATAAATACCTTAAGTCCTGCGCCGCTGGGGCAATAGACACTTTCACGCACAAAAGCTTTTACGGAGAACCAGAAACACGCACGAAAATGGTGTCGGTCTCGCTTTCAAAGCTCTAACACAACCGTCCTTTTCAAGGGTTCGAAGGCGACTTGCTTCTTTAAAGGCTCGAGTACGACTGTCACTTTATGCACTGTTATTGCCGGTATATAAAATGTTTCACTCAAACTGTAGGATGCACGCACAAAGTATTTATTGTCACAAAATACCGAATTGTTCGATGACGACGTAACAATTACTATAATGATCTAGAATCAACTTTTTATCTTGTGATGAGCGGTTGAAGCACAAAATTATCTTGACGTAAGTAAACATTCCTTTTTTAGTAAAAAGTGGTCCAACTAACGAGAGCAGAGACTTATAGGGCCATAAATGATGTTTTGTAAAAATTACTTTTTTTAATGGCAATCTTAAAATGAATCCTTAGAAGAATGTATCAGTTCCATTCGGAATATGTTCCCGATAAACAAAATATTTGCAAAATCTATAGACAAGCTTTTAATCATTATTAGGTCTTCGGTTCTGGAACTAGTTGGACGCGTATCTCAATTGTTTCCTATTCTGAGCTAACCTACACACAGCCTACATCTTTCACTACCTGTGTTCAGTAGTCTAATACAGGTGTACCTCTATTTCTCTTTTTTCCTTTCTCTGCTTCTAATATATTCCGCACAATGCCTTCATGCCTTAGAAAATGTCGAATCATCCTATCTATCCTATTCTATTACTATCTTACTTCTTCCACATATTTCTTTCTTCACCTACTATTCTTAAAATCTCTATGTTCTTACGTCAATGATATTTCTATTATACGTCTGTATCACCACATATCAAGGGTTTTCATCCATTTCCTCTCGGCTTCTCCTACTGTCCACAATTCACAACCGTACAGTGCTGCGCACATGCTTTCAACAATTCTTTCATTGTTTCTATGTTTGTTGTCTTCGAGCATAGCAGCGGCTTTTCCTTGTTAAATTCAGCATCGCCTTGTTCAAATCTTTTTATATTTTTTTCCCTTTTCCCATCTTGCGTTATTTGGCTTCCTAAGTTGAATTCGTAACCACTTGTAGTTTCTCGTTTCTTATTTTTTATTATGGTTTTTGACTTATTTCCCCCTCCTTTACATACTAGTACTTTAGTTTTATTTTTATTGACTGTCCTGTTAGTACTGTCTTCATTTAATTAAGAGATGCTTCTGACACTTCTTTAGTAATTGCTAACACCGTTCTATCATCTACAAAACTAAACATACCAATTGTTTGTCCCTACATACTAATCCCAAATGTCTTCCTGCAGTTGAAAGTGTTCATCGCTTTTTCCATATACAAGTTAAAAATAAATGGGAATAACGCACATCTCTTTCTCACCCCTTGCCTAATATTTACTTCTCAACGTTCCTGCTCTAATTTTACTACCACTGCTTGCTCTTTGTATAAGTTATGTACTATCCGTTTATATCTATAATTCGTTCCATTTTTTATGTAATTCATATGCTTTTTTCTATTTTACATTAATGAATGCCTTTTCCAGATCGATAAACCCCACATACACAGTTTCTCCTTTATCTATCGTTGTCTACAAATATATCTTATTTCACCAATATTCAATGGTAAACGAAGGGGTTTAAGCAATCTGACGGTTACCAAGCAACCCCACCACTTAGGCAATTGCCGCATCAAGAGTTTTCCAATAACTCTCTTCACACAATCAACATTGGTTAAGAGTATTGCAAAACCAAAACCTGTAGTTATTTACGATATTCACCAGGTTCAAATACAATTACTTTTTCTATCATTAGGTTTTCCGTCCTAGAAATGGTTAGACGCGTACCTGCATTGTTTTCTATACCGAGCTAGCCAATACATTTCCCTAAAATTTCCACAATCTATATCTTTCATTAGCTGTGTGGAATAGTCTAACTTTGACCTATCTCAACCACCTTTTTCTTTTCCTTGCTTCTAGTACATCCCGCATTTTCCCTAGTATCTTATCACGTGTCGTATCATCCTATTTCTGTTTTCCACATATTTCCTTCTTCCCCCACTATTTCTAGAAATTCCTTGTTCTTAACTTTATCTGTTCATGACATCTTTATCATACGTCTTTATAACCTCATTTCAAAGCCCTCAATAGTTTTCTTGTTTGCTTTTTTTTACTGTCCATGTTTTACAGCCTACAGTGCAGTGCCTCACACATACACTTTCGGCAATCTTTCCCTGGTCTCTATGTTTGTAGTTTTCGAACATAGTAGTTGTTCCTTTTTTTACAAATGGTGCAGTCTTGTGCTAATTTTTGTTTTATATATTTTGCACATTTCCCATCATGCTTTATTTGGCATCCTAGGCGGCAGAAATTTTAATCCCTTGTAAGTTCTCGCTTCCTATTTGTATTCTGGTTTTTGAATAATTTTTCCTCTTTTGCATACTATTACTTTAGTATTACTTTTGGTAATTTTTTTCCGCATATCTCTGTTAGTATTGTTTCCATTTCGTTAACGTCGACTTCTGACTTTTTCTTGCTAAATGCTAACATTGTTATATCACTTGCAAATCTACACATATCACTCTAATCCAAATATCATTCTGCATTTGACAGTACTCATTCTTTTGTCGATATACAAGTTAAAAATTAACGAAAACAGCGCACATACCTGTCTCACTCCTCCCCTTATATTTACTTCTTTACGTTGCTGTTTTATTTCCATTACAGTTGTTTGCTCTTTGTATGATGTATGCACTATCCGTGTATCCCCATAACTAGTTTCGATGTTTTTGAGTATTTGGAAAACTGTTCCCAATTTACATTGTCTAATTATTTCTCCAAATCTACAAACAACATATACACGCGATTCGCTTTTTCTAGTGTTTTCTCCATTTTGACCGGAAATTTTTCCTAGTATTTTTCCAGGCCATTTTTCCATCTGTTTTTGTACCACTCCAGTTAATGTGTTTAACACGAATACTGTTAAACTTACAGTTCGAAAATTATTCACATCTATCCGCACCTCTCTTCTTTGGTGTAGTGACTATGGTGCTACGTTTGTAATCTTCGGGTATCTTGCAGTCTTATACATATAGCTTACAAATTAAAACATTTTATTACTGCTTGTTCAGGGGCTTGAGGTTCTGATTGCACCATATCCTATACCCGACGCTTTATTAATTTTCAGATCCTTTGATGCTAGTTCAAGCTAATCTTTAAGTATAGGATATGCCAAGTCATTTTTTGCAATGTCTGATTTCTGTTTTGTGCTTCTAGTTCCTGTCCTGCATATAAATTCCGTATATATTCTTGCCATCTATCCATTTTCTCTACATATGCTGTAATGATGTTTCCTCCAAAGTTCAGTCTGATTAGTTTGTATGCTACGCCAGTCTTTCTTTTTTTCATTTTATTTTGTACATTTTTGAGCCCTTGCTCAATTCATAATTCTTGAGTTCTCCTACATTTACCAATAGTTTCTTATTCGATGGTTTTGTATCTTTGTTTTCCTACTTCGTCTGGTCCGTTTTTGTATTTTTGCCTTTTTTCTATTAAATTTAGAATATCCCTTGTTACCCAGGATTTTTTATTTTCTTTTTTGTTTATACTCCAGAATATTTTTGGCGGTCATGGTTAAGCTGGAATTAATGTTATTTCATTCTGTTCTACATCCTTAATATCAGAAACTTTCCTGATGTCTTCCACCAATTCGTTTTACTTTTTCTCAAATCTTTTGTGGATATCTTTATTTTAATTTCCCAAAATCAGAGTGCTTTTTTCCGTACTTTTTCAAATTTTTTAATTTAAACGCGGGTTTCATAATTACTATGTTATGGTCAGTGTCCATATCTGATTCTGGGTAACTTTTACCCTCTTTTACTTGATTCCCAAAGTGTTGTCTAACAAAAATTGAATCTATTTCGTATCTTTCTTTGTCTCCTGGCATCTTCCAAATGAATCGTTTTCTATCATGATGTTGAAATAATGTGTTTGTGATGGCTAAAATGTTTTTATCGCAAAATTCTATAAGCATATATCCCTTGGCGTTTTTCGTGCATAAACCAAATAAATCTACCACCGCTCCTTCTATTCCCTCACCTTCTACTGCATTAAAATCTCCCGTAATTATTAAATATTCGTGTTTTTTACAAATCTTAGTACATCTTCGATATCTTTGTAGATCGTTTCTACTTCTTCCTTAGAGGTGGGCATGTATAATTGGTTTATTACTGTATTTGCCGGTTTAGATTCTAATCTAATCACGAGTACTCTTTCTTTTATATGTAGGTAGTCTTCTACCCAGTGTAACCCCACACCTGAATTTCCATCCTTTAATCCTGTATCAATTACCCTAAAGGTTTCGCTCCAAAAACCATCGCCTCTTGCTGCCGAACTTCGATAATCCCTACTGTATCTATTGCTAGCCTATTCACTTCAATTTGCAAATCCTCTAATTTGCCTATTCGTTTCATGCTTCTGACATACGACGCTCCGACTTGCAGAATGTTCCGGGTTATTCTTTTAAATTTGCCGACCACCTCCTTTCCGGAAATTCGAATGTGGACTATTTCAATAGGCGACTGCATGGTTTAGTTGGTTTGCGTAAAACTACTCAACCCAACGTACCAGGTTTGATTCCCAACAGGGGCCGCTTGCAAAAATGTCAGGCGAGCATTTTTACAAAAATACGCCCTGGTTCGGATGAGAGGTAAAATATAGGTCTCGTGTGTAAGTGTTGTCACGCACATTAAAGATCCCTACCTTATTTGAAACGGCAAGGGTTCGATAAAAATCAAAATCTCCAGGAAAAAAAATTATTTCCTGACCATGTATCACCTTCGTGGAGCATTGCAAAATTAAATTTAAGGGGGTTTAATTTAACTCTGGAGTCTTTTACCTTCGGAGAATTTCATCATTTTGAAAACGCTTTAGGTATGCTGAGTACTTGGGAAGTAAAATGGTGGTTTATCGTTGCCTGCCACATCGCAGTAGTGTGTATTAAAATGCCATACCGATCCCAATGGTCTCTGCCACTCTAAGTACCGAAAGAGCAAATGCGCTGTTTCGGGGTCCTGCCTTAGTCTGGTTCCTCGCTAAAGACCACACAAATTGGATTTAAACCTATATTTTGGGTCTTTAGCTCACCGAAACACGCAAGCCATTCCATATGTTCTAGTATTCTATAAGCTCTTCGGGTCACAGGCCTGTTTAAAACAGAAACAAGCTTTTAGAAAATGGAAATTCAAATTTATAAGAATAATTTAATTTTCTTCAGCAGTTGTGTTTGTTAGTAATTTGTAAAGAGTAAACAACCGACGATAGGTTTTGCTGTTTTTTCAACTACGTAGATTGTTCTATTTTTCTCTTCACAAAACGCCAACAAAGTTGTTAAATAACGGATTGACTCTAATTTAAATACAAGTGAAAAATTCCAAATCGTCATCTAGTCAAATTAAACAAAGAATGTTTTAACACTCTATTCTTCAACAAGCGTATAAGGATAGCCATCATTCACGAGCCAGGCAGCGGCTCCTTACGTGGTCTCCCGAGTGAATAATGGCTATATTATGCGCGAGTAAAACCATACCTTCTCTACGACTATACGACTTGTGAAAAAATTAAACACATTTTACTTTTTAATATTAACCTTTAATACTTAGTATTATATCTTTTTCTGTGAGGAAAAAAATTTGACATTTAATGTTTCTTGACAGGTAACAAAATGTCACTTTTATGAATTTCTTTTTTTCCCCGGGGAAAAAATGAGTATTTTTTCCCGGGTGTGTGCAAATAAGTAAGAACACGAAGATGCTTAATTTAAAGCCGGGCCCACACTTGTACCATTCAGGTGTAACATAACATCGTATCATAACTTCGTCGCGTTCAAAACAACCGATATAAACAACTAGAGTAAGCAATATTTGAAACCACTCGCAGAATTAAATTGACAAATATTTGATTACGTGTTTGAAACTTCAAATTTAACATCGATTGATTTATTGAGTTTAATATATTGTAATTGTTCGCGCCATTTCGCTCTCCCAACGTTGTGTTCGTTATCAAGCCAGACAATTAAAGATAAGGCATAACATAATTAAAAGAGAGTCGATAAACAATCATCCGCGAACGTGAACGTGTTTCATTCAATTATTCAATATTAACTTCCTATAATGTCTTCCCTCAAATCATATCTTTGTGTTTTCGTGTGCATGTGTACGAGGGCTGTTCACTTGGAATTAGTTTCCGAACTTACTACTAATGCTTCTATGGCGTGTTTTGATCGATTTGCTTCTAGGAGAGGTGCTCCTGATACTATCTATTCAGATTGTGGAAAGAATTTTATCGGTGCAACCCATATGTTAAAGGAAGCTAGTGCGTTTCTTCATCAAAACCAAAATGAAATATTTTCCGCATTGGTTTCTTGCCAAGTTAAATGGCAGTTTAATCCGCCATATGCTCCTAATTTTGGGGGTATGTGGGAAGCATCTGTAAAATCCGCAAAATCTCTATTACTACGCACTCTTGGCAAACAACCTCTTACTTTTGAAGAGTTGTCTACTGTTTTCACTCGCATAGAGGCCGTTTATTTACATTTCCAATGCTCCGAAGGTACTACATTGGCCAGGAGGCGAGTTTTTTGTTGCCTGGAAATTTCGAATTTTGCCGAACCCTTGCCGTTCCAGGCAATGTAGGGATCTTTAACGTGCGTGACAACACTCACACACGGGACCTCCATTTAACCTCACTCACACACGGGACCTCCATTTAACCTCTCATCCGAACGAGGGCGCAATTTTTGTGAAAAATGCTCACCTGCCATTTTTCAAGCAGTCGGCCGTGTCGGGATTTGAACCCAGGATCTTGGGATCCGTAGTCTTACGCTTACTACATTGATCCACGGCGACGCTTTCGCATAGAGGCCGTATTAAATAGCCGACCTTTGTGTTTCTTTTCCTTGCATACTAAAGACAACCCTGATTATTTGACTCCCGGTCATTTCCTTATTGGAGGCCCTATATTAATTATGCCAGAGATAACTCTGCCAGAAAATATAAATTTGCATTCGCACTGGCAACGATTCCGCCAAATTACCCAGTCGTTCTGGCGGCGATGGTCCAATGAATATTTACTCACGCTATCTCAACGACCCAAATGGAATCGTTCCTCCGATGTACCCAAAGTGGGTCAAGTTGTTTTTCTTCCCGGAATTAAAACTTCTCCTCTATCGTGGCCGTTAGGACGCATCGAACAATTATTTCCCGGTAGCGATGGTGTTGTTCGTGTGGTGTCTGTAAAAACTACCCACGGTTCCTTCACTCGGTCTGTAAATAAAATAATACCCCTTCCTTTAGAAAACTAATTTTTTTTCTTATTTCTTTCTCAAACTTAGATTTAGTGTTTATAATTTCGCGTTTTACTTTTGAAATATTCTATATTATCTCTCGTGAATATCAGATAGCAATTTGGACCTCCATATATCATTAACGACTATCTTACCTGATCTCACAAGGTTGAGAATTTTTTATTAATGATGGAAGCCCAAGGTAAAGTTGGATGGCAAACGGCTTGAGGAAAAAAAAACTCTTTAGAGATAAACGGCTAGTAGAGTGTTAGCTCTGGGTAGATCATGAGCTTGGGTCATGGGTTGTCTGTTGACCAAAAATATAGATAAAGAGCGCCACCGTATTTTTCAATACAACAACATACAAAGATACATGTACTTGTATTAGGGGAATGCAGAAACCTTAAATCTACAGCGCTTATATAGCCACAAAACCTGTATATCAACTTTACAAAGCACTTACCAAAATATCAATTGCCAGATGAGCTACAGATGTTTCAACTTAACCTGTGAACAAACAAATGCAGCACATGGACACCTTTTGTGTCTTTAAAAATATTCATCAAAAATAATATAATTTAATTTAAGTTCCAAGAATATATACACCTAGGGTATTTGTTATCATAGGACACAGTTAACCTCTTGCTTATTAAGATTCTATAAATTTCACTTGAATTTTTAATAATAAAAGAGTTAAGCAAAAATAGATTCTATTCAATTAAATTCTCCTGGTTTGTTTCAGCATTAACTTTTTCAACAAAATTTACATAAAAGAAAACTAGTATGGTTCTGTCTTTAAAAAAAACACAAAGATCTCTAAATTGAATACTTCTACACAAGTGTACAATAAAGTTTATGTTTTCTTAATAATTCATATTTCATATTTTAATTATAGTCATTTGTAGTACTACAGTCGACCTTACAAAAAAAATTGATTATTTAACGTCTTATAAAATTGCATCATTCAACAAAGATTTAGCTTTACTTCATATCTTATAAAAAAATTCATCATGTTCTTTAAAAATCAAACTACATGACCTCAAAATAACTAAAGATATTTTTAAAGTAATTTTAAAATAATTACATGTGGTATTTATATTGGATAGCTAGATATTTTTGGCATCATATGTCATTAACAACTTTTTCAGTGTAGTCACTACTGTCTACTTGTGAAACAAATACGATAGGCAAACTACATAGACATCTTTAAAATTTTGCAAAGTAACAAGTTTAGTACGGGATCTTTCTCCTTCTAAATGAATTTTAAGATAACTAAATCAAGGTAAAATTTCAACCTTCGATCATTCGTAAAACATATAAATAAATATAACTGGAATTAAAGATTAAATGTCACTCACGTGCTGAGGTACAGTTCAATCAAAAAATTTGAACTTTTAGACTATAACCATATAATACCAGATGTGGTCTATTCCATATATATCTGTGATGCACGCAACAGGAAACATACAATTACGACTGTATTTAACGCTGGAATTATAAAAGATCTTCTGAACAAAATATTATCTAACCAAACCAAATCTCCATTAAGTATGTCTTAATATTTTCTTGTATTTTAAATCTCAAACTAAATTTTCATTTCAGTAGTATTTATGGTTTTGATGATATTGCATGTTTTAATGATTTGGGGACTTCTATCTTCTTCGGCCTGCAGGAATCAACTAACTCGCTAAAGGTGGAATACAAAATAAAACCATCACCCAACAGCTGCCAGGAACCACATTCAGACACGAAGGTTAAATTAATTAAAACTTTCTTACGGACCGTATTGCAGGCCATGTGCCTGGATGCTATTTTGACCTTTCTACGCTGCTAAGAGCAGCTTACCTGTTCAAGCGCTGATAGAAAAGTGACACGAAATGACAGACTGACGATTCTTATTATAGGAACTTAGACCTCTAAAGCGAAGGAGCGCATATCCCATTATATATTTTATGAATTATTTTAAGGGATCAGATATTTATAAATTATATTTTTATTTCACTGAGACATTATATTAGAATAATAAGGAAAGTGTAACTGAGTAAAAAATACGTTACCCCATGCTTCTTTTCTATCCCGAGCATCGGCGGTAAGCCGTAGTCCCTTACTGGGAGGAAATGCCCAGTTATAATAAAATTTTCTTTTCAAATTTGTATATACTTTTTTAAAAAATGTTTATTTTTGGTGGGCGGTTATGTTCGGGCCATTTCGCTCTCCCAACGTTGTGTTCGTTATCAAGCCAGCCAATTAAAGATAAGGTATAACATAATTAAAAGAGAGTCGATAAACAACCATCCGCGAACGCAAACGTGTTTTATTCAATTATTCAATATTAACTTCCTATAATGTCTTTCCTACCATAATCATTTCCTTACTCCGTTCCTATTTACCTCTGGCCAGAAACAGTAGTAAAAGGTGCCGCCTTAGTGCTCCAGATGTTGTGCTTCGGTAAACGCTTTTAAGTATTTATGTGACTTTGTATCAAAATCTATGTTTCCTCCTCTTTTACTCTATACAGTCCATGCTCTACTTTACAACCCCTGGTTTACTGCCTACTGCACTCCAGGCAATTTCTATTTGCGTTTCTTGACTTTCCAAGAAGCGCAGACAGTAATATTTTTTTCAATATTAAATCATCGTTTTGCCTCTCACAGAAAAAAATAGTGTATCCTACACGGGTAAAAATGTAAGATTTTAACTCTGGTATTTTATCTCCCTCCGCTTCGCGTCGGGAAACAAACACACCTCGAGCTATAATCTAGTACTTTTTTCCCTTGTATAATAGATAACTATTATTAGTTATAGGAAGACAATTTACTACAATATATTTAAAAAATATTTAAGATGTATACCTATACAGTGGTAATACAGGTTTAAATTTATTTTTTAACAAAATTTATGATGAAATTAATGCAGTTAGTAATATTTAATACAGATAAAGTCTCGATAAAAGTTGACTTCTTTTAGCGTATTAGTATTTAATGTATATCGTATATTATTTGAGATTTCTACATTTTCCTCGATTGATTGAAATATTTTATTCGCCGTGAATTGGCTAGAACATGCACCTCCTTATGATACTGTTTGCGTCTCCTTCGGTACGTTGTATTTTTTTCTGATGGTGTAAATACCTGATTTATCTAACAAACTTATTCTTTGGTTTTTTCTAAAGCTTCTTTATTGTATCCACTACTTTGTTTTCTTACATAGCTGCGAGTCCATGCTAAACTATTTTTCTTGGACAGTTTTAACCTATGAGATAATTTCACCTACTGTGATGGAGCAATTTCACACTATGAGGTAATTTTGTCCTATTCTGATAGAGCTAAATTCATTCTAAAATGTTTAATAACTAGAACTTTTTTACAGAATGGAGGTGTTCACCATTCGACAAATAAAACCAAACTAATTAAAACAGAGTAAGTCATCCATCTTACACAATTTTATTAAAGATAAAATACAATTAATTGTGAATCTATTAACAATTTCTGTGAACGGATTGTATTCAAATATTGAACTATGGATAAATAAAGCATAAGCCTTTATGGACGGTGCAAAAAATTTGTTATGCTTTCTATTCCATTCTCAAATCTATTATGGCTTCATTGAAACTTCCAAACTGGCGACGCAGTCAATCACAAATAGGGACCCGTCCTTAAATTTTCTGTAGCCCATTAGACATTTATTAGAAGTCTTGTTCGGATAGTATTCTTCATAAAAGTTGCATAAGACAGGTATGCATATAAGCAGTCATTTTGTTCGAAATCCAAATTTAATCGTATTGAGGGAACGACTAAGAGTTCAAAAAGCTTTTGCGTTGATTAGATTGGCATTTGTAAAACTAGTAGAATTTGCGTCTTTCTTATCATATTATCCATTTTGGAGTGCCAGTAATACTCCTACATTAAATTTTTTCCAATGCTCCACCCGAAGGTACTATATTGGTCAGGAAGAGAGTTTGTTTTACCTGGAAAGGTTATTCCAAGCAAGGCAGGGATCTTTAACGTGCATAATAACACTCACACACGGGACCTCCATTTCACCTCCCATTCGAACCAGGGTGTATTTTTATGAAAAATGATCGCCGAATACTTTTCAAGCGGACCGTGTCGGGATTTGAATCCGTGACTTTAGGCCAATAATACCCAACGGGCTTTTTCCGTCTGGTTCAATACTTTGAATCTCCAGAATGCTGCAATTATAGATGATTGATTCTGCATTTCTGATAACAGGACCATCTTGGAAAAATCGCTTAATGTTATATGGGGCACCTTCTCTAATATACGCTGTATGCTAAATGTAACCGTATACTAAGCCGACTTGTAGCAACTGACGTCAGACTTGGATCTAATTAAAACCAATTCTTGTGGCATACTGACAATAACTTCGTTGTAATCTTCTAAAAGCCCGAAAATGCTTTTTAGCGGTATGGCATAACTAAAATGTCCATTTTTATAAATATATTCACAGTTCCAGCCAGTGTATGAGATGGCCTTTGGTTCTGATTCTTCCATAGATACCAATTCCTCAATTGTTCGAGTGATCCCGGTGATTCGGCATACATCAACTATTTGATTATTTCTCAACTTGTATTGTATTCTTTCAAACAGGATATAGAGGGTATTTTTAGAGAACTCGTAGATTTTTGGCGGTTCTGTTGTTTTATAGATACCCTTAATAAATATAAAACTTTCATGCGGATATTAGATGTTATCACTGATATCAATTTCTATAGATAACTGATCAGTGTTTTCTGTGTTTAATGTAAATGGCACAAATGTATAATAATCTTATTTTGTGATAGTTTCATTCAATGTGTATTCGTAATCTTTTCAGAGTTTGATGTGTTTTAATTGTAGGAGTCTAAACTGCTTTTAGTCTGGCCACTCATTTTTTTAACTATTAATCCCAAGCATCTTAAAAAAGGAATTTCTTCTACTACAAGTTTATTGACAACTTGACACTTTAGTGTTGTATTCACTTCTAACCCTTCAGGTGTTTGGTGGCATATTTTATTACAAAATCGATGGGCATTTCCTTTGATGTTTCTTATTTCCGCCCTATGCAAGTATAAGTTTGCGGTAAAAATTATACCAATTTTTCCAGATCATCGATTAATTTAATTGTGATGTTATCGACCTTGGAAACACTTACAGGGTAATATAAAACGCGGTTAAGCTCTTTTTCGAGATTTAGGCGGAACAGAGGACTGAATTTCAATATACTATGAGTTAAAGTATTATTCGTAAACGATCCAGTGGTGATATTGATTTAGGCGGCTCCGTGGCTTATTTGATTTGCGCATGACTACGAAGTCTAAGGTTGCGAGTTCGATTCCCGACGCAGACTGCTTGAAAAATGTAAGGTAAGAATTTTTCATAAAAATAAACCCCGTTCGGATGAGAGGTAAAATATAGGGCATGTGTGTGAGTGTTGTCACGCACGTTAAAGATCGAAATCTTGCTTGGAATAGCAAAGGTTCGGCGAAATTCAAAATTTCTAGTTAAAGGAAAATTATTTCCTGGCCAATATAATACCTTCAACTGGAGCATTGGAAAATTAAATGTATAGTAATATTGGTTTCCACAAAAATATTTGAGACTGAGATTAAGTTTACTTGTTGATCCTCGATATATGAGATATTCGCATGTAGTTGCCGACTGGTAAAACCCAAAATGCTTCCATTAGTGTTTTCACAATTCGCTCCAAAATCAATCGATAAACTGCTTGGAAAAAAATTTAGTGTATTATTGCTAGCATTAATTTGAAATAATTATCACCATTCTTGCTAATGACTGGAACCATACTGAACTGTATATATACGTCTTTCTCCAATACGTAGGAACCCGATTCAATAATTAATTTACGTCGCACCTAATTGTTATAGTACAAAACATTATTTCCAGAGAGCACGTTTTGCAGGTGTTACGCGTTTACAACTCCACCATTCCTAAAACATATTCCTCGTTCTGCTTCAATTTAATTAGGGGATAAATGGGGTCGACCGAAATTACGTTACCTTTCCAGAAAACACTCACTGTTTTAATCACCTTTACATAGAAATTTTAACATTAAATATCCGTAATTGTAAATGTCACAGGATTGGTCTGACATACTCTTGTAGCAAATTTGGCAAACTCAAAAATAACTTACGATTTTTCGACTTTTTCCGGCGGTCTCAAATCTCCGGCGACACGGTCGGGTAGTTGGTGTGTATGTGACTACTATGCCCAAGGTTCTGGGTTCGACTTCCGACACGGTCCGCTTGAAAAATATAAGCCGAGCATTTTTTACAAAAATACGCCCTTGTTCGGATGAGATATGGACGTCCCGTGTGTGTGTGTGCGTTGTCACACACGTTCAAGATCGCTACTTTGCTTGGAACAGCAAGGGTTCGGAAAAATTCAAAATTTTTCAGGTAAAAGACTCGGTTCCTGCCCAATGTAGTATCTTCGAATGGAGCAATGAAAAATCAAATGTAAGGCCTCAGGTCTCCAAATGAATTGTAGTATAACAGTGTATCTTGAACCCAATCAGTGAGCGGTCCTCGTGTTGTACCCGAATTAATACCATGAAAATTTTCATATTTTCATATTTGTATTTCAAAATTTTACTTAGGGTTAATACATTAATGTATGCCCGCTGGAAAGCCTTTTAATGTTCTACTAACTGATTCAGTCGAGAAAGTGGATTCTTGAATTTAGATTTGAAGTTCTGCGTCTGGTGTGTTTGGAGGAGTGAGACTTCAATATCGGAGCAATATGTATATATATATATATATATATATATATATATATATTCAAAAATACTGTGGGTTTTAGGTGGATTATATAGGAAAACTTTTTTTTATCCTGAGCCTTTGGATTTATTTTAATCCTTTTTCAAAGGTATAAGGTGAGGTTATATAATAAATTGGCAATTAACCTAAAAAGTTATTTTCGTTATAAATTTTCTAAAATGTATATAACAACGCCAAAATACAAGAGGCAAAATTATTATGTATATAAAATACTGATAATAAATAAATAAATATAAAGTTATCAATATTTTATATACATAATAATTTTACCTCTTGTTGTTATATACATTTTAGAAAATTTATACCGAAAATAACTTTTTATGTTAATTGCCAATTTATTATATAACCTCACCTTATACCTTTGAAAAAGGATTAAAATAAATCCGAAAGCTCAGGTTTATAAAAAAGAGTTTTTCTAAATAATTCAGTCGACCTAAAACCCACAATATTTTTGGAATATATATATATATATATATATATATATATTGACGTGATAAGTATATGTTAAAATTCAATGCGAACGCAAATCAAACATTATATATATATATATATATATATATATTGACGTGATGAGTATATGTTAAAATTCAATGCGAACGCAAATCGAACATTTTCAGATAAATACAAAGCCATTTATTTTTACTTATTAATTATCAATACATTTTCCATAAAAATGCTTCTCAATCTTGTGATTGAAACCTCGAAACATGTTTTAAATATTTGCTATAAAAATGCAATTAATTTGCATTAATGTATAAATTAATTAGTTTTTGTATAGCATAAAAATATTTTAAATATAACATGTTCACGAATTTTCAAGAGGAATTGAGAAGAAATACGTCAACTTTGTTGAATTCATTAATAATAAACGTTTATTCTAGGAAGCGGCTCGAATACTGAAAAACCCCATAAAATCCTAAAATAACCGATAAGAATTGATTATATTTTTTATTAGTATGCGACACGAGAATAACTATATATGTGTTAGACTAGAATAAACCCTGTACGTCACTAACAACTGGAACGAGATATCGGAGATATAAAATTCGACGATTTTGAACGCTAATAAGGATTGCCTAGAATTTACGTACGATCAGCGTATATTATTGGAAATGGAATCGCGCAAATAGTACTAAATTCTAGAATAGATAATTCTGTATATATAAGGAAGCGTTTATTAAATAAATTCAATTATTCATAAATACGATCGCAAAATGTTATTTCGATTTAAGTCGCGAGCTGTTACTTTGCGAAGATGATATTTGGAATATGCAGTAAGCATACTGTAATTTAATAATTACGATGCTACATTGAATAAAGTAGTGATGTTTTAAACGTAGCCTGATGTAAAAAGAAATGGAAATTATTAAATTTAATTATATACAATGAAGATGGAAAATGCTTTGATAAAAAAGCTATTAAAATTTTTATTGAATAATCACACCGAGGATGCACATTCGTTTCTAAATTGAGATTATATAAATCATCTGGTAAGCTGATTTGGAAGTAAACTTAAAATCAGAAGATATTTAATTACGAGTTGAATAGAAAAGAGCTTTGTGAATTTTTGCAAGTAGTAATTGTTAGTAACTGATAGTTGAGTATTGGTAATTTAAATCTAAACTAGAATAAGTTTTAATCATATAATATTTTATTTTTGTAAGGATCTTTACCAGGAAAGTTTGTGTTCAGTGTTCGAAGCACTTTGACCTTTTTAATAGATTATCTGTCAAAGATTTTTTTGGCCAAAACAAATCTTGCAAGCGTGTGAATCATAACCAGGTAAACCGCCCACAGGAGAAGAAATTTCGTTTTGTAAATTTAAAATAAGGCACGGAACATTTTTATAATTAAGTAAATAAGTAGTTCTTAAAATTACTTGATTTTTGGAAAAAATTATGTTGTAAATGATCTATATGCTTGTGTATGAGAGAAAATATTTCATACTGTGTAAATGCTTTAATATTGCTGTTTTGTTTCATTTTATAAATTCAAACATTTCCGTTGCGCTAGCCAGGCAGGCAAAGTTATAAAGGAAGATAGTCAACAATTTCAAGTGTTACAATTTGCAGTTTCTGTATCACAACATCCTTTTAGTGGCGCATCAAAGCGCGGCGTTATCACAGCAATATATCACATCGTATATATCAATGTATATATGATGTGATGAAATGTTATATAAGAGTCATTGAGCAACATATTCTATTCATACAACATCTTAAAGCCCGAGAAAACAAACAAATTTTTCTAAGGCTAAATACTTCTTGTCAGTGTAGAAACACTATGTATATAGTACTTTAAAACGCTTTATATATGTTATATATAATAGTATCCTTAATTAGCATAATAAAATCTGTAAAAATGCAATTCAACCCTTGATACCACTTGCCATTTAAAACGCGTTCTATGTAAGTTGAAAACCCATACTTTTCTTAATCTTCTTTGGGAATTAAACCACTCATAGTTGTTAAAATTGTCTTTATTTACGTTTCGATCCATGGTCTAGGATCGTTATCAAAATAATAAAAATTTTAGTTTTTATTAATTTGGCAACGACTTAGGTCATGGATCTAAACGTAAATAATGACGATTTTAACAACTATGATTGGTTTAATTTACAAAGAAAATTGTGAAAAATACAAAACAAACCACAACAAATGTACAGAAAGTATTTGAAAGCCCGTGTTTCTAATTTTAAAATGCATTGCGTACTCCTCCTGAAAACGTTATTAAAAACTAGTTCAAGTTCATTTTAAAATTTCAGTTTATTTCACAACAAGACTAAAAGCTTTTTTACTTTATTTCGTTCGTTTTAATGTTAAACGAGAAGCGTGTACTTTAAATAGAAACTACTTCAATTGTTCTAGAATTTTTCGAGTTCATTTATGGGTAGCGAAGACAACCAAAAAAAGCCAATAAATCAAGTTAAACCACAATCGTGACAAGAAATTAAATGAGTAACATGAATGAATATTCCAATTAGCAACACTGTAAAGTTCTGCGACCTAACAAATCAAATGAGGTAACCCATGTTAACATATTTTACATCCATTTTTTAAACTACAACAATTAACCAACTACCTTTACGACGTAATAATTAAAAATGACTACTATTTAGATAATATGGTGCATAAATTAACCTTTTCAACGAATCTGCGTCAGCCTATATTAATTGGAACAACTAGAAAGTTATCGGAATTTTCCAGGTAATGACGTAGACTTTTTACTATATAAAGTGAAAAATAATCAGAGCGAGGACTAATGGCGATTGTCTGTCTATCGGTCGACTACCAATTGTAATTAAAATAAAGTACGTTCAGGTTCATTTTAAATATATATATTTGTCAAGAACAATGTACTTTAAAGTTGTCGACGGCAAATGCAACTTTGATTGGAGGTAAAATTACAGTCAGTTTAATAAAGTATATGCCAGTACGATAAATTTGATAAGAAATATTCGACATGAAAAAGCGTGGCATGGTTTTCAAATGCATTTTTTTTTAAAATACTTTTAAAAAATGGAACGACATGAAAATTTAATCAACGGTTTGGACAAAGGTGAATTTATGAATTTCATGGTAATTTAACGGTGAAACGTAAGTATACAATTGTTTAAAATATTTTGAAGGTCAATTGCTGGCTCTATTAATTTTAAGTAGGTTAGATTGCATAAGAGTTTGACATATAGATGTTTAGTGGATAATTTCAGATTTATTTTGAGGTTAAATTCCGACTTAATTTGACCATTACATAATTTTTTTTTTAATTATACTTGATCAGCTACATTTATTAACGGATTTTAAACGAGAGTGTTAAAATTATCCATACCTATTTTCAAAAGAAAATCTTTTTTTGTTTGTTTGTAGTGTGTCTTACATAAGGAAAGTTTTGGAAATACTAATTACAAACACCGACTGTATTCACTCTGTATTAATATTTAGCAGTAATGAAATGTTGTTTGTAGACAAGATATAAATTGCATTTGTAGATTAATCCTTATATGTAAATAATTTTTTTGTATAGTGTGTATTGAAGAAAGATGTTTGTGTATGTAGCAATTATTATTATTTGAACAATTGTTTATTAATGTATTAATGGATATTTGATATTATTATAAATTTTGATGTTGGAGTTTCGTTGTTTTATTTAATCTAAGCTAGCAATACAATACAGGAATATTCAGGCAATAATTCACACCAGTTCTTTTTGATACCCAAAAGAAGGGGTTCATTTCAATTCCTTTTCACAAAGCTACGATTCACAGCTATATAAATATGTGTGTGCGTGCATGTGGTGTGTGTGCGTGTGTACGTGGGTGTATTGGGTATACCTGTAATTGGAGACAATATCAACACATTTCCAAGCATATGATGCCCAAAAGCTATAAGTACGATTTTATTAATTTAGAAATGAAAACATAATTCTAGATTTCCTTTTTTGTAAACACAATACTGAAATTTCAGTATTTAAATATAATGGTCAGGGAATTATAGCAGTTTCCAATTAATGGCTGAAACGTAGAATAATTATACATCAAATACCCTAAGGGCACAGTGTGTAAATTAGGTGGATAGATTACATAAACGTGCTCAAACATCATTTTGGGGAATTTATGCATAGCATAGGAATTTACATGGGCTTTCTGTTGAGAGAATGACTAAAAACCGTACCTTTGAAGTTTGAACATTATTTGAAACACTTCTAATACCTGCGTGTCGGACATAGGACAGTAACCACAACAATTCAAATCTTCTACTAACCAATTGGTAGATAGATTCACATACTACAGTTTGAAATACTGTTAAGGAGGAACTACAATTACCCAATCAAATAAGTCTGACTTGTTCATTTCAGCAGAGTAATTGTGATTAAGTTGGAAAACTAACGAAAAAATGCATTTTGAAACTTCTCAGACTCAAAATTATAAACTGTTAAGGAGCGTTTAAATAGAGGATATTTTCAAGCCATTCAGTGAGTTTGTTGTGAGTAACTTTAATACATGAACAGGCTCGAAAAAGTGCAATTATAACCAGTTGATAAATTTCGTTTTTATAGTAGCTATCAAAAGCAACCAACTGTGTTAAGGGTTTGCCAAGTATATCAAACGTAAACGAGTTTAATTTAAAATGCTATACAAGACGTCCTGTAAGTAGTTATGAGTTTTCTATACTGTGAGCGCTATCGATTGTGGTAATAAATCGGGAATTGTAAACCCAACTTAAATACACTGTACAAAGAAAATTTGATTATTACTTTACTCGTTAATATATTGTAGAATTTTTATACGAAATTCGTTTTACTGTTTTTTGAGTCGGTCCAATATAAGCCCTATTATTGACAAATACAAAGAACCTAGATGTTGTACTGAGATGCCGTTACAGATATCCCTGATGATAATTACTACAACGTATACTAACACTAAATTCCTTCTTAACACTTTGATTACACTATATTACTATATCTGACAACATAATTTATCTAGGCAAACACTTAATTTATATACACATTAAACGTATACGTTTTTCCGATTTATCCAATAATTTATTCCACACTGCTAAATATGTACTTGGAAAATACAATTCGTTTTCGAACTAATTTCTCGACGATTATGGATTACCCAAAATACATGTGAGAGCGCTGTATAATTCCTTTTCAAATGTGTATATCTTCTCCAAACAAATACGTTAATTACAGAGGGAAAGTACGCTGAATGCAAGCCAATTAATAGCAATTTAATACGGCTTACTGAGTTACCTTAATTGTTTGTACAAGGAAACACAATAAAATATATTCAAATATAGCAAAAATTAATAGGCTAGGTCAGCGCCGCGGCGCTGCCCTAACCTATCAATTTATCCTTTTATCTAACCTAAGTGCACACAAGTCCAACTAACCTAATCAAACTCCAGACAACACTAGCTAACCTAACTCCTGACAGTCCACATGCGACCTAGGTCGGAGGCAATTTCACCCTATGAGGCAATTTCACCCTACGAGACAATTTCACCCTATGAGGCAATTTCACCCTATAAGGTAATTTCACCCTAATCTAACATCCTACATATATTTGATTTATATCCGGATATATGTCAATGCGCACCCTTGCCCAGTCCGACCTAGGTCGGATTAAATCCGACCTAGTACGGATAAGAAAGCTGTTTCTAAACAAGAGAATATAAGCGATATGACGGTGTCCGACATATTCAGCTATCTTCGTCAATATGCGCCCCCACTCTGTAGAATACATAGGGGGCAATTATTCGTTTTCAATTTAGTATTCAGCAGTAGCTAGAACGGTAAACATGAACGTCTCGAAGTTAATTAACGTTCCTCAACTTCTTGGGAATAAAGTAAAACCACAAATGAGCGATTTGGATTGTGGCTTTTGGCAGAGAATATGTGCAACAATAATCTGGTAACAGATATTGGTAATATTTGTTATGTCGAAGGCAAACAGATGCTGACTGGTGGACTACGCACACCAATTATAGAACCATTTTGTGACAAATAATGTTGGTTAAAATTTGCGACCTTTCTGACGCCGAGCAAATATCTGCAAACAAAAGAATGTTTATCCTAAAAAAAGAAATTTGTGGTGCATTTAACAGCTATCTACGAAGAAAGTTCGACCGATTTGTTTCCGCTAGGCATGGTGTTAAAGCTAAGCTCCCGTTTTCTCTGGAAAGCACTAACAAGATGGGCCAGGGAGTAAAAGAAATTATCGGAAAAGAAGACCTCGAAAGCATTAATAAAAAATTCCAAAATCCTATATGTGTTCCGTACAAAGTAGAACTAGCAGATGTTAAGTTGGAAACTTTATTGGAGAAACTACCAGATATATTAGACGGACTCAAAAAAGATTATTACTAACTTTTTGACATGGATGTAATCCAAGATTTTGCGCGCATATTTAGCAAGATGGAGATGTGAAATTATTTAACTACAAACCATAACTTTTGCTATAAGGGCGAATACGAAAAGAACTGCCATATTATAGTTGACAACGATAAAACTGTGGAAATTTATTGTTTAACATGGCTAACATCCAATGCAAGTATTAAGATACAACAATTTTGTGTGTCAGATAACAAGTCCTGGGGTTAATAAACAACTTGGAAATCATATACTAGATTTTTTACGTTGTCCAGATGCACATTTAAGGGAAACATTTGCGTCTACTTTGGCCAAACAACATGGTATTACGCGATTGGAAGCGACAATATACAACTGTACAATTGGAAACTATGTCAGTGCGCAATGGGTGCATAATCCCTTAAAAGACTGTTTAACCTTATTGGAAGATAGTAAGTTATACTTTCTAAAGGCGCCAATGTATTCGGTACCACTTGCCAAAATGTTGAGTAAGCTATCGGACAAGCTACAAAATAGCTGCTGCTTAGTGTATAATAATCTACTACAGTACGTGTATTGGGAAAATAGCAATACAAAGAAATTGACGGGCTTGCAAATTAAGTTGCCCGAAAAAACAGAGGAAAGGGAAAAATTGATAAAGTAAATGCTTTCGGCTTTTAGTTTTAACTATTTACCTGTAAATCATTTGGAGATAGTAGGGGAGGAAGACAGCCAAGATAAAATAAAATGTTACACAAGTGCTACATTAAAGCAGGTATTACATATTTTACACAATCTGCTACACCCTATTCTACAATTCCAAAAGGAATAGTCATTTCGGAATTGGGGTTGATAAATACGCCTAACATTCGCCCAGAGGTTGTACGACAACGCGTAAATATTGGTAGTAAACTCTATCCGTTTAAGCTAAAGAAAATTGCCCCATTATGCGTGCCATACGCTGTAAGTGGAAGGAAAAGACAACTGGAATTAGAGGAAATGGATGCAAAAAGGCGAAAATTGGACCACATAGAAAACACTGCGACAATACGCGAACAATACAAAGATGTGTTAGACAAAGAACATCTTATTAGAGAAAAATGAGGAAGAATTAATAGATTATTTTATGTGCCGATGGACTGCATTTGCGGTTAGTAAGAAAGACTCTTTTAGTTATGTAGGCGTTCTTGCGGGAAAGAATGATACTATATCCGTATACTTTGTAAAAGATTATTCTAAAAACGTATTTATCAAAATGGCAGATAACAAAGACAAACTAAGGAATGCGGGTTTCGTAACCTTGGCGTACACGACACGCAAAGGGGTTCCGCTAAACATTGTATATTTGCCTAGTAAAGAACTTTTTGATTCATTTAAAACCGAGGGCTCTACAACCGATAACGACCAAAAGTGGTGGACATGCAACTACGTAATAAGGACCCCCACCAATACCGACAAGACAAAGTCAATCAAGCTAGCAAGATACGTATGCAGGATATAGTGGGAGAGCCGCGATTAAAAGATTTCACAAGCTGCAAGAATTACACGAGGGAATGGATCTGGTTGTCGGTGGAATCAAATACTTTATATATAGCGGCAAACTTCGGTACATTTTGCAATTTGAAAACCTATAAGGTCTCTATGTATCAAACTATTGGCTAGAAAAAAAGATAGAGGACTTGGGTGTCGATTTAAATTTTAAGCTGCAAATAAAATTAGATAAAATTAAAACCACTCCAAACAAACATAAAGAAAGGACTGTTTTCTGTGTATAACTTTTTATTAAAATTAAGTTTAAATGAGTTCATGCTTGGTATTAAATATTTTTGAATTTTGTTATGTATGTCAGAATAAAAATTTTAGAATAGTATTACATTGTTCTTTATTTACAAAAGGTTATGACGTTACCACGCTATAGCAGTCGCACAGAGAGGGGTGTGCATGAGTAGGCGCGCATGGGTTGGAATGCGTATGGGCAGGGGTGTGCACGGGCAAGGGTACGCATGGTCAGGGGTGCGCATGGGTTGGGATGTGTCTGGGCGTACACGAGGGAAGCGTATGTTAACAGTCACCAAGCATCTAATTCTTTGTTTGGTATGGAGTACTTGCCGGCGTATGATCCGGAGTAAAAAACACGATTTGTACACGCAGCTTATTAATAAAATTAGTTTATCGAGCGAAGAGGACTAGCGTATCATCATCCTGGAAGCATCTCAATCTACGCATGGGGGCATAAAGATATAGGTCTAAGATAGTTGTATAGATTTTGTAAATCTATTGTGTATATTAGTTTTAAGATTCCATAATTTTTAAGTTCTTCTCCAACCTTCCCTTCTTCCAAATCCTTCCTGCTTCTATCCTGGTTTACAGAGCATACGTGTTATCTCCACGTGGTGTTCGCGGGACACATCGGTTTTAGATTTCTCGGGGAATGGTTGGTTAAAGCATATGTCTTGGGCAGCGAAAGAAGGTTCTAAGGATGTAGTTAAATAAAGATGGGCAAAAATTAGAGATTTGGTTCTTTATGAGGCGTAACTTTGTAAGAGGTGGTCCTATTTAAAATCTATTTACAGGTTTGGGCTCCCTAGAAAAATCTAATATTAGTTGATACCAAACAAAATATAGTTATCTTAAAAGAGTGACTACCCCGCGGATAATAAATACAATATACCGCTTGTCAACAAAAAAGTTGTAGTGAAATTCAAAGACGAATTTAACAGGGATCTAGTATTATAATTTGTTGGTAGTAGGGCTAAGTCCTACTGTATTGTAAGCGAGAAAGACACGATTAAAAAGATTAAAGGGGTCTCACGAACTGTAGTTAAGTAAAACCGAGGATCCTACAACTTATAACGAGCATATATTCCCAAAAAGGGCGGGCATGCAACTACGCAACAGTGCGTGGGAGAATAAGGATTCTCTCCAATAAGAAATTAATGTTTTCATGTACGTAGAACCAGTCATTGGGAAATGGTAGAAATGTTAAACCTATAAAGGCGATTATTAATTATGGTTTAGAAAAATAGTAGTTTTCTTGGACTAAATAAAATAGCTTAGACTGATTATTGTATATGGTTACATATTCTCGTACACATCCACAAATATCTGCTTACGTTCACATACGGACATGGCCATGCCGGTAGTTTCTATTTAACAAATAGTAGGAAACATACATTAGGTGTTAGTGTTTGGAAGCCTATACGATCGTTGCATTCAAAAAGAAGGGTGCCGCGGAATATATGGTGGTTCCCGTTAGAATAATCGAATGTGATTAATCGATCGTATTAGATGTTTAAATATGCGAAAGTGTAAAAGCCTACATATAAGCAAAATTTAATTATCAGACAAAAAAGTGCGCGATGTGCTATACTTTTAAAGAAAGTATAGAATGATGCTTTGCAGCGGCCCTAGCAGTAAAAAGGCGACTGACTTTTTCAAGCAACTACAAGAATAGTAGTAGCGCAGAGAAGGGGTATGCATGTATTATACAGCGCACTGTTACTATAAAATATGTTAATTTACGGGTAGCTCAAACGTGTAATTGATCACGACTTATAGATCGCTTGGAGGTTTACAAATTCTGAGACCATTGTCGTTTGATAAATGTTTGGAAATTATCAGAACGGGGGCGGGTCGACGTATAAGTTAGATGGATGATTGACCGAGTTTTTTCTACATTTTACGAGGGAATCGGAAGTTGACAGACATCGAGCATCTAATTCTATATTTGGGCGATATCGAGTACTTACCGGTTCTAAAAATCATTACGTGCTACTGACCGCTATGCGGAAGATTTGGTTCTAGAAAATGAGCAACCTACGAAAGTACGGAATACTTGGTAT
Source organism: Platerodrilus igneus (assembly GCA_036346225.1). Lineage (NCBI taxonomy): Eukaryota > Metazoa > Arthropoda > Insecta > Coleoptera > Lycidae > Platerodrilus > Platerodrilus igneus. Next base: position 6,858,469 of record JARFIW010000131.1, on the reverse strand, counting down.
TAATGCTAATTGGTTTAGTGACCGCACTTATGGCAATCTTCGATTGTTTCCCAAATGTATATAAAACATGGCGCTATCCATGGCAGCTGGTCGAAGAAAAATGTCTCGGAAAATATTTTTAATTGCAACTCTTGCGGTGCTTCCTATACCAGGAAAAATGCTCTCAAACGACACCAGAACAAATGTCGTGGTGTAACATCGTCCACGGTTAAGCTTATACATCCATCAGCAGCAAAGTACTTAAACTGTGTGTCTTGCGGTATCGCTTTTACGAGAATGGATAACTTACTGCGACACAAAGAAAACAGCACGGTATGTCATTAAGCCGTAAACGTTCAGCTCCGAGAGCTGTTAAAGGGCCTTATACAAAAGAACTACAAATTATGTGTTAAGTATGCGATTTCGAGATGGAAAAGATTACGTATGCCGCACACTTGAAAAGCAACAGACATAAAAATGCAACAGTTACCGCTACTGCCAAAGATGGTGTAGAAATAGTTAGCACAGCGTTTAACAACCGTATGGCTAGCTATCGCATAAAGAACCCCAGTGTCGACAATGGAGTGTCCGAGTTTCTAGGAAGCAGAAACAGCGGTTTATTCGATTACTTAATGAAAAAAGAACACAACATACAGCAATAAAAGTCTATTGCGTACTCTACGGCGTTTACAGAAAAATTAGAAAGGAGACTACCGATGTAAAATCCTTTAACACAAGAAATATGGTTATAACATCTTCCAGTAATCTGGAAAATATGTACGAGGTCTTAAACGAAACCATGCAAACACCAACTTTATACTCAATTAATTAATAAAATTACTTTGTCTAGCGAGGACGACAAAAGGTACATCATTTCTAATAGTACAGCAACCTAGGCATGGGAGGCATAAATATATAAGATAGTTGCTATATTTGTATATATTTTATTGTGTTTCCTTGTACAAGCAATTAAGGTAGGTCAGTAAACCGTATTAAATTGCTATTAATTGGCTTGCATTCAGCGTGCTTTCTCTCTGTTATTAACGTATTTGTATGGAGAAGATATACACTTTTAAAAAGAAATTATACAGCGCTCTCACATGTAATTTGGGTAATCCATAATCGTCAATAAATTAATTCGGAAACGAATTGTATTTTCCAAGTACATATTTAGCATTGAGTATATATTTATGTTATGACGTGCTTAGTAATTAAAAATGTTAAACCAGAAAATTGATAACTGTTTAAAATTTTAAAAGTCATGGTTTTGAATATTCTAAAAAACAGTACATTACCGTAGGAAAATGGTTTTAAATATTAGACACTTTTTCATTTTTTCATTTCTAAAACCCCCGCGGTTTTAGATTTTCGGAGATGGTTGGTTAAAGCATATGTCTTGGGTAGCGAAAAAGGTTTTAAAATTGAAGTTAAATATAGATGAGTAAAAATTTAGAGGCTTTGAAAATGTAACTTTGTAAGGGGTGGTTAAATTTTAAATGTTTGCAGATTCAAGTTCTGCGTAAAATTATAGACTAATTTGATGTGTCGCATGTCTAAAAAAAATTATAAGAACGGTCAGAAATCGCTGCTGGTTAAAATTTTTAAATGAGGGTAGCTCCCTGAAGGATGGTGCTATCTAAAAAATTCCTAGAGATTTGGGTAGCTAAGAAAATTCTAATATTAATTGATACCAAACAAAGTATATTTATCTTAAAAGATGAGCTAAACAAGATAGAAAGTATGGTGTGACATTAAAGGCGAGTAGTGGTACGGTGGCGGTATGCTCACTAGAATGCATGTGTGTAAAACCGTAAGGGGCGGTCCTATTTTAAATCTGTTTACAGATTGGGATTATACGTAAAATTCTAGACTCAGTTAATGTGTCGCATGACTAAGAAATTTATAAGAACTGGCAAAAATCCCTGCTGGTAAATATTCTTAAAATGAGGGTAGCTCCCTGAGGGATAATGCTATCTAAAAAATTCCTAAAAATTCCTGTAGCTGAGAAAAATCTAATATTAATTGATACCAAACAATGTACATTTATCTTGTGGGTGGAAATGGCTAGTCGAAGAAAACTATTTGATTCAGAATGTTAGCGGTAAAAAATCTTAAAATTGGGGTAGCTCCCTGGGGGGTGATACTATCTAAAAATTCCTAGAAATTCAAGTAATTGAGAAAAATCTAATATTAATTGATACCAAACAATATAGATTTATCTCGAAAGATGAAAAATGGTTAGTCGAAGAAAACTATTTGGTCCAGATGAGTGTGGAAATGAGGATGCTGGTGGAAATGAGGTCACAGATACCCTGTCAACCATCTACTGGGCGCGTACCTTCACTTATTTATATTCTGAGCTAGCTTACACAGTTCCCTGAAATTCCCACAACAGCCTGTATACAGCTCGATTCCGCTTCTGTCGTTTTCTAATTATATGTCTTATTTTACCGAAATTCAGTGGTATGTGAGGAGGGGGTGGGGGGAAGCAGTCTGTGGCTGCCGAAATCCCTCAACACTTAGAAATTTGCCGAATTAATAGTTTTCAAGTAAATTTTTTGACACAATTAACATTATTCGAGAATATTGCACAATCAATTCCTGTATTTGCTTATAATAACCATCATGTATAAGTTCAGTTATTTTTTTCATCATTAGTTTTTCCATTTTGAGACTTGTTGGACGCGTTCTTCCATTGATTTCTATTCTGAGCTAACCTATGCATTTTCCTGACATTCCCACAGCCTACATCTTTCATTATATGTGTGCAATAGTCTAACCTAGGTCTACCTCTACTTCTCTTTTTCTCATTCTTACTTTTAATATATTCCGCTCTATTCCCTCATGCCGTAGTATGTGGCTTATTATCCTATCTCTCCTATTTTTTACTGTTTTCTACATATTTCTTTCTTCCCCGACCATTCCTAGCACCTATTTGTTCTTAACTGTGTCTGTCCATGATATATCCATTATACGTCTATAGCACCACATTTTAAAGACTTCTACTACAAAGGCTTCACAGCCGTACAGTGCTGTGCTCCATACATCTTTTTTTTATTTCTATGTTTGTTGTCTCTGAACACAATAGTTGCTTTTTCTTGTTAAATGTAGCACGACCTTGTACTTTCATATCTTTTGCGCTTTTCCCATCATGCGTTATATGCCTCCCTAGTTAGCAGAAATCCTTATCCTTTTGTAAGTTCTCGCTGCCTATTTGTATTTTGGTTTTCGATTTATTTTCTCCTCCTTTGCATACTAGAACTTTAGCTTTATTTTTGTTAATTTTCATACCGTATCTCTCTGTTAGAACTGTTTCCATTTCATTAAAAGCAGCTTCTAACTCCTGTTTGCTAGATGCTATTACCGCTATATCATCTGCAAAGCCAAGCATGTCAATCTTATGTCCCTGCAAATGTCTTCTTGCATTTGACAGTATTCATTGCCTTTTTAATGTACGAGTTAAAAATAAACGGAGATAAGGCACATCCCTGTCACCTCTTTCTTTAATATTTACTTCTCTATGTTCCTTCTCTAATTCTATTACCGCTGTTTGCTCTTTGGTTAAGCTATGTACTATCTGTCTCTCCCTATAACTCATTTCAATTTATTTGAGTATTTGATATTTTTTCCATTTTACATTGTCGAATGGTGTTTCCAGATCTACAAACCTAATACACTCGACTTCCCCTTTTTCTACAGTTTTTGCCGTTATGGCCCTCACAATTAAAATAGCTTCCCGTGTTCCCCTGTTTTGCCTAAACCCAAATTGATCTTCTTCTAGTATTTCTTCAGCTCGTTTGTCTAATCGTCTTTGAGCAATTCTAGTTAATATTTTTGACACGTGTGCTGTCAAACTTATTGTTCTGAATATTTTCACGTCTATCCGCGCCTCTCTTTTTTGTTAAAGTTACTATGATGTTACGTTTGAAATTTTTGGGTATCTCGCCTGCCTCATATATAGCAAGTTGGAAGAAACGTTCTGTTTCTGATTGTTCAGCGGCTTTCAGAGTTTCTGTTCGCACCTTATCTGTACCTTATCTGTACCCGGTGCCTTACCATTATTCAAACTCTAATGCTAATTCAAACTCATCTCTAAGTTTAGGATATCCCAAGTCATCCTTTTCAATGTCTAATTCTTGTTCTAATGCTGTTAGTTCTTTTAATGTATATAAATTTCCTATACATTCTTGCCATCTACCACTTTCTCTACATTTTCTATATGACGTTTCCTTCCGCGCACCTTATATTTTTGCTATAAGTTTTTTATCTCTAAAATTCATTCTAATTAGTTTGTATGATACGTCTGTCTATCCTATTTCCATCTTAGTTTGTACCTCTTTGCACTTTCCATCAATCCATTGTTCTTTAGCTAACCTGCATTTGCGAATTATTTTTCACTTTATAGCTTTGTATGTCTGTTTTACTGTAGTGTTTGATCTATTTTTTGTATTTTCGACTTTCTTCTATTAAATTCAGGATACCCCTTGTTAGCCATGGTTTCTTATTTTCTTTTCGTGTATACCCCAGAATATCTCTGGCCGCCATGTCTAAGCTGGATTTAATATTATACCATTCTGTTTCTACTTCCTTAAAATAAGAAATTTTCCCGATATCTTTCAGCAATTCATTTGACATTTTTTCAAAGTGAAAGAAGAGCCTTCTTCCGTTTCTTTTTTTTTCAAATTTTTAATTTTAAGATCGGTCTTCATAATTACGATGTTGTGGTCAGTATCTATATCTGCTTCTGGGTAGCTTCTACAGTCCTTTACTTGATTCCTAAACCGTTGTCTAACAAGAATGTAAACTATTTGATATCTTTCTATATCTCCTGGCATCTTCCACGTATACGTCTTTTAGCATGATGTAGATATAATGTGTTTGTGATGATTAAATTGTTCTTGTCGCAAAATTCTACCAGCTTATTTCCCCTGTTGTTTCTCGTGCCTAAACCAAATAAACCTACTACTGCTCCTTCCCTACCTTCACCTACTACTTTGTAGACCGCCTCTACCTCTTCCTCACTGTAGCTAGAGGTGGGCACGTATACTTGTATTATTACTGTATTTACCGTTTAGATTCTAATCTAACCATGAATACTCTTCCGTTCTTTTGTAAGTAATTTTCTATACAGTGTCGTTTTTTTTCGCATAACTATCCCCACACCCTTCTGCTCCTGTATGAATTACCCTGAAGTTTCCACTCCAAAAATCCCTCGCCTCTAGTCACCGAACTTCGCTGATCCCTACATTGTTTGTGCTAACCTATCCATTTCAATTTTCAAATTCTCTAGCTTACCTACTTGCTTCATGCATCTAAGATCTCACGCTCCGACTCGCAAAATGTTCCCGACTTTTATTCTGAATTTTCCGATCGCATTTTCCGGAGTAGTCCCCTCCCAGAGATCCAAATGAGGAAACATTTTAATTTCGGAATCTTTTACCTTAGATAATGCCATCATGATTATTACAATTTAAGTACGCTGTGTACTGGGGGTAATGTGATGGTTTCCCGTTGCCGTCCACATCGCGGTAGTGTGTCTTAGAGTGCCTTAGCGATCCCTATGGTCTCTGCCAATCTAAGTACCGGAAGAGTCGCTGTCCTCTTTCGGGAACCTGTGTAAGGGCCGGTTTTTCAATGCTCAGTTACAGTTAAATTAACTGTTGGTTACCACCTAACTAGAAGTTAAGTTTCATTGATACTCTGTTAATAATAGCTATAAGCTAAAGTTGCAGATAAGTTGACTGCCACTTGAGAATGTTAGTTAATCTACTAACTATTGTTTTTGCTTTAATTTTACTGAAATGGAGGTTTTTAATGATTTTAAGGCCGGTTTTTCAACGCTCAGTAAAATCTTTCTGTTAGCTAACTGACAGTCAAAAATAACTGTCAGTCAAAGTCTCTACTAATCAAGTTTGTGTTTATGTAGTCATTAGTCTGGTTCTTCATTAAAGACTCTACTACTTTGGTTAAACCTATAGTTTTTCTTTATTATGAAGAAACTACTGAAAATAAGTATATCAACCTTACATCAGGGTAATCAGAAAAGAAAAACCTTTCCATTTGGGTTATATTGAACTATGGTTTCCATTTAAAAAAAGTGAGGTTATGTTTGTTGCTTGAAAACCCATTTCCAATTAAAATTGTCATATACGCTATTGAATTCTACGTAAAAAGTTACTTTACAAGCAGTTTTTATTTTCTCTATAGGTTAAACCGTTAAAAAGTTATTAGCGTTTGAAGAAAATGGCAAATTTCAGTTTTTTTCAAATATCTAAAAAAGTTGAACATCTAGATGAGTTTTCAAAAAAGCATCATACTACTCGTAAATTTCTCTTCAACTTTGCTAATTTAACCAACATTGTATCTTCTATAATAAAAAAGTTACCCATATACGGAGATAGATTGTGGGCACCCTGTATATATATATATATATATATATATATATATATATATATATATATAATATATATATATATATATATATATATATATTGAAATGTATAAGGGAGATACCAAGAGTTCTAAAGGTTGTTTAGTACAAGCTAGTATATGCCAAGCAAAATAATCCACATATTTGATCACATAAACTTAAAAATGTATGTTTGCCGTATCTTACGTATAGTAAAAATACCATTCAAAATGGTAGTTGAAATTAAGTGCCAAAAGGTAATATTAAAATGACTAAATGACGTAGTAAGATGTACAGTGCTCAAGGGTTTATGCCGAGTTTGAATTTTAAAGGCTATTGAAAGTACATTTGCCGTCCAAAAACCGGATGCATCTATGAATGTTTACTATCAACCACGCATCCAGGTTCAAGTGTGATTTATTTTGGTTTCATTTTAAATAGAATCAACTTTTGGACAATATTTGTAAGCTCAAAATTATTAGTTATAACAACTTCAAATATGATTGGTGAAATGTAAATATTTAGGACAAATAATAGAATTGTATGTGAATCAGGAAAGTGTAAAAGGACATGAACTATGGTATGTGCGACACAAACAAAATGTTAAGATGTTATTGGACAATTTAGTTATGTACTTTAAAGTGTAGTAGGCAAGAAAGTTAAAATGGTCGCCTTGAAAAGTAAACAAGGGAGATTATTTTCGAAATTCATTTTGTAAAAAGACGTGTTTTTCAAACTGTGCTAATTTGTAAACAATTTTTAAAAAAAGTTAATAAAAGTATTTGAGTTTTAAAGAGTTTGATCAAGTAAAGAAGGGTAAAGAAGTAACAGCGACGCAAGTAATAAGTATAAAGAGTGGTGATTGTGCAACGGCGAAGCGACGGGAAATTATAGAGATATGGAACGATATTTGGATAGCGATATTAGGTAGCAGGACATCGGGAGGAAATATATAAAAGGAAGAAGTTGGATTTGGAGAGCGATTTATAGATTTGTAGCAGGACATCGGGAGGAATATATATAAAGGAAAGAAGTTGGATTTGGATAGCGATTTATAGATTTGTAGCAGGACATCGAGAGGAAAATATATAAGGAACGAAGTGGGATTTGGATAGCGATATTAGGTAGCAGGACATCGAGAGGAAAATATATAAGGAACGAAGTGGGATTTGGATAGCGATTATTAGGTAGCGGAGCATAGAGCAATTTGAACAAGGACGACGAGCAGATTTGGATAAGATACGAAGAAACGGACGGAGAAATTGAAAACAAGAAGAGCGAAATTTAGGAGAACAACGATTGGTAGTGGTGGATTCGAAGCAGAAATTAGCACAGGGGAAGTTACAGCACTGGGTATTCAAAATTCTAAATTAGGGTTAATTATTTCAGGTATTGGGGAGCAGCTAAATTTCAGAACAACACCTGGAGGCGGTACTAAACTTCAATCAGATAGGACAAAGGTGTAAAGACGCATACGGCGACAAGGATTTTGAGCCAGCAGTCAGAGCGGCCAAGAACGGAGTGTAAACCAGGTGAGTGCTGAGATATCTTAAAACGTCAAAAACAGTCATATAATTTTGGTAGTAATTTAATTTGGCACAAAGCAACGCTGATCGTAGTATAATTTTGGCATATAAAAAGTAGAGTAAAAATTTAGTACTGAAACAAAAGAGGTGCACTTTGGTTGGACTTTGCACATCTACTTATAACAGAACTCACTATAAGTAGTTGACCACCCTGAGATTTAAGAGCTTAAATAGTCGAGGCATTGAAATAAATAGTTAATTAAAGAACCAACCAAACGTTGCAAATACGAGGCGTGCATTAGGTGTGCACATTTCATAAAAGGCGCGACAAAAGGGGGTAAATAAAATAAAAAAATTTTAAGAATATAGAATTGAGAGTGATTGAACACAGTCAGTGAGTAAAAAAGAAAAGGAAGATTCAATAATATATATATATATATATATATATATATATATATATAATATATATATATATATATATATATATATATATATATATATATATATATATTTATATATGCAACGTTCGGATAATACAAACATGTAATTATATTATTATTAATAGAGAAGAATAATCCACATTTGGAATGCAAATGAATGCTTAATATATATTAATAGTTATTAAGATGAAATGAAAACCCAACTTTGTATTTAAAGTTGAATTACCATTTCAAATCGAACTAGTAATTGAAAACCACTAAAAGGACGGCTACAGCAGGATTTGAACCTGCAACCTCTGATTTTCCGGATCAGCGCTCTAGTTCGATTTGAAATGGTAATTCAACTTTAAATACAAAGTTGGGTTTTCATTTCATCTTAATAACTATTAATATATACTAAGCATTCATTTGCATTCCAAATGTGGATTATTCTTCTCTATTAATAATAATATAATTACATGTTTGTATTATTCCCAACGTTGCAAAAATGGGATGATCAAGTTATTAGTACATGAATTATGTATATAACTAGATTCAATTTCCTTAAATGCAAGACGTAATTGAAAATCGTTAACAAGAGCCAAGCTTCAGTAGTATTAAGTATAACATTATATTTATATATATATATATATATATATATATATATATATATTGTAGTGGTTTTAAAGGGTTAAATTTAAGTATAAACAAAGCAATTTCAAACACCGTGTATAGAGGAAACAACCAAAATTTACGTGCGAAATTTATTTCATTTAGTGAAGTTAAAGTAACAAGTATTAACAAAATTTCTCAAGTAGTGATTAAATTTAGTTAGGTTCGTAAGGAAAATAAATTGTAGAAGCCAATGCAAATTATTAATTAATTTAATTGAGTTTAGTTGAAAGGGTTATTACGTCTAATACGCATAAGAACTTGAAAAATCGATAATACCAAGATGAAACGCTTTGCTAACAAACGAACAGCCGTTGAATATAAAATACTCCTAGAAATGTTGTTTTAAAACGATCGTTAAATTGAACACCTGCAGGTTTGGAAATGTCATGTTCCCCTTATTTGTGTAGATAAAAGACAGTATTCGAGGTATATCGGGTAAACGGTCGGACGGTTCGTATAAATGCTAACTAAAACTTTCCTTAAAGCGTAGAAGAGATGGACAATCAATGATATGCTTCGGAATGAGACAGGCATAATAGCAGTTCATTTCAAAACGCACGTATTCAGTCCACATGGGTTTGATAGAACGCGGACAGTAATATCGATTTTCTACCACTCAAACAAGGTTAGAAGGAAACATAGAATATGCGTAAGAGAGGAATAGCGTTAATACAGGCGGGGTTTCAAGACGTCACTGAATATATCATTGGTCTATATAGTTAGTTGTACAACAGACAAACACGGGAAAATTTGAATGCGGGTTTGTCGAAAAATATCATAACGACGAGCTAATTTTCGAAGATTTCAAAAACGGTTAAACCAAAATTTGAGGAACTATTATTTTAAATGAAGGATTTCGCGTGAAGAATGGCCGAGAGGTGGCATTTCAAATTGTATAAATACTTGAAGAAAATTAATAGGGCTCTTTTAGTATTTTTATCGCTTCAGACTACGTACAGAAATTTACCACAAGCTTGTAAGTATATAAGATTTTTCAAATTAAATAGTACAGTGTTGGCCTCATAATTTGAAACGCGGATAGTGTCGAGTCTAAATTTTATTGAGGTGCAACATATATTTTTAACAAGCTCGTGAAGTGACGTAATGTAACGTAAATTAAATTAAGCAATTATAAAAGAAATGTAATATACTTGGATTTTGATTTGGATGGATCTTGTATGAACAGCATAGCAGCACAACTTAAAGGGTGTTCATCTACAAATAGCTAGAGGCGGCAAGCAGAGCAGAACTACGAAACCGAGAGCGAAACAACTTAACCACATCGTCAACGGAGTAGGGATCTTTAAGAAATTCCAGCTAATACATTAGAATTTGTTGTTTGTATAAACTATGAAAATTATTGTGATGTGTGAGAGTGAACAATGAAGGTATTTTGCATTATTTTGCGTATTGAAAATAATACGTATAACTAACTTTTATTATGGTATTTAAATATAAATCTAAAGGTGTATATAAAGCTTATTAACGTTCCTCAGAAATTTAAAATTTTTTTATTGTTAAAAGTACATGGGTTTTTGTGTTTGTTGTAAGAATATGCAAAGTAAAAAGCATACATTATTCATCTAATAAAAAAACTGGGTTATTATGAGCTCACCATACTCCAGAGTGTAATAATTAAAATTAATGATAAATAAAGGTGAAAAATAAGGTATTATTCAGGGCCCATTTACTCCGGTTACATTTAATGTGTTTGATATTTCAAGTTAAAATTCTGGACTTTACGAAGATAGAATTTATGGAGGTGTAACTTGAGCCCAGTAATGTAAATAATCTTGAATTTTTATTTGTAAATAAATATTGTATGATTGTTGTATTATTTTGTGGTTTTATTGAGAGTGTACGTGAACGATAAAGAGTATGATAGTGAATCTAGGTATCCAAGAGGAGGCCCAACTGAGCTAGCCAGGGAAGCGGTTGAAGAATTAAGTTGGTGGAACCAGAATCTGGGTAACAAATTTTTTTTTTTGAAAAATTTTTCCATTGTGTGAAATTTATGACGATTTTTGTGTAAATTAATAAAATCCTTGAATCTTTTTCGTACTCTGTCGATTCTTATAGGGAACACAGCAATATATATATATATATATATATATATATATATATATTACTCATATTTAGACCAGGGTAGAAAATTAAATAATCACATCAAATAATTTTAATCACCGTGTATAATGAATATTATTAGATAATACGCTTTATTAAAACACCGTGGAGAATAAAAATTCATTCGTTTCAGTAAAAATAAGAGATTTAAAACATGTACAAGACGCTTTATATCAAAAGAAACAGTATTAACAAGCTCTACGTGTAATGTATTTATTCCGAGGAAAGAAACAAATGGAAATTACGTGCAAAATTTATATTAATTAACCTTATTTTAAGTAACCGGTATTAGACAAAGTGTACAAATAATAATTAATATTTAATTTGTATTCGCTAAAAATGAAAGGATAGAAGTCAATTTTAATTGGAGTTAATTAAACCATTATTAATAATAAGCATAAAAGTCTGTGAAAATCCAGGATTATAATACCAGAAAATAAAGCTCTGAGAATTAATATTATGTTTGAACACCTGCGTAGTTTAAAAAGCTCATTCTGCGTAAATTTTGCAGATAATTAATGGTTACAAAGAATCTTGGAGAAACCGGGGCTTAATATTCACGGGAAGGCGCGATACGGGGTTATTTAACCCAGATAGTCCACATGGACTGAAATAATCGATAGTAAGGAATATCAATTTGCACCACTAAGAACAGGTTAGAGAAGGAAAGATAATGTGCGTAAGACAAAGACACTAATAATTAAAGGCGTGAGATGAGCAACGTCACGAGGGTCACGATTGGTTGAAAATAAGATGCACATATGAGAGGTAGAAACAACAATTTCTGTATAAAATTTAATTAGTTATTCTCGGACATGTTTGCGTGCCGTGAGAGAATTTCTGATATTTAACTGGGAGGAGTGCAAAATTCGTAAAAACCGACGCACAGGCTACGGACTGGGAACCTAGCAGACGAAATTCTTTAGAATTGGCCGTTTTGGGGAACAGACCGACAGACAGGCTAGCCGCTATATATACGGAGGTGAATATGAAGAAGCTCTCTTAGATCTTCGACTTGATTGAACGCGTTATACAGTGCTTTTTAGTTTTCCGGTTTTAATATTAAATAATTTAAACAGTTTGCTCGAATATTATGTGATTTAAAACAGCTTGTTCTTTACGTGCTACAATGAATGTACGTTAGTGCACTTAGAAAAGAAGATACAAGGTAATAAAGTTTAGTATCACTGTACCAATTGGTAAAATTTACTATGACAAATAAATACACAAAAGTAGGCAGTTTTGGCGTATCTTGGTGAAAGAAGTATGAATTTCTTTGTTATTTTTCGGGGGGTATTAATACTTAAATGGTGCATAAACGTGTCTGGATCCACGAAACAAAGGTCAGATATACACAGAGGAGTTCCGGAAAAGCCCTGAAACAACTTTAAATAAATGGTGATGGAGAAAAATTTTTAAAGCGTTGAGAATCAGAAGCCGTAAATATAACCCAGTTGGAATGGTGTGATTAACAAAAGGGACGATGTACATTGAAGCTACGAGTGCAAGTAACCTTCAGGTAAATTATACTATTTTGTTTGAACTTTGAGATGTTGGTGTGTGTTGAATAACTTTCTAATTTGTTTATTTAAAATGGACAGTAGTGAAATTGTACTAACAATAATATTTTAATTTTAAGGTGAAATTTGCTTGTTTAAGTAGAAAGGGGTATTTAGTATTGATGTTCTGGATTATGATAAAAATATGGGTATGTCTTTGAGCTCAATTAGACGAACCTGGTTAATTAACGTAAAGGGGTGGTAGATGCTCCCTTTGTACTCTGCATATATTGTTATAGTAATTAGTAGGCATCCTACAAGGACTTTAAATTCTGGATGCACATTAAAATGAAAATAAATTTAATTTTGAAAGTTTCCGATATTAAAATTTAGGCTGCATATTAATTTTGAAATTTTAATGTATTGTGAATATTGATGTAAATAGACTTGACGTTGATGTTTGTGGTAGGAATGTGTTTGTTTTTTTTATGTATGAGGATGAAAGCTATCTAGAGGAGCAGCCGAGGCGATTAACAGAAGAAAATCAACAGACCAGGTAGTTCAAGAGGTATCACAGCATTCTTGACGCCCAATCTGTGGGGCTCGAATTAAATAAAATGTTAGAAGAGGGGAATCACAGCATTCTTTGACGCCCAATTCGTGAGGCTCGAATCTAATACATGGAAACACAGCATTCTTTGGCGACCCAAAAGTGAGGCTCGAGTTCCAAATAAAATGTTTGTGATTTTATTCCAGGAAACTGGCGATCTGAGAGAGAGAGTTTCTGTGTGTGTATAAATTTAAGAGTATTATTAGAGTGTGTGTGAGTAATTAGAACGTATGCAGAGAAAAGAGTGGTTAAGGAGTCAAGGAGTGGAAATTGGAAGTAACTATAGTGCATTGGGTAAAAAAAAATTCGAAAATGGAAGAAGCTGGAGGCAGTAGAGATCAGTCGAGGACGGAATCATCAAGGAAACGAGATGATAATGAGGATGCTTGAAAGAATGAATGAGACGTTAAGTGGGGTTAGAGAGGACTTAAATCGAAAATTTGAGCAGATGAGTGAAGAATCGAATAAGAAATTTGACCAATTAAATCAGGAATTAGGGAATAAAATAGAAAAATCGACGAGAGAATTTACAGAATTTAAAAATAGTCTTACCGTGAAACTGGGGGAAGTTGAAAACAGGGTTGAAAAAAATGAGCGTGATATTACAGGTCTTCGACAGGAAATGGGACATTTAAAGTCCGAAGTACGCATGTTCTGTGAAGAAGAGATTAATGTAAAAATGACTGAAGTGACGGACTCATGTAGGGATCAGTTAGGCAGGGTAGAACGCGAAGTTAGTAGTATTAAATACAACGTGTCAAGTTTAACGGGGGATGGTCCCAGATTTTATACAGGTGGAGTATCATTGGACCAACACATGAAGTTTTATGGCGATAACAGGGTAAATCCACAAATTTTTATTAATAGCGTAAGAAATCTAGTGGGAAATTTATTTGACGAACAGACTAAACTGAATACGATAAAGGCTTTATTAAAGGACAATGCGGAAGCATGGTACAATTTAGTGGGACAGGACATAGACACGTATCAGGACTTTGAAAACAAATTTTAAAGCACTACTGGAGTGACCACAGACAAGACCAGGTACGAGACAACTTAATCACAGGAAATTTAAGGAGAATTTTCAGGAAGTAGGAGCAATATGCTATACGCAAGTATAGCATAGCAAAGCAACTGAACCCACCACTGACGGACCGACAAATTATTAAGTATTAATCACGACACTTCCTTGTAGACATAAGTCAACATGTATCTCTACAGAACATAGTGGACAGAGAATTGTTTCTAGAATACTTGCAGAGGTACGACGACGTAAGTAGTGGACGACCTCGGGATAACAGGGAAAGACAGATCAACACAGTTAGGTTTGACAATAGACGGGACAACTACGCTAGACGGGGGAATAGTTACGGATACCAGCGACAGAATTGGGAACAGCGACGACCATACGTTCGAAGTAATAGTTTAGGAAGGGGACCTGCACCGAGACCGGGACCTACCAGAATGAATAGTTCACCAGACATGAGGGGACTGCTAATACAGACACGGAACGAGTGGAAACGCCTAGGACATACGCTGAGGTGACGGCTAGACCAGGACCGAGTAGGAAAACAGACCTGGACAGGATTTTTAGAACGCGACAGACCACTAGATTTCAGTGTAAATGTATACGAACATCCACGTGAATTTTTCAAAATTGAGGAGGAAGTAGAGCCAGAAACTAAGGAAAAATTATGTTTGCCAATTATTAATTTAGAAATTTTTGAGAATAATGTAGAAGTATTACTTGATACAGGGCAGAGGCGAGTTTAATATCGGAGGAATTCGTCAGCAAAATTAGGGATAAGGTTTTTGATATAATTATGCCTATAAAGCGTAGCCATTTAGTAGCTCCAAATAAAAAGAAGTTTGCTGTAGTGAATAGTGTTGTGGTGCTTAGGATAGATATAGGAGGTTTAAGCTGTGAACAGGAGTTTGTAATTGTACCTGGACTGAAGTTTCAGAGCATTTTAGGTGTTGACTGTATGATGAAGTTAGGGGTTTTGATAGATATGGAAAGGAAGGTAATAAGGATTAATGATAGGGTAGTGCCATGGAAGGGCAGTTATGAAGTCACAGAGGATGACTCAGGGTTGAGTATTAATGTAGTAGAGGTAGAGGATGATGGAGTAAAACAGATCAACATAATAAGATGTCCAGAGGATAGGATAGTAGAGGTTCAAGCTTTAGTACAAAAACATGCAGAATTAGTGGGGGTAGAAGCAACAGCAGCATATCGGGAGCAGGTGAAGGCAGAATTAATTAAAGATGCACGTAAAATTAATCAACGGACCAAACCGCAATTCCATTGCCCACCATCCATGGACACACTTTTGACGAGATTAAGTGGCAAGTTTATTTTTAATAAAGTAGATTTAAGGAATTCATTCTGGCGGATTCCATTACATAAGAATTCTAGAAGGTACATAGGATTTTCCGTAGAGGGAAAAATCGATAATTTTAAAGTAGTATCGTTTGGTTTGTTGGCAGAAAGGGAAACAATAATAAATGAGAAACAGACAAGTGTAGGGACTGAAGAAGAAGCACTATTTAAGAGTCAGGATAATAGGGATGATAAGTTTATTGTATGTGAGATAATAGGGAGGATAAGTATAGATATAAAAAGAGGAAAAATAGGGATGAAGAGTATTAGGATGGTGAGAAGAAAGACTTGGAGGGTCAAGAAGAGAGTTAGATTTAAATAACTTGATGAACAAAGGATAGAGATAGGTGAATTTTAGTATAGATATAGAATTGAGAGTATAAGTAAGTGTTTATAGAAAATAAAGCTAGGTATAGGATAAATATGGGAGATAAGTAGACATAGGTTTAGGATGAGAATAAAGAGGAAATGTAGGAAGAAAATAAGATAGGTTAAGTATAGATATTTTATATAAGATTAATGGAGAGTTAGGAATAGAGTAAGAGTAGGATAGGTATATAGGATTAGGTAGGGGGAAGTGAGTATAGTTAAAAGTTAGGAATAGGATAGGGATACAGGATAGGTGTAAATATTTTTTTTTGGATTGGAGATAAGGTAGGTAAGTTAGATAGATAAGGGTAGAGAGAGATAGGCAATTTTTTTGTAATTTTTGTCTAAATGCTTTATATTTGCATTCAAATAAGTGGGATTATTTGTATTCAAATAGGGGGAAAATACTCATATTTAGACCAGGGTAGAAAATTAAATAATCACATCAAATAATTTTAATCACCGTGTATAATGAATATTATTAGATAATACGCTTTATTAAAACACCGTGGAGAATAAAAATTCATTCGTTTCAGTAAAAATAAGAGATTTAAAACATGTACAAGACGCTTTATATCAAAAGAAACAGTATTAACAAGCTCTACGTGTAATGTATTTATTCCGAGGAAAGAAACAAATGGAAATTACGTGCAAAATTTATATTAATTAACCTTATTTTAAGTAACCGGTATTAGACAAAGTGTACAAATAATAATTAATATTTAATTTGTATTCGCTAAAAATGAAAGGATAGAAGTCAATTTTAATTGGAAATAATTAAACCATTATTAATAATAAGCATAAAAGTCTGTGAAAATCCAGGATTATAATACCAGAAAATAAAGCTCTGAGAATTAATATTATGTTTGAACACCTGCGTAGTTTAAAAAGCTCATTCTGCGTAAATTTTGCAGATAATTAATGGTTACAAAGAATCTTGGAGAAACCGGGGCTTAATATTCACGGGAAGGCGCGATACGGGGTTATTTAACCCAGATAGTCCACATGGACTGAAATAATCGATAGTAAGGAATATCAATTTGCACCACTAAGAACAGGTTAGAGAAGGAAAGATAATGTGCGTAAGACAAAGACACTAATAATTAAAGGCGTGAGATGAGCAACGTCACGAGGGCCACGATTGGTTGAAAATAAGATGCACATATGAGAGGTAGAAACAACAATTTTTGTATAAAATTTAATTAGTTATTCTCGGACATGTTTGCGTGCCGTGTGAGAATTTCTGATATTTAACTGGGACGAGTGCAAAATTCGTAAAAACCGACGCACAGGCTACGGACTGGGAACCTAGCAGACGAAATTCTTTAGAATTGGCCGTTTTGGGGAACAGACCGACAGACAGGCTAGCCGCTATATATACGGAGGTGAATATGAAGAAGCCCTCTTAGATCTTCGACTTGATTGAACGCGTTATACAGTGCTTTTTAGTTTTCCGGTTTTAATATTAAATAATTTAAACAGTTTGCTCGAATATTATGTGATTTAAAACAGCTTGTTCTTTACGTGCTACAATGAATGTACGTTAGTGCACTTAGAAAAGAAGATACAAGGTAATAAAGTTTAGTATCACTGTACCAATTGGTAAAATTTACTATGACAAATAAATACACAAAAGTAGGCAGTTTTGGCGTATCTTGGTGAAAGAAGTATGAATTTCTTTGTTATTTTCGGGGTATTAATACTTAAATGGTGCATAAACGTGTCTGGATCCACGAAACAAGGGTCAGATATACACAGAGGAGTTCCGGAAAAGCCCTGAAACAACTTTAAATAAATGGTGATGGAGAAAATTTTTAAAGCGTTGAGAATCAGAAGCCGTAAATATAACCCAGTTGGAATGGTGTGATTAACAAAAGGGACGATGTACATTGAAGCTACGAGTGCAAGTAACCTTCAGGTAAATTATACTATTTTGTTTGAACTTTGAGATGTTGGTGTGTGTTGAATAACTTTCTAATTTGTTTATTTAAAATGGACAGTAGTGAAATTGTACTAACAATAATATTTTAATTTTAAGGTGAAATTTGCTTGTTTAAGTAGAAAGGGGCATTTAGTATTGATGTTCTGGATTATGATGAAAATATGGGTATGTCTTTGAGCTCAATTAGACGAACCTGGTTAATTAACGTAAAGGGGTGGTAGATGCTCCCTTTGTACTCTGCATATATTGTTATAGTAATTAGTAGGCATCCTACAAGGACTTTAAATTCTGGATGCACATTAAAATGAAAATAAATTTAATTTTGAAAGTTTCCGATATTAAAATTTAGGCTGCATATTAATTTTGAAATTTTAATGTATTGTGAATATTGATGTAAATAGAGTTGACGTTGATGTTTGTGGTAGGAATGTGTTTGTTTTTTTTATGTATGAGGATGAAAGCTATCTAGAGGAGCAGTCGAGGCGATTAACAGAAGAAAATCAACAGACCAGGTAATTCAAGAGGTATCACAGCATTCTTGACGCCCAATCTGTGGGGCTCGAATTAAATAAAATGTTAGAAGAGGGGAATCACAGCATTCTTTGACGCCCAATTCGTGAGGCTCGAATCTAATACATGGATCACAGCAATATATATACATATATTGCTGTGATATTCTTATTATTCAACGAGCCCCTACGATGGGCGTCATTAAATGTTATGTTATGCCCTTTATATTATGCCCCGCGATTTGGGCGTACATAAAATGCTGTGACATTTTATTATATTATGCCGATTCGGCAGGTCATAAAATGCTGTGAAATTTTTTCAGCCCCACGATCGTGTGTAATAAATTGCTGTGATATTTTTTTACTTCAGCCCCTTTGCTCAATCAAGCACCTATGATGTAAAATGTTAAGTTATTTATTTTATTTGCGTCAACTAGCTGATTCAATTAAATAAAGCAATTCTACAATACACAATATAATGATTAAATATTTACAATTTCTAGTACCCCCCCTCTTCAGAATATTTACATATACCAGATTCATGAAATTGAAGCCAGCAAAACTAGCCTTTTTGCTTATATTTAGAGACCTTTGAAACGTTTCAAGATGCCTATTACTTTTTCATAAATTGATCAATGAAACTACTGTGTTATGTTGACTCCTACAGATATAAAAAATTTTGAATTAAAACAATTTTCAGTAATAAATTATATCAAGATCGCTAACCTGGAATGGTTCAGTATGTCCTCTGCATCCCCCAGGAGTTTTCGTGACCAGTCTGAATATTGAGAGTCGAATTTGGAAGACGACATTAAAACCAAAATACAACTCAAATCGTTATTAGAATCCATTTCAATAAATTAAAATCCCATTTAAATTTCAGTGTTAAAGCCAGTCTCAAGATGCCAGTAATAAATTAATTCAATTTAAGATTCAATTTGAATATCAGTAATAGAATATTTTCCAGATCATTAATTAAAACATTTTCCATGTCAGTAATTAACCAGACAGTAATAGAACATTTGTCATGTCAGTAATTAACAAAAGTTTCCATGTCAGTAATTAACAAAAGCCCTGTTTTAGTCATGTTAGAAATGTATTTTTATTAAGTCCTTATTTACTTACGTCTATAATAGATCGGCTCACCCGTTGCACAATTCGTACACTTTTCAAAATGACTTTACTTTAACTTTCGTTACGTAAAATAATTTAGCACTTCAGAGTATAGTTGCAGCCTAGTTTAAAATGTATAATAAACTCCTTGCTCCATTTTATCGTATTTAAAGCCGTACCTCTCTTGCTTTCCATTCGTTCATTCCCGTGTTGGGACGACCTTTTGCCTTTATCTTTGTGTACTCCGGGAATTTCACCAATTGTTTAGTTCAAATATTCGGATGAATGTTTGACTTGTCACGTAACTACCCTCACATATCATGGTATTAGTTGAGAAATCCCAAGAATTTCCATTTATTAACTCAGGTATTCATTGTTTGCCATTTATTCTAATCTAAACCGAAATAATCTGGCGCTTGTTTATTTCCTAGTTAACATTGGATTTTTGAACAAATGTGATTCTTCATGTCACGTACGATTTTCAAATAATGCATAATTTAGATTGCGCAGACGATGATATTTTTAACGCACTTGTTAAATATTCATAAAGCCAATTCATATAGGTTTCCCGTTGATTTAATTTTGATGGATTTTGTTGCGTTTTCAAATCTCATCTTAACTTGTAACTACTCTTGGATATTTCTATATTCTTATGCATTTTAATCCCATGTATTTTTATATACAGTGCGCTCTCAACTAACAATATGTATCGTGACCTATTTACTCTTATAATATCTGTAATTATGTGCTTTTGTTAAATGGAAGTTTCTTTTATTTATTCTACGACCCCTGTGACTTAACCTACCCTTAAACTACCCTATAATTATAGCAATATATATTTCCTAATAAACTTTTAATATGCAGCTGTAGATGAGAACATTCTAATATTATTATCAAGCAAAAGTTTTGAGTTAGATATTGTGTTCATTGTTCCATTTTATTTTACTAGTAATTTAAAACAAAATATATTTTACGCACATACATTTTATAAGCATACTGCAGCCATTTAAGTATTTTTCATCATTCTAGTCGTATATAGAAATTTTTTCGCTTTATCTCTGCAACAACGGCATCCTTCCTGAGACTAAATTGATTGTCGCCGCAATAATTTAGCACACGCCCGTAAAGCGAATATCTATCAATCTCGAACCCACTTGATGGATTTCAGGCATGCAACACAAGGGGTGATGGCGCGTTATTCCTGTGAAATAGCACATATATTTTTCAATTTTCTTTCTGCATTTTCTATAGAATGTAACCCATTTCTCCAATTTTCGTCAATATTATACGCATAAGAGAATACCTCGATAGGACGGATAGAGATTTATTGAGGAACTAGCTTTATTAATTTTAGCCCTATATATTATAGAACGTGAACCGTTGGTCCAGTAGCAGAACTGCAAAGGTGTACATATGGCTAGTTGCTTGTATAAAAGCTCATTTAAAGTGATTGGTAAGAGTTAACATGATGGAAACATGGAAGTTCACACATTTCGTAAACTTTACTGCAATAATTCGAGCGCGTGTTACGCTAATCTTTCCATTATAACAGAAGTAATGCTTAAACTTCATGCAAATTTGACTGCATGGAATCTGTTTAGGTGCGTGAACAGTGGGATTCAAATTCTGGAGAATGCGGCTTAAATACATTATGTTGAGTACTGATACTGAGGCGAATGGTAAAATAGTCGATATCTGCGCAGTCCATTTTGCAAGGCATCAAAGCGGACAACCATCCGGTTTAATAAGATAGACCAACATTTGCTTTTTCCAATGTTCCACCCGAAGGTACAACATTGGCCGATCTGATTTTCCAATGCTACACCCGAGGGTACTACATTGGCCAGGAAGAGAGTTTTTTTTTAATATGGAGATTTTTAAATTTAGCCAAACCCTTAGTGTTCCGTACAAGATAAGTATCTTTAACGTGCGGGACAACACCTATTCGCGATATCTACACTTTACCTCTCATCCGAACGAGAGCATATTTTTGTGAAAAATGCTCGACTAACACTATTCAAGCGGTCCGTGTCGGGAATCGAGTACGGGACCTTGAGCTTAGTAGTTACACGTTAACCAACTAAGCCACGGAGCAGCCTCAATAAGGTAGCGCGTGATTCACGTTTATAACTTATTGTGTATGTCCAATAGAGGTGTCTTCACGGAGGCGAGTTTTACATACAGTTGAAGTTGTATTCTGTGTATCTTTTTAATGCAATAACGAGAGATAGAGCATAATTCATTTAGCATAACCAGCGCTCTAAGAGGGCCTTGCAGGATGTTTAATACTTTCCTTTCTTTGGGTCGAGAAATTGACATAATAAATGCATTAATTTCAATTTCGTTCTGAAACTTTTTATGTAGAATTTTCTTATTCTCCTTGAGTAGGCTACGCAAGTTATGTATCCCCCAACTGCTATATGTATAAAGAAATAGAATAATTAGGAATTTATTAAAAAGTGTTAAGAATACGTGAAGTGCAACATTGTAACATAAGGACAATTTATAAAATTTATTAACGTTTATGAGAACGGATGCGCTACTTTGTATCGCAGACGATAGTGACACTGCTGATGTCAGGTCACAGACGGTCAGGTACCGTGATTACTTAAAAATTAAGATTACAACATTGTAATTAAGAATAGTATTAATAATAAGCAGACATGAGATCTGCAAGTTCCCACAGTCATGTGAGGGGGTAGAAACATTATAAAAAGCTGGTGAGCTCAAGGACCCGGAAGTCAGTCTTCGAACTCCATACTTCATTGTTCAAGCTACTCAAGTAAGTCAGTCAAAGTATTCAGCTTTAACATTGCAGTTGCTTAGGCTACTCACAATAGTACATTATTAGTATAATTTCGACTTAGAATAATTTTAAATTAACTTGTCAAAATTCCATAATTAATTTCTGCAGAAATAAATAAATTTGTTAAGAAGTTTTGGATCTGGTTTTTAAAAAGGCAGCTCCTAAGGTTTAAACCTTAACTGGCGCAGCCGGCAGGATGTAAAGAGGTCACTAGGAAACCCAAATTTGAAGAACTGGTGGTCTGGAATTTCAATTCCGAATTTGACAGAACCAAAACAGAAGTTGGAGGCGAAACAAGAATCGTTCAAACCCAACAACCCAAACAGAAAACTTGGAGGAGATACAAGCATAGATCGAATCCAAAACCAACGTGGAGGACGTACAAAAATCGACAGAATCCAAGAGATCAACAAAGCAACTAATGTAAGTTCATTTCCTTAAACCAATAGAATTTTATTTTATGAATATATGATTTTTGCTAGTATAAGAGAAACGTTTTATGATTTTACTATTTATATATGTATATTGACTAGCATTACTACTATTTTATGCAATTTAATAAAAATAATTGACTTAGGTACTAAGGGAATTATTTTCAAATTTATTTTTGTTTAAAAGAGATTTTCTAATACTAGAGAACCAAAAAGACGCATTACATATGCAAAAATAAGACAATTATTACGAATTAACTGACGCAATTTATAAAAACAAAACAAAAGCGAATTTTTAATTAACAATACAAAATTAACTGGCGCACAAAATAATTTAAAAATACTAAAAATAATACCGAAACCTTTGTATATAACGCAACTAAAAATATCGAAACGAACTATTCAAATACAACCTCATTGCATTACTATAAATAATCGAAACACCTTGCAAACTATTATTAACTTAAATCATTAATACGAGAATTAACAAAAAGCAAATCCAAACGCGAGTCTCATTATCGAATAAATCATTCACCCAACGCAACGAATACAATGCTACCTCAATACGAATATATATCTAATTATAATTACTGAACAATACCATTCAAGAACGTACATCAGAAACTCTACAAAAACTATCAAAAAAACGCATCGCGAAACTCTATAAATAAATATTCACGCTATTAAAAACGCATATCGCAACTGTATGAAAGGTAATTATTAAACGCAACATTGTACGATTAAATACTTTAAGGCGAGATAATTAATTATAGAAAAGACGCAAAATTAATTCTCACACCGACTGAAAACAACACTTTTTAGAAAAGTATAATTGCATATTTAATTAAAACCAAAGCATTTGCACATTAAAATTACCAAGAGACTGAAAATTACACCCACAGTAGATTTAAAAAAACTGTGTAATTAAAATACAAAGAAGATGTTAATGCAGCACAATTAACCGGAAAGCAACAATCTTTCAATAGAGTAAAACATTCTAATTAAAACAATCCATTGATTAATTATAAAAGGAGATTTTTATGCAACATTGAACAAAGCAATTGACGGTAAATTGCAATTATATATTTAACACCTAAGTTGACAAGACTGGAAGCATCGTAGACACAGTTATCAATTACCGTACCCACGGAATAAGAAATATTTACAAAAGATACTTAATTAAATTAGCAAAAATTAAAAATAAGTTTTAACTGGCGCAAACAGAGTAAAATAAGCACCGTGAAAAATTATTCACATCGAAATCTCTCAGGAATCAAACCTACCACAAAATTAACATCAGCAAGTAAAAATAAGCGTAATCAAGACATCATCAAGCGTAAACCTGATAAAGTAATTACAGCACCGTACAACTATACACAATACAAGCAACTCAATCTTTTAAATAATCTAAAAAAACTTAAGCTAAAAATAACATGTAATCCGACGCAATCTAAACTGAAAATTAATAAACCCATGCAAAGAATAACAATACCAACGCGAAATAAATCCCAATTTTTACAAAAATTTGAAAGTACATAATTAAAATCAAAACTAAATACCAATTATTAGAATAACCCCCAGCCACAATGAGTTTAGATATGAAGATTTATTTGGAAACGATTTCAATGTATAATGGAGATCAAGTCCTTTTTAAATTTTGTAACAGTTTACGATATATTTTTGAAAACTTTTTACAAACTCGAGACAATAAAAGAAACGTAGTACTTCTACGCCTCTGATAAGTAAACTGACCGGACGGGCACTAACACTAATAGCCAGCCGGGATGATTTAGAACAATGGGAAGACTTCAAACGAATACTGATTCCATATTTTGGCGATCGACGTATCCTAAAATGCCTAGTACGCGACTTAATAAACCTAAGAATGGAAAATAACCAACCTCGTACCAATTCGGAATGAAATGCCTAGATGTAAGAAGTTTAATCTTGACGAAATTAAAAATTGAAGAACCCGACCAGAATATCAGACTTTTAAAAACAAGGATGTAGGACGAAATGGCTCTAGTCACATACCTAAATGCACTACCAGAACGAATATAAAAAAAAAATCAGATTCCAACGTCCCCAAAACTTAGAGGAAACCATCAACATGATAATAGAAGAAGAAAACGTAATGTATTACAAAAACAGATTATACAACCCTAACGCGAATAAAAGTTATTCACCAATAAAAACTATACAAGTCGCGAGACGAACAATTCCCCAACAAAAATTCACATCATTCAATACGCAAACATACCAACCGCGAACCAATCATCCACATTTTAATAACGCAAACTTTAATAATCAATATAAACATTTTTCAAAACCAACGTTCAACCCAAATTTTACGAAACCGCATTTCAACCAAGATTCAACCAAAATGTAAATCAAAAAGACCAGCATTCAACGCGAACCCTATTAGAAATTCGCCAATGACAAACAATAATAACAATCCTAATAATTATTATAAACCCACACCTATGAATACCTCATTTGGTAACACCAGAGCAAATACAAAAATAACGCACATTCCACCAAACCCTCATCAAAAACGAACTTTCACATCAGAAGAATTATTTTATCAAGAAGTAGAGAATTTGATAATGACCAGAATAATTATATTCAGCCCAGTACAAACAATGAACAAAACCATTCTAACAATTTGAACGCGAAGGAACATGCGAAACTTATGACGAGGACGACGAAGAAAACGCGTGCTCAAATTTTGAGATAGACCGCTTTATAATCCAAACTTAATTAACTTAAATAATATAAATCACCTAGTACTACTCTATATAGAAATACCCATTGCCGAATTTAATTTACCGGATTCTCGAAAACATTAATTAGCCCCCGAACCGTAAAAAAACACTAGACAATGTAGAAAGAGAACCATTTAAAATTAAAACAGCCTATCAAACAACCATACACCAATTCGTAGCTAACATATTTTTACCTAAAACATTCAACGTAAAAATGAAGTATAAATTTTGCATTTTTGAATTCAAAGACAAATATGACGGACTAATAGGAATGGACCTTCAAAGAAAATTAGGAGCCAACATTGACATAAAGAACCGTTTACTAAGAACAAAATATGGACGAATCCCCATTAAATTTCAAAATACCCAAGTCGAACAAAAATACACAATAGAACCCCAAACAGAAAAAAAATACAAATTCCAGTAAATTCAAATAACAAATTAGGAATAATAATTCATATAACATTTCAACAAGGAGTAGAGACCCCAACCGCATTAGTACAAATAAAAGATAATTATCCCACCACGACGATTTTAAATTCAAATGACTACCCCGTAGAACTATCATTAACCAACCCAATTAATGTAAAAGAATTAAATTTTAACGAAATGGAGATAGATGAAAATTTAGAAGACAATTACAATCCCGTAGAAAACGACAAAATGTTAAGAGAAAACTTAAGTTAGCTTTAATACCGACATCAATCAAGAAGAGCAAAGAGCAATTAAAAATTTATGTTTTGAATACCGCGACATATTCCATTGCGCAGGAATACCCCTAACATTTACCAATACAGTCAAACATAATATCGAACTAATGAATGACAAGCCAATATTTACAAAAGCATACAGATTACCTCAGGCAAGCCAGAAAGAAGCCGATAGACAAGTAGCAGGCTTATTACACCAAGATATCACACAACACTCCAACCCACCATGGAGCAGCCCCGTATTAATAGTACCCAAGAAGTTAGACGCATCAGGAAAGAGAAAATATAGAATGGTAATAGACTATAGAAAGTTAAATGAAAAACGGTAGACGACAAATACCCACTACCAAATATAACCGAAATTTTAGATAAATTAGGCAAGTGCCAATATTTTTCAACATTAGACCTAGTCTCAGGATACCATCAAGTAGAAATGGATGAAAAGGATACACCTAAAACAGCCTTTAGCACACCGAGAGGACATTATGAATTAAAAGAATGCCATTTGGATTAAAGAACGCACCCGCAACTTTTCAACGAGTTATGGACAATATACTACGTGGGATACAAACGAAAAATGCATTGTGTACCTAGACGATATCATAGTTTATTCAACATCATTAGTAGAACATATAGAAAGATTAAGAAAAGTATTTGAAAGACTGAGGAAAGCACATTTCAAAGTACAATTAGACAAGAGCGAATTTTTACAGAAAGAAGTAGCATTTTTAGGATATATAATAACACCCCAAGGAGTCATGTCGAACCCCAATAAAACAAATGCAGTTCTAAATTACCCCATACCAAAAACGGAAAAAGAAATAAAAGGATTTTTAGGACTTAGTGGTTACTACCGTAAATTTATTAAAGGTTATGCTCAAACATCCAAGCCCGTGACACATTGTTTAAAGAAAGGAAATAAAATTGAACACACTACAGAATTTATTAAAGCCGTAGATAAAACTAAAAGTATATTAACAAATCACCCCGTATTAGAATACCCGGACTTTTCGAAACCATTCATATTAACGACACACGCATCAAATGTAGCATTAGGCGCAGTATTGAGCCAAGGAAAAGTAGGTAGCGATAAACTCATCAGCTACGCACCAGAACCCTAAACGAAACCGAACAGAAATATAGCACAATAGAGAAAGAATTGTTAGCCATAATTTGGGTAACCAAGTATTTTAGACCATACCTATACTGACGAAAATTTTATATATACACCGATCATAGACCATTAGTATGGCTGTGCAAACTTAAAAAACCTAATTCGAAATTACAGCGATGGAGAATCCGATTAGAGGAATATGACTACGAGATCATATACAAGAAAAGAATTTATAATAATAACGCAGACGCTTTAAGTAGAATACGGCTCAACGCACTAGAAATCGAATCAATTATAGGAAACGTGGACGAAACGGAAATTAGAGAAGATCCAGACGAAATGGACACCATACATTCAACACAAAATGAATAGCCGAAAACCGCGATTAAAATTTTAAATGAAGCCATCGATATGAAACCAAATCAGTATATAATTACCGAAGTTCTAACCAACCCTAACCCTGTAAAATATACGAAAGTAGATAACAAAAAAATATATCAAATTCAAATAACCAAAGACAACAATGAAGAACAAATAATTAAAATTCTAAAAGAATACAATCCCGAGAAAAAACGATTTTACTTTTACTTTAACGCCGAAAACTTGTATAAACAATTTTCAAAATTATATGTTAAATTATTTAATAACTCTGGCCCTGAACTTATAAGATGCACAAGAAATTTAATAACCTTAGACGACCCTGACGAAATAAATGATGTAATCCGAAACCAACACGAGGGAAAAATCAACCATCGTGGAATTAATGAAACCCTATAGCAAATCATGAGACGATGTTATTTCAAGGACATAAAAGAATTAACTAGAGACTTTATAAACCAATGTGAACTATGCGACAAAGCGAAATACGACAGGAAACCCCCGAAAATACCCTTAATGTTAACTAAAACACCCGACAAACTTTTCAAAAAATTACATGCCGATACTCTAGTAGTAGAAGCACAAAGTTATTTAACAATTGCAGACGCAATCACAAAAATAGGCCAAGCAATACCAATCACCTCTAAAAATAGTATTAAAGTAACCCAAAAATTTTTACAGTACTTTACATTTTATGGAACGCTCGAAACAATGACGTTAGGTAACGGCAGCGAATTTAAAAATGAAACGATATAGAACACTTTAGAACTCCACAAAATAAAAATTTATTTTATAACTGAAAACCATCCTGAATCAAATGGACTAATTGAAAGACTACATTCGACTCTGTTAAAACAAATCAGATTACTAAGAATAACCTACAAGAAAAAACACATTACTAATTTAATGTCATACGCACTAATCGCATATGATAATACAATTCACTCATAAACCAATTTTACGCCATTAGAATTAACTTTAGGACATTCAGATTCACACAACCCTTATAACATACATTACAACAAAGAAGTATATCAGCAATATCCCAAGGATCATAGAAAGAAACTAAAAATAGCTTATGACAAAGTAAAGGATATATTAGATAGCGACAAGGAACGTATCACTACAACCCGTAATAAAAATACCGACGCAAATAAATTTGCAATAGTACAAACCGTATACGAGAAAAATTTCCAAAGCAAACGACACAAAACGGCACCCAGAAATGTAGGCCCTTTTAAAATTAAAAGAATATCGGACAAAAACATAGCCGTAGTAGACGACTGCAAAATAACGAAATATATTCACTTAAAAAACTTAAGACTTCCTGTACTTTCAGATGGACAATCATCACCCTTATCGTCAACCTCCGTCTTGGTAGAACGGACACCGAAATAATAATTGAAAATATAAAAAACAACCCCGATATACAACCAATAAAATTAGGCAGTATGCAGAATACGATAGACTATTGGACTTTTGCACAAAAATTCGACTTAACGGAACTAAAACAAGAATTTCAAATAATCAAAAACAATTATTATCAATTATTACCGATTAAAACAATCATTTATAACCAACAGTAAATTACCCTTTGATGTAGTAGCAGCAAACATTCTATTATTTGAAAAGATTGCTATAGTTAAAGGCTATGTAAAGAATAACGGCATAACATTTTTTAAGTGATCCCGATAGTAGAAAATAAAAATTATAATTATTATCATTTATTTATATGTTACTTGGAGATAGTAGAGGAAAAAGTAAAAATGAGGTAAATATCCTACACGGGTGATACATTAAAGCGGGTAATATATATTTTACGCAATCTGCAGCTGCATATTCTACAATCCCAAAAGACAAGTGATTCTGAATTAGGGCTGATTAATGCACATAATATTTGCCCCGAAGATGTAACACAACGCGTAAATATTGCTGGCAAACTCTATTGGTTTACGCTAATAGAAATTACCTCGTGATGTGCGACATACGCTGTAAAAAAAAGCTGCTGGAATTAGAAGAAATGAAAGCAAAAAGGCGAAAGTTGGACTACATGAAAAAATTGCGACTATACGAGGACAATACAAAGATGTGTTGGACAAAGAACATCATATTAGTAAAAATGAGAAATAATTAAAAGATTATTTTATGTGCCGGTAGACCGACTTAAATACATCCGGGTTTAAGGAACATATGCATTTGTCGTTAGTAAGAAAAACTCTGTTAGCTATGTGGGTGTTCTTGCGGAAAGGGTTGGTAGCAAATTGGTATATTATTTAAGAGCATTTTTAAGAACGTATTTAAATGGCAAATAACAGATGAACTAGAGAAAATGGGGTTCGTGACTTTGGTGTACACCACACGTAAAGGAGTTCCCCTAAATATTGTATATTTAACTAGTAAAGAACCTAGGGTCTTACAACCTACAGGGTCATATTCTCGAAAGTAATGGACATACAACTATACAACAGTGTGTGGGAGAATCAAGATTGCTTCCAATACCAACAAGATTGAATCGAGCAAGCTAACAAGATACATATGCAGGACCTAGTTAGAGACTCGTGACTAAAAAATTGTGATTACAGGAAGGACTTGATCTGGTTGTCTATGGAATAAAATACTTCATGAATAAAAACAAACTTCGGAACATTTTGCAATTAGAAAATCTCGACCGTCTTTATGTATCCAATTATTGGCTAGAAAGAGGAGATAAAAAACTTGAGCATCGATTAGAATTTTAAACTACGGATACAGCTACATAAAATAGTTTTTCTCGTTTTGCGACATAAAGCAGTTTATAAATTAATACACAAACTCAAGGCATTTATAATTCATCCAGGATGCTAATAAAAAAACTATCTTTCCCTGGTGATAGTACCTAAACAGTGAAGTTTTGGAGTTTTTTGACATCATCGTATACGGCCATGTTATAATTATTCAGTGAAAGGTTATTGATGTATACAAACAAGTAATTAGTACAAGTCGTTATGTAAACCTATGCTCATTATTCTTAATAGGTAAACTTATGTAATGCATTCATTTCTCAAAGCATTGCTGGATTTGGTGTTGTTTGTACAAAAATCTGCACTGTATTGAATGGCGATTATTGTAACAAGAATTCTACCAAAATTATACGTTATCCGTTAATTATAATAAATTGCACTTAATCTAATTTGTTTAATTTAAAGATATGCGTAATTAACTTATATAAATGGACCTTGCTATGCTTTAGGGTTAATTAAGATTATGTCAATATTGCAAAAGGATTTGCATGTGTATTTTTAGATACTGCTATTAAGCGGTTAATAGGTATTAAACATTTGCGAATTCCGTCAATCATCTCTTAGATGCACATATTGAGTAACATTGCTTACTTTGGGATACTGTGTTAAAAGAGGAAGTTAATAAAATGTCCTCGAGATATGCAAGCTGGTGTATATAGGTTAATGTATGTCTATCTCTCAACACACGTATAAGCCATATAGAGAAAGCTACATGTAAAATCTCATAAGAGTCATGGTTTGTCTTACGCACGCATTTTGTCATACGGGTCACGATCTGATACAAAGTCGGTTGTTTTGTTCTACTGGGGTGAGACAGGGAAGTGCATTATCTCCATTAATTTTTAACTACTATGCAAGGACAAACGATTGATACGCTTACCTCTGCAGATGATATAGCGGCGTTTGCATCTAGCAAAGAAGAGTTAGAAACAGCTCTTAATGAAATGAAAACAATTCTAACTGTGAGATACGGTATAAAAATAAACAAAGATAAATCTAAGTTACTAGTATGCAAAGGAGGGGAAAATAAGTTAAAAACAAGAATACAAATAGGTAACGAGAACTTACAAGAGGTTAACGATCTCTGTTACTGCTGCATTTAACAAGAAAAAGCAACTACTATGTTCCAAGACAACAAACATATAAATAAGGAAAAGACTGCTGAAAGCGTATGCGTGAAGCACAGTGCTGTACGGTTATGAAACTTTAACAGTAGGTGAAGCGGACAGAAGTTTATGAAGTGTGGTGCTACAGACGTATGATGAAGATATCTTAGACAGGCAAGGTTAAGAATAAAGCGGTCCCAGAAATGGTAGGAGGAGAAACAAATATGTGGACAACAGTAAAAAATAGGAGAGATAGGATGATATGACACATACTAACGCATGAGAGAATAGTGCGGAATATACGAGAAGCACAAATAAGAAAAAAGAGAGGAAGAAGTAGACCTGGTTAGACTATTGCACACAGATAGTAGACAAAGGCTGCGGGAATTTCAGGAAAATGTGTAGGTTATCTTAGAATAGAAATCATGGAGGTATGCGTCCAACTAGTTCCAAGACGGAAAACCTAATGATGAAAAAAATAATTGTACTTAACCTGATGATTATGTAAGCAACTACAGGTGCCGGTTTTGCAATATTCTCAACAAATGTTGATTGTACGAAAGGAGTAATTTGAAAACTACTAATTCGGCAAATATTTAATTGTTAGGGATCTAGCTAGCCTCAGGTTGCTTAATCCCATTCGCATATCATTGAATATCGGTAAAGTAGGGTACGTATTTAGAAAACAATAGAAGGGCCGTGTTGTATTTAGCAAAGGGGAGCGGTTGCTGTGTTCGAAGGCAACAAACATAGAAAGAAGTATTAAATTGTTCAAAGCATATGTGTGGAGCACAGCATTGCACGACTATGAAACGGGGACAATAGGAGAAGCAGACAGGATAATAGTAGAAATTATTTAGAATTTGGTGCTTTAGATGTATTATGATGGAGAAACAAAATTAATAACAAAGAGGTTCGAAAAATAGTAGGGGAAGAAAGATATCAGTGAAAAGGAAATAAATAAGAGAAATAAAAGTATAAGACGAGTTCAAAGGGATTGGGGATTAGTGCGGGATATATTACAAGCAGAGATAAAAATAGAGGTAGAGGTAGATTTAGATTAGACTATTGCATGCAGATAGTGAAAGATGTAGACTGTGGAAATTTCAGGGATACGTGGGTTAGCTCAGAATAGGAAACAATGGAGAAACACGTCTAATAAGTTCCAGGATTGAAGACATATGCGTATACAAATTACATCATTTAGGCTTTACATAAAAGTCTTGAGTTATTATTTCTTCTTATTAACGATTATATGTCAAAAATTAAAATGCCAACCAGCTGTAATATTCCATTTAAAAAAAGTTTGACCAAATGTTAAAACATATTCGAAACGAAAGAAATTTACAACCATAACCATTAAAATGTGTCTCTAGAATCGATAATTAGCAACATCATCGGCTAAAATATACAGCATCAACTTCAATATTATATACTATAAATTTTTGTAGAAAGTTTTAATTTTAAGGAGAAAATCCGTTTCTAATTTAAAATTTCTATATGAAGGCTTTCAATTGGTAGCTGAAACTAGTAATAATCATACATGAAATACCCTGCGGGAGCACTGAGAATTAGCGAAATATATTACAAAAACGTGCTCAAACAGCAGTTTAGGAAATTAATGTAAAGCATAGAAATTTACATGGGTTTGCTCTCAAGGGACGCCTGAAAGCGAACCCTTGAAATTTTCAGGTTGCTTCAAACACGTTTTTTGTTACGTAAGAGTCACACAGGGACACTAAACGATACTCTTTTAAATTCCCTATAGAGAAAAATCGTTAAATAAATAAACAAGTAAAGTTCTTTGGATAGAAGGTACCTTCTGTACAGTTTAAAAATCTTTGAGACTTTAGATTAAGTGAGATAGTTTAAATGAACCATAAATTGTTCTAAGTTATGTGTAGACGAGAAATAATTGTGAAATCGATATTATAAGGTTTTGAATTTTTTTAGAGGTAGTACAAGTATAAACATGAACACGTATATGAGAGGAATGCAAGAATCAATTAACAGCAGTCTCAAACAATTTTATTTAACAAATTGTATTTTCAATTACATATTGACCTATACAATTTATACATTTTTTCAATCCTTACAATATTGTTTCCAATCGGAAGGCACTATACCAAAAATTCCGTTTTAAAACGCTTTATAGCATGCTTTGGTGTTGAAAATCGTTGAAAACTGTGTTGATTTTTGATTTTTGGAAATGTAAAGGAGGTTTTACAGAAAATGATGTAATTTCATCATTTGACTGGTTGTATAATTTGTAGTTTGCTGTTCTGTGAAAGCTTGCATTATCCTAATGCAAGTGAAGTGATGCTATATATTTATTTTTCGAATTCAGAGAAAACTTACTGTAGACTAAAGAAATAGTAGTCACATGTGTAGTGTTAGAGACAAAACAACCAACCATTTAGTTGGAAACGCTGCAGCAACGAGACCCCCTGCTGGTTTCGGTACGCCTTGAATACCCAAACTGTTAGTTGATTATTGTTTTACCCGTAAGACAAGCGGGCCAAAAAGAAAAGAACGAAAAATCAATAACGGAAAGCTCGCTAGAATCACGGTAACAAAGGAAGGAATAGAATGAAAGTGAATGTCACCTTTAACATAGTCGGAGATTTTAGGTGTGTCTAACGACCGAAACAAAAGTTACACAACCCTAACCGCTCTGAAAAAAATTAGTAATATTTATACAACATATACATGCTGACAGAATACACTCAATTGATAAATAGACAAATAAACAGAATAATTATGCGGCTAATTCCAAAATATAACAAATTAACTCAGTTATCCATCAATATACAAAGCGATATCACACTTTAACTAAATACTTATTCTAATGATCATAGCATTCAATAATCCACAATAGTTTCTCATCAATTTTTTAACATTTTTATAGTAAGAGCAAAAGTTTACGTGCCATAAATGAGCAAGGTATCTATATCTAGTGCTTTTAATGATATTTCCTCACCTAAACTGGCAAGAGTTATTGGTAACTGCAAGATGAAACCATCCCCTCATAATTTAATCTGAGAATAGGCAGCAGCCAAACGAAATGTGTGGTAGCGACAAAGTGAAACTTCTCTGTTAAAATAAAGAAAGCATTTGTTCAAAGAGGCTAAGAACGCGGGCTTAAAATCCGGAGAATAGGGGTTACAAACCTGGCTAAAAATTTCAAAATTTCTATTAGAGAAATATCACCTTTCATTTACCTACCAGTCAGATAAAAAAACTAGCTTCCCTTATTATAATTTTGTAACTACCCGATTGAGTTTATAATATTCATCGCAGAAAAAACCACGCAAACCAGCACTTGAAATACAAAGAACTCGTTTAACAAAC
The DNA here is from genome assembly GCA_036346225.1 of Platerodrilus igneus. Taxonomy (NCBI): domain Eukaryota; kingdom Metazoa; phylum Arthropoda; class Insecta; order Coleoptera; family Lycidae; genus Platerodrilus; species Platerodrilus igneus. Next base: position 6,823,471 of record JARFIW010000131.1, on the reverse strand, counting down.
GTATTTACAAAATTGCTAATACAAATGGCGAAGCACTGAAGAGAAAAATACAAATAGCGCCTTTAATTTATTTAGATAGCAACAACTTTTGACATTTATTCAGCATTCAAAGAATATACAGAAGCTTTATCTAATGACATTAAACTATGTTGTTTACAAAAAATCTTGAATACTATGTATCATAGGCGGCTCGTATAATCGAGCAATTTATCAAATGTGAAAGCAAGCTGTCATTAAAATAAAATATCAGGAATGTAAAATGCAGAAAGTACTTGAACTACGAAATATAACGTAACAACTGTTTCGTTTCAGGTTTATAAAATGACTCATTAAGAATGGGAAGATCTCTAAAGCAGAGATACTAGAAACCAAAATATTACAATTTAGCTCCACATACATTATATCAATGTCACTTGTTTAAGAGATATAGGATGTATAAAGTTGAAAATTTATTTTGTAATTACTAAATAATTTTGAAAGCTTTGATAGGACCAATTCAAAATTTTATACTTTTATGCAGTTTAGCATGAGAATTACGAATTTGAAACTTACTTTGGTATTGCGTTAGTTACAGCCAGTTTATACACTAAATTAAAACATAATTTCTTTGTCCGTTGAAATATGGTTGAAATAAATTAAAAATACGAAAAGTCTTTCTATTTTACACAAAAAAAACTGCTCTTTTTTAATTTATGCTTGGTTTTTGAGTTATTAGCTTTTAAATGATTTAATGTATTTTGTTAATAAAGTTTTTGTTTTTTTAAATTACCAAGTAAATCTGTGTCAGCATTTAAGTGTTAATAAATATTATATTATTTTAAGTGTTCTCATAGTAGTGTTCAGTAAGTAGTTCAGTAGTGTTAAGTTGTAGTAAAACTCCAGCTACCAGTTACAGAACGCCAGGATTTAATAATTTCTTTCAACGGTGAGATGCATAACTTTTTTTAATTTATTTATTTAATGTAACATTTTGTTAACCTACTACCTAATATTTAAGCAGATTCGTCTTCCCCTTTGTGTATGTGCGTGTGTTGGTTGATTGTGGGTTGAGTGGGTGTTTGTGTGTGTGTGTGTGTGTGTGTGTGTGTGTGCGCGCGCGTGTGTGTGTTATTATTATTATTTATTAAAACTTTAGGTTTTACATAATATATGGTTCAAATGTATAAAATATAAAATATAGATATTAATATATAACATCATATAAAACCTACAATTGTTATAACGCCATATAGGTTGCGCTACCGATAAAATGCAGTAGTTATAAGAAAAAAGGTAGTTAAGAACAACAAGTGTAGCGCTACCGAAATAACACAAAAAAATAATAAAATGACAGAAAAAAGCTAACAAAATAAAATGAAATGCCTGTGTGTGTGTGTGTGTGTGTGTTTGTGTGTGCGTATGTGCGTGTGTTTGTGTGTAACTGAGGATCCAACCATAAGCAACCGGATATTGAGGGTCCCCAGTGTGCGTGATGCCCGTTTGTGCACCGCAGGTGAGATGTATAATATAATTTATATTTTTGCTCAATCAAATTTTAATGGGTCAAAAGTGGTTCAAAGATATTGACAATTACACCAAAAATTAAAAGCAACCCAATCACAATTTGTTTAGAAATCTTTACAACTGCCTAGGCGAAATGGATCCTTTGTCGTAAAAGTGATAATTGCGTTACAAAGCAATCACCGTCGAAGAAGTAGCACAGCTTTAAATTCGTGTTTCAAAATTTGCAGGTCTGAGCACTCGTCCATAAGTGCGGCAACAGGATTACTCAACCGTCTATCTGTACAATTTTAAATAAAGAAAAACTTTGTTCAAAATGTGAACCCAAATTTTCTTGATAGATTCTTTTTACCGACGTGATAAGGCAAGGCTTATTAGACGGGAAATTTTTAATTAGAAAAACACTTATTTGTGAGAGGGAATCTGAGAATCCACATGCTATAAGCGAAACATTTTAAAGTAAATATTTGGCGTGGTGTGTGGTGAGATATGTGGTTTCTTCATTGGTCCTTTTGAACTGTCATCAATCTAAATAAAATTCTTTATTTAAACTTCCTTGAACGACATCTAAACGAACTTCTAGAGGATATACAACTTGCCGTAATAGTCGCAATACAAAACTTGTGGTTTATGCATGCTAGACTTCGCCACATTTTTGTCTGTTAGTGCGTCAATACTTCAATGAACATTGTCCTCATAGCTGGATTGGCCGTGAAAGTGAATTTGTTTGGCTACCAAAGAGTCCAGATTCACACCCCTGAATTTTTAATATGGTCACAAGTGAAAGAAACGGCCAAACTAACTTATAAAATTGTGCAAGGGCATCATCGAGCGATCGTGTCACATACAGCATCTGTATTAAGTACAATTTTCAAATACTTATTTATTTATTTAATTTAAAACATTTTGTTACAAATTTAAAAAATGCACAATGCTTCAAAATCACTTAACAGCCGGTGGCATTAGTGAAACCTCAACGTTATCAACCGCATCGACAAATGCAAATAAATCGTCGCAGGTCGCAAATTAGCTGAACTAGATGTTGGTTTAATTCCTATATTGGAAAGTTCCTGCACTGAAATTGAACAAATTAATTTAGCATTTTATGAAACTCAATGCAATTATCGTAATTATAGCATCCCGAGATTATGAAGTTTTTAATACGCATGACGCAATACGTCGGACTTTCGACACTACGTTCTTTAAAGTAAAATATCAATATGGTCAATTTACTAAACCTTACCATGGGTTGCAAGAACCATAGCGCAATTTTGCAAAATTACCCCTTCCTAAAAATGAACTCCCTGTCTTCGAGGGTATGACATGTTGCAGTTTTGTTCCCTTATGGAAAAATTCGATTCTTTAATGGAAGATAACATAGCGATATTGAAAAATTTAGTTATTTGTTAGCAGCCACCAAAGGGTCGGAGCATCAGCACAATCACGTAATGTCACTGCACATATTCACTTAATTTAGGTTGCATTGTCTTTTATTAATTGATTTAGCTCCTGGTGTCTCAGCAGCCCGATTCCTGGAAAGTCGTCAGTGGGCGGGTCTCTGGTAGTTCCAGGAGCGTCTTGGTGTTGTTATTGTAGTCCCTTTCGTTTCAATATTTGGTAGGGTACGTGTTGTCAGTTGGTTGCTCTAGCGATTTTTGTGTGTGTTAGTTTTGTTTTGTTTTGGTGTTTGTTTGTTTGATTATTTATTTGTTAGTTAGTTAGGGTCTTTGTCTCTCATGTCTTTCGTGTAATGTTTTCGTCATGTATTATGTGAGTTGATTTAGATGCGGGGGAAGACTTCGTCCCACAGCACGTCTGTCATAGTTTGTCCGTTGTTAAGTGAGTCTTGTATTAGTTGCTTTGTGTGGTGTTGTCACGGTAATTTTAGAAATATTATAAACTAGGCTTCTTATTCATGCGGTAACTTTAAAGTGCTCCGGCTCTGCTCAGGGGTTTGTTCGTAGTAGTGACTGGATGATAAGAAGCCACAAAAGATCCAGAACTGAACAGAATAATTCAGGGCGTCAAGGACTACTTGGAGCGAAACAAAAAACTGAAAACTTTGTCCTAACAGTTCGGTAAGGTACCAATACTAAAGACAAAATATATTGAATAGGAAGCAACAACTATCATCAAATCGTGGCACAATTATACCACCGATACTAACTGGATGATGCGATAAGTGAAATAGTAATTCAAATACAGCAAACTTTATTAATAGCACATAAAATATCTCTTCCGCTTTTAACACAATCATACCATAATAATAAGACACATTGAATGAATCCCAATTCAATAAAATTAAATAAAAACCCTTAACCACAAAAAATTTTAAATTACTAGATACGTATTTCGACCACTATGTGGTCATCATTAGTAGGAAATCTGTAATTAAAGAATAATTAGCTGTTGTTCTGGAACACTTCAGAGGATATTCTCCTCACCACATAGGCTGAAGTGAACCTTCCCAACATACAATTTACTATATTGTTGCTTAAACACTATTGAGGATATTGTCCTCACCCGCAGGCTGGTGTTATTAACAACAAACAAGTGAATTCACTAATATAATTCACTATTCACTAATACAAAATGTACTCCTAAAACGACACGTGAAAGAAATATTAATATAAATGCCAATGCACATACCTGTCTCTTGGAAGATTCAAAATCTGTAATAAACGGCAGAGAGCTCTAAACCAAACATACAAAAATAGGTAGCCTCTCGAAATAAAATCGACGCCGTTCAAATCTGCATATTACAAAATAGAAGCAACAGCGTGATCCAACGCCTTCCAAGGTTTGATTAGAATAATAGCTAACACACAGCTGGTTATCAAACAACTTATTAACAACATGTTGATGAATTTTAAATATGAAAACCAATCGAACATAACCATCATTGTAGCGTATAAATGACATCGACTGTCGTTTCGAGATACAAGTAAAATGGAATTGTAGTGTCTAAGTTACAGGCGGTGGATCTAAGACCAACCAACGGGTCATATATGCCTAAAATAATAATTAACGAAAAATGGGCGTTACATCGTGTGTTGTCGTGTGGGTCCCAGAGATTCATGCAATTCAGCAGTAGATGCTCTGGGGTCCCAGTCTCCCATATGTACACGTGTCTGGGTCAGTTAATTGAAATATGTGCTTGTACGTTGGATATGGCCCATGCCTGGTCAGGAAATAAATAAGTCCCCGGGTGGGTTGGAAGTTCCGTATCTTCAGTCTGCGTGCTATGTCCGGAATTAGTGTGTGCGTTTGTTGCCCATTCGTGCTAGTGCCCCATCTGTTTTGCTATTGGAAAATAATGGTTTTCTGTATGTTACGTCGTGTGCGTGAAGGCGCTTCCGTAAGTGCCTCCACCTTGGCGTACTGCTCTTTCTGTAAGAAATATTTATGTAGCAGCCCGATGTTTTACTATTAGATCTAGTGGCATTTTTCTCAGTGCTACGGCCAATGCCTCTTGCGAGGTGGTGCGGTAGACACCTGTCAGCGCAGCATGAGTCCACTTTGCGGAGAGTTCACGCGTTGTGGGAGCTTTACTAGATTCATCCTGGGATGTCACGCGCTTGCCTCATGAGTTACTCCGGATGCATCACGCTGTTCATGTTGAGTTTGCCGCAGTTGTGCGGGATTTTGTAATCGCGTTGGGCTATACTAGCTATGTCTTGCACTAAGCTTTTTGCCTATTGTAAATTATCTTCAAAATTTTGTTTCTCGTCCAGGATCACCCCAAGGTACTTAGTTTTGGGCGATCTTTTAACTCTCTCGCGTCGTAAGATGATTTAGGGGTTACTCAAAAGTTTCCCCTTCATCATCATGTATGTGATCTTGGACGCAGAGATAAGCATTTTGTGATTCTACACCAATTGTCTATTCGCTCTATTGTAGTTGTAGCTTTTTGGTCGATTTCGACCTTTGTATTCCCCTTCACTATGATGAGTATGTCGTCCGCGTAGGCAACCACAGTTAAAACCTCTCTCATAGTCTAAAGATCGTCCAAGAGCCCATCCAGCAAAATGTTTCAGAACAGGGGTCCGCAGACGGATCCCTGCGGCAACCTTTGGTAACGATTTTAGATTTCGATTGTGGTCCTTTTAGTGTAACGTATCAGTCCTGGCAGCAATTTCGAAACGTATGATACAGTTGCTTGGGGCAGTTGATTAATTCCAGCCTGTGAAATAGGGGCGGCCACCAAAGGTTGTTGAATGCCCCTTCGATGCCTATCATTACCGCCAGGACTTATTTACTGTCAGACCTTTTCGAAGGTTCAAAAACGTGGTTGATAGCGTCTTCATTCGACCTCTCTTCTCTAAAACCGTATTGGCAGTTGTTCATACCGTGTACATGTCTATAGTCCAGCATCCTGTTGGGCAGTAGTCTTTCAAATATTTCCCCTATAGCGTTCAGGCGGAATATCGGACGACACGATCCTGGAATGACCCACAAATGCGAACTTTGCAAAGAAAATTTTAATTGTATAATAATATTTAATTGTTGTTGTGTAATTTCTTATATAAAAGATAAAAGGCCATTTTTAATTACCAAATTTATTCAACCCAATGCAAAAGTTACTATACAACAATAATTATAGTCCACTTAATACAGGATGATTTAATCAGAATGTACCTTAAAAACTAAATTCAACTTTTTAAAAATTTGTGTATTCCACACAAAACGTATTCCTTCAGTAAAATAAAAAAAATTATAAATATCTAATAATTACAATACCAAACAAGTGAAAAATAAAAAAGCTGTACCTTTTGTAAAAACAACTTAAACATATACATTACACTTAACTTATCATTCTCAAAAATGTGCAACTACAAAATTAAAATTAGATTGATATCAGGATTAAAGAGAAAGTTTATTTACATAATAAAAACTAGAACATAAATACACTTTGAAACTTATTGTTATTAGAATTGCAATTATATGTTAGAAATCTAACAAATAGCTGTCCTTACACTGTAGTCAAGTCTGAAAGCCTCTAGATTTTTTAAAAACAAAGCTAGTATTTGTTACATTCGCGCAGTGTCCCATAATCATCGTCTCATTGTCTGATTAAATTATGCTCGTTGAAGTAATACTTTTGTCTGTTTGCACCATATTTGTTGACAACTACCAGCACCAAATGATTCAATTTCTGATTTAGTTTTTAATGAAGAGTTATTAAAAATTATGGAATAGTTTGTCGATCCACTGCAACGACACGCAATATGCCTTATTATTATTCGCTGTCACATACAGCCTGTACATTGTATGAAAAGAAACCTTTTCGATTACGAAAACTTTCTGCATTGTTTTTACCAGGTGATTGTATACGAACATGTGTACAAACTTATGCACCCAAATATTTCGGAAACTTAGCAATATTATAAAAACCTTGCCGTACTCTAATAATTTCTTCATTAGCGGTTGGTATTTCTATATATTCCGAATTCAGTCTGGCAATTACATCCACGACAGTGGTTATACATCGTGAAGCAGTAGCTGTATCAACTTCGCTAAGTTTCCTACAATTGTGAGAAGAAACTCAGTGGCTAAGAATCTTAGTGTCAATAACATATCAGTTGGTGATAACGCGAGTTACGTTTTGGGCATTGGGAGCTGCCTTTTTAAAAGTCTTCTTCCAAAACTTCTTGTAACAAATGCATTTATTTAACAGAAATTACATATGGAATTTTAACAAACGATATAAATTATACCAAGTCGAAATTAACTAATAATTGAAGTTAAATTAGGGCGAGTAGCCTAAGCAACCAACAATGTAAAAGCTGAAATACCCAAGACTGACTGACTGGTTTGGGGCTCCCGAGGTATTTATGTTGCCCCTGTCCCTAAGATTTCTGTGGGAACTGCAGAGCTCATGTCTGCTTATTTTTTTATTCAATTCATTATACAATGTAACAATCTTAATTCTAATAATTGCGGTTTCTCGTCTGTCACATGCACCTGCAGTATCACTTACGTCTGGAATACAATGTATTCACATCCGTTCTCACAACTTGCTTGTCAACTTTCATTAACCTTTTCTTTATTTATTTTTGAATTACAATGCTGCATCTAACTTAAGTTTCTTAATAATTCATATTTAATTCTACATATTTGGATTGGGGGATATGTAATTCGCGTTATTTCTAAAATGTTACATAATTGTGAAATATTACATTTACATTAACAGTGTTATACCTGTTGGTTTTTAAGCAATTTCAGCTGCAGTTTTATTAATAATGTATCGAACTTCTTTCGATAAACGAAACCTTTGCATAAATTCAAAATCACTCCATTCTTGAAAATGATCTATTCTTTCACGAATAACACGTGGAGACCTTAAAACAACATCTATCATTTCCAAGAAATCTTCATCATCAGCCAATTCATCTTTTCCTTGAGCACCTCTTAAAGTCATACTTTTTATATAAGTTCTATAATACAAATAAAAGCAAAGCAAAACTACAATTACGTTCAATCTTATTAATCTATGCATTCAATTACAAAATCAGACAAGATCAACAATCTCGATTAGAAGATGGCCGTTGCTACAAGTTAGGTTATATATGAATATATATATATATATATATATATATATATATATATATATATTGTAACGATTTTATTTTCTGTCATTATGTCTACAGATATTTAACCTATTTAATTAATAATAACCAACTTAATGCATAATGATGCTACACAATCTAAGAAATACATATTACGTATTGTCAAATACAATATTAACTTTCAATTCGGAAGTGTAAAATTTTAAATTTTGCGGTGACAAAAGATACTTTTTGTTAGTGTCATCTTAAGAGTTCCCTCTGTTAGACAATTGTAAGATTAAGCTTGTTGTCAGGCGGTAACCCGCGTGATGTTATCACTTCCAACTCAGCTGTCGTCAGAAGAGGTCAATTGTTCCGTGAACGCAAGGACGATGACGTTTAGTCAGTCCACGTGTTGCAAGCACACAAAATTTAAATTGTTTTCTGGATATGATATCGTCTCGGCGACGCGCACTTTGGTTGTCCACACTTGCTGGAAAATAGCTCGCAGATGACGAGACGTTATTTTGTTTGAAGGGCCTTTGGTTAACAGTAAGTAGTACTGCTTTTGTAATCTTACTAAATAAATATTTTCAGTGCAACTTTTAGTTAACATGAACTTTTGGTTAACATGAAATTTTAGTTAACATGCAACGTAGGAAAATTTAGAAAAATTTAAGAAGTATAACTAATTTATTTGGACAAGAAATGAAATTTATCAGTATTTAGTAAAGTTTAACCTTTGTACGAATGTCGATTTGGCGTGCATCAATTATTTAATATGGACGCTGTGATATGGTTTGGAATTTCAGTAAGCAGCTAATTTGGTTGTATGGAATTGGACATTTCCTGTATTTAAGTATTGAAGCAGGCGAATTGTAAATCATCAATTATAATTCCGGGTATAGCCCATATGCCTAGCAGGTATTTTTCCATCGGATGAACATCTGGTATGTAAATTTACTTTCATATATGTCAGCTGTCGCATGGATATAGCAGACAAACAATTTTTTGTCTGATCACGTGATCTGAACTTCAAGTTAGGTGAATGACAGACTATTTATTTTTCATATTAAGCAACAGGAACCTGTAAATTTTCATTTTAAATCTTTTTATTAATACATTTAATTTACCGAAGATGTCATTATGAGATAAGAAAAGTTAAATTCTATATTTTATGAAAATTGATTTAATTATTCGAAACATGATTTACTCAAATCTTAACAATTAAATTTTTACATTTCATATTTCACTAATTGCTGGGTGGAATATTTTTGTGAGGTTAAGTAGTACTAACCAAACCAACCGAAATTGTTACATATAGTTAATTATTCAGAAAGTAAACTCATGCTCACTCATTTTTAAATAAATTTTGCTAGACATTTCTAATAGAAATTACCATGTTTTAACGGTGAGAAGTACTTATACTATCAAGTACTTATGTACATATTTTTCAAGAATTTAAATTAATCAAACTTATATTAAAGAAAAAAGATGTCTTGTAAATAACAAGCTAAATACTGAAGGAATAGATTTTTATTTTGGTCAAGACTATTCTTTTTTATTGGAATGAATGAAAGTTGATTCGAGTTAATTTTTAAATTTTGGGTATAAATGCACAAACAGTGCTATCTTTGTTTAATCTGTTCACAGGTGTAGCAGTGCATCTATAAAGGTCAAAGTCGAGCCATAAGGTAAGAAACTTTAGGGATTGTGTTGCAGTAATAAATTGTACAGCGGTAATTGAATAAAGGTTTCCGCATTCGCCTTGTACAAGGAACTTGTAAGGTGGCGCCATATTCTTTATATTTTTGGTCGCAGTCCAACCCCGACCCACAGCTCATGTTCTACCCAGAGCAAATAGTTCGACTAGCCGCTTAGCCTTTTGAGGTTTCCTCATCTACGAGCCATTTTCCGCCGAAACTTGCCGTGGGCTCTATACACTTACTGGAAATCCTCGTAAAACTTTCTTGTGCCTTTCAGCTGGTCACATAGAAAAAAAACTAATAGGAAAAATCCCTTAATATAAATGAAAAGGCTATAATATATATATATATATATATATATATATATATATATATATATTACTCATATTTAGACCAGGGTAGAAAATTAAATAATCACATCAAATAATTTTAATCACCGTGTATAAGGAATTTCATTAAATAATACGCGTTATTAAAACCATGAAGCATAAATAAACTCGGTTGTTTCAGTAAAATAAGAAATTTAAATTATTTATAAGACGAAGCAGTAGAAAAGCTCTGCGTGTAATGTAATTATTCTAAACAAAGAGAAATTACGTGCAAAGTTTATATTAATTAACCCTATTTTAAGTAACCGGTAGTAAAACAAAGTGTACATATAATAATTAATATTTAAGTTGTATTCGCTAAAAATGAAAGGATAGAAATCAATTTTAATTGGAGTTAATTAAACCGTTAGTAACATATAATACCTATAAAAACTTGTGAAAACCCAAGATTAAAATACCACGGAATAAGGCTCTGAGAATTAATAGTATGTTTAAACACCTGGGTTTATTTAAAAAGCTCATTCGGCGTAAATTTTGCAGATAATTAATGTTTCAAAGAATCTTGGGGAAAACGTCGCATAATAGTTACGAGAATTGCTAAAGCTGGGTATTTCACACTCCAAGTGGACTAAAATAATCGATAATAAAGAATATCAAGTTGCACCAATAAGAACACGGTAGAGAAGGAAAGAGAAAATGCGTCAAGCAAAGACACATATTGTAAAAGGCGGGATTTAAGCAACGTCACGAGGGTCACGATTGGTTAAAAATAGGATGCATATATGAGAGGTAGAAACAACAATTTCTGTACAAAATTAATTAGTTTTTCTCGGACATGCTTGCGTGCCGTGTGGAAATTTTCTGAGATTTAAATGGGGCGAGTGAAAATTCGTAAAAATCGACGCGCGAGCGACAGACTGGGAACATGGCATGAGAAATTCTTTAGAATTACCCGTTTTGGGGAACAGACCGACAGACAGGCTTTTTGCTATATATACCGAGATGAATATAAACAAGCTCTCTTAGACTCTTAGACTTTTGACGATTCGATGCGTTAAAAGCTCGTACATACGCGACTTGATTGAAGATGTTAAACCGTGCATTTTAGTTTGATTAAATAATTTAAAGTTTGCTCGTATATTTTAGTGATTCAAAATAGCTTGTTATTTACGTGCTAACATGAATGTACTTCAGTGCACTTAGATACAAGGTAATAAAATTTAGTTTCACTGTACCAATTAGCAAAATTTACAACGACAAATATATACACAAAAGTAGGCAGTTTTGGCGTATATTGGTGAAAGAAGTATGAAGTTATTTGCTATTTTTCGGGGGTGTTAATAATTAAATGGTTCAAATACGTGTCTGGATCCATGAAACAAGGGTCAGATAAACACAGATGAGTTCCGGAAAGGCCCAGAAACGACTTTGAATGGATGGTGATGGAGAAAATTTTAAAAGCGTAGAGAATCAGAAGCCGTAAATATAATCCTGTTGAATGGTGTGATTAACTAAAGAAACGATACTTGAAGCTACGAGGACAGTAACCTTCAGGTAAATTATACTATTTTGTTTGACATTTTGTGTGTATTGAATGACTTTATAATTGATTTACTTTAAATGGACATTAGTGAAATTGTTCTAACCATAAAAGTTTAATTTTAAGATGAAATTTGCTTGTTTAAGTTAAAAGGGTATTTTGTTTTGATGTTCGGGAATATGATGAAAATTTTGGTATGTCTTTGAGCTCAATTAGACGAACCTGGTTAATTAACGTAAAGGGGTGGTAGATGCTCCTTTATACTCAGACTCCGGTCTGCTTATATTTTATATTAATTAGTAGGCATCCAACAAGGACTTTAATTTTGGATGCACAGTAAAATGATAATAAAATTAATCTTGAAATTCTTTTTAAAACTGAAATTTATGCTGAGTTTTAATTTTGAAATTTTAATGTATTCTGAATATTGATGTAAATAGAGTTAACGTTGATGTTTTGGTAGGAATGTGTTGTTTTTATGAATGAGGAGGTTTATAACATTAGGTGAGCAGCCGAGGCGAAAAGCGTAGTTCACGGATTTTAAAGGTATCACAGCATTCTTGGCGACCCAAAAGTGAGGCTCGAGTTCCAAATAAAATTTTGTGATTTTATTCCAGGAAACTGGCGATCTGAGAGAGAGTTTCTGTGTGTATAAATTTAAGAGTATTTTAGAGTGTGTGTGAGTGATTAGAACGTATGCAGAGAAAAGAGTGGTTAAGGAGTCAAGGAGTGGAAATTGGAAGTGACGATAGTGCATTGTGTGAGAAAATTTCGAAAATGGAAGAAGCTGGAGGCAGTAGAGATCAGTCGAGGACGGAATCAGGAGAAACAGGAAATGAGTTAATGATGAGAATGTTAGAGGAAATGCGATTAGCTAGGGAAGAATCGAATAGAGCGATGGAGAAGTCTAACAGAAAATTAGAACTGCTAAGCGATGAATCTAATAGAGCTAGGAGAGTCCAACCAAAAATTAGAGCAGATAAGCGGGAAAATTGAGCAGTCGACTAAAGAATTTACAGAGTTTAAAAATAGTCTTACCATAAAGATGGGGGAAGTTGAAAATAGGGTTGAAAAAAATGAGCGTGATATTACAGGTCTTCGACAGGAAATGGGACATTTAAGGTCCGAAGTACGCATTTTTGTGAAGAAGAGATTAATGTAAAATGACTGAAGTAACGGACTCATGTAGGGATCAGTTAGGCAGGGTAGAACGCGAAGTTAGTAGTATCAAATACAACATGTCAAATTTAACGGGGATGGTCCCAGATTTTCTACAGGTGGAGTATCATTGGACCAACACATGAAGTTTTATGGCGATAACAGGGTAAATCCACAAATTTTTATTAATAGTGTAAGAAATCTAGTGGGAAATTTATTTGACGAACAGACTAAACTGAATACGATAAAGGCTTTATTAAAGGACAACGCGGAAGCATGGTACAATTTAGTAGGACAGGACATAGACACGTATCAGGACTTTGAAGACAAATTTTACAACATTACTGGAGTTATCACAAACAGGATCAGATTAGGGACGACTTGATTACAGGAAAATTTAAGGGAGAGTTTGCAGGTTCTAGGGAGCAATATGCCATCCGCAAATACAGTGTGGCCAAACAACTGAATCCACCATTGACGGACAGACAGATTATCAAGTACCTATCACGACATTTAGAACTGGAAATTAGACAACACGTGGCCTTACAAAACATCACAGAACGGGAGACATTTTAGAGTATTTGCAGAGATATGACGATGTATGTGTGGGACGGACAAGAGAGATACGAGAACGAAACGTTAACACAGTTAGGTTTGACAACAGGACACCGAATTATCCGAGACGGCCTGACTACAACAGAAATTTTCGACTGAATTGGGAACGACGAGGACAGGAATACAGGAGCAATAGTGCGACTAGGGGACCGACGCCAAGACCTAGTTACACGCGACAGAACAGTTTACCGGAAGTAAACAGGACTGTGACCAGCACGCCGAATAGAGACAGGGACACGGATATTAACACGAGGAGGACGTACGCACAGGTTGTAGAAGGACAACCAGGACCAAGCACGGAAAACAGGATGAGACAGGATTTTTAGAACGTGACAGACCACTAGATTTCTGTGTAAATGTATACGAACATCCACGTGAATTTTTCAAAATTGAGGAGGAAGTAGAGCCAGAAACTGAGGAAAAATTATGTTTGCCAATTATTAATTTAGAAATTTTTGAGAATAATGTAGAAGTATTACTTGATACAGGGGCAGAGGCGAGTTTAATATCGGAGGAATTCGTCAGCAAAATTAGGGATAAGGTTTGTGATAGAATTATGCCTATAAAGCGTAGCCATTTAGTAGCTCAAATAAAAGAAGTTTGCTGTAGTAAATAGTGTTGTGGTGCTTAGGATAGATATAGGAGGTTTAAGCTGTGAACAGGAGTTTGTAATTGTACCTGGACTGAAGTTTCAGAGCATTTTAGGTGTTGACTGTATGATGAAGTTAGGGGTTTTGATAGATATGGAAAGGAAGGTAATAAGGATTAATGATAGGGTAGTGCCATGGAAGGGCAGTTATGAAGTCACAGAGGATGACACTGGGTTTAGTATTAATGTAGTAGAGGTAGAGGATGATGAAGTAAAACAGATCAACACAATAAGATGTCCAGAGGATAGGAGAGTAGAGGTTCAAGCTTTATTACAAAAACATGCAGAATTAGTGGGGTAGAAGCAAGCACAGCGTTAGGCTATGAGCACAGATTGGAAGTGGATAATTCAGAACCGTTCAACGCAAAGGTTTATCCAATTCCAGCAGCATATCGGGAGCAGGTAAAGGCAGAATTAAATAAAATGTTGGAAGATGGCATAATAGAGGTATCAAACACTCATTTCATAAATCCGTTGGTGGTAGTTAAGAAAAGGATGATAGCATTCGTTTATGTTTAGATGCACGAAAATTAACCAACGGACCAAACCGCAATTCCATTGTCCACCATCCATGGACACACTTTTGACGAGATTAAGTGGCAAGTTTATTTTTAGTAAATTAGATTTAAGGAATTCATTCTGGCTGATTCCATTACACAAAGATTCTAGAAGGTACACAGGATTTTCCGTAGAGGAAAAATCTATAATTTTAAAGTAGTACCGTATGGTTTGTCAACGTCAAGTGCAGCATTAATTAAGGCAATGCAAGCAATTTTAGGAGCATATGAGCAATTCTGCATACACTATGTGGATGATATTTTAATTTTTAGTGAAACTGAGGAACAACATTACTCTCATTTAGAACGGATATTATTAGAGCTTAAATTAGCAGGATTGAGGCTGAATATAGAAAATGTGAATTTTTTCAAAACCGTTAAATTTCTGGGGTATGTGGTGAACACTCAAGGTATGTGTATCGATAAAGAAAGATTGTCCGAACTTTTGACATATCCGAGACCTAATAACATTAGGAAATTAAGAGCTTTTTGGGGTCCTTAACTTTATAAAAGTTTGTACCTGGATTTGCTGAAAAAGCGAGTCCATTGTTTAAACTTCTGAAGAAGGGAGTACGATGGAGTTGGACGGAAAGTCAAGAGGCAGCATATTTAACACTGTTGGAACAATTTCACGACCAACTAATTTTGAGGCATCCCAGATTTGATGTAGGTTTCGTACTGAGGACGGATGCATCGGATAGTGCATTAGCAGCAGAGTTGTACCAAGTACAAGAGGGGGAAGAGGTGCCCATATCTTTTGTTTCACGCACACTGAAGCCGCATGAAGTAAATTACACGATTAGTGAAAAGGAGATGGCTGCAGTGGTGTTTGGTGTTACGAAGTTAAAATTTTTTGATAGGAAGACATTTTGTAATCGAAACGGATCATTCGGCGTTGTGTGCGTTGATGAATACGAGATTTTCGAACAATCGAGTATATCGATGGGGGTTGTTACTACAGGAGTTTGACTTTGAGATTAGATATATTAAGGGAGAAAATAATTTTATAGCAGACGCGTTTAGTAGAAACAGGGACATGGATAACAAAAGACCGTGTGACATCATGATTGCCATGAACAGTCTACTACAAAATGATTCAGTATATGGAGAAGAGGAGATCTTGAGGAACCAGAGGCAGAGTGAGGAGCTACAGATTGTTAGAACGAAGTTAGAAAATGAACCGGGATTTAAAAACTTCCATATGATAAACGGCTTTTTGTGTAAAAAAATTCAAGAATTGGAAGTGTATGTAGTGGATAGGGTACAAGCAAAATTAATTATCAAAGATCTGCACTTAAGATATGGTCACATAGGAATCCGAAAGACATGGTTAATTTTTAGGGAAACGTTTTTTTCAACTAAAGACTTAGGATTAGTAAAGTCAGTCATCAACACTTGTCACTTATGTACTTTAGGAAAGTACAAAATAGTACGAGTCAGGATGTGGTACAAAGTATACACGTACAAAATCCCTGGACTTAGTTGCTATTGATTATTTGAGCAATCTAGTCCGAAGTACAAAAGGACACAAACATGTGCTGATTGTGACTGATGTGTTTTCGAAATTTACCAAATTATATCCCACTCGGGATTGTAACACAGTCGGAACAAACAAGAAATTGGAACAATTTTGTAGGAAGTAGGAACTTTAAACGGGTATTAGCAGACAATGCTACGTATTTTAATAATCAAAGATTTAGAGATTATTGGGAGAGGCAAAACATTAAAGTGGTGTTTTGTAGCATAAGGCATCCTCAAGCGAATCCAGCTGAGCGATATATTCAAGAGACGGTTACGTTTTTGCGTTTAGCTTCACATAGGAATTATCGTTTATGGGAGGACAATTTGTCCAAGGTTGAATCTTTTATCAATGAAACCCCTAGTACCGTGACAGAAACCAGTCCCATCATGCTGATCAAGCAACAGTATCCCGAAAGACCATGGCAAATTGTGCCTAGGGACGATGAATTCCAACAACTTTTGGTAGATGTGAGGGAGAGGTTAAGGAAGAGAGCTGAAAAATATACAAGGAAGATGAACGCAAGAATTAGAAAGAGGGTAAAATTTAAAGTGGGAGACCAGGTAGTAGTAAAAGCTTGAGAGTAGGGAAGAGAGATGGGATGACATGTGCTAAACTACACTTGCCATATGAGGGACCTTTTGAGATAGGTGAAGTAGTAGGGGAGTGCACATATTTATTAAGGGAAGTAGGTACGGGAAATGAGAGGGGACGATTTCACGTCAACCTATTATTCCCTTATACCGGAGAACCAGCACCACAGGAGAAATAGGTGTATAATATAGTAAAATTTAAATAGGATAAGAATAGAGAATAGGTGTATATAGAAGAGTAGAAGTAGGTGTTGATAGAAAATAGAGCTAGATATAGGATAAATATGGGAGATGATTAGAAATAGGTTTAGGATGAGGATAAAGAGTAAATGTAGGAAGAAAATAAGATATGTTAAGTATAGATATTTTATATAAGATTAGTTAAAAGTTAGGAATAGGATAGGTATATAGGATGTATATAGGATTAGATGGATAAGTAGGATGAAGTTAGGGATAATTTCAGTTTATAAGATTAGGTGAGAGTTAGGAATAGGATAGGGATATAGGATAGGTGTAAATATTTTTTTGGATTGGAGACAAAGTAGGTAAGTTAGATAGATAAGGATAGAGAGAGATAGGCAATTTTTTTTGTAATTTTTTTGTCTAGATGCTTTATATTTGAATTCAAATAAGTTGGATTATTTGTATTCAAATAGGGGGAAAATACTCATATTTAGACCAGGGTAGAAAATTAAATAATCACATCAAATAATTTTAATCACCGTGTATAAGGAATTTCATTAAATAATACGCGTTATTAAAACCATGAAGCATAAATAAACTCGGTTGTTTCAGTAAAATAAGAAATTTAAATTATTTATAAGACGAAGCAGTAGAAAAAGCTCTGCGTGTAATGTAATTATTCCTAAACAAAGAGAAATTACGTGCAAAGTTTATATTAATTAACCCTATTTTAAGTAACCGGTAGTAAAACAAAGTGTACATATAATAATTAATATTTAAGTTGTATTCGCTAAAAATGAAAGGATAGAAATCAATTTTAATTGGAGTTAATTAAACCGTTAGTAACATATAATACCTATAAAAACTTGTGAAAACCCAAGATTAAAATACCACGGAATAAGGCTCTGAGAATTAATAGTATGTTTAAACACCTGGGTTTATTTAAAAAGATCATTCGGCGTAAATTTTGCAGATAATTAATGTTTCAAAGAATCTTGGGGAAAACGTCGCATAATAGTTACGAGAATTGCTAAAGCTGGGTATTTCACACTTCATGTGGACTAAAATAATCGATAATAAAGAATATCAAGTTGCACCAATAAGAACACGGTAGAGAAGGAAAGAGAAAATGCGTCAAGCAAAGACACATATTGTAAAGGCGGGATTTAAGCAACGTCACGAGGGTCACGATTGGTTAAAATAGGATGCATATATGAGAGGTAGAAACAACAATTTCTGTACAAAATTAATTAGTTTTTCTCGGACATGCTTGCGTGCCGTGTGGAAATTTTCTGAGATTTAAATGGGGCGAGTGAAAATTCGTAAAAATCGACGCGCGAGCGACAGACTGGGAACATGGCATGAGAAATTCTTTAGAATTACCCGTTTTGGGGAACAGACCGACAGACAGGCTTTTTGCTATATATACCGAGATGAATATAAACAAGCTCTCTTAGACTCTTAGACTTTTGACGATTCGATGCGTTAAAAGCTCGTACATACGCGACTTGATTAAAGATGGTAAACCGTGCATTTTAGTTTGGTTAAATAATTTAAAGTTTGCTCGTATATTTTAGTGATTCAAAATAGCTTGTTATTTACGTGCTAACATGAATGTACTTCAGTGCACTTAGATACAAGGTAATAAAATTTAGTTTCACTGTACCAATTAGCAAAATTTACAACGACGAATGTATACACAAAAGTAGGCAGTTTTGGCGTATGTTGGTGACAGAAGCATGAATTTCTTTGCTATTTTTCGGGGGTGTTAATAATTAAATGGTTCAAATACGTGTCTGGATCCATGAAACAAGGGTCAGATAAACACAGATGAGTTCCGGAAAGGCCCAGAAACGACTTTGAATGGATGGTGATGGAGAAAATTTTAAAAGCGTAGAGAATCAGAAGCCGTAAATATAATCCTGTTGAATGGTGTGATTAACTAAAGAAACGATACTTCAAGCTACGAGGACAGTAACCTTCAGGTAAATTATACTATTTTGTTTGACATTTTGTGTGTATTGAATGACTTTATAATTGATTTACTTTAAATGGACATTAGTGAAATTGTTCTAACCATAAAAGTTTAATTTTAAGATGAAATTTGCTTGTTTAAGTTAAAAGGGGTATTTTGTTTTGATGTTCGGGAATATGATGAAAATTTTGGTATGTCTTTGAGCTCAATTAGACGAACCTGGTTAATTAACGTAAAGGGTGGTAGATGCTCCTTTATACTTAGACTCCGGTCTGCTTATATTGTTATATTAATTAGTAGGCATCCAACAAGGACTTTAATTTTGGATGCACAGTAAAATGATAATAAAATTAATCTTGAAATTCTTTTTAAAACTGAAATTTATGCTGAATTTTAATTTTGAAATTTTTATGTATTCTGAATATTGATGTAAATAGAGTTAACGTTGATGTTTTTGGTAGGAATGTGTTGTTTTTTTTTATGAATGAGGAGGTTTATAACATTAGGTGAGCAGCCGAGGCGAAAAGCGTAGTTCACGGATTTTAAAGGTATCACAGCAATATATATATATATATATATATATATATATATATATATTTAATCCTGGGTTAAACCACCGTTGTTGGCAGATTAAGATAACCTAGGGTTAACTCCTAGATCAGTGGCATTACAATGCCATCTTGATATTTAACATAGGATTACAGATAATTCTGGTTTAACTCTAGTACAACCCACTCTTAGTGATCATGTAAAACTTGATTATATTACTTCATGTCGGTACACAGATATGACTTAATTCCCTATATATTACACACCGATGTACCATTATTATTTTTTAAGCAGCGTCAATATTCTCCGCCGTATTGGGTGTTATTCCACCGGCACTAAAGTCACTAAGGCTACTAAGACCAAATTTAGATATTTTGTACATCCAAAACACAGTTGCCCTTGATGATATTTCATCATTAAGTAGCTTTTTTTAAATCGTGGATTCATTCTTTTTTTTTTTTTAGTGGTAAATAATATAAATTGCTGCTCAAAAATTTTTGCCATCCAAATCAACGTTCCTTCAAAAATTGCTTTAAAAGTATACTGAAAGTAATCTGCTAATATTTTTCAAGTATGCCAGTTTTGCTTGAAACACAAATATAAAAATTTATGAATTTCAATTTGTCAAGCATCTGATGACTACATTTTTGTTATACTGTGACGTATGTTTCAAACGTAATCTATAAATACGTATTCTTTCGATTACTACATTTTGTGTACCGATTATTTTGTAGTGTTCTCTTGGGGTCTTTAGTAGAGGTGATTAGAATCAAAGTCGAAGACCATTTCACATTTAATTTAATTAACGCTTTAAAGAGCAGTACAACCGTTACATCTTAGGGTTAGACTTATAATGTTCTTATTCTATCTTAGTTCTTAACTGCTAACAATAATTATGCAATTATGCTTACTTAATAATTCCAATTACACCTAGCCTAGAGTTCGTTGCACATGTACTTCCTATTGATTGTCTTCCTGTACAATTCCGCACTTTGCAGTTCCTATAATAAGTTACTCACCTTTTAAAGGCATAAAACTTAATTCAATATAATAACTATAAATTATTAGGATATTCGGCTATTACACCATCACAATTTAGTTCAGTAAATAATTCTTTAACATTAATTACTGTTTAGTCATTTGCAATATTATCTTATAACAAGTTTTTTTTTAAAGGGAAAAATTACTAGTTGAAACAAATTAGAAGAATAATTTGAAAAAATCCGTTCAGACCACTTATTTAAAGCATTAGATTGATCCTCAATTTTTAAAAAGTCCTTCGTCCCATATGGAAAACAACAAGCTCGTCGTTATTTTCTAATTTGATTGAAGCACAAGATTAAGTTCAACATTTCGTATCCACAATTTTGCAGAATACAATCCAACTGTTAAGAAACCTGGTCTGTAAAGTCAGAAATAACAATTTAATCTTTCAAACGCCCGTGTAAACACCTTGTGGTTCAGGAAATACCTCCTAGTTTCTAATACACACGCGCGTACAACGCTGTGGGATTAAAAATTAATTCGTTAAATTAGCGCGTACAACGTGAGGCTCAAAGTGGTAACAACTTTGATTAGCTATAAAAAAATTAATTTGTTCCAATCTAATTTGTAATCGAGTACTGTAAACAAGAATAATAAAGGCTCATGCTTTAATGAATGGCTGTTTGAACTTTGTTCAATATAACAAGCAACATAAAGTCGTTTAGTTAGATCCACAACATGGCCACGATTTGCTTTCTATTGCTGGAAGGTAAAAGATGTGTTTTGAGAAAAACCGATTGAGCGATGGCAGATCGCTATTTAGTCTTGTACCTTTAAATGAAAAGGTTCTGTAAAGTTTAATTTTTCTGTTGACGGTAATCAAATAAACGTAATTAATACGTTATTCTAATTTGATTTAAATTGCAGTACTCTTAGTCATCATCTCAAAAAGGTTACGCGGTCACCAGGTCTCTTCTATAAGAATAAATATGACGTCCTGCATTAGGTCGTTTCTGTTTAGTAGCTTGTAGAAGGCGAAAATTAATTCTAGTTAAGAAATTACTTTCACGAAGAAAGAAAAACGGTGTGTTTATTTGATTTCTTGGTTATTTGCAGTTCCAGAAATTTCTGTAAGGAAGTTTGGTTGTCTTGTTGCTGTATTATGGATCATATAGCTCCGTTTTGTTATCTTGTGCACATTCAACATTTGTTCAACGATTAGCTTTTTACATGCTGTCTTGTCAGCTATTCGTCTTGAAGATTGCAAAGGAAGTTAATGTTTACGTTTACACGGGCTCGTTAACCTAGCAAAAGTTTGTTTATATTATGGTTGCAATAAGAATTACTTTTTAAAATAACAATGTTTACGTTTCAAATAACATTTTTAACATAAAACTCATTTACATTGCACTAGCTACACGAAATCTAAGTAAAATTTTAAGAGAATTAATAAACTCTTGCCTATAATTCGGTATAGCTAATTTGAGCTGTAGACTTAATGAATTGATTGACTAAGTAATGTTTAATAAGTAGTTCCAAAACGTATAAACTGTAAATATCTTTAACTTTGAATTTGAAACACTAGTTGTGGCAGGATCATTGTGAGCATAGATATACAGATCTGAATATTAAAGGACGTTGTTAAAGGTTGTAGTATAAATAATCACTATATGAAATAAGTAAGGAAATTATAATCTACTGAAATTAAACTTGCTGCCGCTTTCTAAAGAGTTCGATCTTTCTTGCGAACATTTGTTGTATATTTTGTAATTAAAATTATTAAACAAAAGAAGAATACAGATTTATTAAACGAATACCTTAAACTAAATTTACTGTTTTATTTGGACAAATACGTTCAAAATAAGAAAACATTTTATAATCCTTTAGGTTATATTCTTAAATAGGTGAGATATTAATGGGGCTGTTGATCAGGTTTGGTAAAGTAATACCACGTCGAATTTATGTAAGTGAAAAATGCCTTACAGTAGTTCTTAAGTGACTCCAAAAGCCTGGTTTGATAGGAGACATATTATTACTACAGGAAGTAACGTTATATGTTGTTATTTTTGCAATACCAAGACAGTAAGGCCATTCCTCTTATGTCCTTTCTTGCTCTAACTATATTGTTTTATTACAGGTGCTACGCACACTTTTTTGATCACCGTGTTTATACAAAAAATGTGATATTTTCTCTGAGGGTTCCAAGTTTTCTTTTGGAGTATATCTTGTCTTTTATAAGCCTAGGACTTGAAGGCGCCCTACTTAGTATTGTTCTGTTGTAATTTTTCTTTCTATTGAGTGTTGCATAAAGTATAACTCTGAAGACTCACCACCATCTTTCATTGTCCTACTTTGGAATATACCCCTTGCTACGTCGGAAAACTGCTTTTCCTTTACGAACTTTGTTTGGGATTGTTTCAGAGGCAGTACAGACTGAACACAATTTCTAATAAAGCTGAACCATCAGAATTAATCCAACGTTTATTTTAAATTTCCTATAAAGTCAAACGCTTACTACTATAGTTGCAAACAGTTAACACTTACAATGTACGTCTTAAAGCTTATTTTGGCCAACACAATTCACTCAGAAAAAATAAAGTTTTGATAGATGCAATTTGACCAGGTGTCACGTTATTTTTGTGACAGTCGAACAAGTGCATATTGGCACATACCTTTCTACATATTAGAATAGTGCAAACGGGCTTAAAGCTAATGCTAACTTTTTTTAAGAAAGGAATTTTGTAGTTAGCCACTTCGCCACCCCTAAGTGGGACTACAAAGAATTTTGCAATATTTCGAAATTTTAGCAGCAGCGCTCGTACATTATTATTGCATCAATAACAAGTACACGCCTGTATAGCTTAAAATTTGTTAAACAAGAGGTAGTTTATTGAGAAATTTATCTACAAATATTTCAACTTCAGTCACGTATATAATGGCGCTATTATTGATACAAAAACTTGCGTAAAAATGCTTATTACCCACATAGGTCCATTTTAAGCATAGTATACCACTTCCAAAATCAACTAATGGAAATTAACTTAGATTACATACTTTTAGGATGATCACAGCTTTCGCAGACTTAGATTGACGGTCGCTGCAAAATTTTTTGTACGCAACTGTAGAGTGTATGCCATTCAACTCAAAACCCACTTGATGGATAGAAACCGCTACAGCAAGTGACATGATAGTCCACTATTCTCACAAAATATCGTTTCTTTCTTTGTTTCTCCGTCACATTTTCTGATAGGTGGCACAAATTTCAAATTAATTGTAGTCCTCCAGTGGCAGTAAATGATGCTTTTGTTTTAAGTTTGTAGATTAAATCTATCAATAAGTACTGGAGGCTTGTACTTGATTACAGTGTATTTAGATGTAAATCAAACTTACGGTTGTATAATTCTCTTTGAACATTACTTTCTCCAGATATCTTTTTCGGTGCAATATTATGATTACAATAAGTTATATAACCTTTAAGATCGTAATACGCATAATTATACAACCAGAATTTCCGGAAAGCAGATTAGATATAATATAGAAATTCTAGTCCGCTCTAAGATTAATAAGCACCTCAATTGGATATACTTTTCGAAAAATTTTTCTTTAGGTTGAAAGGGGATGGCGAATATTAAGTTTTATAATTGAATGTTAATCTTTAAGAAAGTTAATCCTAGCATGATTTAGTTAACTCGTAACTTCCTAGTTATTTAAGTATTTATTCGTCAGCAGCTAGTTTGTATACTGTAGTAGAAACATACCATTGAAAATTTTCATGGAACCTCGGGTAATTTACAGTTAGCCAGGGGCGACACTTTTATGATATCTAAATTAGGACAAGAAAATATACTAATAAGTACTTAGTACTTTTTTATATGAACAGCATTAACGGTAAGAATTTTACATCTTCGTAATAATTAGAAACACTAAGGATAAAGATCAGGATATTGTTGTCCACAATATTATTGTTTTAATTTACAAGGAGTTGAAAAACCCTAATAAATGCCATAGAATTTAATGCGATTGACTAGCTTTCAGTTTTAACTGTAAAGCCTGGGAAACCTGGGAAACGCTATCATAATATCTAGAAAAATTAACCCTAGGCCAAAGAAAACCCACATGCAATTGCGGAATATAACAAATGTACCGGCCAAGTAGCTGGTAGTTAAGAGCACCCCGGTACGGGAGACGGTTCGATATGAGCAGGACTGTATGATAGGGAAAAAGAGTAAAATACAAGATCACACTCACCGTGTATTAATCTTCAGCTCACTGGATGATGTCTTCAGTGCACATAAATAAGTTTATAACGTCAAGCACTAACACTCGCGTAAAAGCCAGGCCGAAAAGGCAAGGAAATAAGGAATAATAGAAAGAGGAATATATTAGAGTTTGACCGTTGACGTTAACCGTTCTGTCCGAGGGCGTCCATTTTTACTTACTTCCCAGTGTTCGCGTGCGCACACTCGAGGTAATCACGAACGAGAGTTTATACCCGACGCGGCAAATATGAAAGAGGCATACATATTGCCCACCTATAATTAAGAAATTTTACACCCGGAAAATATAGAGCGAATGTAGGGTTAGGCATTTCCTCCTAACTGTGGCTACGGTTTACCCGCCGATATTCGGAAATACAAAAGGGAAGATGAACAACTTAAAAACTAAACTAAACCTAACAGAAAAAATTACATATTTATTGCAAAGGTAGAGGAATAAGTTTGTTAACCGAAACTACCCGAACCACCCCGTCAGAACCAGGAAATAGTTGGTTGACACGGCCGAGCGGCCAAGAAAAGGGCGAAGTATAAACACCTGTTAGGTAAACAAGATCAGCTTCTTTGAGGTTATGAGAAAACCGAGTCCATTTAGCTCGTTGTGAAAGGGTGTTTAGATATTCCCTTGACCAGCGACGCCAAAAAGTTTGAGTTATTTGGCACAACTTTTGCCAGCGAGAACGAAGACTTATAATCTTCAGGAATAGTTATTTCCGGAAAGCTCAATATGGGACCACCAATCAAAAAATGTCCCGAGGACAGATAGTCCGAATCATCGTTAGGATCAGAGGATACCATACACAGAAGGCGACTGTTTAAAACGGCTTCTACACGAGAAGATATTGTTGCAAGCTCCTCGAGCGTCTGCGGTTGCTTACCGAGGGTTAGAAGCAATAGAACTTTAGCGGACTTTACCCATGATTCTCAAATTCCGCCGAAATTGGGAGCCATAGGAGGGTTAAAATTCCATTTAATTTGTCGGTTGCACGACGCAGAAAATTTTTTATTCTATTTGCCTTGAGGAAATCATGAGCTTCTTTGAGGGAGTGAGAAGCCCCAAGAAAATTCGTACCACAATCAGAGTAAATCGATTCAGGGAACCTCGACGGGAGGTAAAATGCGTTAAGCAGACCATAAATGCTTCCGTAGAGAGTTCAGAAACTAGTTCGAGATGGACTGTCTTAGTGCACAAACAAACAAAAACGCATAAGTATGCCTTTGCGGAAGGTGCATTGCGACGAGAGGAAGTTTTTATCATAAAGGGGCCGGCAAAATCAGTACCGGTGTGAATAAATGCTCGAGTAAGCTGAACACGAGCAGAAGGTAAATTAGCCATTGGGGCTGAGCAGGTTTAGCACTCAAACGAAAACACGGTATGCACTTGTGAATCCGTTGACGAACTAATGACCTTAATCCCACTATCCAGAATTTGCTTGAGATCAGAGCTTGGGTCGTTGAAGGACCCGAGTGTAAGAATAGAAGGTGAAAATAATCACATAGGAGTCTAGATAAATGTGCCGCTTTGGGTAACAGGAGGGGGTGTTTATTACTATAAGCCCACAGAGAATTTTGTAGTCGAGCGCCCACCCTAAGGCAACCATGGGGATTAAGAAATGGAGTTAACTTACGCAACAAACTAGATAAAGTTCCTTGTTTTCTTATTTGCATTATTTTATAAACAAAATAATGTTGCTGGGTAAGGCGTACGCAAGTTTCCACCGCCTTACACAGTTCACTAACAGAAAGCGGAAATAGCAATTTTTTGCAGGAATTGCGACAATTGTGTATAAAGCGGTCAATATACGCAACCGTATATTGCAGAGAGGTAAGAGAAGAAAATCTTTCAATTAATTGGATGAAGTCAATTTCTACTAATGACGACACGAGAATGTGAGGCATCCTTAATTCGGGAACCTTGTCAATAGAGATCAGTGGAACAGCAAGATTTTCGATTGAGAAAAAATCATACTGGTCGATGGGACCAAGTCACCACAATTTATGATCCAGAAGTTGGGAAGGTGACAGGCCTCTAGACACGGCATCCGCCGGATTAAATTGACCTGGAATATGATTCCATTGAGAGAGAGAGCGGTGTATTCAAGAATGAGATTAACTCGATTTTATACAAAAGCTTTCAGTAAATGAGGCTGTGTAGCTAACCAAGTTAAAACAACTTGTGAGTCAGAAAAGAATTTTATACCTTGAATCGGATAGCAGAACTCATTTGAAGTTATAGAGTTGAGTGGAGCCACTTTACTTTTGGCTTGCAGCAAATTGTAAATAACTGAATCTTCGGAGACAGCATACAAATATACACATGCCCCATAGCCCTTTTCGCTAGCGTCGGAAAATCCTAATAGTAATTAAGAAGCGTTCGATAGCGACAATCGACGCGGAATATTTATCTGCGATAGGCTAGGGAATTCGTTGCAAAATTGCTGCCATTCGAGACACCACGTAGGGTCAGGAGTGTCGTCCCAGTCCAGGCGTTGCAACCACAGTCGTTGTAGAAAATGTTTGACTAAAAATATTACAGGTGATAGCCATTCCAACGGATCGAAAATGCGAGCCATGTAAGAGAGTGCATTTAGTTTAGTGAGTAAGCCTTTGAAAGACGCTACATGATATGTAAATATATCCAAAGTTGGATTCCAAACCAGACCCAAAATTTTAATACCGCTAGTATCGTCCGAAAATGTTAGAGAGGTTTCAAGTTCTGAATCATCAAAATTTTCCAATAAATTAACACAGTTGCTGGACCATTTCCTCAATTGAAATTGGCCGAGGGAAAGTAGGTTTATTAATTCATGTTGAAGTTGCTTAGCGGCGGCGAGAGAATCGGCGCCAGAAATGACATCGTCCATGTACGTGTGATTTCGGAGAGCTTAAGAAGCTAAAGGGTAAGCACCGCCTTCGTCAATGACCAATTGTCGAAGTACTCGTTGAGCCAAGAAAGAAGAAGGAGTGAGACCATAGGTGAGAGTCTTTAATTCAAATTCCTGAACAAGTTCGTTGGGAGGACGCCAAAATATATGTTGAAATTGACAGTCCTGAGGTTTAACTAAAATCTGGCGATACATCATGCGAATGTCCGCGCAAACGGCAACGGAATGAGAACGAAATGATATAATTATTTCAGGCAAACCTCGTTGTAACTTGAGGCCGGCAAATAATCTCTCATTTAAAGATACTCCTGTTAAGTCAGGTGCGGAACCATTGAAGACGACGCGCAGCTTTGTAGGGCTACTCGTCAGTTTGTAAATTGCATGATGAGGCAATAGATAATCAGAGGCTGTTTCAGCTACGGCCATGTGACCTAGAGTAAGATACTCCTGCAGGAATTCATTATAAATCCTTTGATTATCACGAGCGCGGGATAATCGGCTTTTAAATTCATGTAGCTTTTATAGGCTATACGACGATTATTACCCATTGATTGTTTAACACTAGGGTTAAACGGAAGCAAAACTATGTAACGACCGGTGTTATCACGTTCGCTGGTATCGATAAAATGAGCTTCACAATAAGCATCTTCAGGAGAAATAACTGAAGTTGCTTTTATTTCTTCAATTTCCCAGAAATTTTTAAGGAGTTTGTTTGTGTCGTCAGAAATAAAAAGCGACGTAGCTTGAACATAGTCAGTGATGCTAGGAACTTGACCAGCAGAACAAAAACAAAAATGGTTTGGATAGCAAGAGGTTTATCAGGAATAATATTAGCGCGCTCAGAAAATAGCACCTGAAAACATATTTCAGCACCTAATAATATATCAACTGACAACGATATATAAAAATTGCGATCTGCTAATTGCAAGCATTCGAATTGATGATACATCGAAAGGGGCAACGAACATCCAGGAATATTTCCCATAATTTTGGGAAATATTGATGCTAAGAAATTTATTCGTTGTTCGGAGTATCTGAAGCTAAGTACACAACTTATTAATCCCTTCGAGCTAATGAGGGCATTAGAAAGTCCGGTGACCTGATGAGAATTATATTTTCGATGCAGACCTACGCGCTCACAAGAATTTGAAATAGCATTAATTTGCGAACCAGAGTCCAATACACATCTTACCAGTTGAAAATCACCATTGATGTCTAATATAAGAGCTTCAATAGTGGCTAGAAGCACCGTGTAAAAATCTATAACATTTGAGACATTGCATGCAGATGTAGATATTACTTCCGGAACATTAGGTACTTCAGGGTTATTATCAGGTTGTGTTTGTGGTTTCATATGTTTAATTAAACCTTTATGCAACATAGTGTGATGAGAAGCAGATACGCATATTTTGCATTTACCTGTGGATTTGCAACCTTGAATATGGTGACTTTGTCACTGTGCCACTGTGGCTTTGAGCGGTCCTTTTTAAAAAGACTTATTTAAACGTTAACACATTTATTTGTTTTAAACAGATTTGAACAATGGAATTTTACAATCTTGAATTAAATTATTCTATGTCGAAATACATTATTTAATAATTGTGCAAGTGAGTTACCGACGGACTGCAATGTAAAAGCTGAACGTTGATAAACTGACCGCGAGTGGAGCTCCCGGTCCTTTTATAATCTCCCTACCCCTCACAATTCTGTGGAAACTTGCAGACCTAGTGTCTGCTTACACTTGACTCTATTCATAACACATAGTTGCTATCTTAAAAGCTATTCATAATTACAATGTTGCAGGCTTACTTCTGCGTAATCTCGGTACGTGACTTCCTACGACCGTCTGTGACCTGACATCTGCAGTGTCACTTATCCTTGTGCTACTTTGTAGCGCTTCCGTTCACATGAACGTTTATAAGCTGAAATATAAATTGTAACAAATTGTCTTTTAATTACATTGTTGCATTTTTCTAATATTTCCTAATATTTCATAATAACTTTCTTAGGTATTAGTTTTATATTAATACAATAAATGGGGGATCACATAACTCGCGTTAATCGCTTTATAGCTAAAATCCGGTCATCAACACCTAGGGTTTGAAATGAAGTGGAACCATATATTTTATGATTGCCATTGCAATAACCGCAAGAAGAATATGCAATTTTGTTTCTTGAATTTGACAAATTAGAGAATTTTACTAACATAGACCTGTTTGCACCAGGTTTAGAACGCGTTTGAGGATCATTCTTAACAGCTTTTTCAGACTTCATGTCCTCGTGAAGTTCAGAAGTCTTACTTTGTAAAGTTAAACATTCGAATAATTGAGTACACGTAGTTATCTCAGACCCAATACGCATATCAAATGCATTCTGAGTTTTAAAATCCAAATTTCTGCAGCAGAGTGAAAAAAGTTGAAAATCTGTTGTAAGAGTATTAACCGCATTGAAGTGAACATTAATAAAGTTCGAAAGGGATCCTGACGGTTTAAACTTTAAAATTTTGTTTAGATAGTAACTGTTCAACCTACGAGGAGAATCACAACGAGCTTCCAATTTTTTGAACGCTTGTTCATACAGTTCAGGATCGAGCGAGAGATCGGCTATTAAAGATAATGCTTCGTCCTTGAGATACGATCTCAAATACAAATACTTTGCGCAACCGGCACCTGATTATTAGAATGCACGAGAGTGCAGTATAACGTAATAAATGGAAGCCAGTCCTCAAACTGACCAGAAAACGGAGTTATATCTAAAGGTTTCAAATAGCAATTAGAACTTTGAGGTGGGCTTGAACCACCTTGCGGAGCGTTTAAGGACGTTTTGATTTCTAAAAAACCACTGCGTATCACATCAATGAGATCATCAAATTCAGATTGATTACCGTTCACTTTTAATTTAGTGTCCACGGTTAAATTGTACGCCAATATTTCATTAAAAGTGCGTCAAACTTTTTCTCAATAGCTTCCATACGCATATATTTTGCAGTAAAAGCTGAAAGTCGAGATAAAGAAGCACCTTTCGCATAATCCGCGATCTCAGTAAGGCGTAAAAATAGATTTTCTAATCGAGCCTCCAACACTACTTTGTCGTTAGCCATGCTTGAACAATAAACAAAACGGAAAGAAATTCTTTTACAATATTATTGTAAACAACGTCTGCTTACAAGAGGCTAGAAATAAATTGCTTTTACAATTTACAGTTACATGTAACTAAATGAGTTTAAAAATGCACAAAATTGATTTGTTTATAAACAGACCCACGTGAGATTAATACAATGAAAATTTGTCGTGTTTGTTTGCAAATGAATAAACTCAAATAATGTATTATTATCGGGAATTTTACTAAGCACATGTACGATAAACATTTAATACAAAGAGCAAGTGATTTGATTGCATTTCTTGAAGTGTACACAAAATTATAAACTTTGCGCATAGAAATGTAGCAATCATAGACGTGCCGTTGCTAATTACACGCAAAACGTATAATATCTGAGAGAGACGGTACGATACGAATGTCGATACTTGATCGAATTTACTTAAATTTTCGAAGATTATCTCGTATTTTATGGCGAATTGGAAAACTTAATGATGCGATTGGAGACTACGAATCACTTTTAACATTCGGCTCGAAGGACCAAAACTTCTGTACCGGCCAAGTAGCTGGTAGTTAAGAGCACCTCGGTACGCGGGAGGGTTTGATATGAGCAGCACTGTATGATAGGGAAAAAGAGTAAAATACAAGATCACACTCACCGTGTATTAATCTTCAACTCACTGGATTGTTTCTTCAGTGCACATAAATAAGTTTATAATGTCAAGCACTAACACTCGCTTAAAGGCCAGGCCGAAAAGACAAGGAAATGAAGAATAATAGAAAAAGGAATATATTACAGTTTGACCGTTCGCGTTAACCGTGCTGTTGGAGGGCGTCCATTTTACTTACTTCCCAGTGTTCACGTGCGCACACTTGAGGTAATCACGAACTAGAGTTTATACCCGACGCGGCAAATATAAAAGAGGCATACGGCGCGTACAACCAACAAGTGCAATGCGTGCCATAACCGTGCTAAATTTATCCAGAGAGAGTGCAGTTCTACCCACCATTCGTTTTAAATGGAACTCAGCACTTTTAACACCTGCTTCCCATAGACCACCAACATGATGTGCATAGGAGGGGATTGAAGCACCAATCTATTACCTAGAAGCTAGGTAGTGCGCAATATCGGGTTGAGATAAATCAAAGTAATTGTATATTTCCAAAATCTCTCTGGCAGCACCACGAAAGTTTCGGCACCGATCAGAGTATATTTTAGTGGGTAGACCGCGTCTAGTTATAAACCTATCTCACGCAGCAAGACATGCTTCCGTAGTTAAAGTGGTAACAACTTCAATGTAAATGGCTCGTGATACCATGCAAATAAATAAGGCAATATATGACTTTTGAAATTTTGTCGAACGCAACGAGGATATCTTAATCATAAAGTGACCAGCAAAATCTAAATCGGTATGCGTAAAGCATTTTCGAGGTTGGACTCGATAATATGCAAGGTCTGCCATAGAGGGCTGAACAGGTTCACCCTAAAAGCGATAGCAAGTCAGGCAGCGAAATATTCTACTTCGAATTAGTTGACGGGTACATGGAATCCAAAACGTACGGGTAACTAGTGACTGAGTTAACCGAAGACTCCCATGGTCCGAATGTATGTGATAGTAATTTCAATAGTTTTTAACTGTACGTTCATATGTAGTCGGATATAGGGTAATAGTCTAGCATTTATGTCTTATTTGCGTTTCCATATTTATTACCAACTTTAAAGCGTTTCTGCTCCAATGTGCGTCGTAGCAACTTTAGGTACGAAAATTATTTTTTCCAATAAAAACAAAATTTGTGAAATGTCATGTCAAAATGGCGAACCTAGAAAGACTAGAAAATTATAAATAAAAATGTCCAGTACCCCTTTCAAATGAGCCGCTTATGACTACAATTAAAAGATCGTTTCCACGTCATACGATTGGACATGTTCCACAAAATAAATATACAAAATGATATCACTTATAAAGAAACCGTTTTGAAAATATTTGAATTAAGCTGATCTTGCGGCGCCATCTTTAAAGACCTCGAACTCCCTTAGCAAGCATGTTTGGATAACAAGATTTATGTCAAATCGACATGAAATGAGTTCTAAAATTTGAAGTTTTCTTTTGTGAAGAGTGCTTTGGACATCCTGTACATTAGAATCTGCAATAATTAGGTTGTTTAAACAGTATACTATTAACCACCAGGCATCGACAACTTTTTTTAGCATCACTTTAGCCCACGCTGAATATTCAAAGGTTACAAATTTATTATTCAGCACATCGCGCTCTTGGCTGCTGATATCGTAACTTCCAATAAAACTACCCCAAACTGAAAGGAGCTTAAACTAAATCTCATTTTATGTCAGTATACATGTCAAAAATGTGGTAACTGAATATAACCGTATCAAACCAATGTATTGAAACGGAATAATTGAGTTTTGTAGAAGTATAAGTTAAGACGACAAAACAAGTATTAAATTTTATTTCAAAATTGCATTGAATTTATCTAGTTGAAGATTACAAAGGTGTACATTTTGTACGTTCTATACCACCACTATACTTCTCTTACGTTTATAAAATTTTCAATAAATTCGCGACGAGTAATTTAATGCTGACTTATTGGCATAAGTTACGCTTCCACTAACCATGACGAGTGTTAGTAAGTAGATACGCCTTTAAAAAAGTTTAAATCAAATAGTGTAAAGAGCTATAACTTGCCATTAAAGACTTTCAAGTTTAGATAAATTAAACTTAGATCAAAGGGTTACCTCATGAAAGCAAAAGAAAACACCTTTTATGATAGATAATGGTAAACTTTTTGCTTTCGTTTACTTATTTAGTTACGCAAATTAGGACGTACTCCAAAGCGTGCTACTTAATCAACATCCAAGAAAACATAAGTGACATTGTGAAGAACGTTCTTTTAATTATCATGTTTATTTAAAACTATCAACGGCTGTGTTCAATGAAAGTGGCGAGCAGAAGAAAAAAGTGAGCTCAATTTGAAACAAGCAAATTACAATTCTAAGTAATCTCTCCTCCCAAAAAAAATTTAATAGGTTTTGTTTTATGTTACTCATTATTAATTATTAATTAACAAGACAATACTTTTCAAATAATAACATCAAAAGTATGCATGTATCTATATAGTGCTTCCTTACATACAGGTATCATCGCACGCCACTGGTAACCGCCTAGGTACGACGGTCACTTAAATAAGTACGACGCATTTTTTTGATTGCACGACAAAAGGATTAAAACAAGAATCAATTGAAGTTATTACCAGTATAACCATGACGGAAACTGTGTGACGGCAAGAGTGTAATAAAACATCAGGTGGCAAACACCAACGCTACTAAGCGTGAAAGTACAAAAGACAATTCGAAACATATTTGAATGGCCATCTATAAAATTACGCTATACTTTCGAATAAACTTTAGTACATTCACGATTAGTGGTGTTGGTGTTTGTCGCCGGATTACGGTTTTATTACACCTTTGCCATCAAACAAATTATCCTTCGAGCTTATATCAGTAATAGCGACGATTGCTTCATAATTCAAATGAGGCACAAAAACCGAAACGAGATACTAAATATAAAACCTCCTATACACCCCCACCATAACCCCTAACCTGCTATTAAAGATGAAACTGCACTAAAGTACTAGAAATTCCACTCCTCCTCCCCGCAATGGATCGACATTTTGACGTCAACGGAAGATACAAACAAGTCTAATAAAATTTATTTTGTTTTATTTTTTTCTTCATTTAATATCTTAGGCTGTAAAAGGGTAAGATGGCCTGAGTATAGCCAAAAATAAATTAAATTCGCACACACACGCGCGCGCGTTATTTGCATACCTTCTGAAATATTTTTTAGATTCTAGTGCAGTTTAACGGATATATATTATCGTCGTACATATTGGAGTTCAATTTTGACTGAAGCTTTACAACATGTTTTGTTCAAAGCTTTGAAAGCTGTTGTAACATTATTTTGAAATGTTAACTTATAAACAGTTTAATTGATTATTTAAATTTCAATAACTTGCATAACTTATAGAAGGAATCCATAATAAATTACTTTTATACTTTAGTTAGCATCCCTTATAATAAAAACCAGGTTTAGAAATAGCTTTAGGCTTAACTATTATAAATTCCAGCGGCTGTTAGCATAATTTAATGGTCTTACCTTGCAAATCCGAATACAATAAGCCTTTTAAAACTTATGTCGATTATAGATTAACAAATCTGATAAATTTAAATGGGATAGTACCTTTTAACATAAACAAAGAAAAGTAATTTTTAGTTGTAAAACTTAGTTTTCTTAATAATTTCGTTGATTGACAAGAGTTATAGAAAACGAAACATTATAAATAGCCAAACTATTTTCTAATTTGATTTGTTCAAAGATTGCAAGTAATTTTAAGTTGTCTGGAGACAACTATTGTATTAAAAATACATTTTGGCTCAAGTGGGTTAACAGACAACTGTCGCCAACAGGTATGGTCCACATTTCAGCAATTATCATCCCAAGAAGATACAACATATTTAAACCCTTACAAAAATAATTGCTTTCGTGACCCTCATCTTGAAAGGGGTTGGATTTGGGTTTCTGAAATCTTGTTTTTGGGAGGTTCTGTTAATAGTCATTGGATAACAGAAATATGACGTAAATAATGGTTAGAGTAGGGATTAATATATAACTTAAGGCTTTAGCTTAAAGACAGAGATTCCAATGGGGTTGTTTGTTGTCAAAAGGTAGAAAGAAACGTAGTCAGAGAAGTTCGCGAGTAGCGTTCTCCGGCATCACATATATGATATTGCACTTAGTATCACGATAGTGAAATTAGAAAGGAGTAATTAACTCTTCCAGTTCGCAAGGGTTGATGCCCGTGTGTTCGCGGATTTATCAGTGATATAAAGTTAAAATAAAAAGCTTGTATGCGTGTGACGCACAAGTTAAGTTAAATTATCAACAAGATCCTGCCGGGTTCGTGTGCCATTGAATTATTTAATAATTGTAAGGAACAAGAGCAACAAGCAAGATTCTCTCCCCCAATTTAAGAGCTGTTCTGCGTTGAAAGGCAAGCCATCAAGCAACTGACAATTTTTAGTAAGTTTTTATAGTTAAGTTAGCATGACCAATTTTTAGTTAATTTATTTGTTAGGACGTTTTGGCCATAAACCGTAGGTTTAATTTAGTGTAAAATTTATAGTATAAGTTTTCTTCCATATAAAATGTTTGGGAATTACTTATGTACGTAAAATTATCATAGCTCCATATCAACCATTTAATCTAAATTTCTAAATTAAAATCAATGAATTTCCGAATGTAAGAAGTTCACGTTTATTGCTCTGTTAATTAAATAGTTTTTTTGTTTGCCGTTGATTAAGTCAATAGTTTTTTATTTTTTTGATCATGAAAGTTGCATAAGTAGTCAAAAGTTAGGAATTGATTAAAAGAAACAATTGTCCTCCTTAGGATGACAAGTCTCTCAAGGTTTTGCACGAACATTTAGACATTCTCGATTTGTCTGGCGCCCTTGGTAATTGTCATTAAGTCGCAATATTTATAAAAGGTAAGTGCCAAATTTTTTTGTAGTATATTATATATTAATTTAGCCCTTTCTGCAAAATTTTAACCCTCTATATGATCCACCACCTTCCGCTAGCTAGTGCCGGTGATCCCCCTTTAATTTTTGTTTTACAGGCCGCCCCCATTTTTTAATTTTAATGAAAAATATATACTTAGTAGCTTTTCTGCCTGTAACACTGTGATATAAATTACTATCGATATTAATTACTCTATGTGGTACGACTTACTGCAGTGTTTATACAAATTAATAATTAGTGTTTGGCTAGTTAATTGTAGTGTTTCGATAGTAATTTAGACGATAGCATCGTAGTTTTAAGAAGATAATACCTAATAGCGATTAGCTGAAAATGAATTGCTGTTGAAATATCTTGCATATTCAGTTTCAAAATAAAGAACTGTTGTTTGTGCAAAAAGAATTTTTGTTACAATATATAAATGACACCCAGTGGGACACTTTTGTAATTAATTACGCGTTTTGCCAATGTTTAAGTTTCTTGTTCTTTATTCTAAATCAGACACACCATCAATAAGTGGAAATAACAATATACACAGATTATTTAAAACGCTACATCCTCTTCCTGTAGGCTTAGTGTTTTATTAACCTGAAACTCTATTTGTGTTCCTTTTAGCAGCGTTTTATCCGAAACATTAGCTTTCAAAGAGATGGAATTAATTATTCAACGCTGTGCTTTTGCTGCTACTACCACACCCTATAATAAAGCAACTTAAACCTGCAAATGCCAAGCGTTGCGCTTTGGATTACTTCAGTTTACATACCAGGTACATAAGAAGTGAATACTGAGACATGAACTGAATAAACTGAAGCGGAATAATAGAGACGAACTAAGGGGAATTCTAGCTTCGCGTTTTGTACCTATATCTTTTTTCGAAATCCGTATATTCGAGCTACTAGCCCGTGATTTTAAGCATAACCTACACTTTGAAACTCACATATATTCTTATAAAGTTTGTATAAAATCATCATAATTAAGTCTTCAGTCTTGAAACTGATTAGATTGTTTTCTGTTCTGAGCTAACCTACACAATTCCCTAAAATTCCCACAGTCTGCATCTTTCACTATCTGTGTGAAATGTCCTAATCTAGGTTTACATCTACCTCTCTTTTCCTATATCTGCTTGTAATATACCCCGCACATTTCCCAAAAATGCCTTAGAACGAATCCTGCTCTTCTATTTCTCTTATTTTTCTTTGTTTCCGACAGATATCGTTATTCCTCTACTATTTTTAAAACCTCTTTGTTACTTTATCTGTCATTGTTGAAGCATAACATTCCAAATGGCTTTTTCCTTTTCTTGTCTGCTTCTTCTACTGTCGCTATTTCATAGACGTACAGTGCTATGCCCCACACATATGCTTCCAACACTTTTGTCCTAGTTTCTATGTTTGTTGTCTTCGAACACAGCCGCTGCTCTTTCTTGTTAGATACAGTTCGGTTCCTCTTCCATTGTTTTGTAAATATATACCGTTTTTCATGGATATTCGGTGGTATGTGAAGGGCGGATCCGCGGCGTAGTTGATATGTGTGTGTCTACTACGCTCAAGCTTCCAGGTTCGAATCCCGACACGGTCCGTATAAAAAATGTTGGGCGAACATTTTTCACAAAAATACGCCCTCGTTCGGATGAGAGGTAAAATGGAGGTCCCGTGTGTGAGTGTTTTCACGCACGTTAAAGATCCCTACCTTGCTTGCAACAGCAAGGGTTTGGCAAAATTTTTAAAATGTCCAGGTAAAAAAAATTCGCTTTCTGCCAATGTAGCACGTACCTTTGGGTGGAGCTTCGGAAAATCACATGTAAGGTATGTGAAGGGGCCCGGGTTTAAAATCTCGACACGGGTCCGCTTGAAAAATGTAGGCGAGCATTTTTTACAAAAATACGCTTTCGTTCGGATGAGAGGTAAAATGGAGGTCCCGTGTGTGAGTGTTGTCACGCACGTTTAAGATCCCTACTTTGCTTGCAACAAGAAGGGTTCGGCAAAATTCAAACTTTCCAAGTAAAAGAAACTCGCTTTTTGGCCAATGTAGTAACTTCGGGTGGAGCATTGGAAAATCAAATGTAGAGGTATGAAAACGGGGCTAAGCAGCCTGTGGCTACCAAGATTCCCTAGGTCTTGAACATTTATCGAATTAATAGTTTCCAATAAATCGTTCCACACAACCATGATTAGTTGAATATATTGCAAAACCAATACTTTTATTTGTTTCTAGTACTCATCAGGTTTAAATGCAATTATTTTTTCGTCATTAGGTTTTCCGTCTTGAAACTGATTGGGCGCGTGCGTTCACTGATTTCTATTCTGAGCTAGCCTACACAGTTCCCTGACATTTCTACAGACTAGATACAGCTTAGTTCCCCTGCTATTGTTTTCTAAATATATGCCATATTTCTTTGATATTCAGTGGTATAGGTTAAGGAACCTGCACCTGCCAGGATTCCCCATCAAAGACATTTGCCAAATTAATAGTTTTTCATTAAATTCTTTCATGTAATTAACATTAGTTGAGAATATTGTAAAACCGACACCTATAGTTGCTTATAATAATCATCAGGTTTAAGTACAATTATTCTTATCATCATAAGGCTATCTGTCTTGGAACTGGTTGGACGCGTAGCTCTATTAGTTTCTATTCTGAGCTAGCCTACACATTTTCCTGAAATTCCCACAGCCTACATCTTTGACTATCTGGGTGCAATAGTCTAACCTAGGTCTACCTCTACCTCTCCTTTTTCCTATGTCTGCTTCTAATATATTCCGCACTATTCCCTCATGCCTTAGTATGTAGCCTATCATCCGATCTCTATTTTTTTTTACTGTTTTCCACATATTTCTTTCTTTGTCTACCATTTCTAGAGCCTGTTTGTACTTGCCTGTCCACGATATCTTCATCATACGTATGTAGCACCACATTTCAAAGGCTTCTTTTATCTTTTTCCTGTCCTTTTCCTAATGTTCAAGCTTCACAGCCGTACAGTGCTGTGCTCTAGACATATGTTTTCATCAATCTTTTCCTTGTTTCTATGTTTGCTGTCTTTGAACACAGTAGTCGCTTTTTTTTGTTAAATGTAGCACGACCTTGTGCTAATCTTGTTTTATTTGGTAACGTATTTTTTTTCTTGTTACGTTTCGTTCTTTAATATAGAATAAATCAGCAATAAAATAAAATATATAATTTATAACCTTCCGTTCGGTAACAAATTAATACATAAAATTAATAATAACATATAGACTCCTTTACCTTTATGGTCTAAGATTCGTTACTAAGCTTCGTTGAGTTGTCAATTTGTCACCTCTTTATCAGCGTTCGAACGGGTAAGCTGCTCGGCAGGATAGTGAAGTCAAGATGGTCGTGTCTAAACACGTGGCCTCTAACAGAGTAAGAAAAAAGATGAATAATTGATTGATTCTTGGTGTCTGGAGGTCGAACCTAGCAGTTGTAGCGTGAGGATGTTTTTCTATAAGTTCCACCTAGAACGGTTCAGTTGATCCCTGCAGGCCTAAGGAGATGGAAGCCCTCCTTTACATCATTAATACAGTTGGTATAAATTAATTAAATAAATTATATTAATATTTTTCCTCATAGTGCAATATCATAGAAGGCAATTTCATATATGTTTCGTATAATTCAACTTCACAAATAAATAATATCGAATAAGCAAATCTTGGATCTAGAAATTTTGTTGGAGTATTAAATTTAATCAAGCAGAAGTTAGTTTCGTTAAATAATGGTTGTATTCAGAAGAACTTTGATAATCGATGGTTATAGAAATTTCCGACAGCTGAGGTCAAGGTCCTATTTCTTTCGTTCAGAGCAGTATCACAACACGTGAGTGTTTCTTAGAATTTAATCACTTTGAATATTAAATAAGTTGCAATAAGAAAATAGAACATTAAAAATTTTGTAACGCAAAAAGCTTTTAAGGAAACAGCGAATTAAATAAAAAATCTATTGTTTGTCAGAATGTTTGCACATGCACACAAAGTGTACATTTAAAAAGTTGTGAATGACATTTTATGTTCAGTTGTCCTATTTAGACCTCACATGCCGTCTTACGTTAATTTAAAGTATGTTTAAATATTTTGAGGTCATGAACTTTCATTTTTAATCGGCATGTGGAGTTCGCGTATTAACTGTTAAGTAAAAGTAACTTAGGGTAACTACATACTATTTTATCAGCGCTTAGGTAATCAAATTTCACTGTAAAGATCGAAGAAGTACTTCTATGGCTTAAAAAAAAATGTAATATGAATAATTTAGAAAATCTCAAGTCAGTACATTTAAATTTTGTAGAAAGATCCATTCAGAGATCTTTATATTATCGAATACAATTCATTACTAGTATATTTCTGTTCCATAAAAATTATTAAGTGAAAATATTATAGAGATACGAATTAAAATATTATAGTAACATGGATCCAGAAATTTATTCAAATAGAATCTATTTTGCTTTTGAATGACTTTTTATTATTTAGAACTCAAGTAAAAATTACAAGTCATCCCTGATCAGAAATTGTGTGTAATGAAAACAAATTCCCTGGGTATATACTTTAGAAACCTAAATTCCGTTATTTTATTTTTGGCAGATATTTTTGAGGACACAAATGGTGTCCATGTTGTACCTTTGTTTGTTCACAGGTCAAGCCGAGACATCTGTATGACATCTGGTGTTTGAGGTTTTGGTAAGTGTGTTTAAAAGAGTGAAATTCAGGTTTTATGGCTATGTTAGTGGTGTTGACATAAGTTTTCCGCATTCCCCTAATACAAGCACAGTTAAATTTTGGTGGTTATTGTATTGAAAAATACGGTGGCGCTCATTAAATATATTTTTGGTCTTTTGACAACCCATGACCCAAGCTCATGATCTACCCAGAGCTAA
This sequence comes from Platerodrilus igneus, assembly GCA_036346225.1. Classification (NCBI taxonomy): domain Eukaryota; kingdom Metazoa; phylum Arthropoda; class Insecta; order Coleoptera; family Lycidae; genus Platerodrilus; species Platerodrilus igneus. The sequence goes on along the minus strand of JARFIW010000131.1, from coordinate 6,782,336 downwards.
CACTCGACTAGCCGTTTATGTCTTAAGAGTTTTTCTTTTTCTCATGCCATTTTCCATCCAACTTTACCTTGGGCTTGCATTAATAATAAGAAATTCTCGACCTTGTGATATCAGGTTAGGGTTTAGAAAATTTAAAGGTGTAATTTATTAGCTGATAGTCACGAGGATAAATTAAACATAATAATAAAAAATAATAGTAAAAAAAAAAATTTTATTACAATATCTTGTGCGCTTTTCACATCTTACATTATATGGCATCCTAGGTAGTTCTCGTTTCCTACTTGTTTTCTAGTTTTTGATTTATTTTTCCCTCCTTTGCATACTAGTACTTTAGTTTTATTTTTGTTAATTTTCATACCGTATCTCTTTGTTAGAACTGTTTCCATTTCATTAAGAGCAGCTTCTAACTCTTCTTTGCTAGATGCTAATACCTAATACTAATTCCTTATATCACCTGCAAATCTAAACATATCAATCTTTTGTCCCTGCATAATAATTACAAATGTCTTCCTGCATTTGATAGTATTCATTGCCTCTTCGATGTACAAGTTATAAATTAACAAGTATATGGCACATCCCTGTCTTACCTCTTTCCTAATATCTACTTCTCTACGTTCCTGCTCTAATTTTATTACAGTTGTTTGCTCTTTATATAAGCTATGTACTATCCGTCTATCCCTAAAACTAATTTCAATCTATTTGAGTATTTCCAACATTATTTCCATTTAACATTGTCGAATGCTTTCATCAGATCTACAAACCTTATATACATGCTCTCTCCTTTTTCTATTGCCTTCGCCATCATGACCCTCAAAACTAAAATAACCTCCCGTATTCCACTGTTTCGCCTAAACCCAAATTGATCTTCTCCTAGTACTTTTTCAACCCGTTTTTCCATTCGTCTTTGTACAATTCTAGTTAATACTTTGACACATGTGCTGTCAAATTTATTGTTCGAAAAATTTTACATCTATCCGCGCTTCTCTTTTTTGGTATAGTGACTGTGATGTTTCGTTTGAAATCTTTGGGTATCTTGCCAGTCTCATACATATAACTTACAAGTTAGAAGAAACGTTTTGTTACTGCTTGTCCAGCTGATTTTAAAGATTCTGCTTGCATCTTATCTATGCCAGGTGCTATACCATTTTCAGGTCTTTTAACGCTAATTCCAACTCGTCTCTAATTATGAGATACACAAGTAAACGTTTTCAAGGTCTGATTCCTGTTCTAGTGCTGTTAATTCCTCTCCTGCATATAAATTCTTTATATATTCTTGCGATTTGTATGCTTCGTTTGTCTTTCGCATGTTCATCTTAGTTTGTACCCCTTTGCACTTTCCATCAGTCCATTGCTTTTTAGCTTTTCTGCATTTGCTAATTATTTCTCACTTTTTGGGTTTGTATCTCTACCTTCCAGCTTCCTCTGGTCTGTTTTTGTATTTTCGTTTTTTCTCTATTAAATTCAGGATATCCTTTGTTATTCAGGGTTTCTTATTTTCTTTTTGTGTATACCCTAGAATAACTCTGGCCGCCATGAAGCTGGATTTAATATTACTCCATTCTGTTTCTACCCTCTTAGTATAAGAAATTTTCCCGATACCTTTTAGCAATCCATTTGACTTTTTTTCAAACCTTTCGTGTATATGTTTATCTTTTAGTTTCTTAAAGTAACCGTTTCTTAAATTTTTGAATTTAGGATCGGCCTTCATAATTACGATGTTGTGATCGGTGTCTATATCTGCTTCTTGGTAGCTTCTACATTCTTTTACTTCATTCCTAAACCGTTGTCTAACAAGAATGTAATCTATTTGATATCTTCTGGCATCTTCCAAGTGTATCATCTTCTAGCATGATGTTGAAATACTGTGTTTGTGATGGCTAAGTTGTTTTTGTCGTTTCGCGTGCCTAAACCAAATAAGCCTACTACTGCTCCATCCATACCCTCACCTACGACTACATTAAAATCCCCCGTGATTATTAAATTTTCATGTCCTTTTACGTATCTTAGTACCTCTTCGATAGCTTTGTAGATCGCTTCTACCCTTTCCTCACTGTAGCTAAAGGTGGGTATGTATACTTGTATTATTACTGCATTTATCGGTTTAGATTCTAATCTAACCATGAGTACTCTATCGTTCTTTTGTAGGTAGTTTTCTACACAGTGTTCTATCTTTTTTCTCATAGATATCCCCACACCCGAATTTTCTTCCTATGATCCTGTGTGAATTACCCTAAAGTCTCCGCTCCAAAAATCACTCGCCTCTGGCCACCGAACATCGCCGATCCTTACTATGTCTAATGCTAACCTATCCATTTCAATTTCCAAGTTCTATAGCTTACCTATTTGCTTCATACTTCTGACATTCCACGCTCCGACTTGAAGAATGTTCACTACCTTTTTTATACTTTCCGATCACATCCTCCGAAGTAGTTTCCTTCCGGAAACCCGAATGAGGTACTATTTTAACTCCGGAATTTTTACCCCAGCGAATTTGCCTTCCACATCGTAGTAGCGTGTCTTAGAATGCCGTACTGACCCCTATGGTCTCTGCCACACTAAGTACCGAAAGAGCTGCTGCCCTCTTTCGGGAACCTGTGTTAGTCTCTCCCTTAATTTGATTAAACCTATAGTTCGGCTCTTTAGATCACTGGAACTCTGAAGCCGTTCTACTCGTTTTAGCAATCTAGTACTTTTTCAAGGTGCATGTTCATTCAGAACGGTTGAATAAAATACGAAACCTTAAAAGTAAAAGTGTTAACGTAATTTTGAGAAAACAGTCCTAAACGATATTGTCGGAGGCTTTCACGGCCGGAGTCATTACAAATATTTATGGGTCCGGGTTGGGACCGTGTCATTTTATAAACTAAGGTCGACGTTTCGCCCACTTTTATAAAAGGTTTCATCAGGACAAAAAGCAAATGAAATATAATTATTATATATATATATATATATATATATATATATATATCTTGTCCATTTTTAGTTAATTTCGTCAACGGTTGGGCAATGTTTGCAACCCTAAGTATAAAACGTCGGTAATATGTGCACAACCCTAGAAAACTGCGTAGTTGGTATATATCTTCTGGTGTAGGCCACTCCTGTACCCTTCTTATCTTGTCAGGGTCAGCTCTTATTCCGGTCTCCAAAACGACATATCCTAGGTATTTCACCTCTTTTCCAAATAGGTGACATTTCCTAAGGCTCAAGGTAAGGTTTGCGCCGCGTAATCTTTGGAATATCTCCTCTAAATTCTTAAGGTGTTCTTCAAAAGATCCGCTTAAAACTCTCACGTAGTTTAGGTACACCAGACATGTCTTCCAGGACAGTCCACGCAGTACCGACTTCATCAAACGTTCAAAAGTAGCAGGGGCATTGCATAATCCAAAGGGCATGATCTTGAACTGTCATCATCCAGTTACAATTGTAAACGCAGTTTTCTCTTTATCGTTTGGCTCCACGCTTACTTGCCAGTATCCGCTTTTCAAGTCCAGGTCGAAAACCATTTAGACCCGAATAGAGTGTCCAAGGTGTCATCAATTCTGGGCAAAGGATAGCTGTATTTCTTTGCCACATTGTTGAGCCGCCGGTAGTCTACACAAAACCTTGTCGACCCGTCCTTTTTCTTGACAAGCACTACCGCGGATGCCCATGGACTACTCGAGGGTTCAATCACTCCCTGTTCTTCCCTGTCGATGATAATTTGCTTGGTTTCCTTACTTTTTGCCAAAGGAAGCCGCGGAGGATGCTGTCTTATCGGTTGCGCATCTCCAGTATTTATCTTGTGTTGCACAACATTCGTCCTTCCTTTCTCACTATCATCCAGTGCAAACACACCTCGATATCGTCCGACCAGTTCTTTTACTTTGCCCAGTTGGTCGCCGTTTAATCCTTGACACGAAGCTATCTACATATCCAGCAATTTCTGTGAGCAACCGTTGGCTGGTTTATCTTTTGTGTCGTCCACACAACGTTTAATATGGCATACTGGAATGCAACTTCCCACAATTATGTCCTTCTTTAGTGTCACTGTATGCGGATTAATGTTTAGCACCCTTACTGGTATCATATTTCGAAACTTTACCAGCGTTCTTCCAATCAGTAATCCCTCCAGACCCATTCCTGATTCAGTTGCTTCCATCATGCATACTTGGCCTTCCTGGAGTGTACTATCCGGGCGTTCCATTAAGATCATTTCCGCTTTCTCGGTTATTCTCATATCACAAATTATTCGAACTTGCATTGTCTGGTTACTCATCCTTTGAAATGGAATCTCATCATCATCTATCCGAAGCACATTTTCTTTTATGTTCACATGAAACCCATATTCTCTCACGAGATCCATTCCCAAGATCACTTTTTCTGTAATTTCAGATACCAACACCCGATGATTAATTAGTTTGTCTCCAATTGTTGACGTAACGGTAGTCTTTCCGTGGGTAGAAATTTTCTCACCACTTACCGTTCGAAGACATACCGATGCAGCTGGCACTTTTCCACGACCAACCAAATCTGGTCTTACAATAGTCCTTGTCGCTCCTGTAAGCACGAGTAATCGGGCAACCCTACCATTAATTCTACCATCAATATAGATGCTGTCCAGACTTCCCATCGCCGATGCGGCACGGATGATAATCTCCGGGGCACTACGTTGTGCTGTCGACGTTCGCACCTTTACATTGACTTGCTTTAGCTCCACCGGTTGTTTCTTTGGTTGAGTACAGGGTATATGACCAACTTTACCGCAGCTCCAGCATCGCAGACGCCATCTCCGCGGTCGCCGTCTTTGTAATCTTTCCGTCCCTTGCTTTTTAAGCACACGGTTGATTATTTCATCTATGCTGTTTTGCGATTGACCAGGTTTTTCTAAGGCAGACCGAACTTTGTGACTCATCCTGTATGATGTCTGCTTAGCTGTTTCAAATTCAAGCGCATGAACCAGTGCGTTATCTAACATTTTTGACCGTTCTAATCTTAGCGCTTGCTCTATTTCACCATCTTTAACGTCATCCACAAATGTTTGAACAGCCAGTTGTTCGAGGAGGCAATCTGGTGCCGTTGGGTATGCCAATCTAACTAATCTGGCAATGTCAGCTTCGAATTCTTGCAGACTTTCATTTGTCTTTTGCGAGCGGTTCTTAACTTGTGCATGGTAAACCTGTTGAAGGTGAGCGACTTCATTTCTCATCTCTAACTTCGATGTTAAAAGGCCGTAATCATTGTGTTGGTGATTGGGAATGGTTTGCAAGATGTTAAGAACTTTCCCCCGTAGGGCCACTATTAAGGAGATAGCCTTCTCTTTGTTGCACCAACCGTTTGTAACGTGCAATTTTTGTAAGTTTAAACTTTTACGCTATCCTCTACTCATAAATAAATTTCTACAAATCACTTGTTATATTCTATATTATATTACGCTCCTGTCGGCTAGCGTACTTGAAATACATCAGTTTGCATAGCTGGTTGCATAAAGGTTGATTGACATTATTAAATAAATAATTATTCGCCGTATACATTTCGTCCTTAGGCTATTTATCGCCGTCGAGATAATAAGCGCGCAGGTGATGGACAACAACGAGGATAGATATCGAGAGATTAGCGTGGTTGTTAGGTGTGTTTTGTTCGGATATAAATTACGAGTTGAGTAGTTTCGTGCTTGATTTCTATGTAGATATTACGTTCAAAATACTGCTTCCTTGTGGCTTTATTAATTGTGTTTTGAGTTGGAGTTTGTTCCTCGTTGATATATTAATTACGTGAATAATACTGTTTGCTTTGCTTTAAAAATCCTTTTTAATTAATGCGGGATAAATTTCGAATCGTGTCTGAACAATTACGAGACACTTTTAGTTGTTTTCTTGTGCAGTGAAAGCTGTATATTGACTGCGAACGTGTTTACTCGAGCGCACGTGGTCCCTTTTTGTTTATCAGGGTAAGTGCAATAAACTTGTACAGAATTTTTAAAGGAGCCACTTTAGTCAGGTTTTAAAACTCCCTAAAACCTTTGCAAAACGAAATTGCAGTGTTTAACTCATTCCGTATTAATGATATGTTAAATTTACCTTGCATTTAATAAGCAAATAAACTATGAACGTACATTCTTTTTTTTAAAGACGAGATTGTGAGAGTGATCGTGCTTTTAAATGTTTCACCGTATTCAAACAATGCCTGTACCAACTGAAATTAGCTTCAGAAGTTGACGAAGTTCTTTTTGCTGAAGCAGATCCGCAATACGGAAAATTCTTGACGGATGGTTGGATCGGAACTATTCCAACTTTAATTGTTCTTAGTTGCGTGTGTTGCATGTGTTCCTGTCTGTTGTACCACAACTTCCACCCCCGAGAATAGACTGTGAATCTTTGCCAAGCTACACCAGGGCATCCGGCTTACCAAGTTTCAAGTTGATAATGGGATGGAACCATGGACACCCCATACTCCACCAGCTCCAACTGCAAGGCTATCAGTAGCCGAACTGGTCCAACTCTATAGAAACTCTTCCTGTGCTCCTGGTTGTGTAAGTGGAACTATTTCATACTGATTATTACTTTAAATATCTATCCGTTGCTTTACCATATCTTTGTGGTTCTGAAACCTTTTACAATAGACTTGCATGCTATTTTAAAACATAAAAAAAAAGAGAGAACGAAAAACCAATATTACTGAATTACTCATATCAATTGTGTCTTACCTATTTATCTTTTGTTAACATTTTATCTGATATATGTTTAATTGGTGTGTGAGGAAACGTTTCTGCTACTCCCCAATATTACCTCACTTTGTATTAAAAGTTTTTGTACTGCTATTACCGTTGTCATATTATATAGATTATTCGAACGTTTTTACCTTCTTTTACATTCTTTTACATGCTTTTACATTCTTTTTTTTTCAGGTTTACTTAACTATGTTTATTGCAGGTTGGCTATTCTAATTCTTTTTTTTTTAGGTATTGTTACTAACTCCTTATAGCCCCGTACGTTATATGTTGGTCTGCTTTCTACAACCCCCCCTACTCTCCGATTGAGCCCGGTCACTTTCTTTTTCTCTTTGCTTTTCTTTTTGTTACGCACGGCTACAAGCCAATGTAACATAACTTTGGCGCCCAACGCGCCTGTCACTAGATTTACGTAACACGTTGGCTGTTGCAGCAACTTCAAATTGTTTCAAATATGTGGGCCAATGTGTTTTACCATCGAATGTGAGTGGTTTCACTTTAAATTTTTACGGTATTGAATCGCTTCCTTCCATTATTCTTATTTCTGGGATGTTCTGATTTACCACATGGTTTACTAATTTAAATGGCCGCCTTGTTAGTGAAATAACTTGTTCTTGTAGCCTCATCACATCTTCTTCCATTTTTACCAATTTACTGTCCAACTTTTGTTCAACTGTTTTACCTGTTCAGTGAAATCTTCTTTCAATGCAATGGAGCTTTCCATTAATCTTTGTTGTAACGTGGCTGTACTTTTATTCAACTATTCTTCCATTTTGGCAGCATTTTCACCTAACCTTTCCATTTTCTCAGCATTTTCACTAATCTTTTCATCTATTTTCGCAGTATTTTCACTTAATTTTTCTTTCCATTTCGCAGCACTTTCACTTAACTTTTCTTCCATTTTTTCAGTATTTTTACTTAACTTCTCTTTAAGGGTTGATTCCAGTTCAACTGACCTTACTAAGTTTTCACCAAGTGTCACTTCTAGTTTAGCCGACCTCTCCTCCATTTTCTCAGCATTTTCACTAAGTGTCACTTCAAGTTTTGCAGCATTTTTACTTAACTCTTCTTTCATACCGGAATTAAAAACTTTAAGGAAATTCATTAAAGTTTCTGCGTCCATTTACTTTGGCTTTTTGTAACAGACATATACAAACTCTTTAAATGTCTTTAGACTTGTGTTTTTTCTTTTAAATTATCACTATATACCTCACACAGTCTGACACCAGTGTAGCGGCCTACTACTAACGCGTTTCACCAATTTAAAACAAGTAATAACAAAAGTCTTTATTATTCACTATTCACAAGTCTCATTAAAAGTATATGCCTTATTTATAGATGTTTTGAGTCCAATTAACAACGAAGCACTATCACGCTAATGCTATTTACAACTACTAATATTTTCTTAAACTAATTCCTTAACTATAAGTCTCCTTAGCAGCACTAAACAATAGTATAACTTATTTATTACACTTTTGTTTATTTATGTATTTTACCAGCTGGTGATACAATATACACGTTCACTTAACACAAATTTATATTCACTAAAGGACTTTCAGAACGTAATGAACAACTAACTATATATGAGGTGATTTATATAAGACATTTTGATATAGACTAACTCTGTACTTCCGCATCGGTATTATTTATACACTAAATTAAATAGATGATTTATTCTCTGGTATGTGCTCAAACATTCTAGGTTCCTGGACAATATATATTGCTTACAGCGCTTGTGTGTTTGACGGGTTGCCTAATAGTAGCTCGTAACAGTATTGTGACCGATTATAATGCTGTAATACGCTGAATGCGGACGTGAAGAATAGAGCATTCGTCGAAGATTTAAACTTGGTAATTTGTATAAATTCCGGGTTATGCCAGATAAGGCAAGGTACCAACCTTGATTGTAAACACCCCAATAAAAAGTATTGAAGGAAGAGCTTATATATATATATATATATATATATATATATATATATACGATAGAAACTGAACAACATTTTAGTCTATATTTAACTGGGCGACAACTATGTTCAAAGGTGGTAAAAACTCACGTAATTAATGAAATGAAAAGTAAATAAATGATATTTAAAAGTGCATGAATTTTGTGCAACGAAATATAAACCGATCTACAGATAGACCTAAGTTAAGCAACTTAATTAAATTCATTTCTAATATTAACAAAACAGGGCTTTGATTTGGGGACGTATTATAATTCTGGACGAACTTTGATTTGGGATGTATTTTAATAGAACGGCAATGTTTAATTTGGTGACACTTTAATTTAGAATTATAATTTTGGACGTACTTTAATTTGGGACGTACTTTAATTTGGTACGACTTTAATTGGAAGCGATTTTTATGGGAGGCGATTCTTATATGGGGACGGCATTTTGTTGATGCCATTTTGTGGAGACAAATTTTGTTGATGACTTAACGCAAACATAAAATACCAATAAGTAAAGCAGACATAGCAAGGGGATGCAGATCATAGACTAGGATGGAACTCCAGAAACCATTCCAGGTTAGCAATTTTTAAAATACTTTATTATTGAAAGACTGTTTGCAATTTAATACTTGCTATCCATTGTATATTTATAAGAGTCATCAAAAAGGTCACTTAAAGATATGAAAACAAAGGAAGGTATCTTGGAACGTTCGAAGGTCCCTGAATGTAATTAAAAGATATTTTTGTTGGCTTTCAGGTAAATGGTAAATGTAGATATTTTGTATAAAAACGAAAATTTTGAGTATTGTACATATTATCAATTATTATATTGTGTGTTCTAGAATTACTTTATTTGAATTCAATAAGATTTATTCAGTGAGCTAGTCGGACTAAAATCCTAAATTAATATTTCTTATCAAAAGGCGAATTCAATAGTAGTAAACATGGCAGCCATCGTAGGGCTCGATAAAAAGTATCACAGTAAAAATTCTTTTCAGTGTTTGTCTCATAGAGGCCTTTTACAAGGGTCAGAATGGAACAGGAGGAAATGGGACGAAAACGTGACTAAGTGTAAGAAAATATTTATAAAACACTAAAGAACGTATTACTAATATTATAAAATCTATTTAAATAAAAAAGTACTTATAAAACACAACAAAAGGATAAATTTTAATATTATATTAATGATTAAAAAAAACTAATGCATGTTTAGTTGAAAATTAATTTTAAACTTATGATACGATTTAAAACTTTTTGTATTTCTTAAAAGGCTTGGTTTAGGTAAAATCATTTTAACATCATTTATTGGAACGGTTGCAATGTCGGGGACTGTAAGAAATACAAAATGTGCCTCAAACTTCAAGGTTTTTCTTAGGAAGTTGATTTTGATATCACCTGATACTAGTCTTTGTTTAAATTTGCACCATAAAAAAGTTCTTCAAAGCATGACCGATAGATATCAGGAATCCACCGTCCTTATCTGAATTGTCATTAAACAGTATCTCACTTTTAACAGCACCATCAACTTCAACCGAAGATATATGTTCTTAATACCCTGTTTTCGTTTCTTTGAAAATACTTTTTGCAAGCTTCGTTTTTTTTAGTTTCTTTATTTTTTCCCCATTTCTCCTTGTACAGTTTTTTCTTCTTCCGGTGTGTCAGTGGGAATATAACTTATAGCTCGTTTCCACTGGCTCGTTTATAATTTTCTTTAGCCTGTTTTTGGATATTCTTTGAATATCTGCGAACTAACAAAAGCTGTTGCAACCGGATTATCTGTACCCTGTGGTGTACTTAAAGAGGTAGATAAAATTGCCACTTCAGGATGTTTATCGGCCGGATCTTCTATAAAATGTGGTGTTTTCACAGAAGTCGATGGCAATTCTTCAGTAACATCTTCAATGGCGCTTGGAATTTTTATAGTCGTTGACGCTGTTTACTCATCGTCAATGGGCAAAGATGAATCATTTGAAACATCTCGATCAGTCACCAAACTACTTAAATAATCACCAGTAGTGAATATTTCCCGATCAAAAGGAAAAATTCGAGTTCTCGTGAAACCTACCTCTATATATAATAGAGCCATGGACCGTCCGAATGCCACACCAAAACAACCAGCAACTTTATAGATAGATAAGGGTGTCCCAGGATGATGTAGAAGCAATAAGTTAACGGATGACGTCAACTTGCAGATATTATTTTGCAAAAAACAATTTGTTAATGAAGTATACGGTTGTGAAATTACAAATACTGTATTCATTTTTCTACATGTCATAAACTGGAAATTAAGGTAACCTTAAAAAATATTAACAATACAGAGGTTTCTTGTGTGAAAAACATTGGTATGAATAATAAATAGGTTCTTGCCTAAATAAATTAATCACTGAACTTTCCCTAACACAGAAACAAATAATTGAATTGAAATTTAGCAATAAATGTATAACCGTGAAAAAATGAATATTGACAAAATTAATTTGAAACAACTATTGTACTAATACCTTTTGTATATACTGTTTTCAACTTAATACACATACTTTCGTATGCTGGATAATAAATTTAACAATAAATATTCGTCCTAAAATATTCAATGAACTAATTTTTGAAATTCCTCTAATGCAAAAAATTATATGTTAAATGAAATTAATTTTAGTTTTAACATTTATTAAAAAATGACACAACGTTAATGTAACGTTGCTTTGAATTTTAAAAAAAGTTGATATTGCAGCGCCTAAGGTCAGAATAATTATATTAGAACATAAACAAGGCGTTTGTACACAAAGGAAGACTAATGACCCCACCTGCGGCGCTACACATTTCGGATGAATTTGATTGACTTGTACAAGGATTTTGCATTAAAGAGCTATTAAGATTACAATATGTTGAACCAGTTTGCTCAGAAAGCTCAGAAATTCCAGGAGGTGCGGGAACGAGTGGTTGCCCTTGCAGATGTTGGCCCAGGCTAGCGGCAACCCCTCTCATGTGGTATTTTCGTGATCCTTTAAGTTTTTACCTGTTACAACCTGTGGATATGTAATAATAACTCGTAGATGGATTTATGTAGTTTAATGAATTGTAACCAATGTTACAAAATAAAAAAACAAACACAGCTAAATAAAAAAAATGCAGCACGCACCGTAACTACAACGGGGCCAGCGGCGTTGCCATAAAAAAACAAACAAAGAAACAATACTACTACTATAACTTATCTGTAAAGTACAATCCAACTGATCCTCATTAGCATCAACTATCACTGCCACACTCTTACGAATAAATGTATAATTTATTTGCAACGCAAAGTTCACAAATTAACTGGGTTCTCGCACAACCGACACGCGTTTTGATAACGTGCCGCACTCTCTCGCACGTTTAACTCCGACTGACCCTTACCTATCGGACCAACTTAAACATTACGGATACTTCTACCTATTATTATAGGGGGCGGCCTAGTACAATGTACATTCGAAAAAGTAATTTGCATACTTTTTGAAGTGTTCTCCAGATATCTAGTGCAATTTAATGAATTTAAATTGTCGTCGTGGATATTGGAGTTGACTGAAGCTTTGATTACAATATATTCTGTTTAAAGCTTTGAAAGATGTGATATAAATTACTGTAGATATTAATTACTCTATGTCATACAAATTAGTGCAGTGATTATATGAATTAATAATTAGTGCTTGGATAGTTAATTGTAGTGCTTCGATAGAAATTTAGAAGATATCATCGTAGTTTTAGAAGATAATACTTGTTAGCGATTAGCTGAAAATGAATTGTTGGGAGAACTTTTAGCAAATTCCATTCTAACTACGAGTTGTTGAAAAGTCTTGTATAATCAGTTTAAAAACAAAGAAGTGTTGTTTGTGTAAAAAAAAGGTTTCCTTACAATATTATAAATGACACCCAGTGGGATACTTTTGAGATTTATTACATGTTTTGCCAATCTTTAAGTTTCTTGTTCTTTATTCTAAGTCAAACACACCATCGAGAAGTGGATGTAACAATGTACACGGATTATTCAATACGCCACATTCTCTTACTGTACGCTTAATGTTTTATTAATCTGAAATTCTGTTTGTGTTCCTTTTAGCAGCGTTTCATCAGGAACATTAGCTTTCAAAGAGATGGAATTAATTATTCAACGCTGTGCTCTTGCTGCTACTATCACACCCTATAATAAAGCAACTTGAACTTGCAAATGCCAAGCGTTGCGCTTTGGTTTATTTCAGTGTACATAAGGGTACATAAGAAGTGAAAACTAATACATGAACTAAATAAACTGAAGCGGAATAATAGAGACGAACTAAAGGTAGTCAGAGTTTCGCGTCATGTACCGATCTTTGTATGGAATCCGTATTTTCGAGCTACTAGCTCGTGATTTTAAGCTTAACCTAGACTTTGAAACACATATATTCTTATAAAGTTTGTATAAAATATGAAACCTTAAAAGTAAAAGTGTTAACGTAATTTTGAGAAAATAGTCCTGAACGATATTGTTTATAAATTATTTTGTTGCAGTGTGCATTAATTTACAATGAAGGTCCCAAACAAAAAAATCCAGGGGTGCAAAGGATATTTAACCGATTTAAAACGAACTTTCTGAGATTCAAATTAGAATAATAATTAAAATTACAAGCAAAAACGCCATAAATAAAAAGTATACTACTGCAGCAGTATTATTATTTAAATTTATGCCTCGTTACGTTGCAGCTCTATTTATAAATACGTTCAAGAGCATTCATCAGCAACTTGGGAATTCAATGTAGTTAACTAGAGTTTACAGCAATGCTTTCTGATTTTGTAGTGTAACAAAGCCACACTGAAAACGTGTGGCATCAATATATTGCATTCCCGATTTCCAAAAACGAAGCAAACAAATGTATAAAGAAAAATTGAGAAAACGACGGAATATTAGTCCGGTCAGCCGTCATGCCGAGCGGATCGGCCTCGGAGGATACTAATAAAATTGTTGATAAAAAGTGTCGTTTTGTGGTAAATTTACATCTGCAAGTGATATTACATGTGCTAATCAATAATGTGATGTTTCAATCCATGTGAAATGTTTAGATGCCATTTCGCGAATTGCTAAGATCAATAAAGATTCCTTTAGTTGCCGTAACTGTTACGATGATGAAGAAAATAAGCAAGGCCCAAGTTCAACTTCAAGTACCGATACGTTCAAGATAGCAGTGCTATCTAAAGAAGTAGAGTGTCTAACACGTGAAAAGGATATTCTATCTAAGTACGTTGCAGAATTAGAATATCTAAATAAACTGCTAAAAACCAACTTATCGGTAAACGATTTATCAAGTACGAAACCTGACATGAAATTAACATCTGTCGATGGTATACCTGTAAATACTTATGCTACTGCAGTTAAAGCCAGCAAAGATACAGCTGTTCTAATGGTACAGTCTCTAAATCGAAACACCACAAATGTTGAGGTAGCTAATACTATAAAATCAAAAATTGATCTTTCCACTGTTAGCGTTCAAATTTTAGGAACCAGGTTGACTAAAGATGGTATGCTGGTCAATTGCAATGATAATATTTCTCGAGATAAATTGAAGCAAATACTTAATCGGGATTTTGGGAACACTTATAAAGTAACTGCCTAAAAAACTCAATCCGCGGATAATAATTCAAGGTGTTGATATCAATTCAGTGGAAAACCCTGCATTTATTAATAATTTGGTGGAAGCAAACCAATTAACTGGGCAGGCCAAGGACATCAAATTTATTACGAAAATTAAATTTAAAAATTACTTTAATGTTGTAATTGAGATTAGGCCCGCAATTTTTAAGGAAATAATTACAAGAAACTTTCTATACATTGGCTGGTCAAAGTGTAATGTTAAGGAACATTTTAGCGTAGTGAAGTGTTTCAAATGCTGGAAGCATGGCCATCACATAAAAGACTGTCGTAGCGATCTTGTTATTTGTCCAAATTGTGTAGTGTTTTTATTAACTTTTGGGGGGTTTCTACATAAAATTCGAAGATAAATCAAGTACACTGCGTCATAAATAATTTTATTACAAACATTCAAATTTGTCACTTACCTAACAAAACTTACCACTAATTGGATGATATATTTCATCTTAAATCTTAATCTACTTAGACTCTAAACGGAATAATTGGTGACGCCACCCTAAAAATAAAACCTTTTTCTTTGTTGTGCATTGTTGAATCCATACAACTGTAGTATGATTGCCGATTGATTAGGTGATGATCGTACTTAAATTCAACCATGTGATGCTCCTCATAGTTCTAATAATAATTATTGTTCTTCTCGTTGTAACCAGCGAGAACCGACTCTCTCTCTCGCCGTCCCCGCGGTCCGTGCGTTTTCTCTTATTCCGAGCACCTCCCTCGTGCGATCGGCGTTTTCCGTCATACAACAACAACCCCAGCTATTGAATATGCGGTTACGCATCACATTATTCACTTTTAAATATTGTATATAACTTTAGAACCACTACATAGCTCCCCAAAGGTTTCAAACTTGAAGATACCTGTTAGCTACCAGTTGAAACTTTTCTCGCACAATGAGAAAAAAAAACACTATCCTTTAATTCTTACTAACTAATTATACAATTGGTAATATTCAGAAACATTTATATAGTAATATTACAAACAAAATCTTTGGGATTTTTATACAATTTAATATTAACAATATTTTGAATACATGACCCGCCTGAGACATCATCAACCACTTCATAAGAATTGGGTGAGATGATCTTAACAACTGTGGCTGGTCCTTTATATAAAAGAAAGAATTTTCGTATTACATGATCCTCGTGTGAAGACTGTTCATGGGTTTTGACCAATACCTTATCACCTACAGCTAATTTAACAACTTTATGTTTCTTATTATGTCTCACTTTTCTTTTCTCTGCTTTTGACTTAAGTTTCTCTTCTGCTAATACAATAATTCTCTCCTTATTTATTACATTTGGAGGAATGTTTAACTTACATAACAATGGATTGGCCATGGGACCCTTTTGAATTTCATTCGGACTAAATCCGGTCGAAAGGTGAACAACATTGTTCAACCAATCTTGTATAGTTTTTAACTTTAAAGACCAGCTCTGGTGCTTGTCATAGCAAAATGCCCTTAGTAAACGCCCTACCTCCTTGTTCATTCTTTCTACCATGTTTCCTGCTGGAAAATAAGTTGAAGTATGTAAAAATTTTATATTTTTCTTTTTTAAAGTATTTATGTACACCTTACTCCAAAACTGGCTACCGTTATCGCTCAAAATAGCACGAGGTGTACCAAAACAATTAAACCACCTATTTAAACAACGCAAAGGTTACTAGCCGTTGCTCTTTTAAAGGAAAAGTTCAACATATTTGCTAAAGACATCAATTATAACGAATAATTGGGTCGTACCCCCTCGTGAAACAGGTAATGGCCCAATAAAGTCAATACTGAGAGTTTGATTAGGCTGACTTACTAGAACACTTTGCATCTCTCCATGATTACGTTTACTGACTTTTGATTTCTGGCACAATTCACAGTGTGAAGTGATTTTCCGAAATAAGGCTTTAACTTTAGGATAGTAAAAATCTTTGCAGAACGTGAGGTAGCATTTATTTGCACCAAAATGCCCATTTTCATTATGAATGAATTCTATTAATTCTTTAATTTGATTTCTAGGTACAACTAATTTATAACCAGGCTCAGTATCAGAACCTTTTTTAAATAACAAACCTTCGTGTAACACAAACCACTTTATTTTTTCGGAACTCTTATCTGTATTCTGCAGTAGAGTTTTAATTTTAGAACAAAATTCATCACCGTCTTGTGTTTGACAAACAAAATTTTTATTTTTAAACATGGTTAATTTTATCGCATTTACTTCTAATTTCTCATCAGACCGTTTGGCTGCAAGAAACTCCTCACGGTTAGAAAATCGCGACAAAATATCAGCGATCTTATTATCTTTCCCAGGACAATACTCAAATTTAATATCAAACTCTTGGATCGACAGCATCCATCTCCTCATGCGATTATTGACAAAACGACATCTATCCAAGAAACTCAACGCCCTTTGATCTGATTTCAAGATAATTCTTCGACCCAAAATCAATATCCGCCAATGATTCAAAGCAGAAATGACTGCTAAAAATTCTTTTTCGCATACCGAATACCGAATTTCTGCATTGCGCAACACTCTGCTATAGTAAGAAATGACTACAATCTCCTTATTTTCATTTATCTGGAATAAACATGCCCCAATGGCATATCCGCTTGCATCGGTATTAATTAAAAAATCTCGGGACACATCCGGGTGATTTAATGAATTAACACTTACAAATTTTTCTTTACTAATTCAAAAGCATCTTGCTCTTCAGCTCCCCACTGCCATTTAACGTTTTTACTTAATAATCTATTCAACGGAATCATGTACTGAGAAAATCTTTAATAAATCTGCTATCATATTGCACTAAACCACAAAAGGCTCTTAAAGTCTTGATATTAATAGATTTAAACTCTTGAATTATCTTTATTTTGGCTGGATCCATTTCAAATTTATATGGCGTTATATAATGACCCACAAATGGTAATTTTGGTTCACAAAAACACATTTTCTCAGTTTGATAGTAATATTGGACTGCCTAAATTTTTCGAAAACTATCTTTAAATGTTTCAAATGAGTGTCAACATCGGGAGATGTTATTAAAATATTGTCTACGTATGGCATTACAAAACTCATACAATCTTCGCCCAAAGCAATATGTAGTGCACGGAGAAACCCTGCTACACTAATGACTAATCCAAATGGTACTCTTTTAAAAATATAGGTTTGATTGTTAAAGGAAAACCCCAAATACTTTTGATGTTGCTTTACTACCTCGACCTGCCAATAGGCCTGAACCATGTCTAACGTAGATGAAACCTGACCTGGTTTAAATCGGTAAAATATTTCCGTTGGATTTATTGGAATCACGTGATCCTTCTCGATCCTTTTATTTAAATACCTGCAGTCAATACAAATTCTGGGAGAACCATCTTTTTTCTTTACCACGACCAAGGGCGACACATATTCAGTCTGACATTTTTCTATAATTCCTAATTGAATCATTTCATTGATTTGCCTGTTTACTTCATCAAAATAAATAAATGGAATCGGGTAAGGCTTTATATAAAAAGGAGTATCATCCTTAACATGAATTGGGTGTTTATAGCAATTAATCTTACCGGGCAATTATGAAAAAATATCTTTATATTTATTCAATAAATTATTCAACATAATTCGTTGGCTATCATTCAATATTTCACTCTCTACACATATTTGATCAATATCTGTGTCGGCACTTTTCCCATTATTGCTATTACTTCCGTTTGTTTTATCAAGCTTCCCCGGTTTAATAAAATCCGTTACATTCTTGTAGAAATTAAAATCACAATTGTCATCCCTGTTCCCATTCTGACTCATTGTTACGCAACCATTGCTTTTCTGGTTATCTTCCCGATTGTTTCTATCGATATAACTAGCTTCATAATCATTTTCAAAAACTATGTTAGGGTGCCCATTATTAGTACATATTTCATTTATTTCCTCGCTACTTCCGTTTGAATTAAAATTTAATCTGAAAACTTGCCCATTATCATTTTGTATTTTCCCCGTAATAATTCTCCTTTCAAAATCGATATTTATTTTATATTCTTCCAACCAATCGCACCCCAGTATAATATTACGACAAAGTGTAGGAACAACTAAACACACAAATTCAAAAATAGTATTTTGTAATAATTATTTAAACCAACCTGTAAGTTGACCTTACAAGCATTTGATTGAAATGCCCCTGACAACGAAATATTGTTGACGGGAACTACCGGCATCAGTTTATCAGATTTTTTAAGTTCTTGGAAAAACCTTTGTGACACACAACTAACAGTACTCCCACTATCAATTAATATATCAGAATAAACATTCTCGATTCTTCCTTTTAAAATAGGCATATAACACCTGCCTTGCTCTTTGCCACCCTCGCTACTCTCGTCTTCCTTTCTTAGGTTACACTCGGGCAAATAATTTTCATCCTTTTTACAAATAACCATAGTTGAGCCCATCTCGCTCACTTTAACAATTTCATTTCCAGGCAATATTACTTGTTCTTCTTCCCCTAAATTAACACCATTATTATTAAACTCAATACAATTACCTGATGGCCCATCTGATTGCAATTGATATGAATATTGCTCCCGTATTTGATTTTCATGTGATCTATTGCCCGCACTAGCATTTGCCTCCTGATTCTCATTTTGATTAAGATTTCGATTATATTGACTACGACGATAAGGGTTATTATCATTATTATTAATATTTGACTGTACATGTCGATGTTCTTGATTTCGGTTGTAATTGTAACCAGGCGACATATCATTACTTCTCGTATTACCATTTTGGTGATTGTACCTACCTTCGCCTGTATTATTAGAATTATATCTATAAAGCAATCTTGTATTGTTTATTCCCGCATAACTATCAACTTTGTTTAAATATTCAACAGCCTCGTCACATGACCTACAAATCGCTAAACCCATTTTAATTTCTGGTGGGAAATGTTCCGCAATCATTTGAAGTATTTGAACATCACTTAAGGGTGGTGAAAAATATGAAGCCTCACTTATTAATTTCTGGAAATACTCTGCCTTAGAACCAGATCGATATTGCCCTAATTTAAATTCCCTAAATGCTTCTCTTTCAATGTCACTATTCCAATATTTATTAAAAAATAATTGCGAGAAGTTTTCAAAATCCCTAAATTAATCTTCATTTAACTCTGCCCAATTTGAAGCTCTACCTAACAAAGCCCTCACAGCAAAACTAACCCATTTATTTACTGGTACTTCAGCCTCTCCTAAATATTTTTATTTTTCTGATAAATGCCACGGATGCAAATTTCCAGCAGGATTAAATTTAATTGTAGGTCCCAAAGAATTCTGCCAACTAGTAAAATACTGAAAATTTGTATTAGTTTCAGAAGTTGTACTTTGAGTAACCGATGATTGTACCTGCTTTAACGACCCATCTTCTTTACAAAATTCAGGTTCTAGTTTTCTTACATTAATATCTCTTTCAGTATCTGATTTATCAAACATTTTCAATAAAGCATTTTGCATTTGAATTTGTTGTCTTGATTGTAATTCGATTTGTTGGATTTGCAATCGAACCTGCTGCTGAATAAACTTAAAATTGTTTGATTGTTCTTTCCTAATTTCACTTATATTTTGTGCTAACATCAAAAGAATTTTATCTAAGTTATTTCCTTGCCCCCCCCACTGTTTCAGTTTTCCCATTCATTACTTGATTATAATAATCATTTTGTAACTCTGCATTCCCACTACTACCAAAATTTTCAACCCCACTCACATTCAAAGTAGAATTTAAAAATACATCATTATTTAATACTGTGTTTTCATCCTCCATTATAGAAATAAAATGTAACCACTACCTCAAGATCGAATATCAAACCTATTTACTTCTGCTAATGGCCTTATTCCTTTATCCTCAAAATTACTTTCTTCCCAGGAATTTATCAGAACTTTAGTGCACCCGCCCTTGAATAAACTTGTTTTTGCCTTGCTTATTCAAACCACTTATTTATTACACTTCAACGCATTTCTCAGCTAGAAAGAAACAGGTAAAATATCCTGAACTGTACATAAAAATTTTCGACTACCTTTGATGCATAACATAGCAGTAACATATTATACATACCATCTGAACATCCTTGACATTTTTTTTTTAAATATACATTAATTCGTCTATATTTTAATTAATACCAAAATTATTAATACAATGATTTTCCTTCGAATTTCATGCCAAACGGAGGGCGCCATTTAATGTAGTGTTTTTATTAACTTTTGGGGGGGGTTTCTACATAAAATTCGAAGATAAATCAAGTACACTGCGTCATAAATAATTTTATTAGAAACATACAAATTTGTCACTTACCTAACAAAACTTACCACTAATTGGATGATATATTTCATCTTAAATCTTAATCTACTTAGACTCTAAACGGAATAATTGGTGACGCCACCCTAAAAATAAAACCTTTTTCTTTGTTGTGCATTGTTGAATCCATACAACTGTAGTATGATTGCCGATTGATTAGGTGATGATCGTACTTAAATTCAACCATGTGATGCTCCTCATAGTTATAATAATAACTATTGTTCTTCTCGTTGTAACCAGCGAGAACCGACTCTCTCTCGACGTCCCCGTGGTCCGTGCGTTTTCTCTTATTCCGAGCACCTCCCTCGTGCGATCGGCGTTTTCCGTCATACAACAACAAGCCCAGCTATTGAATATGCGGTTACGCATCACATTATTCACTTTTAAATATTGTATATAACTTTAGAACCACTACAATTGTTCTGGTAACCATGAAAGAAAAGCATGTACTCAAAATGTATTACGTTGTAATAACTGCACTAACAACAATGTAAAGTTCAAAACTAATGTTAGTACCAATCATTCCGCTAGCGGTTCGCAATGCCCATACTTCCTAAATAAAGTTGAAGTCCTAAGATCGAGAATTGAATATGAATAAAAACGTAAAACTATGTCATTTTAATACTTGCTCACTATTTCCAAAATTTGATGCATTTTCGGATTGTGTTAAATTGAATCAGTTGGACATTATATGTATATCCGAAACCTGGCTTGATGATAGAATAGCTAATCATGACATATATATTCCTGAATTCCAGTTAGTTCGCAAAGACCGTGGCAGCCGTGGAGGTGGTGTGGGAATTTATATTAAAAATAATTTCACGTATTCTGTATGTCTCGGAGATTTCCAGTGCGCAATAGGAATCGAACATCTGTGGGTCTCTATAAAGATTGGTAGAAATACATTATTAGTTGGTGTAATCTACCGCACAGCTGCTTGCAGCTTGCCGGATTTCATTCAATACTTAGATAGTATGCTTTCGTTTATTGTACCTCAATTTGAACACATTATAGTTATGGGTGATATAAATGAAGACCAGTTAACTGATAGTACCGTCATTAATTGTGTTGGTTCTTACAACATAAGCCAATTGGTTACGGAGCCGACACGGATAACTAATAATTCCCAGACACTTCTGGACGTAATTTTTACCAACAAAAATGATTTGGTTCTCCATACGGGTGTTATCGATCATGAAATATCTGATCACCGAGCTGTTTTCTGTACTATCAACTTAACTTATGTTCGTCGGCGACCAAAGTTTGTTACTTACAGAAACTTTCGCAACTTTTCTTTTGATGAATTCAATACCAACCTTATAAATGTACAGTGGGATAACATTTTCTATATAAACTCCATTAAACAGAAAATACAATACCTTACCGAAAACTTATCTCATCTCTTTGACCTTCATACCCCGCTGACTACATCAAAGGTTACGAAACCATTTTCTCCGTGGTTAACTAACAATATTCGTTGTATGATGAAGACTCGCGACATTGCACTTTCTAAATATAAACGCACCAGGTGCATCACTGATTACAACTACTACAAAAGTTTACGCAACGTAGTAACTGGTGCCATAAGAAGAGAGAAATTTGCTTACTTAGCCCATCGGGCAAAACACTGTAACAGTAAAAATCTCTGGCAAGCAATGAATCTATTAAATGTTAAAGGAAAACCAATAATCGAAATACCTCAAGAACTAAAAAATCCTGACGAAGTGAACGATTACTTTTTGTCGGTCTTTACTCCAATAAATGACTGTTCAAAAATTACAAATTACTACAGAGCAAATAAGTTTAATCCAAATTCTCAGTTCTCATTTCAATTTTCGTCTATTGAGGAAATTAACAAGAGATTGTTGTCAACCTTAAATCAAATGCTATTGGTCAAGATAATATTTCTGCAAAGATGTTACAATACTGCCTGCCAGTCATTGCACCACATCTGACACATATAGTCAAATGTTGTTTGGAAATTGGATATTTTCCAGAATCCTGGAAATACTCAGTTGTTAAGCCGCTCCCTAAAGTAAGTAACCCTAAGTCGTTTACCGACTTACGACCAATAAGTATTCTTCCCGCAATGTCAAAAGTTCTAGAAAAGGTCGTATTAAGACAGCTATACCGATACGTAATGATGAACAAAATTGTTCCTGATTATCAATCCGGCTTTAGAAGTGGCTTCAGTACCACCACAGCTTTACTCGCTATAACCGACAACATAATTCGTGCGCTTGATATGGGACTAGCTACTTCAATGGTTCAACTAGACTTCTCAAAGGCTTTTGACACTCTTGATCACGACTTATGCGCCATCTTAAAATATTATGGTCTTGATAACACCACCTGTAGTTTCTTCAACAGTTATCTAAAAAACCGATTTCAAAAAGTGGTAATCGAGAATTGCTCGTCCTGTTTTTCAGAAATTACATCTGGTGTACCTCAGGGCTCAGTCTTAGGCCCCATGCTATACTTAATTTACGTGTCGGATATTCACAAGGCTATAAAACATGTAAATATCCAATGCTTTGGTGATGATACTCAACTATGTTTTTCATATGATCCAGAATTTGTTCATAATGCTTCGAATCGTATCAAAAATGACCTTCAGAGTCTTGCCACATATTCCTCTGATCACAACTTAAAATTAAATATTGGAAAGTGAACGTCATCGATTTTTCTCAAACTTTAGAAAAAATCACCAATCAACATGGAAATTATAATTCAAAAGCAGCCATTAAAGAATTTGAAGTGCTCAAAAAGTCTAGGCATAATTTATGATTGCAAACGCCGTTTTGAGGAGCATGTCTCGCTACTGATTAAAAAATCTTACTTTGTTCTTAGACAACTGTATAAAAATAGGCATATTTTCAACTTTGCACTAAAAAGGATACTTTGTGAAACATTAGTTTTACCTATTTTAAACTATGGCCTTATTATATATTATCCATGTTTGCTCTAGGTCACAAAAAATCGTCTACAAAGAGTGCAGAACAATTGTTGTAGATTTATCTACGGACTTCGCAAATTTGACAGAGTGTCTGCAAAGATAAATGAGCTTGGTTGGTTAAAAATAGATAACTTGTTTAAATATTACATAAGTGCTTTAGTCTTTCGAACTTTGTCTACTTCTTCGCTAGCTTATCTTAAAGAAAAGTTAGTACTCAGAGGTGACATGCATGACGAAGTATTCGACATGTCCATACGTTAACGATGCCTAAATTTCGTCGTGCTGTGTTTGAAAGATGTTTTTCGTATAATGCTGTGAATATATATAATGATATACCGGCGGATCTAAAAGCACATACGCTAAAATATTTTAAAAAACACTATAAAGCCAAACTAGTGCAAGAACAAATTAAACGTACACAATTTGGTCACTAGCTTTACCATACAGTTAACTATTTCTTGAATAGTCATAATGTAATTGTTGTAGACTAACTACAAGTCACTTGTTGTGTTTACTTATCCACAATTTCTTTATTGCAAATAATTATTTAAAATTTGTAAAAATTGTAATTAGTTGAGGTTAAGTTTGAGTAGCGTTAGCTAGACTTCGCCTCATGTACTTCTTAACATTGTGTTGTAAATTACGATACAAATAAAGGCACTATAATAATAATAATAATAATAATAATAATAATAATATGGGTTAATATTATACTCAGTTTTTTTAAATAAGAGGAGCCCAATCTATAATATAAAATATTTCTAAAAGATCATGAAAGGTTGCCTACATACCTGAGGCACATTTTTAGAAGTAAATTTAAATATTTGTGTTTACAGTTTCAATCTGGACAACAACACTATTATATACATTTCAATATTTACCTGTTTGAAATCTGGCTTTTAGTTATGTTTAACTTTTCTTAAGTAGGGTAGGGTGAGCCATCATGAGACGGAAAAGCTCTGATTTAAATTTTTCGTTAATTTATTATAAATTCAACAAAAATATGTTAACGCCGAATAAGTAAGGCTACAATAATGTAAAAAATAAATACAAAATAATAAAGTTTGATTAGATTTAAAAATTATTTCATTTTCATTTTTCAGTGCTTGTCTCAAAGTGATCCTTAACTAGGACCAGAATGGAACTGGAGGAAATAAGAGGAAAAACGCAACTTAGTGTAGGAAAATATTTATAAAATACTAAAGAAAGCATTATTAATATTATAAAAACATTTTAAATAAGAAAATGCTTATAAAACACAAAAAAAGGATAAATGCTAATATTATATTAATAATTAAAAAGAAAAAATAATGCATGTTTAGTTGAAAATTAATTTTAAACTTATTATGCGATTTAAAACGTTTTGTATTTCCTAAAAGGCTTGGTTTAGGTAAAATCATTTTACCATCATTGATTGGAGCGGTTACAATGTCGGGAACAGTTAGAAATACAAAATGTCCCTCAAACTTCGAGGTTTTTCTTAGGAAGTTGAATTTGACATCACTTAATAGTGTTTCTTGTTCCATTACTTTTCCTATAAAAAAATACACCATTCTTTGCTTTAAAAGGCACAAAAACAAAATCACCAAGCTCAGGATCTTTATCAAATTCTTCAAAGCATGACGGATCGCCATCAGGAATCCACCCGTCCTTATCAGAATCGTCATTGAACAGTATCTCACTTTTAACTATTCCATCATCCTCACAGGAAGATAAGTTTTTAATACCCGGTTTTCGTTTCTTTAAAGAAGTGTTTGTTTGAAACCTTCCTTTCATTTATTTTGTTTTTTTCTCCATTTCTCTTTTGTAGAATTTTCTCCTTTTCGGTGTCAATGGGAATAAAAACTTGTAGCTCATTTACGTTGGCCCTTTTCTAATTTTCTTTGGCCCGCTTTTGGGTATCCTTTGGATATTTGCGGACTAAGAAAAACTGTTGCAGCCGGATTATCTGTCACCTGTGGTGTATTTAAAGAGGTAGATGAAATTGCCACTTCAGCATGTTTATCGGTCAGATATCCTATAAAATGTGATGTATCTACAGAAGTTGATGGCATTTCTTCAGTAAAATTTTCAGTGACGCTTGCAATTTCCATAGTCGTGACGCAGATTGCTTATCGCCGATGGGCAAAACTGAATCATTTAAACATCTCGATCAGTCACCCAACTACTTAAAAAATCATCAGTAGTGAATATATCTCGATCAAAAGGAAAAATACCAGTTTTCTTGTATTAATCTTTATATTTAATGGAGTTATGAACCACTAGAATGCCACACCTACACAACCAGCAAATTCATAGATAGATAACGGTGTCTCACGATGATATAGATGCCAGGAATCAACGGCGGCATTATCATATGCTTTTCAGGTGTAACGAATACGATTATCTGCTTCTCAAATATACGCTTTTGTTCCATATACCTATTCAATAAATATTAAATTCCAATAGAAACAATATATTACGAATTCATACATAGAGCTCCACTTATATTTAAATATTCAAAGTAAAATTTAAGATCTCTTCTATTTGTATGTATCTTGATACAATATCCCATTTTCTGCGCGTGCTTGGATAACAACGTAGCCTTGTGGTCAAGCTTCATTTGATATCGGGACGTAATCAGGAAACAAGTGTTAACGTGGGCCAGCAGGTTTTGATAAAACATGCCGTTCCAGAAAAAAGTGAAGTGGTGTCAACGAATACCATGGCTTCATTTTTAGTTGTAGTATCGACCTAAGTATAGTCAAGAAAATATATCTACGCGCAAGTACAAAATTAGATCGAAGCAAAGTAAAACAAGTACGAAAGTACGAAAGTATGAATTTATATTGAAGTTAAGTAAAAAGAATATGGATATGCAAACACGTAATAAGCCCTTTTGGATGTTGGTTGTACTGAAAGAGCAGTTTTAAATGTTGCTATGCGAAAGGGTGGAAATTTCCACATATGTTTGGTTAGTATAGAGGTCAAGCTCGGGCACATGTATCAGCCGCGCGCACCTGCCATTGTAAGTACCTAGATGTTTAAAGAATTTGGTTGCCTAGCAGATATTCAGCGGTGAGTTATCCTCAATTTTATAGCTATATTCATTTCATGGAACCATCATTTACAATGTACAAATAATTTTTAAAAATTCTATATATGTTTACTTAAATTTGATTCACGAAATTTTTATGAAATTTTTATGGTCATTTAAATTGATACACTTATATTTTGTTCAAAATTTAATAGTCGAATAGTTCATAGATGTTTTTATTATTTCAAAGGAATTTCTATAAGATAATTTTGAAGTTACAAGGCGATACTAAAATGTTTGCATAACTAAACATGTGATACGTTGATATTTGTTTGTCACATTATAGTGTATAATATTTTTTGACAGTATACCTGAAGTACAGCTTAATACAGACAATAAGTGTTTTTTGACCTTTGATTCCATCAAATATATCAGTTAAAAATATAGTTCTGTAATCTATAAAAAAATCTGAGCATTTAACTTAATTCTTGTAAACTCGAACAGGATCCTATTCAAGTATCATGATTAAACTGTAATATAAAAATGAAAACCATATACTTCTTATAGGGAATTAACGTAAATTATTCAATTATAAATGTCCTATGAGTATTCAGAGATTAATACTAGACCTTAATAAAGTAATTGTTTGGAAAGTCTCCGTACAGATAACTTTGTACAAGCGATGTATATATATTTGTTTTACAAATTAATAGAAAGAATAATAAGTTGTCGTAAGGCTTTCTTTCATTGAAGTCAGCAGTAATTGTTCTATAGAAGCAAACAACCACATTTATGAAGTTTTTGTAGTGAAGAGAGAGATGTTATTGGTGTTGGTTTAGATTTTTTTTGAAGCATAATTTTTGCTAATTGATCTTTCTTTACTTTAATTTTTTGTGATAAAGTGACTAGGCTCTAACGTAGCCCTAGTCTAAAAATATTTAGAAGTTATTAAATTTTCAGGTTGTACGAGGACGTCGTTCCCATTCCAGTTTGCAGAGTCAAAAGTAAGTATTTTTTTTTATATGTTGCTCATCTTAAGAATTTTTTTTCTTTTCGATGATTTCCGTATCTGATCTTCGGATAGATTCTCATTATAACATTCATTAAGATACGGTGGCGTCCAATAAAATTCCTTTGTTTATCGTATACCATCCTACGACCCTAGCTCATAGCTCTGCCCTAAGTTGAAGAAGCTTAGCTGGCTGGAAGATCTCATTAGAGGGACCTTTTTTTCTCAAAACCATTTATCATCCTTTTTACTCTGGGCTTAAACTTTAAACAGGAACTCCTCATAATCTATCGAGGCTCTGCCGCCTATAAGGTAGAGTATACACACTATTTACTTTTTGAGGAATTTAGTGTGTAACACAGGGATCAAATATTAACGTAGGTAATGGTTGTATTATGGCTACAGTGCGAGGGTAGCGAAATAATTGTTACTCCATTATCTTTAGCAATATTAAACGTTTTTATCGTTTTAACGTTTTAAGGTGAATATCATGATTATCGAATATTAGAGAGTCCACTATATTTTATGAAGTGTTTAATTACAGATGATAAGAGTTTCCCATTCATTCAACCTGTTGGAGTTGTAAGACCTAATGTACCAGGTAGAACTCTATTTAAATATGGATTTCAAATTTTTTCCGTGAAAACACCATGAGAGGGGATAAAGTATTTTCACTGATTACTTATTGTGCGACAAGCAGAAATTGATATTCCACGTTCTCCACTGGTACATTGACTAACTTATTTAATTCCCATTGCCGATAATGCTTTCTTAAGATTCTGTAGGGACGTGGTGCCGGTTTCGTCAAGGTTGTAGATGCGAGTGCCATCAGATAATGCTTCGGAGTGATCCTGCTATTTTAAGATTGTCAAAGAATAATTTAATGTTCTGCTCATAAATAATGAAGCTGTTGAAAGACTGCATCTTTCAGGTTGTCGAATACTTATTTCTTGGGTACGTCTTTTTACAAACTCTTGTAACCAGTCAACACTAGCGAACTAATTTTTTTCCCAACAGAATTTTGTTTTTTCTAATTTTCGCCTTTTCATACGTCAATTCTCGAGTATCTTTTGTTGTTTTTCCACAACACATTTAAGAGCACATGATGGCATAATAAACCGAACGTTAGCACAAAATTCCATAGAAATTGTTGTAACGGTCAATTTGGATAAACTGTTACAATAACCAGTACCTTAAGGAGTCAGTGGAATAAACGATCGATAATATAAAACAGACAGAGAAAAGTATAAATGAAACATTGGATAGAAGTCACGTAAGATATACACGTGCAAAGGCGAAGGACCAATGCAATATCGATTTTCTGTAACTTAAGAGGGGTTCTAAAGGAGACAACAGATATGCGTAGAACAGAGATGTATAGCTGATAGGTGGAGCGTTGTGACGACAGGAAATTATATCATTGGTCGATGACGAGCAATTTTCCAGAAGTGCGCGTACGGTAAGGTAGGAAACGAAATTCTATGTAAACAGCACGACGGACGGGAGAAATTTTTCAGAAATGATAGTCGGTTACGTTCAAAATTTTAAGAAGCCATTTTGAAAACAATCTTTTCACATGAAACAGGTTCCACTAGGGGGGGTTGAGAATAATATAAATACACGAACAAATATGTTAAAGCTCTCTTTTCCTTCCCATTGAGGTTTGAATACGGGTTCAGATCTACAACCTATAATAGTAAAAGCTTTCGGTTAGCAATTATTGTGTTCAGTAAAGTTACATAAACATCCTGTTAAAATCTTAAAAGTTGTAGTAGCGGACCGCAAGTTATAAACGTGTTTGTACGAGTTGGTGCTTGTTTCAATAAAAGGTGCCGTTACTACGAAAAAGTTATTAAATGGATGGATGATATTTGGAGTAAGCAAAACTGAAAGCAATTTGTATGCATGAAATATGGGTATAAATGTTACTGTTCAGACTTAGCTGTTATCTGGGAAGAAGAACCGGAGTGGTAGCGGAGATATTGGATGGTAGGAATCTATGGATCCAGACTTCATCGTAGTAGATGTACACATCGACGAGGGTTTCTGGTAGCTATCTACAGCAGTGACGAGAAACGTAGGTGACTCCAGGTAACGAACTTTGAATTTCTGTTTTGTATAAACATTTGTGGTAATATTTTGGTGTTTGTGTGTTTGACTTATTGGTGGCGTATTTATTAGTTTTAAAACTTGTTTAAAAAGGTACATGTGTAGGACAATTAATTTTGATTATTAAAAAATGGTTTATTGATGATATATAAAGATGTATTCAGGCTATAAATTGTGGTTGTAAGGAGTAAACGGGTTTGTAAATACGTTTTCAATAAAGTGCAAGGTTAAAAGCATTGACAAAAACTGAGTTATAATGAGCTCACAATTGACCAGTATGAAGTCAAACTAGGGTTTCATGTGAGGCCCATCTCCTCATATCATGTAGAATATTTGTAAAAATAATTTAAAAACCAAGAACTTTAAAACATTTAATAATTAAGCTGGTAACAATTGTACCAAATCGTTTGTACTCATGTGTAAATAAAAGGTTGTATGGTTGTTGTATTATTTTGGTAATCTCATTTGATAGTGTATGTGTGAGAGAGGTATGTACGTAAAGATAGGTATTCAAGAAAAGGCCAATTGCTGAGCTAGCCAGGGTGAGCAGAGAAATCCGAAAGCGCCCGAAATAAAGGGTAAGAAATTTTTTTATAAAATTTTTTTTTTGAAAATTTTGTTGGCCCAGGAGTGGGCACAAATTTTAAAAGAGTTCCACGGCAATATATATATATATATATATATATATATATATATATATATAATGATACGTATTAGATAGTTAATTACACTAAGTAAGTTGATAAATAGTATACTGTAATACGATAGTATTTATCAACTGACCTAGTGTAATTAATCGTTGCTTCCTGTCTATAACTGATATGAGTCAAAAACTTGACAATGCCAGATATGATTGACAAAAATGCCAAACCTAATTGAAAGTTAGGTTGATGTATCATCGTGTACACGATTTAGATTTGTAAATTTGCCAATTGTCGTCATCGGTCTCGATGGCGTAATTGGAAAATGCATAGTCCTAGAAAGACTAAGATACAGGTTCAAGTCTTGCCGGAAGACCTTATATTTTCCATCTTTCAATTACTAGCTCGATTTGAAATGATCATATAGGCTTTGCATAAAAGTCTAAGTTATTATTTCATCTCATTAACTGTAATATATATATATATATATATATATATATATATATATATATATATATAGTTATTAAGATGAAATAAAAACCCAACTTTGTATTTAAAGTTGAATTACCATTTCAAATCGAACTAGTAATTGAAAACCACTAAAACTAGATTCAATTTCCTTAAATGCAAGACGTAATTGAAAATCGTTAACAAGGGCCAAGCTTCAGTAGTATTAAGTATAACATCATCTAAACAATTAGGCTAGATAGCTCAATTGGTTAGAGCACTGATCCGGAAAATCAGAGGTTGCAGGTTCAAGTCCTGCTGTAGCCCGTCTTTTAGTGGTTTTCAATTACTAGTTCGATTTGAAATGGTAATTCAACTTTAAATACAAAGTTGGGTTTTCATTTCATCTTAATAACTATTAATATATATATTAAGCATTCATTTGCATTCCAAATGTGGATTATTCTTCTCTATTAATAATTATATATATATATATATATATATATATATATATATATATATTGCCATGGTTCTGTCAGGAATCTCAGTAGATTTGAAAATTAATTTATTTCCATTTTTACAAAATCGAAAATTGCACACAATTTAACACAATAAAAAAATTTTAATAAAAAAAATCTCTTACCCAGATTCCTCTCTTCACCTTAATTCTTCTTCAGTTCCCAAGCTAGCTCAGTTGGGTCTCCTCTTGGATACCTAGATTCACTATTATACTCTCTATCGTTCACGCACACTGTCAGTAAAACCACAAAATAATACAACCATCATACAATACTTATTTTGTCACTATTTACAGATAAAATTCAAGATTATCCACTTTTCAGAGATCAAGTTACATATCAATAAATCCTGTTTTTGTACTGTCCTGGATTTTAATTTAAAATATCAAACACATTGAATATACCCGGAGTAAATGGGCCCTGAATAATACTTTATTTTCTTTCTTTATTTATAATTTATTTTTAATTAGTATACTCTGGAGTATGGTGAGCTCATTATAACCCCGTTAATTATGAATAATGTATGCTTTTGTACTTCGCATACTCTTACAACAAACAAAAAAAAACATGTACTCGTAACAATGAAAATTTTAAATTCCTGATGGAACGTTAATAAGCTTTATATACACCTTTAGATTTCTATTTAAATACCATAATAAAGTTAGTTATACGTATTATTTTCAATACGCAAAAAATGCACAATACCTTCAAATTCACTCTCACACGTCACACAATTTTCATAGTTTCTTAGTTTATAACAACAACAATTTTAAAGCGTTACCTGGAATTTCTTGAAGATCTCTACTCCGTTGACGATGCCGTTAAAGTAGTTTCGCTCTGCTCTGCTGGCCGCTTCTAGCTATTTGTAAAAGAACCCCATCTACGTTGTGCTGTTTGCTCTGCCTTCATGGTGTATCCAAATCCAAATTAATTACTCTTCTTTCATAATTGCGTACTTTAATTTAATTTAATTGAAATTTACGTTACTTCACGTCACTTCACGAGCTTGTTTAAGATAATGTTGCACCTCAAATTGAAATTTAGACTCGCCACTATTCGCGTATCAAATTATGAGGCCAACACTGTACTACTTAATTTAAAAATATGTATACTTACAAACTCGTATTCTGAAGCGGTGAAATAACTAAGAAATCGTAGTTAATAGAGAGAGCGATGCTAATTCTTTTCGCGTATTTATATGATTCCGAATGCCACCTCTAGGCCGCTCTTCCCGTAAAAAATCTAATTTAAAATAACATTTCCTCAAATTTTGTTTCAACCGTTTTCGAACTCTCCGAAATTTAGCGCGTCGTTACGATATTTTCCAATAAACCCGACTTCAAATATTCTCGTGTTTGTCTGTTCTAGAACTAACTATATATGCATTGACGTCTTCAAAATCCCGCCTATATTAACGCTGTCCTTTTCTTATGCATATTATATGTTTCCTTCTAACCTTGTTTGAGTGGTAAAGAATCAATATTACTGTCCGCGTTCTTATTTACTCCATGTGGACTTGTATACGTGCTTCTTGACTGTCGTTTAACCAATATTCTTTCAAATTTGCTTGTTATCTATAAAATTAAGGGGAACCTGACATTTAAAAAACGTGCAGGTGTTTAATTAACCGAAGTTTTAACACAACATTTCTAGGAGCTCCTTTTCATGGTATTTCAACCCAACGGATATATTTGTTTGTTACAACGAAAGCTATTCGCCTTGGATGTATTGATTTTTCATCCTTTTATGCGTATTAGACGTAATTAAACTCCATTAAATTAATAAATAAATTGCATTGGCTTCTAAAATTTATTTTCTTTACAAACCTAACTAAATTTTATTCATTAATTGTAAATTTTTGTTAATACTTGTTACATTAAACTGAACTAAATGAAATAAATTTTGCACGTAGATTCTGGTTGTTTCCTCTATACAGGGTGTTTCAAATTGCTTTGTTTATAGTTAATTTAACCTTTTAAAACCACTACAATATATATATATATATATATATATATATATATTACTGTGATATGGGGATGTTCATGGGTATATTGAGTAGTAAGGGTCGTGTAGTAACTGTAAATAGCAATAGGAATCAGAAAACTGCATTTATTTAGCAGAAAAATAAGTAATTCGCACATTATGTAAATAGCAAGCATTTAACACCCTGTATATAGACTGTAATTAACTTTAATCAATACCAGTAATCATATCTTTCAACAATAGAACGCGGATTCCGCAGAGAAATAATCGTACATGTAATTAAACGACGTTGAGAAGTGTTCTACAAGTTTATAAAATAAATACGCAGAAGATAAGGGAAACCTAATAAATCCTCATGCAATTACGCTTGTGATAAAGAAGGAACAATAAACGCATTGATAAGGAAACACACTTTCAAAGATCAGTTTAAATAAATACGAAAACAGTATTTGTGTTACATCATTTACTTTGTATAATTCTTGAAAAGTTTTATCTATACAAAACAACAGACATAAGATAAAAGTCCGGCCACGATAACAATAACAAATAACAACAAGATATGTGAATCCAAAAGAGTTTCTTCAGAAAACAGCTTGAAAATACTGGGAGCACTAAAGACAAACGTGGTTGGTTGCAACAATCTGTAAAACTGCTTGGAAAATCAATCCAAATGTAATGGGAAGAAGCTATATAACACCCACCGGTGATAAGGTAGCTCAGTCTCAACTTGAAGCACGTTGAATCCACCACACTTATAATCAGAAATCTACGCGTCAGATAAATAAAATTTATATTATAGTGAAATACTGCTGTGCAACAATTGCGTTAAGAATATATGAAGAGTTTTTGCCGTTTTTTAGAAAACGTGAGTAGAAATTGGGTAATTAATTTAAATTAAATTAAATATTTATAATGATGTAGGGTTTTTAATCTGCGTTGAAAGAAATTCCAATTCTAATTATGGGACAATATAATTCTAATCTGCGTCAAAAACAATTCTAATTTGACTTCTGGTTCTAATTCGAATTCACAAATATAAGAAATTCATAATTGAAAAAAACACACGAATTCCAATTAGTATTTAAGGCATATACAGAGAAATATAGAATATAGCACGAAATGATTTTGGAGACAAGGGGTAACTGTACGGAAATATTGGTTCAACGTATGTTAAAGAGTACAAAGCAGGGCATTGATTTCTATTGAAGATGATGAGGGGGTGTTGATCCACAACACGAAACAAATCAAGTCAGACCTACCTAGTTTTAAGGAATATTTTCTAACTTAAATTTTAACATTAAATATATTAATTTTCTTATTAATTTGTAAGGAATCAACAGAAACATTGTATACGTTGAAACATACGTAAAATAATCATAAAGAGGTCTCGAACGTTCCAGTTTTTTTTGTAAAAGGGTGTTATTTTTGTGACTATATTAAATTAAAAGTATATAAATTTTGGAATAAATAATCCATATAATATTAATTGATCGAAGGGTGTATTTAAAGAATTACGAAAATTGTAAATATTATTTTCTTTCATTATATGAATGATTGATTGACTTCGTTTTATCAATTCACACAGGTAATCATAAAAGGTGGAAGAAAATTGATCATCGTAACGTTGTGCACTCTGTGTAAATTAAAAAGGGTTAACCGTAGCATAATAAAATTAGGAGATTAGAGTAATACACAGAGAGTTGGCGTTTAGTAGAACGTTTAGTACATCGGCGTACGGCGTTATTATTAATATTTAAATAACGCAGCAACGGGGGGGAGATAAATACATAGTATTTATATGCCGCAACAAGTGGGGCAAAAACTACATAGTATTTATATATAAATACATGGTAATATATATATATATATATATATATATATATATATATATATATAAAAGTGGTTGCTTCTTGGAATGTACTCGTTCGAGTGCGTGCGTAAGTGTGGGCGTAGGTGTGTGCGTGTGTGTAGGTATGGTCGTGTCTGTGCGTGTGAATGTGTGTGTATATACAGAATAATCGCTATAATATGAATATGCGCTGCTATGAACGACTCAATAGTGTAAACAGAATAATTTTTACATTGCCTACTCTATAATATGAATATTGTATATTCTCATAGTATGAACACCCTGTTAAAACTTGATTTGTTTATATTCCCACTCACAATATCACGTGCTACATATTCTATCACTGAATTAAGCAGTGAGCACATGGTATTGAGAGTGAACTTTAATTTGGTGCTTGTATAATTGTGTATTGCAATGCATATAAAACATTAAGCACTTTAAAATGGCCAAAATGAAGGAAAAATCAAAGAATCTTTCTCTTTTTGATAAGGCAAGAATGATAGAAGATGCTATAAGTTATAACAAGAATATTACCTACGCACCCACTTCTTTGATTATGAGGAGCTCGCTACTAAATCTAAAACACAACATAAACATTTAAAATAGTGCACTTAGGTGCAATCAACAAACCAGCACCAATAACTTCACATATCAAAACTGATTAATAATTTTCAAGTCTATATTCAATTTTGAAACCAATTCACTTAGTAATCCATAAACACAAAATTAATATCACACAAAACCTATACTAAATGCTTATTCTAATAATAATAATAAGAGGACCAACTAAGCAACAATGGTTTGCTCATCTTAATATTTGTATAATACAAGCAAATCCTCGTATCGTTAAGTGAGTAAGGCAATCGCTGTCTGTTGGCTATGATAATATCTCTCACGTAGACTATTAAGGATTTCTGGTAACTGCAGTGTACTTATTTCGTCATAACTTAACATGCGTAAAACGTCAGGCCGAAATGTGTTGTAACGACAATGTGAGATTTTTGTGTTATTGTCAAGTAACAATCAGTTCAAAAAACCTAAAGAAGTGGGTTAAAATCTGGGCAGTCACATAAGAAAAACGCAAGTGTTTACCATTAAGTTTCTGTAACTACCCGGTTAAATTATAACATTTATCGCAAAAGAACCCACGCAAATCCAACACTCCATATATAGTGAGCTAGTTCGTAAATCATTTCATGGAATAACTCAATTTAAATATAACGGCAGCCAGATGAAATGTGTTGTAACGATATGGTGGGGATTTTGTGTTAAATCTAAGAATGTGGATTAAGATTTGGGCTAAAAGCATTAAACTTTCTATTAAAGAAACATTACCTTTCAAAAACGAAAGCACTTTTTCATCATAAAAATATTGTAACAGCCCGGTTGAATTTATAAATTTGCGAGGATTCATTTGTGATAAATACAGTATTGCCCGAAATAAACAGTACTGAAATTGTAATTGTTTTGTATATTTAAAAAATACATATTATTGACACTTTATTATATGTTCTAAATGTGCACCTCCTCGTTCGAGACAGACTTCATAACGATGTTCTAAGTTTCTGGTCATGTTATTGAATAAGGGTTGTCTCAGGGCTGCGAAGAAGACTCTAACGGCATCCTTTAATTCATCGATGGTTTGTGGTGCCCGTTTGAAAACGGCATTTTTAGCCATGCCCCAAATGTATGCGTCTGGAGGTGTGAGGTCTGGAGAATGTGAAGGATAAGGGAAGTCAGTAAATCGTGATATGAATTTGCTTGGAAAATGTTCTTAAAGAAATTGACGAATTGCGGCAGCAGTATGGCAAGTTGCCCCGTCCTGCTGAAAAAATTGGTTTCGAAATGCCAAGATACGTGCACGACAGAATTGACGTAGATCAGGGATAAATCGTGTTAAAATTTGTCTGTACCTCTGTTGATTAAGTGTGACTTGCCTACCATTCTCTTCGATAAAGTACGGACCAATGATTCCGTGTCCGGAAACAGCACACCAGACACTCACTTTTTCACTATGTAAAGGAACCTCTTGAACCTCATCGGGTCTGGCAAAGCCCAGAAATCGATTGGTGCGACGATTCACATAGCCTGACAAGTGAAAATGTGCTTCGTCTGAAAACCAAACATTTTCAAAAATTCAGGTTTTCATACTGTAACGCGAGAATTCTGGCGCAATATTCCACTCTACTGCGATAATCCGAGGATGTAGTTGTTGATGTACCTGAATCACATACGAAAATGTACCCAGCTCCTTCAGGATTCTTTGAAAGGAAGTTCTTTTAAATCAAGTTGTAACGCTATCCTTGCCTGGCTGATTTTCGGATTTTCTAAGATTTGCTCAAAACACGTTCATGGTTATTGTTGTTGTTAACTGTCCTGGGACGCCCTGAGTTTCCTTTTCGTTGGCACAATACACTACCTGTATTTCTAAACTTTTCAATAACCTTCAAAATTACAGCATTACTTGGAGAACGTTGATTAAACCTTTGTGTGAATTGATCAGACACGTATAGCAAACTTGCACCATTATGTCGGCCGATTCCGTATGAACGAAAATAATGCTCTACCAGAAACACTTTCTCCTCTGTACTTAACACCATTTTTAACAATTAAGCCCTACTAATTACTTGTTTGAGGTTTACTTGACAGGTCTATACTAGCTAACTTGAGTGTGACAGCGCACGCATAAAAACACCGCCAACTTAGTTTCAGTACTGTTTATTTCGGGCAATACTGTATTTATCACAAATGAATCCTCGCAAATCAACACTCGAAATATAGTGAATTAGCTAAATAAACGTATTTTAAAATTGTTTTCTAAAGAAATATTCGCCAAATACCCATTATATAATAGAAACAATTTTGAGCATATTTCTAGCACCCAAAGATAACAGGGCGGCTTTATCTAATTACAATTTAACCAGGACGCTTAACTGTAATGAATATTAAATACTAACGTACCATAAACGGCTCGTCTAACTGAACAATTTTCAAAACATGAAAACAAGCATTTATTAAAATAGTGTATAGATTGTAAACATGCAGAAAATATTCACGTAACAACATGCGCGAGCAGACGCAAACGTGCACGCGTACACACGCGCGTGTGCAAATGCACACTCACACCCACACACACGAACATGCACCCAAACACACAGCGACCAATACACACACTCTCACGTATGCACCCACACACGTACACAATGCACGCGCTAAAGCACACGCATACACACACACACACACGTGCATCTACGCACCTTATATCATACAATAGCCAATGTACACGAGTAGTTGAAGAACGAGCAAAAAGTATTGCATGGTTTCTAATTGGTGATTTAGCCAAGGAACGATACTTATTGTAAAGTGATTGGTTAATAGCGATGTGTGATTAGTACATGCCGAGCTGCTTATGTAATTGTTATAAATATTTTTAATTTTTGTAAATTGTTTTAATTTAAATTTTTTTTTAAACGCCTGTCATGGCCAAAAAACATAAACCTTTGTTAATGTTTTCGGAATTTCTTCTTTATTTTTAATTTTCAAGCAACTCACTGCATATCTCTTCAATGCCAAGTTACCTTAGCATTTTTTAGAAGATAATCGATTGTTGTATTAATGCTACATCAGCTAATGATTTGAAAATATGAGTTACCTTTCAAGAATTTTTCTAATAAAAGTTTATATTTCATATATTCATATATTTCACATACATTTCTAAAGCAT
The DNA here is from genome assembly GCA_036346225.1 of Platerodrilus igneus. Taxonomy (NCBI): domain Eukaryota; kingdom Metazoa; phylum Arthropoda; class Insecta; order Coleoptera; family Lycidae; genus Platerodrilus; species Platerodrilus igneus. The sequence goes on along the minus strand of JARFIW010000131.1, from coordinate 6,743,461 downwards.
GTTAATGTATGTTAACTAGCTAATTTTCATAGTAGGGTTAAGGCTGTTTGATGTATGACTGGACTGCTTGATGCACTAATTGAAATGTCCTTTCTGACATCATTTATCTAATATTTGAGCACTACAAGGCAGTGTTATACCAGCGAGATAATTTTAATGAATCTAGTTTCCTCTATAAACGGCTTATGTATTAATGCAATTATTTATTAACCAAACTCACTTTAATATCGTTTCATAATGTAAATAGCAAGTTGATTGATATTAAACCACAAAACGGAATCTATTAACCCTTGCACACGCAATTACTGTATTACAAACTTGGAGGTGACAAGGATATATGGAGTAATCTTCATTATTTAGTGCATTATTAATTTCTTAATCCCTGAATTCACATTATGTAGAAACGGCACGTTTTATTCTCTTCATTTGCATTGAATCGAATGTTTCGTAGTTTCTAAACAAAATTTATGCTAGGTGTACAGGAGCTCTATAAATGAGTACGTTGTATATGCTGAGAAAAATATAACCATCTGCATAGGTATACGCGAAGTTATTAAGTGAACCATTGACGCTAAACAGTATATTTATGACAAGAGAAAAATTGTGAGGCATAATAATTTTATATGAAGCATCATAAAAAGTATTTAGATGGATTACCAAATACTAATATCTTAAAATTGATTTTTTAACCGAAAGTATTCAATATAGATGGGTTCAATGACAAATGTAGATTAGAGAGAAGAAACTTGAAGACCAAATTGTTTTCACTCTCCATTGATGACCCACACCTCATGTAAGCTTCTCCTATTCACACGCTCATTATTAAGAAAACTTACTACCTTGAACGTATTTTCCATACTTGTAGATTAGTTAACCCACGGATATTTAAAATATTTGCAACTTTTATCAAACTGCAAACCAATTTTCAAAAATGGCGTCCACAGTCTGACATCAATCTGTAAACGAAAAAAAACAAATTATTAGACTCTAGGTTTTTATATTCAAAGATATACTTTTAAAGTCCCGGTACGTAATTTATAAGAGCCACTACGACAGTTGGTAACATAATAAATACGTGCGGAATACTGCGCAATAAGGGGTTACGTCATTATTACGCTTCAATTATTATCACATACAAAGAAAAGATAAAAGGTACTCACCTAAACTGTGGAGCTCTTCACAACATTGCAGCTATTGTGGCGTTAGTTGGGCGTAGGTCGTCCTTTGCCACGCATTGAAGTCAAATTAAATTTGTGTTCTCTCTTCTTTTTTGTAGCGGAACAACAGGAATAAGTTGAGGAACGATAATAGATACGAGACAAAGGAAACTTACATTACCTAAAAGAGAAAAGACAAGATAAAAGGCACACATATAACCACCCTGTTCTACGTTTTGTTGACCAGTTCATGACGTGACGGAAACCACCACCTCCTTCCCCACTCCGCGTCTGCGCAATCACGGGCGCCGACGCAATTATCTAAAGTAACGGAAATGCACGCACAAGTCTTTTAAAATATTGGCGCGAATTCACTTGCAAATTAGACTAAAAACAGAAATGTTTACATAGCCGATTTTCGGCATGTAATAAAATAGATGACGACGGAGAAATCAAACTAAGCACAAGAGTATTTATAAAGATAATCTGTCCAAAACAGCAACGTACAGCAAAAAGTAATTTTCTTGACAAATAAAGGTTTAGTAAGAGCAAATGTCTCGCGATGAGTAACCTCCAGGTTAGACTAACTGGAGCCCTGCGTGTTGGTGAACTATTTCTTTTGCCATAATATGTGCTGTCAGACCGTTATGTGAAAATATCACCTCGATATCTTTACTGTTGTTTCAGTTACTAGGGCAACAGAAACGATCTTTGCATAAAAGTCTAAGCTATTATTTCATTTTATCAATTAGGATTTGAGTACTATAATCAACTTCCCATGTGCAATTACCCATAAAAGAAGATTACCATGTAAAAAACACTCTTTACGAACAACACACACTATTTAAAAGCGAAGCCCAAATTTTAAATACGCATTTATTTTCAGTCGTGTGTATATAATCACTCTTGGGGGAAAACCATAAAGCTAGTTTTCATTTTAAATGAAGCTTAAGAACAAAGTCGTGATTATTATGTAATTAAAATCAGTGTATAGACATTTAAAGCATACTGAAAATGAGCCGCATACACTTCTAAAGTAGTGAACACATTTCATTTCGTACGTTTCTGAAAGACCAATTACTTAAAGTAAACCTCGTTAAACTATTTTTATAAGTTTGTAATAAAGAATAGTTTTCTTTTAAAGAAGTTAATTTGAATTAGTTCTAAAATAAATAATGATTACATTATTTAATAAAACTTTGCGGCATTTTTTTGAGAGAATTCGAAAAGTTATAAATCATATACGTCATCAGCCTTAATTATTTTCTTGTATAAATAAACGTCGATTTGCGGAACATAATACTACCGGAAAGTCCATAAAACCGAGATAACGAGTTTAATAGCTCTAAAAGAGAGAGTCAACACTTTACGATAGCTATTAATTATACGGACCGCAATTAATTAGAGGTAAAGAAGCGAAACCAAGATGGAATACTGCATCTGCCGGAAGGATGAAACCCAAATTCTAAAAATAAATCCCACCAAAATATAATAGAATTCGGAAAAAATGGAATTTTCCGTAAATTCATGGTTACGCACTGTATTATACAAACGTACCCTTATTCATTAAAGTGCCATGCAAAAACGCAAATTACGCATGTATAAATAATCACCCTGTACGGTATAAGCATATTGTACATAAATAGCAAGTAACGTAAGTTACATATGTAAAAATAATTAATTGCAAGACACCGTAAAACGCATTTAAATGCGAACGCAAATCGATACATTTTTGATAACATTTGCTGTAAGTAGCATAGAATAGTACAGCTTCACGCATTTAACTTAAGAAACTACAATCAACGTGTATTTTAAACTCCTTTTGCATTAAAAAGCAATTGAAGCTCAAATTAATTATCCCGAGAATTATATCAATTTATTTTAAATATAGAATTTTCTAGAATATAAAACGATGAGCCATTGGGATTTAGAAGTACCTAAATATCTAATTAATCAATAACATTTCATTCCTAGAAGCCGCTGGAACACGAAATGCCTGCATAATTCCGGAAATAACTGGTAATAATTATTTATGATTTTCGCATTTACTGTTGGATAGAAGCGATACATCACAGTAATAGTAATTGTGGGAGCAGGACGTACAACGCGCGTCACAGATAACTAAAACCAGATAACAAGGTGATAAACGCCGCAATTTTAGACGTTAATTAGGTTTTCTTACAATTATAATGTTCCACATTCTTCTAGGAGCTTCTGGATATATATATATATATATATATATATATATATATAATTTAGTGTACATAAGGAAGCGTTTATTCATTCATCGGAGCATTCGATTCTGAAATAAGATCGCAAAATGTTAATTTGATTTATGCGCAGCTGTTGCTATACGAAGACAGTATTTGAGGTGTGTAGTAAACATACTGTAATTTAATAGTTGCGAGGTTGCAATGAATACAGAAGTGATGTTTTTTTTTTAAACGCAAATTACATACAAAAATGGAATTATTAGTTACAATGAATAAGATACATTCTTCGATATAACGCTTTTTAAGACTTTATTAAATAATCAAAAGGAAGATTTAACCAGAAATATACTTTGGAAATAGCTGTTTTAAATATGGAAAAACTTGTAAGCTGATTTGATGTCAATTTAAAATAAGAAGATTTTTAATTATAAGGCACATTTTTGTGGATTCTGCAAGTATTAGTTTTAGATTTATTTTAACTGATCTTAGAGTATTTTTATCTAGTTTAAGATAGTCCTAATATTTTTTTTTGTAAAAGGATTTTTTTTACTAGGAAAGTTGGTGTTCAGGGTTTGAAATACTCTGACCTCCTTATAGATTATCTGTCAAGGGGATTTTGGCCAAAACAAATCTTACAAACGTAAAAATAATTATAACCAGATATACCATCCTCGAAAAAAAAGTTTAATTCTGTAAATTTAAAATAAGGTAAGAAACAATTGTTTTTTCTGTATATAACAATATTTCATACTGTATAAATGCTTTGTAATACTGCCGTTTGATTTCATTTTGAAAACATCGTCAATGGAGTTGAGCTAGCCTGGCAAAATTAAAAAGGAAGTTAAGTAAATAATTTAAAGTTTACAAATTGCGATATCTGTATCACAGCAGCCTTTCAGTAACGCCACAAAACGAGGCGTTGTCACAAGCACTCTTTGGCTCTAAGGATTTGAACTTACACTTTCAGCTTTTCGAGCTGACGTATTTACCAATTACACTACCGGGACTGGTGATGAAATTGGAAAATTATTTCAAATCTAAATCATCACCATACATCAATCTATTGTGCAATTAATTACCTAATTTAACACTTTTCCTTTTTGAAGCGGATATCCAGGGTATATTTCATTTCCTTATAAATCGTAATCATTTAAACATGTTACAGTTCTTTAACAGCCATCATGTTGCTAATATCTATGTACAGTCAGAGAGATAAGAAAAAGATAGAAGAGTATCGAAGACCTAGACCAAGCTATATTAGTCAAATTATTAGAAATTTAGGTTGTGAAGGGTATGTAGAGCTTTTTAGATTAGCACAGAATAGAAAAGAAGTTAGAGCTGCGTCAAACCGACCTTAAGGAAGGTCGAAAACAAAATGATGATGATGATATATATATATATATATATATATATATATATATATATATATTGCTGCGAATTACCTATATTGAAGTTCTTTGTCTGGGTTGCATCAATCCTGCCAGCTTTTTGCTATTATAATAAAAGGAACTCAGCTTCATCAATGAAGATCGCCATGGCTGTTCAGCTGCAATCTGGAACTACTACCCTACTGTTTTATACAATAAAACTTGACTACAAAATTCACCTGGTTTTATTCAAACAGAAATTTTTTATAAAATTCCTTTTAATCATTGTTTCATGTATTTTCAACTTTACATACATCCTTGAGTTGAAACACCACATTGTATTTTGAATATTTCATGAAAAGCTTTAATCAACAATAAACAGCTTAAAGTAACCGGGCTTAACCCTACCCATACGTTAAACCTTGGTTTAATAAGAGCTCACATAAAACCTGTAAATATTAGTGCTAATTTTTTGTACAGCAAATATCAAAAGTTCTCTTTACTTTTCACATTAACCAATATTATAAAATTATTCTACAAATATAAATCTCTGCATCAAATTATTTTCAAAGAGTCAATAATAAAATATTCGTTAGACAACGCTTTAGTTTATAAATTTACCCATAAGGCACCCCATCGTCATAACACATTAAACAACCACATAAAAGTTTCACAAAATCATCAAATAAGCACAAAAAATATCAAAAGTTTCCAAAATTGGTTACCTTGGAAGCATCGCCTCTCCTGGATTTGCAATCTTACCATTGATGACTGCTGTCCCTTACAAAGACTGCTCGTTCCTGCACTTCTCCAAGATGTAGATCACCATCCGTGAAGGTAATCCGCCACGTTAACTTCTCCGGCTATCAATGGATAGTACATCTAACTTTCCGCGCTTTTCTTACTGTTCCATTTACCATATGTACACCATCTACTCTCTACACCATGTATGTGCACCGCTGGCACCCGCAACCAAAATATAGCACAGGCTGTACTTACATTTCTTAATTAACGTGTTGCATTTTCAAATTGGTTCATACAATTTTCAGACTGCCTGTGACGATTACACTAACTTGTGCCATTACCTTTCCTTATTAAACCCACTTGTAATTTACTTTGTTCACTACTAGCTGAAGATGCGTCGATGATCAGGAAGTAAAAGAGACCTCTATCACTGCCCCAAAGTGTATTTATAGACCAAATCACCTCTCTCTCGTAGTTACTTTTAACAACACACCACCCCAAAACAGCTTGCCTTCCTAGTAAAACTTTATAACGGTTAACACACTTCCAACAACTTTCACACAAACAAATTTGCAACTGCCACCGATTCCGAAAATATCACCGTTAACATTCACTAATTCGACGTATTTTAAGCCTCCGTTCACAACCGTCTTTTAATTCTGAGAATTTCGAACTATATCAACAAACATTTCTAATGAAAACCCACTCTAACCGTCCAGCCGATATTTTTGTTCGTTGAATTTTCGCTTCAACCGCCAATCATTTAGTATCTAAAGCACGCCTTTCTAATACGCGTATTTAAGCCATCTAACTCTATCCTATATACAAAAATTCTCTATTTCTTACAATATACTCTTTCTATCCTACTATGAGTTCATTAGCTTTATTACTTCACGGGGGAGGAAACATCCATGCCAAACGGTTTCAGCTTTGTTAAGCCTCATCAGAGCAGATTAGTTTCCAACCCTATGAAGTAACCGAAGCTATTATACCGATATAATTTCGAAACAATCTCTGAACAATGGCAAAAGTAAATAAAACCGCCATCAGGAGATAAAACACCAACACTACTAAGTGTGGAAGTACAGAATTGAATCGAAACTACATAGTAGTAGTAGCTTAACGAAGCCGAAACCGTCGGTCAGTGGATGTTTTCTCCCCTGTAAAATAATAAAGCTAATGTTTTGTTAATGGCTATATAACTACTAGCTTGATTTGTATTCGTCAACAAGCTTTTATTATTTTCATAAGAGTTTGTTTACAGATACATCTTATTTTATATATTGTTCTACACAATTTTTTATTGCGGACTGCAAATAATTTGTCTTTTATTATTTGAATTGCCTTTGGGGCATGAACCCGGGTGTCGCCACGAGAAGGTTTGTTACGTTTGCAAATAAATTTTGCTGTAACATTCCGCAAATCTCAAAGACCAGACGTATTTTTATAGCCATCTATAGAATCTACTATGTAGTTTTGATTCAATTCTGTACTCCCACACTTAGTAGTGTTGGTGTTTTCTCACCTGATGGCGGTTTTATTTACTTTTGCCATAGTACAGAGATTGTTTCGAAATTATATCAGTATAATAGCTTCGATTACTTCATAGGGTTGGAAACTAATCTGCTCTGATGAGACTTAACAAAGCCGAAACCGTCGGTTAGTGAATGTTTCCTCCCCTGTGAAGTAATAAAGCTAATGTTTTGTTAATGGCTATATAACTACTAGCCCGATTTGTATTCGTCAATAAGCTCTTATTATTTTCATCAGAGTTTGTTTCCAGATACATTTTATTTTATATTTTGTTCTACACAATTTTTTATTGCGGACTGCAAATAACTTGTCTTTTATATATATATATATATATATATATATATATATACACACCATACTGAGCTATTTAAACGTTCGTATACGTACAATATAACAAAATTGTATAATTCAATAGTGGATGAAATTAAATCGGTAGGCATTATAAGATTTAAAAAATTACTGTATCAAAAACTTCTTTGAGAGGCATCTTTCGCTTTTATAGTTTGCACTGTAACTCTATAAGCTATTACTTATATGAAATGTGTTTTTTGTATTAATTTAATTTTTTTTTTCCTTTTCTTTTTTTGTATACATTATTTTTGGTTTTTTGTTTCTTGTTTTAAGTTTTACAATTGCGAATGTGGGTTAAATGGAAGAACATCTAGTAGTTTTGCTACTAAGATGAACTTCGCCCATTGTTCCTTAAATTTATTTGTTATTCATAATTTGCTTTAGTTTATATATATACTGTACAAATCAATTTAAGGCTAATAATAATAACCTTAATAATAATAATATATATATATATATAATATATAATTATTTAAGTAGGTTGATAAATACTTACGTATTGAAATTAATAAGATGAAATAATAACTTGACTTTTAAGTAAAGCCCAAATGATCATTTCAAATCGAGCTAGTAATTGAAAGAAGGAAAATATAAGGCCTTGGACAGGATTTGAACCTGCATCTCAGTTTTGCCGGAACTGTGCGTTATCCAATTACGCTACCGAGGCCGATGGCTATAATTGGAAAATTTACAAATCTAAATCGTGTACAAGTACCATATATAAACCTAACTTTCAATTACGTTTAGCATTTTTGTCAATCATATCTGAAATTGTCAAGTTTCTGTCTATATCTGACATAAGTCAGAAACTTGACAATTTCAGATATGATTGACAAAAATGCTAAACGTAATTGAAAGTTAGGTTTATGTATGGTACTTGTACACGATTTAGATTTGTAAATTTTCCAATTATAGCCATCGGCCTCGGTAGCGTAATTGATAACGCACAGTTCCGGCAAAACTGAGATGCAGGTTCAAATCCTGTCCAAGGCCTTATATTTTCCTTCTTTCAATTACTAGCTCGATTTGAAATGATCATTTGATTTGAGGCTTTCTACGTCTATATCTGACATAAGTCAGAAACTTGACAATTTCAGATATGATTGACAAAATGCTAAACGTAATTGAAAGTTAGGTTTATATATGGTACTTGTACACGATTTAGATTTGTAAATTTTCCAATTATAGCCATCGGCCTCGGTAGCGTAATTGGATAACGCACAGTTCCGGCAAAACTGAGATGCAGGTTCAAATCCTGTCCAAGGCCTTATATTTTCCTTCTTTCAATTACTAGCTCGATTTGAAATGATCATTTGGGCTTTACTTAAAAAGTCTAAGTTATTATTTCATCTTATTAATTTCAATACGTAAGTATTTATCAACTTACCTTGTGTAAAAAACTAATTATAATATTTATATATATTAATACTTGGCTTATAGCCGTGATTTTGAGCGGTGCTTCCTGTCTATATCTGACATAAGTCAGAAACTTGACAATTTCAGATATGATTGACAAAAATGCTAAACGTAATTGAAAGTTAGGTTTATGTATGGTACTTGTACACGATTTAGATTTGTAAATTTTCCAATTATAGCCATCGGCCTCGGTAGCGTAATTGGATAACGCACAGTTCCGGCAAAACTGAGATGCAGGTTCAAATCCTGTCCAAGGCCTTATATTTTCCTTCTTTCAATTACTAGCTCGATTTGAAATGATCATTTGGGCTTTACTTAAAAAGTCTAAGTTATTATTTCATCTTATTAATTTCAATACGTAAGTATTTATCAACCTACCTTGTGTAAAAAACTAATTATAATATTTATATATTAATACTTGGCTTATAGCCGTGATTTTGAGCGGTGCTTCCTGTCTATATCTGACATAAGTCAGAAACTTGACAATTTCAGATATGATTGACAAAAATGCTAAACGTAATTGAAAGTTAGGTTTATATATGGTACTTGTACACGATTTAGATTTGTAAATTTTCCAATTATAGCCATCGGCCTCGGTAGCGTAATTGGATAACGCACAGTTCCGGCAAAACTGAGATGCAGGTTCAAATCCTGTCCAAGGCCTTATATTTTCCTTCTTTCAATTACTAGCTCGATTTGAAATGATCATTTGGGCTTTACTTAAAAAGTCTAAGTTATTATTTCATCTTATATATATATATATATATATATATATATATATATATAATGTAGTGGATTTAAAGGGTTAAATTTGGGGTAAGCAATGCAATTTCAAACACCCTGTATAGAGAAAGGAACAATTTAGTTACGCGCAAAATTTATTTCATGTATTTAATTTAAACGAACAAGTATTGACGTATTTTATAATTAGGGAGTGAAAAGTAATAGGTTTGTAAAGGAAAACCAGTTTTAAAAACAAATAGAAACGCATAATTAATTTAATTTATTTAATTCAACGTATAATAACGTCAAAAAACGCACCAGGGTATAAAATTAATAATTCCAAGGCTAAAAGCTTTCGTTGTAACAAACAAGTATATCGGTTGGGTTGAATACTATGAAATATAAACTCCAAGAAATGTTATTTTAAACGAGTCAATAATTAGGAACACCTGCATGTTTGAAGGTCAGCTTTTTTATATTTGTAAACATAATAAAGCGGGTTTTAAGGAAAATATTGTTCAACCGTCAGTGGCTTCGCATAAAAGCTAACAAGAGTTTCTTAAAGAGCGGAAGGGATGCACAATCAATAAGATGACACAGATAGAGACGGATATAAAAGCATTCGATTTCTAAAGCACGTATTCAATCCATGTGAACGCGGTCAGTAATATCGATTTTCTACAACGCAAGTAGGGTTGGAACGCGACATCAAATATGCATAAGACAGGGAATAACAATAATACAGGCGGAGTTTTATGTCGACATAGGACTGTGTCATTGGTCGAAATAGATAGTTTTACAACAGACGAAACGCGGCAGTGAATGGGTGTTTTCGGATTATATAGCGTTTTCACGAGCTAAATTTCGGGAAGTTTTAAAGGGGTTATATCCAAAATTTGCAGAAATATTATTTTCAATTAAGTATTTCGCGTAAAGAGTGGCCAAGGAGGGCAGTTTGAGTGTATAAATACTGAAAGAAAATTTAAATGGCTCTTTGTTGCTTTTTACTACTCTTGATTTTCGCATCACTTTAACTACGACGTTATCGTAGAGTTTTGTGAGTATTAAAATTTATTTATAACATAGTAAACTAGTACTAGCTCGTATAACTTGGTATTTGGGGCCTTATAGTTATTAACGCGAGTAGTGGCGAGTGATTTAAATTAAACTGAGGTCCAACCAATACCATGTCAAGCTAGAAAATTAATAAAGCAACAAACACAAGTGTAATATACGTGAATTTGGATGTTAAAATGGTATGTAATTGGTAGTACAGAGCTCAGTGTAGACTGAGTAATGATCTATAAATATCTGGTGGAGCAGAGCGCATAGTCAGTCGAAGCAAAGGGGTTCTGGATAGCGTCATCGTAGGAAATGGAGTCTTGAAGCATTTTCCAGGTAACTCATTTGAATTTGCTGTTAATTGATAAACTGTTGGAATTATTTGTGATATGTGAGTGAACTTTGGGGGTTATTTATGTTTTTTTAACGTATTGAAAAAGATACGTGTACTTGACTATTATGAAGGTATTTTAAATATTAAAAGAAAAAGGTGTATTTAAAGTTTACTAAATTGCATTACGAATTTGAATTAGATTGTTAAGGGTACATGGGTTATTAACTTTGTAGTAATTTTATGCAAAGTGGAAAGCATACATTAATAAACTGGGTTATTATGAGCTCACCATACTCCAGTCTGCAATAATAAATATAGGGTATTATTTGGGGCCCATTTACTACTGTTGTATTAAATGTGTTTACAATTAAAATTTTAAAACAAGGACTTTAAAAAATCGCACTTATTGAGTTGTAACTAGTACCAAAAATGTACATATCTGTAAATAATTTTGTAAATAGCGGTAAATAAAGATTGTATGATTGTTGTATTATTTTGTGGTTTTATTGATTGGTGTGTAAATGGGAAGGAAGAATGATTGTAAATTTAGATATCTGAGAAGAGGCACAGCTGAGTTAGCCAGGAAGCTGCTGAAGATATCATTTGTTGCAGCAGAAAAATACGGGTAAGGAATATTTTTATAAAATTTTATGTTTTTTTTTTAAAATCGAATATTGACGTTAGTAGGGGTTAAACCCGCAGATCCCCGACCACAGCAATCTTATGGACGGCCCAACGTTGGGACTTGAATGATTTTTAGGGAGTTCCAGAAATTAATACACGATCCGCAGCAATATATATATATATATATATATATATATATATATATATATATACTCATATTTAGACCAGGGTAGAAAATTAAATAATCACATCAAATAATTTTAATCTCCGTGTAGAAGCTTTGGGAAAAAGTACGCGTTATTAAAACCGTGAAGCATAAAAATTCATTCGTTTCATTAAAAATAAGGGAGTTAAATTATTTACAAGACGCTTGCTATAAAAAAAAGAAGCAGTATTAAAATGCTCTACGTGTAATTTAATTATTCCGAGTAAAGAAACAAATGGAAATTACGTGCAAAATTTATATTAATTAACTCAATTTTAAGTAACCGGTATTAAACAAAATGTACAGATAATAATTAATATTTGATTAGGAGTCACTAAAAATTAAAGGGTATTATTTTAATTGGAGTTAATTGGACCATTAGTAACATATAATATGTATAAAAGCTAGTAAAAACCCAATAATATTCAGATCGTAGAAGTATTATGTTTGAACACCTGCGTATTTTTAAAAGTTAATAGCTTTTTGTACGTTTCACAGCATTCTTGACGCCCAATCTGTGGGCCACAATTCGAAAACCGTAGTTCCCGGATTTTGGAGGTTTCACAGCATTTCTTGACGGCCAATCTGTGGGGCTCGAATGTTGTTTTTTTTTAAAGGGACAGTTCCCTGCAGATATGAGAGGAACAACATTACTCTCATTTAGAACGAATATAATTAGAGCTTAAATTAGCAGGATTGAGGCTGAATATAGAAAAATGTGAATTTTTTTCAAAAACTGTTAAATTTCTGGGGTACGTGGTGAACACTCAAGGTAAGTGTATCGATAAAGAAAGATTGTCCGAACTTTTGACATATCCGAGACCTAATAACATTAGAAAATTAAGAGCTTTTTTGGGGGTTCTTAACTTCTATAAGAAGTTTGTACCGGGATTTCCTGAAAAAGCGAGTCCATTGTTTAAACTTCTGAAGAAGGGAGTAAGATGGAGTTGGACGGAAAGTCAAGAGGCAGCATATCTAACACTGTTGGAACAATTTCACTACCAACTAATTTTGAGGCATCCCAGATTTGAAGTAGGTTTCGTACTGAGGACGGATGCATCGGATAGTGCGTTAGCAGCAGAGTTGTACCAAGTACAAGAGGGGGAAGAGGTGCCCATATCTTTTGTTTCACGCACACTGAAGCTGCATGAAGTAAATTACACGATTAGTGAAAATGAGATGGCTGCAGTGGTGTTTGGGGTTACAAAGTTAAAATTTTTTTTGATTGGAAGACATTTTGTAATCGAAACGGATCATTCAGCGTTGTGTGCGTTGATGAATACAAGATTTTCTAACAATCGAGTATATCGGTGGGGGTTGTTACTACAGGAGTTTGACTTTGAGATTAAATATATTAAGGGAGAAAACAATTTTATAGCAGACGCGTTTAGTAGAAACCGAGACAAAGATAACAAAAGACCGTGTGACATTATGATTGCCATGAACAGTCTACTACAAAATGATTCAGTATATGGAGAAGAGGAGATCTTGATTAACCAGAGGCAGAGTGAGGAGTTACAGATTATTAGAACGAAGTTAGAAAACGAACCGGGATTTAAAAACTTCCATATGATAAGCGGATTTTTGTGTAAAAAAATTCAAGTCTTGGAAGTGTATGTAGTGGATAGGGTACAAGCAAAATTAATTATCAAAGATCTGCATTTAAGATATGGTCACATAGGGATCCGAAAGACATGGTTAATTTTTAGGGAAAGGTTTTTTTCAACTAAAGACTTAGGGTTAGTAAAGTCAGTCATCAACACTTGTCACTTATGTACTTTAGGAAAGTACAAAAATAGTACGAGTCAAGATATGGTACAAAGTATACATGTACAAAATCCCCTGGACTTAGTTGCTATTGATTATTTGAGTAATCTAGTCCGAAGTACAAAGGGACACAAACATGTGCTGATTGTGACTGACGTGTTTTCGAAATTTACCAAATTATATCCCACTCGGGATTGTAACACAGTCGGAACAAACAAGAAATTGGAACAATTTTGTAGGGAAGTAGGAACTTTTAAACGAGTATTAGCAGACAATGCTACTTATTTTAATAATCAAAGATTTAGGGATTATTGGGAGAGGCAAAACATTAAAGTGGTGTTTTGCAGCATAAGGCATCCTCAAGCTAATCCAGCTGAGCGATATATTCAAGAGACAGTTAAATTCTTGCGTTTGGCTTCACATAGGAATCATCGTTTATGGGAGGACAATTTGTCCAAGGTTGAATCTTTTATCAATGAAACCCCTAGTACCGTGACAGAAACCAGTCCCATTATGCTGATCAAGCAACAGTATCCTGAAAGACCATGACAAATTGTGCCTAGGGACGATGAATTTCAACAACTTTTGGTAGATGTGAGGGAGAGGTTAAGGAAGAGAGCTGAAAAATATACAAGGAAGATGAACGCGAGAATTAGAAAGAGGGTAAAATTTAAAGTGGGAGACCAGGTAGTAGTAAAAAGCTTGAGTAGGGAAGAGAGATAGGATGACATGTGCTAAACTACACTTGCCCTATGAGGGACCTTTTGAGATAGGTGAAGTAGTCGAGGAGTGCACGTATTTATTAAGGGAAGTAGGTATGGGAAATGAGAGGGGACGGTTTCACGTCAACCTACTATTCCCTTATACCGGAGAACCAGCACCACAGGAGAAATAGGTGTATAATAGAGTAAAATTTAAATAGGATAGGGATAGAATAGGTGTATATAGAAGAGTAGAAGTAAGTGTTTATAGAAAATAAAGCTAGGTATAGGATAAATATGGGAGATAATTAGAAATAGGTTTAGGATGAGAATAAAGAGTAAATGTAGGAAGAAAATAAGATAGGTTAAGTATAGATATTTCATATAAGATTAGTGGAGAGTTAGGAATAGAGTAAGAGTAGGATAGGTATATAGGATTAGGTAGGGGGAAGTAAAGTATAGTGAAGATTAGTTAAAAGTTAAGAATAGGATAGGTAGATAGGATGTATATAGGATGTTTATAAAATTAGGTGATAGTTAGGAATACGATAGGGATATAGGACAGGTGTAAATATTTTTTTTTGGATTGGAGATAAGGTAGGTAAGTTAGATAGATAAGGGTAGAGAGAGATAGGCAATTTTTTTGTAAATTTTTTTGTGGCAGCCTAAATGCTTTATATTTGCATTCAAATAAGTGGGATTATTTGTATTCAAATAGGGGGAAAATACTCATATTTAGACCAGGGTAGAAAATTAAATAATCACATCAAATAATTTTAATCACCGTGTAGAAGCTTTGGGAAAAGGTACGCGTTATTAAAACCGTGAAGCATAAAAATTCATTCGTTTCATTAAAAATAAGGGAGTTAAATTATTTACAAGACGCTTGCTATAAAAAAAGAAGCAGTATTAAAATGCTCTACGTGTAATTTAATTATTCCGAGTAAAGAAACAAATGGAAATTACGTGCAAAATTTATATTAATTAACTCAATTTTAAGTAACCGGTATTAAACAAAATGTACAGATAATAATTAATATTTGATTAGGAGTCACTAAAAATTAAAGGGTATTATTTTAATTGGAGTTAATTGGACCATTAGTAACATATAATATGTATAAAAGCTAGTAAAAACCCAATAATATTCAGATCGTAGAAGTATTATGTTTGAACACCTGGGTATTTTTAAAAGTTAATAGCTTTTTGTACGTTTCACAGCATTCTTGAGGCCCAATCTGTGGGCCACGATTCGAAAACCGTAGTTCCCGGATTTTGGAGGTTTCACAGCATTTCTTGACGGCCAATCTGTGGGGCTCGAATGTTTTTTTTTTTTGAAAGGGACAGTTCCCTGCAGATATGAGAGGATTTACAGCAATATATATATATATATATATATATATATAATACTATATACATATATATATATAGTAGAAATGATTATAAGTGACTCAAATTCAGCCACGAGGGCATCCTGTCGACGCGTTTCGCCCTAATTGGTCCTCATCAGGACAGGAGTAGCAAAGTTGTAATATTTAATACAGACACCCTATGGGAAGTGCAGCATCACCTAGCTCACAATTTGTGTCTTCGTGTCGTTTTACCTGACACGAAGACACAAATTGTGAGCTAGGTGATGCTGTACTTCCCATAGGGTGTCTGTATTAAATATTACAACTTTTCTACTCCTGTTCTGATGAGCCTCAATTATGGCGAAACGCGTCGACAGGATGCCCTCGTCTAAATTTGAGTCACTTGCCAATAATTCATTTCTACTTTATATTAATTTAAAACTCGTTATTGCTACTTTTCTTATATATATATATATATATATATATATATATATATATATATTAATAGTTATTAAGATGAAATGAAAACCCAAATTTTGTATTTAAAGTTGAATTACCATTTCAAATCGAACTAGTAATTGAAAACCACTAAAAGAACGGCTACAGCAGGACTTGAACCTGCAACCTCTGATTTTCCGGATCAGTGCTCTAACCAATTGAGCTATCTAGCCTAATTTTTTAGATGATGTTATACTTAATACTATATATATATATATATATATATATATATATATATATATTTATATATACATATTAGGTAATTAATTGCCCGGAAAGCTAAAAATGCAGGTTCAAATCCTGTGTGGGATTTCGTATTTTCATTCTTTCAGTTATCAGCTCGATTTGAAATGATCATTTGGGCTTTGCGTAAAAGTCTAAGTTATTTACACAAGGTGAGTTGATAAATACTATCGTAGTACAGTGAATAAGATGAAATAATAACTTATATTTTTATGCAGAGCCCAAATTTTGAATGATCATTTGGGCTTTGCAGAAAAGTCTAAGTTATTATTGCTTATTACTGATTTTTCTTGGTTTTTATAAAAAAAATGTTCGGGGACTTCATTACTTAATATTTATTTATTACTTTCTCATAGAAATAATCGCGAAAAGTGTAAAAATTGAATACACACATTAATTGCTTAACGTTCGACTATAAAAGCCAGACACCTGGTATATTTAACTCAAAAAGCGACTTCTACGATATGCTCGTATCAATACATCGCATCCAAATTCTACCACACTTTCTTCATATTTTTGCTACCCCATTGATCACGCTACTCAAGCTTTTATTGTTTCTCAGTGTTGACGATAATGCGTACGGGCACCGTGCAAGCTTTAGGGCACTAAATACTACTTGTTCCTTTTTAAAAGCGACGATTAGGATTTCATCATTCAAAAATTTTGTTCCAAGCCTAGAAAGATTCGAGATTCATCTCACACGTTTATAGAACTCACCGTACGTTAATACGAAGCGCGTTCAGCAGAAATCGCTTAGCTCAATGGAATTCGTTTCCCTCAAGCTTTTGACATTTCGCTAAGCTCGATCAGACGTGACATAAAGTAATGAAAGCGTTCGGAAATTTATCTTACAAAAACATGGGCGGTGCTATATAGAAGTCCTTAAACATTTTTACTGTGATTGGTAACTGTGGGTACTTGAATTGGTTTATATACGGATGCACTTTTCTAAATGCTTTTGGATCTTTCGTTTAAATATAGTATGCAGGTTAGTACATACATTATATATGTAAGGTTCTATAAACAATACCAAGGGTATATATAACTTCTACTTGTATAACCCAGTTCGAAAATTATTAACCTTAGAAGTGAGTAATCTCGTATGGTATGAGTTTTGCTTTGAAGACATAACGTTCAGCCTCAACGGAAATAAAAATAAGAATTTCAAATTTTGAATGTTTAGGTAGCTGATACCGCGTTAAACAATAGTGGTATGTGAAACGTCATTCTCGTATAAATAAGAAGAATAAATTATCAGTAAAGTTTCACGGATTGCTTGCAGACAACCAAATTTTATTTTCTCTTTATTCTATAACTTGCTTAATTAAGCAAGTCATATAGAGGTAGATACAAAAATGATTTCATGTGGATTATAACTCCAAGGCTATATTGCTATATTTTCAATTACTAAAGCTTTAGTAATTGAAAAGCAATATTGAAAGTAATGTTGTCAATATTTCAGCAAAAATTAGCACTGATTGGAAACTATTTTATCTAAAAACGGAGTCCTACTAGTAGTGTCAAAAGGGGCATTCTCAGGCCTCATTTCCACACACATCTGGACCAAATAGTTTTCTTCGACTGACCATTTTCGTCCTTTAAGATAAATCTATCTTGTTTGGTATCAATTAATATTAGATTTTCCCCAGCTACCTAAATTTCTGGGAATTTTTTTAGATAGCATCATCCCCCAGGGAGCTACTCTCATTTTAAGATTTTTTGCTGGTTGCGATGTTTGACCGTCCGCATAAATTTTTTAGTCATGCGACACATCAAATTAGTCTAGAATTTTAGGCAGAATCCGAATCTGTAAACATTTAAACTCCGATCACTCCTTTCCGTTTTACACACATACCCTCTGCGAAATAAATCTTTCTCCAGATTTCCACCCACGAGATAAATGTACCTTCTTTGGTATCAATTAATATTAGATTTTTCTCAGCTACCCGAATCTCTAGGAATTTTTTACATTGCATGATTTCTCAGTGAGCTACACTCATTTTAAAAATTTTTACTGGTAGCGATTATTAAGATGGGGACGGTGGGTATGTCTTACACCTAACTTGCATGCTACTATAAACAAAAACTTTAAAAAACTTAACCTATATCTTTATTCCCCCATGCGTAGGATGCTGTACTATTAGGGACGACGTACCTTTTGTCATCCTCGCCCGACAGATTAATTTTAGTAATTAATTGGGTATAAAGTTAGTGTTTATGACTTCGAATACACACCATGCTATGCATAAGGGTACCAGAATTAGCATGTACAATGTACTTAAAACTATTTACATTAAAATTCTTAACTACACTTCGTGAGACCCCTTTAATCCTTTTAATCGTGTCTTTCTCGCTTACAATACAGTAGGATTTAGTCGTACTACCAACAAATTTTAATACTAAACCCACATTAAATTTGTCTTTGAATTTCCCTACAACTTTCTTGTTGACAAGCGGTATATTGTGTTTATTATCCGCGAGGTTTATAAATTAATTTAAACCTTTGAAAAAAAACTCAATAAAACACCAAAGGTTTTATTATCTTGCTATTGGCTACAAGATGGTTACTAATAAAATAACTTAAAAACTTCCACCTAAAATTTTTTGGTATTATGATTTGTTTACTTTCCGAATGAATCACCGACCGAAAGTTGTATCTCATTTGTAAGCGCAGTTAATTAGTGTAAAGTCTAATTTGTTTTAAATACATGCGAGGTCAGTTTTGTAAATTATCTGGAAGTGAAACTCGAATATCCCTACGAGGCGATTAATTGTATTTACCAGAATTAAAAATTGTCTTCGGCCTTACTGCTCATTTTGAAAAAATTCCCGTTCAACTTTCCATACTATTAACCACATATTTGGTGACGCTAAAAGGAATGTTGTTATTGGTGACACTACTTTAAACCCAAGAATAAAAGCAAGATAGTTTAATACGTATGTTAATAATTTTTGCTAATGTTGGCGATACAAATATGTAAAACAAACTTTATCAAGAAATATGTTTTTAATAAAATATATACATATATTGATAACATCTATAAACCGCTGTGGTAACCAGAATCTGGCGAATCTGGGATAGCCAAATCTCTAAACATTTGCGCTAGCGATTGCCTTGCAGTCGCATCTTCTAAGTATTGGATGGGGTGACATTTAACAATTTCCAACACTGTCAAGTAATTTAAATTGCTGCAATCATTAGACAGAGAAATACTGGTACGGTTCTCTTCCTCTAATAACGTTTAAACCCTTTCATCGTCCGTCGTATTTCCACATACATTTTTTATATCGCTTACAAATTTTTCGTAAAATTCTGGAAAGTTTCTACACCTCAACTCAGCCATTTTAAAACAGATTACTTTTCGCAAATTTAATAGCTTGATGCATTTGTACCCAGGTAGCACAATAACATTTCGATCTTTCGTAATTTCCATATTATATAAATTCCCTTCTTCAAAATTGTTCAACAGTCATATACTTCTATTAAAGGCTGTGATTAGCTGCAATTTGAAATCTTGATCCAACTGTATGTCAACAACGTCGTCTGCAGTAGTCAAACCATTTAATCTGACTTGTTTTGAGTCTTGAGCAAATTGGTGAATTTGAAATTCTACTTGAAAAGTACACAATTTCTTCCAATCGAAGTAAGAGAATGTTATCGTAGAATCTACACACATACCACTACAGCAAATAACTTGGATGACAGATTGAAGACCACCATATAAATCAAAACCAACTTATATTATATGGTGGTCAGAATTTGGTGGAAATTCGTCTAACCTATAGATTGTCTTACCAGCTAGTTGGTTGATATTTAATTGTGGTACTCGCACATCACTTGTAACGTGAACACAAGAAAATTCCATCTTTTACTTGTAATTTTGATCAAACTCGACGATACTTTAGAACAGGGAACAGGGCTTCCTCGCATTTTATGCCGATGGTCGAGCGTGCGCACCTCCTTATTATGATAGTTGGTGTTATATGCAAGTCTTGAGTGGAAAAGTGTCGCATATAATTGTTTTATAGTGGGTTTTACCTGTTTGTATTTAACTACCAACACCATTTTTAGAATTTTTATAAAAAATTACTCTTAGCAGTATTTTTAATATAACTCCGTCATATAAGATATCAATTATTATTGCGTTTTCCTCAGGTTCTCAAATCGGACGACGCCTTACTGATTTACAGATCAACCTTTTACAAACCATATGGGGTTCATCTTTACCCTATTTCTAAACAGTATTGCTTTGTCTTTTGAGATAAACTAATCATGTAACCTATCAAATTAGCATAGAATTTTCCTGGGGAATCAAAATCAATTATCGCGTCTTTTGAAATTAGCTCCAACAAAGACCCGAATAGTGTTTTAATATTCAAAAACCTAACAGCAAAACATCTCTGCATTTTTATTTAGATTTAACACAATAATAGAGTAAAACTCAAAAAATATTTATTAGTATCCAGAATTGTTAAAATTTCCAATTAGTGCATCCATATTCAAATAATTAAAGTAAAAGGTAAAATATGTATTAATTCTGCACGGTGGGCTAGAAAGTAGTTCGATAATCTATTTTACATGTAGTTCAAAATAAAACGTATTTTCTAAACAAATTTAGTGAAATGTATGAACATCAGTTTTGCATTGTTTTGTCAATGATGTCTGACTATTAATTTAATAAAAGCACCTTTCACAATTCTAGTTAATATACGGGAATACGCATTCTATAATTTGATTTAAATTGGGTGAATGTGAGGACAAATTATACTTATACTTTCTCTATGTACATAAATACGAGAAATGATACCAAAAGTTCATTTACAGTTTATTTTTGCGAAACGTAAAATCGTTTCAAGTGTAATTAATTGTGTTACAGAATTTTCCGTCTTTGAAAATTTCGTGTGAGGACTATCGACAAAGAAAGGTAAGTCTTAGTTTGAATTTTACAAACCGAGAAGAAATTAATATTTACATGTATAATTCAAAAACTGTTAATCGTTAATTTTTTCTAGAATGAACATCTTAAGTATCGCATGCAGTGTGTGTGTGAATGAGTTTTTACTGGATGTATCGCCATAAAAAACACAACGTGAGGCACATCGAGATGGTTTATTTCGAGGAGGAACTAAAAATTACAGACAATGAGTGGAAACAAATTAAGGATTTGGAAAACCAGTCGACCGCAACCCATAAAGAATGTATAAACGCCGCAGTTCAGTTAGAGCGAAATTTTCAAAGACGGAAAATTCTGTAACACAATTAATTACACTTTGAAGGACTTTACGTTTCGCAAAAATAAACTGTAAATGAACTTTTGGTATCATTTCCCGTATTTATGTACATACAGAAAGTATAAGTATAATCTGTTCTCACATTTACCCAATTTAAATCAAATTATAGAATGCGTATTCCCGTATATTAACTAGAATTGTGAAAGGTACTTTTATTAAATTAATAATCAGACATCATTGACAAAACAATGCAAGGCTGATGATCATACATTTCACTAAATTTATTTAGAAAATACGTCTTATTTTGAACTACATGTGAAATAGATTATCGAACCACTTTCTAGTCCACCGTGCAAAATTAATATATATCTTACCTTTTGGTTTAATTATTTAAATGTGGATGCACTAATTAAAAATTTTAACAATTCTAGATATTAATAAATATTTTTTGAGTTTTACTCTATTATTGGGTTAAATCTAAATAAAAATGCAGAGATGTTTTGCTGTTAGGTTTTTGAATATTAAAACACTATGCGGGACTTTGTTGGAGCTAATTTCAAAAAACGTAATAATTGATTTCCTTTCCCCATAAAAATTCTATGCTAATTTGATAGGTTACACGATGGGTTTATCTCAGAAGACAAAGCAATACTGTTTAGAAATAGGGTAAAGATGAACCCCATATGGTTTTTAAAAGGTTGATCTGTAAATCAGTAAGGGGTCGTCCGATTTGATAAAAATTCCGAAGGATTTGAGAACCCGAGGAAAACGCAATGATAATTGATATCTTATACGACGAAGTTATATTAAAAATACTGCTAAGAGTAATTTTTTATAAAAATTCTAAAAATGGTGTTGGTAGTTAAATACAAACAGGTAAAACCTAATATAAAACAATTATAAGCGTCACTTTCCAGTTAAGACTTGCATATAACGTCAATTATCATAATCAGGAGCTGCGCACGCTCGACCATCGGCATAAAATGCGAGGGAGCCATGTTCCAGTGCATTAGTCGTCAAAGTATCGCCGAGTTTGATCAAAATTACAAGTGAAAAATGCATTTTTCTTGTGTTGACGTTACAAGTGATGTGCGACTACCACAATTAAATTTCAACCAACTAGGGTAAGACAACCTATAGGTTAGGCGAATTTCCACCAAATTCTCACTACCATATAATATAAGTTGGTTTTGATGTAAATGGTGGTCTTCAATCTGTCATCCAAGTTATTTGCTGTAGTGGTATGTGTGCAGATTCTACGATAACATTCTCATACTTCGATTGGAGGAAATTGTGTACTTTTCAAGCGGAATTTCAAATTCACCAATTTGCTCAAGACTCAAAACAAGTCAGATTAAATGGTTTGACTACTGGAGGCGACGTTGTTGACATACAATTGGATCAAGATTTTAAATTGCAGCTGACCACAGCCTTTAATAGAAGTATATGGCTGTTGAACAATTTTGAAGAAGAGAATTTATATAATATGGAAATTACGAAAGGTCGAAATGTTATTGTGCTACCTGGGTACGAGTGCATCAAGCTATTAAGTTTGCGAAAAGTAATCTGTTTTAAAATGGCTGAGTTGAGGTGTAGAAACTTTTCAGATTTTTACGAAAAATTTGTAGGTGATATAAAAAATGTATGTGGAAATACGACGGACGAAAACAGGGTTCAAACGTTATTAAAGGAAGAGGACCGTGCCAGTATTTCTTTGTCTCATGATTGCAGCAATTTAAATTACTTGACAGTATTGGAAATTAGTAAATGTTACCCCATCCAATACTTAGAAGATGCGACTGCAAGGCAATCGCTTGCGCAAATGTTTAGAGATTTGGTTATCCTAGATTCGCCAGACTCTGGTTACCACAGCGGTTTATAGATGTTATCAATATATGTATATATTTATTAAAAACATATTTCTTGATAAAGTTTGTTTTACATAATTGTATCGCCAACGTTAGCAAAAATTATTAACATACATATTAAACTATCTTGCTTTTATTCTTAGGTTTAAAGTAGTGTAACCAATAACAACATTCCTTTTAGCGTCACCAAATATGTGGTTAATAGTATAGAAAGTTGAACGGGAATTTTTTCAAAATGAACAGTAAGGCCGACGACAATTTTTAATTCTGGTAAATACAATTAATCGCTTCGTAGAAATATTCGAGTTTCATTTCCAAATAATTTACAAAACTGACCTCGTCATGTATTTAAAACAAATTAGACTTTACACTAATTAACTGCGCTTGCAAATAACTTTCGCTCGGTGATTTATTTGGAAACTAAACAAATCATAATACCAAAAATATTACGTAGAAGTTATTTAATTACTTTTTTAGTAACCATCTTGTAGCCAATAGCATGATATAAAACGTTTAGTGTTTTATTGAGGTTTTTTTTCAAAGGTTTAAATTGATTTACAAAACACCGCGGAAAATAAACACAATATACCGCTTTTCAACAAAAAAGTTGTAGGGAAATTCAAAAACAAATTTAATGTGGGTCTAGTATTAAAATTTGTTGGTAGTAGAGCTAAGTCCTACTGTATTGTAAGCGAGAAAGACGCGATTAAAACGATTAAAGGGGTCTCAACGAAGTGTAGTTAAGAATTTTAATGCCAATAGTTTTAAGGACATTGTACATAATAATTCTGGTACCCTTATGCATAGCATGGTGTGTATTCGAAGTCAGAAACACCAAATTTATACCCAATTAATTACTAAAATTAATTTGTCGGGCGAGGATGACCAAAGGTACATCATCCCTAATAGTACAGCAACCTACGCACGGGGGCATAGAGATATAGGTTAAGTTTTTTTAAGTTTTTGTTTATAGTAGCATGTAAGTTAGTTATAAGACATACCCACCATCCCCATGCTTAATAATCGCTACCAGTAAAAATTTTTAAAATGAGGGTAGCTCAATGAGGGATCATGCAATTAAAAAAATTCCTAGAATTTCGGGTAGCTGAGAAAAACCTAATATTAATTGATACCAAAGAATGTACATTTATCTCGTGGGTGGAAATGTGGGGAAAGATTTATCTCGCAGAGGGTATGTGTGTAAAACGGAAAAGAGTGATCAGGTTTTGAATGTTTGCAGATTCGGATTCTGCGTAAAATTCTAGACTAATTTGATGTATCGCATGGCTAAAAAATTTATGCGGACGGTCAAAAATCGCTACCAGCAAAAAATCTTAAAATGAGAGTAGCTCCCTTGGGGATAATGCTATCTAAAAAATTCCTAGAAATTTAGGTAGCTCAGAAAATTTAATATTAATTGATACCAAACAAGAAAGATTTATCTTAAAAGACGAAAATGGTTAGTCGAAAAAACAATTTGGTCCAGATGTGTGTGAAAATGATGGAATCTGGTGGAAATGAGGCCTGAGAATGCCCCATTTTACACTACTCCTATTATTAACGCATGGTTACTAACCAACAATTTTTAGCATTATAATTATACCTAGAATTAAAAATTTTTCATGCTCATCAAACAGAAAACGGTCGTATTGTCTTCAATTCTTAATGCAGTGACATAAAACATCATGAGGTTGTCCAAATTGGGCAAATAGAATGAAACGCCTCAGAAAGATAAATAGAAATTTTATTAACAAATATTAATAACGTTTTTATTTAAAAAAGACCGAACCAAGGTAATGTTGGAAAAATCCTCTACTCCGCTATTACACAAGCTTGTTCTTCTTGCGTTCTGCCCAAATCATTTTGCAACATTTTTGGTATTATATTATTACTATTTTCCACAATTTCATGTTTCAGTTCATACAAATTATTTACAGTGTTTTATATATCTTATTTTTTAATTAAAATAACCCGATCCATAATGGATAAATCAGTCTACCTCAAAGAAACTCTACTTCTGCACACAACCTATTCACCTGACGATAAAAAAAACTCACGGAATAAGCTGTAATTCTTAGTGTTATATGTGCGGTTCCTCCATATAGTTGAAAATAGTAATGTTGAAGTTCCTTATACTGTAGTTGCCCAACAATTTCAATCAAAATGTTAATTCTGTATCGCATTGCATAGACGGTGAAATTGGAAGGCAGGTTTGATAATTCGTTTACGAAAAATATCAGTCCAAATACCAATTGTGTAAAGATTGTGTAAATATTTAAATATTTTAAAGTTTTGACTTCATACGGTAACCTTTACGCTAAGTCAATTGTTTTAAAATTACCTTTTCATACATCACTCCGACACCAAAATAGCTTTAAGCAAAAATTTTTATGTTATATTTTGAAACCCGCCAATTCTACTTGTTTGAACTCCCATTCCATTTTCACCATTTCTAATTGACCTATCCTTGCTCATGCAGCATGTCTTAAAAGCGGCACCCAACAAAAATTAAAAGTATGTGTCCTACGTGCGAACCACCGAAAGAGTTGAACAATTATTGTTGTCGTGAGTAAACACAGTGCCGTTTAAGTATCGCTATACAGTTTACGTTTGTTCCACTACAGTCCACATTGCTAGTAAAGAATAATTTAAGTAAGTGTTTATGCTATTCCGAATAACCTTTAATTATTGCACGTTGATTGGGAGGGTGTCATAAATTCATTATTGTTAAATTGTATCGACATTTGCTACATACATGGTTGATTGCGTTGAAATCTAAGCAAATTTTGGGTTTGAAATACTTTTTTTATTAAAGCTCCATTCGAAAATTTAATTAAAATAAAGAGAATGGTACTAAATAACGTATTGGAGTGAGCTTTGCAATGCACAGGTATATAAAGCAGGGGTAGCTTATTAGAAAAGGTTTTTGTTAGAAACGTTTGTAACATTCGTATATCTGTAGATTTGTACTGCTATGGCATTGTGTAGAAAACGATACGTTAGTTTTATTGCTCATCACAGTTTGTAAAAAAGAACGCACCCTTTCGGCAGAATTATTGAATTTTGAAAGCATGTGTTTTCTGTTTTGTTATTAATCGTATTTCGCAAATACAGTCGTTTTATGATGCCGGTCAGTAGCGAAAGGCTTATTTTTGAAGGAAAATCGACGGTGAGCAGGTTGGTCGCCATTCAAAATTTATTGTTGAAGATGTCAGTCCAGTTTGGTGGAAAGCGAAGCGGCAGTAAAACTGACCTTACAAATCATATCGGAATTTGACAAATTGTATGCAGATTGTATTTTAGACAATGATTGTATTCAGGAGATTGCGCATATTAGAATTGATTTAGATAAACATTTCTTGTAGATTAAGACACGATATACTCAGTGTCAAAATAATTTGAAATTAAATTGCTTTTTGCTGCATTTGTGGATAATGTACAGTCAGCGACAAGTACTTTACGACTTCTGACAATCCAGATACATAATTTCGATGCGCAAATTATATGCCTTGATAGTAATTACAATTCCTTTCTTACTTTGATTGATTCAAATCAGAATACTACCCCAATTGAAAAATACTATTTTTTGTTGAACAGTTTAGATGACAAATTAAAGCAACTCGTTGAACATTTATCCGTTTGTTCCGAGAGCTGACATTGCACTAAAAATTATTATAAACAAATGTGAAAATAAAAGACTGATTCTTACAAATTATTTAAGTTGTATGGAAAAAGCTTCAAAATTAAACTCTGCTACGTCAGATAATTTACATTTTCTGTTAAATGTATTTGTTGAAAATGTGTAAAGGTAAAATGCACGGGTCAGGCAGAGGCAGAAAGGAAAGCAAAGTAAGGGCCCGCACGAATCATGGTCATGTATAAAAAGATAAAGGAAATTTAGAAATATTGGGCTAAATATAAATGCGGAGAGTTGGGTGGTTCACATTGACAAGAAATAGTACATCATCAAGGAATTTTTATTGCCAATTAACACAAAAATTTCTATTGCTAAAAAAAATAAAGTTATATTTCGTGGACAATTTTTATAATCCCTATACAAAGTGCGCATTTCGTATGGTTACATGTAAAATTTATCAGTCATAAGCAAAAGTAATGAAAATGCTTTCTTCAAGACAAACCTTTTCTTGAATATAGTAAGTAAGTTACAGTACACAAAAAAGCACTAGTGAAGCAAGTTTTTGAAAGGGTTTTAAAGCTGGTTTTATCCGTCTGCGCAATACGACCTGAATTTATCTGCGGTTTATCTGCAACGCAGAAACAGCTAAAAATTGGACAAACAAAATAAAGAGAAAAGGTCGGCGCATACCTCCAATGTGTCGAAATGCTTAACTTGTATCTGAATCTGTTCAGATAAAACAGGTGATCATCGTGCTCTCGCTTTCCCTTGCTCGCTTAATTATCCGCGGAGGAAGTCTACCAGCAAAACATCCTAACCTCACTCACTGAAAGGTAGTCTTCACGGTAGTCAAGACCATAGCTGAAACAGCGGGCCTACGCAAAAGAGTAATTGCGCTTACGTAAAAGAACTAAAAGAAGAGAACCCTCTAGTATTAATAAGCACGTAAGAAACTTACCGATGCACCGCGGATATTAACTTTATTGCGAAATACGTGCATTGCTCTTAAAGTACTAGAATTAGCCACGCAGAAAGCACATGCTAAAACGAAAGATTGTAGCCCTATAGAAATTAAAGGGTGAGATTAAATAAGTTTCTAGATACAAGGTTAAAATAATAAGAAACAGCTATCCGTGACAACACAGCAAACTGCGTAGCCTTAGTTATCGAAGAATCGTCGAGTTGATCAAAAGTGCCTTATAGAATTGTGTGACTTAGTGGCAAGTCTACAAATTGTACCAAGATGACGTGAGGGAAAAGCGATTTTTTGTTAATATTTTTGTGTGAATAATTTTTGGTATTAAAAGTATTTTATATTATGTACAAGGTGAAAAGGTCTGTTTGAATATTGGTGTGTAAAATTTGGCACTAAAAAGTCAAGGTTCTACTATGAGCTCGTATCGTAACAGAGTTAGAATAAGAAGTGTGTTGAAGCCCTATAACTTTTTTTTTATTAATTGGATATATATGGTGTAAATATTGATCCTGAAATGTACTGTTAAGAGCGTATAAAGGAGGGGATGTATATAATTTTTACATTGGAAAGAGTAAACTAATTTAGATTATAGCTTGTCCTTTTCTACACTAATTAGATATATTATACGGTGTAAATATTGATCTTGAAATGTACTGTTAAGAGAGTGTTTTAAAGGGGATGTATATAATTTGTAAATGAGGAAAGAGAGAGAAAGAGAGGAGACTAATTTTGTTTCGTGTTGTATATTCAATTTAGTTGGGGTGTAAATAAATGTTGTCTATTACCAGTAGCAGAATTTTTCGAGTAGATAGTTTATTTTCAAGAAAGTGAGCAAAGCAGCCGTGGCACATTTTATAAGCAAAGGGTCCCAGAACGTGGAACCTTTGGAGATCGCAGTATTAATAGGCACCCAAGTAGTGGGGCTCGTAGCAATTATAGGCACCCAACAGGAGCACGCAGTAATTAATGTCGCCCAAGTAGATGGTCTTACAGTACTAATAGCGCCCAACGTGCCCCCGTAGAATTATAGGCACCATCAGGAGCGTCGCAGAGTTAATGACACTGTAAACGTGAGGCTCGAATTCAGATAAATTAATTTAATTCAGGAAACTGACGACCAGGAGATTAAGGGTTGATTGTGTTGGATAATTTTTTGTTGTGTGTGTGAGTGTGGTGTTTGGATCGTATGTTGAGAAAATAGTAGTTGAGGAGTCAAGGAGTTGAGATTGAAAGTAGTGATAGTGCTTTGTTTAATAAACCGGAACCGGAAATGGAAGCGAAAGCAGGAAGTAAAATAGATCAGTCAATAACGGAACCGGGAGACCAAAAGAGCGAAATGTTTATGAGGATGTTAGAGAAAATGCGACAAGCTAGGGAAGAGTCGAACAGGAAGTTTGAGCAGATAGGTGAGAGAATAGATAAGTCAACTAAGGAATTTTGTGATTTTAAAAATAGTTTGAATGTAAAAATGGAGTAAGTTGAAGTGCGTGTAGAACGGAATGAAAGGGGTATAGTTGGGATTAGACAGGAAATAGGACAGCTGAAAACGGAAGTGAGAGTTTTTTGTGAGGAGAAGATAAATTGTAAAATGATGGAAGTAAGTGACTCATCCAGGGACCAGTTAGGCAGATTTGAACGAGAAATGAGTGGAATTAAACAGAATATGACCGCTTTAACGGGGGATGGAGATAATCGAGTAAATCCGCAGATCTTTATTAATAATGTTAAAGCATTAGTACATAATTTACTTGATGAACACGCGAACTTGAAGATTGTAAGGCTTTATTAAAAAATAATGCGGAAGTTTGGTATAATCTTGTGGGACAGGATATTGACTCATATTCCGACTTTGAAGGGAAATTTTTAAAGCATTATTGGGCAGATCACAAACAGGATAAAGTTATATTTCATGGACAATTTTATAATCCTGATACAAAGTGCGCATTTTGTATGGTTACATATAAAATTTATTTGTTATAAGCAAAAAGTAATAAAAATGCTTTCTAGACAAACCTTTTGTTGAATATTGTAAGTAAATTACAGTACACAAAAACACTAGTAAAACTAGTGTTTGAACGAGCTTTGTAAGCTGGTTTCGTCCGTCAGCGCAATGCGAGCTAAATTTATCTGCGGTTCATCTGTTATGTGCATACAGCAAAAAGTCGACAAACAAAATAAAGAGAAAAGATAGGCACATACCACAACGTGTCGAAATGCTTATCTTGTATCTGAATCTGTTGAGACGAAACAACTAATCATCGTGCTTCCGCCTTCTCTTGCTCACTTAATCATCCGCGGAGAAGGTGAATTAGCATAACATCGTGACCTCACTCACTGACAAGTTGTCTTCACGGTAGTCAGAACCATAGCTGAAACAGCGGGTCTACTCAGAAGAGCAATTGGGTCTACATAAAAGATGTTACGTTCACTTTCGACGGTAAGTTAAAAACCACACGCTTTTTGATTCACTATTCACTTACGTAGATTCTGTTACTATTCCAGCAACATACTGTATTTCTTACCGTTTTATAATAAGTACGCTTCCTAACGATTCTCATTTAAACCAATTTGTTGCAATTTTGAAAAGCTTATTCAATAAATTAAATAGTCAATACCTTGTTTTAGGTATCCGTGAACTTGTTACACATTACGATAGCGTATAATTACTTTCTAGATTACTTCAATATAAAGACTCGACATAATGTATTGAACTATCTGATAAACCGTGTTTCGAGTTTTGTAATCACCTGTGTTGATAACACTGGTATTACTTTGAACTATGATTATTTCAAAACGAATATATGTGCATTTTCTTTTCTGAACACAACAAAAGTACTCGTCGTTATCGTTGTATTTTTTATTTATGCTTTCTTATGAGATTTCGCGCACACAATATTGTGTGGTCAGTATTTCTGGTTTTAAGAAAAATGTACTTTGCAGCGACAATAAAGTAATTTTACCTGAAATTATTCCATCTTCACCCGTGGGATTGTCGCCTCTTTTTGTAATGGGAAGGTACCCCCAAGACCGGATCACGCGCCTCTCTGTTTCGCACCATTATTAGAGACGGTAGGATCCAGTCCTACGTTGTTTACTCGAAGGTGAGTGTTTCTGCACTATTTGCACTATTTGGTAACACGTGGTATTTTTAAAATGATTATCGTGATGTGAGCTAATATGAAGTATTAATATTGCACTTATTGTGATCATTTTATCCACCTATTTGTATGTATGTAATCGAAGGCGTATGATGATGGTTTACAATTGTTGGTAAACCTTATTTTGGAGTTATAAATTGTTGTTAGTTAAGACATTGTAGTGCCAGTGTGATATATGTAATTTTATATTTACAATGATTTAGAGCTGTGGTTTTTAGTGTTGCGTTTGGGTTTTCTTTGTTGCTAATTAATGTAGGGGGTAGGTACCTAAAAACGGCAGCTCACCATTTTAAAAATAATTTCATTTGATTTTGTTAATATGTGTAGCTTGTAATTATTGATTGTTCACTTTTTTTGGTACTACTGTACTTTTGTACATATTTTTTTTAATTAGAGGTTTATTTGTGTATGTTTGTTTAGTTGTGAGTTGTGAATGAGTGAGTATATTTTTATTTCAGGTCTTCTTTTGTTTTTGTATGTGAAATACCTCGCCTACTCACCGATTGGGAGAGGTCATTTTCTTTCTTTGGTCCTTTTTTTAGGTTATGTTGATGTACGTAGCAAAGAACTACAAGAAAAGAACCCTACTTGTATTAATAAGCACGTAAAAACTTACCGATGCACCGCGGATATTAGCTTTATTGCGAAAGATGTGCAATGCTCTTGGAGTACTAGAATTAGCTGCGCAAAAAGCACATGCTAAAACGAAAGGTGGTAGCCCTATAGAAATTAAAGGGTGAGTTTAAGTAGGTTTCTAGATACAAGGTTAAAATAATAAGAAACAGCTATGCATGAGAAGAGGGCAAACTACGGAGCCTTAGTTATCCAAGAATCGTCGAGTTGATCAAAAGTGCCTTATAGAATTGCGTGACTTAGTAGCAAGTCTACAAATTGTACCAAGATGACGTGGAGAAAAGCGAAAGTTGTATTAAAATGGTTGTTGTGACGTAACGTGGAGGTGTTGTGTGGTGGCGGAGCTGAAGGCAGACAGAAATTGTGTGTACAAGTACAGACAATGTGCAAAGGCAGAGATGCAGGTGATGTTTGGAAGTGGATTTCTGTTTGTAGGTAGAAGTGGTGTATGGAGGTGGATGTGGAAGGTGGTTCCAAGATCCGCTTATCGCGTTTACTAAAGGATACCGTATTGAATGATTAACGAAGTTTTATTGTGCTTTAGGATGCTTCATAAAAACAATAATTCCATAATAATTTAATGCATTCATGCAAGACAATGAATATCCTATAATGAACGTCTCAATAGAAAGTAAAGCCGAATCGAAAGTCTTCTTCATTATCTTTCCGGTAAAACTTTTATTACAAAAGACGCAATTTTTAAGATAACACCCTATTCGTGTCCATTTGTACTACTGGAGGTTTTACTAATTTAAGTCTTTTTGAAGTAAATTTAAGCTGCTGAATATTTCATCATAATCGAATTAAGAAGTGGCAACTCAGTAACAGCAGTCAACTTTTATTAATTAAATTCTTACAGTGCGGAAAAGTTATTTCGTTTTGCGTCAGATTAAAATATTATTTGATAAAGTTGAGTGCGACGCAATGACTAGAGACTAGTTGAAAGGTGCAAAAATAATATCAAATACCTCATATTTATGTATCAACCATAACCGAATTCTATAAAAATATTTTAGGGGAAAATCATCCTGGATGTAATTGAATTCCTGTCAAACGCGCATAAGGACTGAGAATATCCGTATTTAAGCTAATCCAACCTTTACAATAAGAAACCTTTAAGCAATATTCATCTCTTAATACTGTGTTCCATCGTCCACAAGTGCACGACCACCAAACACATAGATTGATGTCATCTTTAACATTACATCTGGCACGAATTGAAGTATGTAGAACTTCACAAAGTTTTTAGCAAGTTCATTCAAATTAATTATCATGTACGTTCATTAATACTGAGGATTTATTAAGACAAAATAATTTACAAGTGGTATCGATGTTATTGCTACAAGTCAAATAGGTAGAATTTTCTTACTACAACACGCCAATAGCTTTATAGTTTCATTTGTTTTGGTCAATATCCCAGATCGACCGAACATATATACGAGCAATATTTGAAATTAACTTTCCACAAAATGATTCAACTCACAGTACGCCCAATCGGTAGCGTATTAAAGTACAAATTCGAAATCCTCAGGTTCGAATCCCGTCCGATATCTTATATTTTTCATCTTTCAATTACAAGCTCGATTTGAAATTATCATTTAGACTCCGTACAAGTGTCTAAGTTATAGTTTCACTTTATTAACTATTATCATAATATTAATAACCAACTTACTTGTGCGGCTTAATTATGAATTATGAATTGTCTTTGTGGTAACAATCGGGTGCCGCCACGAGAAGATTTGTTGTCTTTGCAAATAAATTTTGCTTTATCATTCCGCAAATCTCAAAGGCAAAACGTACTTGTATCGCCATCTATAGAATTGTGATGTAATTTCGGATCCATTTTTGTACTTCCGCGCTTAGTAGTGTTGGTATTTTACCACTTGATGGCGATACTATTTACTTTTGCCATAGTACAAAGATTCTTTCGAACTTACATCAGTATAATAGCTTCAATTACTTCGTAGAGTTGTTGGAAACTAATTCGCTCTGACGAAGCCTAAGGAAGCTGAAACTGATCAGTGGATGTTTCCTCCCCTTGTAAAATAATAAAACTATTGTTTTGTTAATGACTATACAACTATTAGCTCGATTTGTATAGGTAAACAATCTTTTATGATTATCATAAATGTTTGTTTACAGATACATCTTATGTTTTATTTTGTTGTACACAAATGCCTTAATGCGGACGGCAAATAACTTGTCCTTTTATATATATATATATATATATATATATATATATATATCTATATATATTATAATTAATGGACTGATTAATATTAAATATTTAATGAAGAATCGATGTATGTAGTGGGTATCAAGTCTAATGAATAATTAAAGATGTTGTTATTAAATTCTATTTAATTTCTTGACGTTTCGGCGACATTTTTGTGCCTTTGTCAAAAGATCTATAAATTAAAG
The DNA here is from genome assembly GCA_036346225.1 of Platerodrilus igneus. NCBI lineage: Eukaryota > Metazoa > Arthropoda > Insecta > Coleoptera > Lycidae > Platerodrilus > Platerodrilus igneus. Next base: position 6,709,249 of record JARFIW010000131.1, on the reverse strand, counting down.
TACATAAATAACAAATTGATATATTATATGAGAACACTTACTATAAATAATCCTAATGGTTTGTAAATAAAATGAATTTAGATGGAAACACAAATTTTTAAACTATTTTGGTATAAAAGTCTGTCAGAGATATAGGTGGAGACAGTTACAATTGATACATATTGACAGAATACGTTTGTGGTTAAGTGAACATACTTTGATGCATAAAAAAGAGAGAAATTGCTTTTAAAAGTGTGATGATGATTTAAATTGGTCCATGTTATATATATATATATATATATATATATATATATATATATATATTGCTGTGTTTCCCTGTATTTGAATCGAGCCTCACGAATTGGGCGTCAAGAATGCTGTGAAACCTCTTGAATTACCTGGTCTGTTGACTTTCTTCTGTTAATCGCCTCGGCTGCTCCCCTATATAACTTTCATCCTCATACATAAAAAAAACAAACACATTCCTACCACAAACATCAACGTCAACTCTATTTACATCAATATTCACAATACATTAAAATTTCAAGATTAAAATTCAGCATAAATTTCAGTTTTAAAAAGAATTTCAAGATTAATTTTATTATCATTTTAACGTGCATCCAGAATTAAAGTCCTTGTAGGATGCCTACTAATTACTATAACAATATATGCAGAGTAAAAAGGAGCATCTACCACCCTTTACGTTAATTAACCAGGTTCGTCTAATTGAGCTCAAAGACATACCTAAAATTTCATCATAATCCAGAACATCAATACTAAATACCCTTTCTACTTAAACAAGCAAATTTCATCTTAACATTAAAATTTTATGGTTAGTACAATTTCACTAATGTCCATTTAAAGTAAATCAATTATAAAGTTATTCAACACACACCAAAATGTCAAACAAAATAGTATAATTTACCTGAAGGTTACTGTCCTCGTAGCTTCAATGTACATCGTCCCTTTAGTTAATCACACCATTCCAACAGGATTATATTTACGGCTTCTAATTCTCAACGCTTTTAAAATTTTCTCCATCACCATTTATTTAAAGTTGTTTCTGGGCTTTTCCGGAACTCATCTGTGTATATCTGACCCTTGTTTCGTGGATCCAGACACGTATTCGAACCATTTAATTATTAACACCCCCGAAAAATAACAAAGAAATTCATGCGTCTTTCACCAATATACGCCAAAACTGCCTACTTTTGTGTATACATTTGTCGTTGTAAATTTTGCTAATTGGTACAGTGATACTAAATTTTATTACCTTGTATCTAAGTGCACTGAAGTACATTCATGTTAGCACGTAAATAACAAACTATTTTGAATCACTAAAATATACGAGCAAACTTTAAATTATTTTATCAAACTAAAATGCACTGTTTAACATCTTCAATCAAGTCGCGGATGTAAGAGCTTTTAACGCATCGAATAGTCAAAAGTCTAAGAGTCTAAGAGGCCGAAATTCATATTACCACCGGTATATATAGCAAAAAGCCTGTCTGTCGGTCTGTTCCCCAAAACGGGTAATTCTAAAGAATTTCTCATTCTCTGTTCCCAGTCCGTCGCTCGCGCGTCGGTTTTTACGAATTTTTCACTCGCCCCTTTAAATCTCAGAAATTCACACGGCACGCAAACACGTCCGAGAAAAACTAATTAATTTTGTACAGAAATTGTTGTTTCTACCTCTGATATTTGCATCCTATTTTCAACCAATTGTGACCCTCGTGACGTTGCTTAAATCACGCCTTTTACCATATGTGTCCCTGCTTGACGCATTTTCTCTCTCCCTTTCTAACCTGTTCGTATTGGTGCAAATTGATATTCTTTACTATCGATTATATTTTAGTCCATGTGGACTATCTGGGTTAAATAACCCCGTATCGCACATTCTCGTGAATATTAAGCCCCGGTTTCTCCAAGATTCTTTGAAACCATTTGTTATCTACACAATTTTCGCCGTACGTGATATTTAAACTACGCAGGTGTTCAAAATAATATTAATTCTCAGAGCTTTTTAAATAAACCCTGTTTTGTATTTCGTGCTAAAGCATCTGACCGTTTCCAATATCCTTAGAATCGACATGTTTATCTAAACAAATTAAACTGAAATTGCCTTTTAAAATACGCAGGTGTGTTCAAACATCCTACTTCTAACTAACACTTCTAGGATTTGCATTTTATTGGGTTTTTACAAGTTTCTATAGATATTATCTGTTACTAACGATTCAATTAAAAATAATACCCTTTAATTTTTAGTGAATCCTAATTAAATATTCAATTACTATCTGTACGTTTTGTTCAATACCGGTCACTTAAAATAGGGTCAATTAATATAAATTTTGCACGTAATTTCCATTTGTTTAGGAATAATTACATTACACGCAGAGCTTTTTAATACTGCTTCTTTTGATATAAAGCGTCTTGTACATGATTTAAATCTCTTATGTTTAATGAAACTAATAAATTTTATGCTTCACGGTTTTAATAACGCGTATTATCTAATAATATTCATTATACACGGGGATTAAAATTATTTGATGTGATTATTTAATTTTCTACCCTGGTCTAAATATGAGTATTTTTCCCCTATTTGAATACAAATAATCCCACTTATTTGAATGCAAATATTAAGCATTTAGCCCAAAAAATTACAAAAAATTGCCTATCACTCTCTACCCTTATCTATCTAACTTACCTACCTTATCTCCAATTCAAAAAAAATATTTACACCTATCCTATATCCCTATCCTATTCCTAACTCTCACCTAATTCTATAAACTGAAATTATCCCTAACTTCATCCTACTTATCCATCTAATCCTATATACATCCTATATACCTATCCTATTCCTAACTTTTAACTAATCTTCACTATACTTTACTTCCCCCTACCTAATCCTATATGCCTATCCTACTCTTACTCTATTCCTAACTCTCCACTAATCTTCTATGAAATATCTACACTTAACCTATCTTATTTTCTTCCTACATTTACTCTTTATTCTCCTCCTAAACCTATTCCTAATTATCTCCCATATTTATCCTATACTTAGCTTTATTTTCTATAAACACCTACTTCTACTCTTCTATATACACCTATTCTATCCCTATTCTATTTAAATCTAACTCTCTTCTTGATCCTCCAAGTCTTTCTTCTCACTATTCTAATACTCTTCATCCCTATCTCTCCCTCTTCTATATCTATACTTAACATCCCTGTTATCTCACCTACAACAAACTTATCATCCCTATTATCCTTACTCTTAAATATTACTTCTTCTTCAGTCCCTACACTTGCCTGTTTCTCATTTATTATTGTGTCCCTTTCTGCCGACAAACCAAACGATACTACTTTAAAATTATCGATTTTTCCCTCTATGGAAAATCCTTTGTACCTTCTAGAATTTTTGTGTAATGGAATCCGCCAGAATGAATCCCTTAAATCTACTTTATTAAAAACAAACTTGCCATCTTTACTTAATTTCGCCTTTACCTGCTCCTGATATGCTGCTTCTACCCCACTACTTCTGCATGTTTTTGTATTAAAGCTTGAACCTCTACTTTCCTTTCCTCTGGACATCTTATTGTGTTGATCTGTTTTACTTCATCATCCTCTACCTCTACTACATTAATATTCAACCCCGTGTCATCCTCTGTGACTTCATAACTGCCCTTCCATGGCACTACCCTATCTTTAATCCTTACTACCTTCCTTTCCATATCTATCAAAACCCCTAACTTCATCATACAGTCAACACCTAAAATGCTCTGAAACTTCAGTCCAGGTACAATTACAAACTCCTGTTCACAGCTTAAACCTCCTATATCTATCCTAAGCACCACAACACTATTTACTACAGCAAACTTCTTTTTATTTGGAGCTACTAAATGACTACGCTTTATGGGCATAATTCTATCACAAACCTTATCCCTAATTTTGCTAACGAATTCCTCCGATATTAAACTCGCCTCTGCCCCTGTATCAAGTAATACTTCTACATTATTCTCAAAAATTTCTAAATTAATAATTGGCAAACATAATTTTTCCTCAGTTTCTGGCTCTACTTCCTCCTCAATTTTGAAAAATTCACGTGGATGTACATATACATTTACACTGAAATCTAGTGGTCTGTCGCGTTCTAAAAATCCTGTCCAGGTCTGTTTTCCCTACTCGGTCCTGGTCTAGCCGTCACCTCAGCGTACGTCCTAGGCGTTTCCACTCGTTCCGTGTCTGTATTAGCAGTCCCGCTCATGTCTGGTGAACTATTCATTCTGGTAGGTCCCGGTCTCTGTGCAGGTCCCCTTCCTAAACTATTACTCCTAACATATGGTCGTCTCTGTTCCCAATTCTGTCGCTGGTATCCGTAACTATTCCCCCTTCTAGCATAGTTGTCCCGTCTATTATCAAACCTAACTGTGTTGATCTGTCTTTCCCTATTATCCCGAGGTCGTCCACTACTTACGTCGTCGTACCTCTGCAGGTATTCTAAAAACATTTCTCTGTCCACTATGTTCTGTAGTGCTACGTGTTGTCTTATGTCTACCTCGAAGTGTCGTGATAAATACTTAATAATTTGTCGGTCCGTCAGTGGTGGGTTCAGTTGCTTTGCTATGCTATACTTGCGTATAGCATATTGCTCCTACTTCCTGAAAATTCTCCTTAAATTTCCTGTGATTAAGTCGTCTCGTACCTGGTCTTGTCTGTGGTCACTCCAGTAGTGTTTTAAAAATTTGTTTTCAAAGTCCTGATACGTGTCTATGTCCTGTCCTACTAAATTGTACCATGCTTCCGCATTGTCCTTTAATAAAGCCTTTATCATATTCAGTTTAGTCTGTTCGTCAAATAAATTTCCCACTATATTTCTTACGCTATTAATAAAAATTTGTGGATTTACCCTGTTATCGCCATAAAACTTCATGTGTTGGTCCAATGATACTCCACCTGTAGAAAATCTGGGACCATCCCCCGTTAAATTTGACATGTTGTATTTGATACTACTAACTTCGCGTTCTACCCTGCCTAACTGATCCCTACATGAGTCCGTTACTTCAGTCATTTTTATATTAATCTCTTCTTCACAAAAAATGCGTACTTCGGACCTTAAATGTCCCATTTCCTGTCGAAGACCTGTAATATCACGCTCATTTTTATCAACCCTATTTTCAACTTCCCCCATCTTTACGGTAAGACTATTTTTAAATTCTGAAACTTCTTGATTCGTCTTATCTATTTTCTGACTAATTTGCTCAAACTTACGATTCGATTCCTCACTCATTTCTCTAATCTCTTCTAACTTCCTGTTCGATTCTTCCCTAGCTCTATTAGATTCATCGTTCATCCTCTCTAGCATTCTCATTATCATCTCGTTTCCTTGATCCCTGATTCCGTCCTCGACTGATCTCTACTGCCTCCAGCTTCTTCCATTTTCGAATTTTTTTCACACAATGCACTATCGTCACTTCCAATTTCCACTCCTTGACTCCTTAACCACTCTTTTCTCTGCATACGTTCAAATCACTCACACACACTCTAAAATACTCTTAAATTTATACACAAACAGCAACTCTCTCTCTCTCAGATCGCCAGTTTCCTGGAATAAAATAACAAAAATTTTATTTGGAACTCGAGCCTCACTTTTGGGTTGCCAAAGAATGCTGTGTTTCCCTGTATTTGAATCGAGCCTCACGAATTGGGCGTCAAGAATGCTGTGAAACCTCTTGAATTACCTGGTCTGTTGACTTTCTTCTGTTAATCGCCTCGGCTGCTCCCCTATATAACTTTCATCCTCATACATAAAAAAAACAAACACATTCCTACCACAAACATCAACGTCAACTCTATTTACATCAATATTCACAATACATTAAAATTTCAAGATTAAAATTCAGCATAAATTTCAGTTTTAAAAAGAATTTCAAGATTAATTTTATTATCATTTTAACGTGCATCCAGAATTAAAGTCCTTGTAGGATGCCTACTAATTACTATAACAATATATGCAGAGTAAAAGGAGCATCTACCACCCCTTTACGTTAATTAACCAGGTTCGTCTAATTGAGCTCAAAGACATACCTAAAATTTCATCATAATCCAGAACATCAATACTAAATACCCTTTCTACTTAAACAAGCAAATTTCATCTTAACATTAAAATTTTATGGTTAGTACAATTTCACTAATGTCCATTTAAAGTAAATCAATTATAAAGTTATTCAACACACACCAAAATGTCAAACAAAATAGTATAATTTACCTGAAGGTTACTGTCCTCGTAGCTTCAATGTACATCGTCCCTTTAGTTAATCACACCATTCCAACAGGATTATATTTACGGCTTCTAATTCTCAACGCTTTTAAAATTTTCTCCATCACCATTTATTTAAAGTTGTTTCTGGGCTTTTCCGGAACTCATCTGTGTATATCTGACCCTTGTTTCGTGGATCCAGACACGTATTCGAACCATTTAATTATTAACACCCCGAAAATAACAAAGAAATTCATGCGTCTTTCACCAATATACGCCAAAACTGCCTACTTTTGTGTATACATTTGTCGTTGTAAATTTTGCTAATTGGTACAGTGATACTAAATTTTATTACCTTGTATCTAAGTGCACTGAAGTACATTCATGTTAGCACGTAAATAACAAACTATTTTGAATCACTAAAATATACGAGCAAACTTTAAATTATTTTATCAAACTAAAATGCACTGTTTAACATCTTCAATCAAGTCGCGGATGTAAGAGCTTTTAACGCATCGAATAGTCAAAAGTCTAAGAGTCTAAGAGGCCGAAATTCATATTACCACCGGTATATATAGCAAAAAGCCTGTCTGTCGGTCTGTTCCCCAAAACGGGTAATTCTAAAGAATTTCTCATTCTCTGTTCCCAGTCCGTCGCTCGCGCGTCGGTTTTTACGAATTTTTCACTCGCCCCTTTAAATCTCAGAAATTCACACGGCACGCAAACACGTCCGAGAAAAACTAATTAATTTTGTACAGAAATTGTTGTTTCTACCTCTGATATTTGCATCCTATTTTCAACCAATTGTGACCATCGTGACGTTGCTTTAATCACGCCTTTTACCATATGTGTCCCTGCTTGACGCATTTTCTCTTTCCCTTTCTAACCTGTTCGTATTGGTGCAAATTGATATTCTTTACTATCGATTATATTTTAGTCCATGTGGACTATCTAGGTTAAATAACCCCGTATCGCACATTCTCGTGAATATTAAGCCCCGGTTTCTCCAAGATTCTTTGAAACCATTTGTTATCTACACAATTTTCGCCGTACGTGATATTTAAACTACGCAGGTGTTCAAAATAATATTAATTCTCAGAGCTTTTTAAATAAACCCTGTTTTGTATTTCGTGCTAAAGCATCTGACCGTTTCCAATATCCTTAGAATCGACATGTTTATCTAAACAAATTAAACTGAAATTGCCTTTTAAAATACGCAGGTGTGTTCAAACATCCTACTTCTAACTAACACTTCTAGGATTTGCATTTTATTGGGTTTTTACAAGTTTCTATAGATATTATCTGTTACTAACGATTCAATTAAAAATAATACCCTTTAATTTTTAGTGAATCCTAATTAAATATTCAATTACTATCTGTACGTTTTGTTCAATACCGGTCACTTAAAATAGGGTCAATTAATATAAATTTTGCACGTAATTTCCATTTGTTTAGGAATAATTACATTACACGCAGAGCTTTTTAATACTGCTTCTTTTGATATAAAGCGTCTTGTACATGATTTAAATCTCTTATGTTTAATGAAACTAATAAATTTTTATGCTTCACGGTTTTAATAACGCGTATTATCTAATAATATTCATTATACACGGTGATTAAAATTATTTGATGTGATTATTTAATTTTCTACCCTGGTCCCAATATGAGTAATATATATATATATATATAGTTTAGAGATAATGACCTTGTATAAATATGATGATATATTATTAATGGGTTTGAGGTCAGCTGTAGGAAAGTAAACTCTTTTTTAAGGCCTAAATTTTCGAATTTTATTTAAATTCTTGATCACAGGCTTTCTAAAATTTTACAATTAACTAGGCTAACATATAAAGGAATTGATAATAACTTACAAGACGAGGTTAAACATTAAATTAACATGAAAATTAAATCGAAATCTTATTTTAAATGATTTTTGCTTCAATTTATTATAAGAAAATTGTATAACTTGTATAAAAATAAAATAAAAATGAAAATGTCAAATTTTGAAACCTTTCAGTTTCACTTTTTATTATTTGACGATTTAAATATAGAATGCCTATGTGTATGTATGCATGTGTGTATGTGTTTGTGTGTGTATGAGTGTGGGTGCGTGTACATGTTATATTTATGTGAGTGTCTATGAATATTTGTGATTATGTATATTAATCTGTTTGTTTGTTAGTACGTGTATGTATGAATGTGATAGGATGTGTATGTATGTAATGCTAATCACTACAATATCGATTATTGCATTAGGTATATGTTACTTCTGAAGACTAAGTATGTATGTGTAAATCGAACTTAGACCACCAATATCTGTTTTTTTATTTATACAATTTTTTTGGCGAAATATATGATACATTTCCAGAAATAGTCTTTTTTGTGTATCTCTTTCTAGTTCTAAAATTTTAGGATGTTTAAAATCAATTTTGTGATCTAAATCAATTGAGTGTCTTGATAAAGCACAGGAATTTGGTTTGATTCTAATGTCACTTTTGTGTTGGGTTATACGTTGTTTTAAAGTTTGTGACGTTTGCCCAATGTAAGGATTATCACAAAAAAACATTTACAAGTTGATTTAATGTTTGGATATATCTTGAATATTTGAACAAATCTCCTAAAAGTATTCAAGCTTAACATAATCATTTTTTAATACTGAGAGCAGAATAAGGATTGCGCTTACATGATTATTTACAATAATGTATTTATTATCAAATGCCCATGAAATATAATTGTCCTCACATATTTCAAGTGAGCTAATGACGTCGCTGGCTAGTGGCTAGTGGCTGGAAAGCCACCTTTAAGTATTGAAACTTGTTTATTATGCTGTTTTTGCTGATATTATTATCGTGAATAAACGATTTGAAAGTATCCCAGAATTCTAAGAATTCATTATACTTACCAGAAAAACTTTGGAGTGATATAGTCGGAAGCCTAGTATATTACTCCTGCACGTCGATGTATAGTATGTCAGTCTGAAAGGTAGCTCCTTTCTTCTTTTAACAAATAATAAAACATGACAGCACTAAAATTCAACTTTCACTACAGTTTGTTTTTAGAGATCACAACTATCATCGACAAATGCAGACAATTTGTACACGCTTCACCACCTATTGGCAAATGAATGAAACCCTCGGCCTAATTATTTACCAGCTTTTACATAATAAAATCTAAATACGCCGGAGGTTCTGGAATTTCTTCATATTTGCAGTGGGTCTGACTCATCGCATGATGTAATAATTAACTGTAATTTCATTTATAGCTGTCATTGTAATTTATGAGAGTAGTGTAAGACCAGGTCTTCTGTGACCTCATTTGCTCCAGCATCATCATTTGCTCCCTCATCTGGACCAACTTTACATGTAACTTCCCATAAGGAGCAAATAAGGAGAGAAATTTTCTCCTTGCTTTCTCCCTGCTCTCCTTCTTGCTCGGACACCCCCACATCAACCATTTTGATTACGTCACACCCGCCTTCTTTCTAGCCGCGAGATAAATCTTTCTCTATATTTTCACCCACGAGATAAATCTATATTGTTTGGTATCAATTAATATTAGATTTTTTCAGCTACCTGAATTTCTAGGAATTTTTTAGATATCATCATCCCCCAGGGTAGCTACCCCAATATTAAGATTTTTTTACCGCTAACATTCTGAACCAAATAGTTTTATTCGACTAGCCATTTCCATCCACGAGATAAATGTACCTTGTTTGGTATCAATTAATATTAGAATTTTCTCAGCTACCTGAATTTCTAGGAATTTTTTAAATAGCATCATTACCCAGGAAGCTACCCTCATTTTAAGATTTTTTGCTGGTAGCGATTTTTGGCCGTCCGCATAAATTTTTTAGCCACGCGATACGTCAAATTAGTCTAGAATTTTAGGCACAATCCGAATCTGTAAATGGATTTGAAATAGGACCACCTGTTACCGTTTTACACACATATTTTCTAGCGAGCATACCGCCACCGCACCACTACTCGCTTTTAATGTCATACCATACTTTCTATCTTGTTTAGCTTATCTTTCGAAATAAATATATCTTGTTTGGTATCAATTGATATTAGATTCTTTTCAGCTACATCCATCTCTAGTAATTTTTTAGATTGCATCATCCCCCAGAGAGCAACTCTCATTTTAATATTTTTTACTAGCGGCGATTTCTAACCGTCCTTATAAATTGTTTAGCTATGCGATACATTAAGTTAGTGTAGAATTTTACGCAGAATCCGAATCTGTAAGTAGATTTAAAATCGAATTACCCCTTGCCGTTTTACACACATACCCTCTAAATTAGAACTTTCCTGCAGCTCATACCTAAAAGGAACTCTAAAAACCATTCTTAAAACTTTTTATTACAGACAATTTTTACTAATACAGTTAAAATTTTGTAAACCACATTTCTAAATACATATTCACAATTTTTATTCTTAACCTAGAACTCCTCACATCGGCTTATACTTATTAATATTTATTTCTAAATAGAGCACCTTTTCCAAAGACCAACCGGACCCACGTGCTTCAAATTCCTCTGATTTTGTTCTCATGGTTTCGCATAAGAAGTAAATCTCAAAAAAATATTTATTAGTATCTGGGATTGTTAAAATTTTCAATTAGTGCATCCACATTCAAATAATTAAACCAAACGGTATAATATATATTAATTCTGCACGGTGGGCTAGAAAGTGGTTCGATAATCTATTTTAAATGTTCTATACAGTATTGCTCTGTTTTTTTGAGATAAACCCATCGTGAAACCTATCAAATTAGCATATAATTTTCCTTCTGTTTCCATAATGCGATTACATTGGCGTTATCTCTGAGTCTATGTTTTAAGGTACTAGCGTAAGTTTGACATAAGTAGAAGGAATCAATGATCTTATGTCGTAGACACTTTTACCTTATGAGACAATTTCACCCTATGAGGCAATTTCACCCTAAGAGGCAATTTCACCTTATGAGGCAATTTCACCCTATGAGACATTTACACCCTATGAGGCAATTTCACCGTATGAGCAATTTCGCTCTATTCTGATGAAGATAAATTCAAGAAACTTTGCCATTAATGCACCCATAACCAGACCTAGATCTGGTTATGCAAATAAAGAAATAGTTTAATATTATTGCAATATCACAAAAGTTATACGTAACAACCAATTTTAAATAAATTGTCTTTGAAACTTAAAATGGATGTTATGACTAAGTTTTATCATTACAGTGGTACTATATTTGGTTGAACCGAGAAACAGTGCAATTAAGTTGATAAATCGATGTGAATTGGTATAGCTCCGACTCCTAGCAGGTAGGGTTGGGCCTGCTGATCGCAGAGTAGTCGTATTAACTGTCTTTTTAAATTTCGGTATCTATATCAGTTTTCGAGTTAGAGGCCTTGGTATAGAATTTACAACTTTATGTTAAAACTTTATGTTAAATTATGTTTTCTAAGTCCGAACTACTAAAAATTTTATCAAATTTCAAAATATTCAAAATGGACATATCTCGGGCGTATGTTGGATATAGTTTGGATGTATGTCGTACGGATGCGAAAGGAGAGAGAAGGACAAAGTAGGGTGGTGGGTTTAGGCTAGTTTACGTTGTTTCGAGTTAGGTTAGTCAGTGTTGTCTGAAGTTAGGGTAGGTTAATGGGCTTGCCAGGAGTTAGGTTAGCTGGTGTTGTCGGGTGTTAGGTTAGGTTAGTTGGACTTGTGTGGACTTAGATTAGATAAAAGGAAAATTAATAGGTTAGGTCAGCGCCGCCGCGCTGACCTAACCTATAAGTATAATTTGTCTTTACATTAATCCAATTTAAGTCAAATAATGGAATGCGTATTCCCGTATATTAACTAGAATTGTAAAAGGTACTTTTATTCAATTAATAGTCAGACGTCATTGACAAAACAATGCAAGGCTGATGATCATACATTTCACTAAATTTATTTAGAAAACACGTTTCATTTTGAACTACATTTAAAATAAATTATCGAACCATTTTCTAGCCCACCGTGCAGAATTAATATATGTTATACCTTTTAGTTTAATTATTTAAATGTGGATGCACTAATTAAAAATTTTAATAATCCTAGATACTAATAAATATTTTTTGAGTATTACTCTATTATTGAGTTAAATCTAAATAAAAATGCAAAGGTCTTTTGCTGATAGGTTTTTGAATATTAAAACACTATGCGGGACTTTGTTGTAGCTAATTTTAAAAGACGTGATAGTTAAATTCGATTTTCCAAGAAAATTCTATGCTAATTTGATAGGTTACACGATGGGTTTATATCAAAAGACAGAGCAACACTGTTTAGAAATAGACTAAAGATGAATCCCATATGGTTTGCAAAAAGTTGATCTGTAAATAAGTAAGGGGGTTGTTCGATTTGAAAAAATTTTGAAGGATTTTGAGAACCTGAGGAAAAACACAATAATAATTGATATCTTACACGACGGAGTTATATTAAAAATACTGCTTAGGGGAATTTTTTATAAAAATTCTTAAAATGGTGTTGGTGGTTAAATACATACAGGTAAAACCACTATAAAACAATTATAAGCCTCACTTTTCCAGTCAAGACTTGAATATAACGTCAATTAACATAATAAGGAACTGCGCACGCTCGACCATAGGCATAAAAGGCAAGGGAGCCATGTTCCAGTGCATTAGTCGTCAAAGTATCGTCGAGTTTGATCAAAATTACAAGTTAGAGATGGAATTTTTCTTGTGTTGACATTACAAGTGATGTGCGACTACCACAATTAAATATCAACCAACTAGTTGGTAAGACAACCTATAGGTTAGGCGAATTTCCACCAAATTCTCACCACCATATAATATAAGTCGGTTTTGATTTATATGGTGGTCTTCAACCTGTCAGCCAAGTTATTTGCTGTAGTGGTATGTGTGCAGATTCTACGATAACATTTTCATACTTCGATTGAAAGAATTTATGTACTTTTCAAGTGCAATTTCAAATTCACCAATTTGCTCAAGACTCAAAACAAGTCAGATTAAATGGTTTGACTACTGGAGACGACGTTGTTGACATACAATTGGATCAAGATTTCAAATTGCAGCTGAGCACAGCCTTTAATAGAAGTATATGGCCGTTGAAAAATTTTGAAAAAGATAATTTATATAATATGGAAATTACGAAAGATCGGAATGTTATTGTGCTACCTGCGTACGAGTGCATCAAGCTATTAAATTTGCGAGAATTAATCTATTTTAAAATGGCTGAGTTGAGGTGTAGAAGCTTTCCAGAATTTTTACGAAAGATTTGTAGGTGATATAAAAAATTATCAGAGGAAGAGAGCCGTGCCAGTATTTCTCTGTCTAATGATTGCAGCAATTTAAATTACTTGGTAGTGTTGGAAATTATTAAATGTTACCCCATCCAATACTTAGAAGATGCGACTGCAAGGCAATCGCTTGCGCAAATGTTTAGAGATTTGGCTATCCCAGATTCGCCAGACTCTGGTTACCACAGCTGTTTATAGATGTTATCAATACACGTATATATTTTATTAAAAATATATTTCTTGATAAAGTTTGTTTTATATATTTGTATCGCCAACATTAGCAAAAATTATTAATAGACGTATTAAACTATCTTGTTTTTATTCTTAGGTTTGAAGTGGTGTATCCCGCAGGTAATAAACACAATATACCGCCTGTTAACAAAAAAAAAGTTGTAGGGATTTTCAAGGACAAATTTAATGTGGGTCTAGTATTAAAATTTGTTGGTAGTAGGGCTGTCCTACTGTATTGTAAGCGAGAAAGACACTATTAAAAAGATTAAAGTGGCCTCGCGAAGTGTAGTTAAGAATATTAATATAGATAGTTTTATGGACATTGTACATAGTAATTCTGGTACCCTTATGCATAGTATGGTGACTATCTCGATTTCTAACCGCGTATTGGGACTAAATAATTTAACTTTTGAGTGAGGTTTTCTAGTACAAACAATTAAGGTAGGTCAGTAAGCAGTACTAAATTAGCTATTAATTGGCTTGTATTCAGCGTACTTTCTTTCTGTAATTAATGTATTCGTTTGGAGAAGAAATACGCTTTAAAAGGAATTAACCACTGCCCTCACGTGTAATTTGAGTAATCCATAATCGTCAAGTGATTATTTCGGATACGAATTGTATTTTCCAAGTACCTATTTAGCATCGACTACATTGACTACATAATTATGTTAAGCGGTATTTAGAAATTAAAATGTAAAATTAGAAAATTGATAAAACTTTTACTCTGTTTAAAATTTTAAAAGTAGTGGTTTTGAATATTCTCAAAACAGTACATTACTGTTTGAAAATGGTTTTAAATATTAAAGACTTATGGCTTATAATGGGTTCATTTCTAAAATTCCCACGGTTTTTGATTTTCAGGAATGGTGGGCAAATCATATGTCATAGGTGAACAAAATTTTAGAGGTTTGGGTCTATAAAAAGTGTAACTTTGTAATAGGTGGACAGATTTTAAATCTATTTGCATATTTGGATTCTGCGTAAACTTCTAGACTAATTTGATGTGTTCCATGGCTAAAAAATTTATAATTTATTTTAAACTAGCATACTCTGGAGTATGGTGAGCTCATGATAACCCAGTTAATTATGAATAATGTATGCTCCTATACTTCGCATACACTTACTACAAACAAAAAAAACAAACCCATGTACTCTTTACAAAATTTAACTTCCTGATGGAACGTTAATAAGCTTTATATACACCTTCAGATTTCTATTTAAATACCATAATAAAGTTAGTTATACGTATTATTTTCAATACGCAAAATAATGCACAATACCTTCAAAATTCACTCTCATACGTCACCCAATATTCATAGTTTCATAGTTTATAACAACACAATTTTAAAGCGTTACCTGGAATTTCTTGAAGATCCCTGCTCCGTTGATGATACCGTATATTTGCTTCTTTCTGCTCTGCAGGTCGCTTCTAGCTATTAGTAGAAGAACCCCATTTAAGTTGAGCTGCTAGCGCTGCCTTCACGGTGTATCCAATTTCCAAATCCAAATTAATTATACTTCTTTTTAATTGTTTAATTTAATCCACGTTACATAACGTCACTACACGAGCTAGTTAAAAAAAACGTATGTGGTACCTCAATAAAAAAATGTAAATTCGGCACACTCCGCATACAAATTATGAGGCTAACACCGTGCTATATAATTTAATATAATTTTCTATACTTACAAGCTCGTGGTAACTTTCGTACGTAGTCTAAAGCGATCAAAATACTAAGGGCTTTTATTATATTTTGAAAAGGTATTTATACATTTACGATTCCACCTCTCGGCCGCATTTCACCCGAAGTCCTTCATTTACAATAACACGTTCTTAAAATTTTGGTTCAACCAATTTCTAAATCCTCGAAATTCAGCGCGTCGTTACGATATTTTCTGAAAATTAATATTCAATATTCCCGGTGTCTGTCTGATGTGCAACTAACAATATCGATCAATAGTCTATGCATTGGCGTCTCACAAATCCCGCCTATACTAACGCTGTCCCTTGCTTATGCATATTCTACGTCTCTTTCTATCCTTGTTTGAGTGGTAGAAATCGATATTCTTGTCCGTGTTCTACAACTCCATGTGGACCCCAAAATACGTGCTTTAAATAACTCCTCATTAGCGTTTAATGGGAAAACATCGACCGTTTACCCGATATTCTTTGAAACTTGTTTGTTATCTATAAAAATAGGTGGAGCTTGACATTTAGAAACCTGCAGGTGTTCAATTTTAACGAACGTTTTAAATAACATTTCTACGAGTTGGACTTTCAGCGTATTTCAACCCAACCGATATATTTGTTTGTTAGCAACGCGTTTCACCTTGGTATTAATGATTTTTTACACGCTTTTATGCATATTATACATAAATAACCGTTCAATTAAACTCAATTAAATTAATAAATTAATGGCATTGGCTTCTACAATTTATTTCCTTTGCAAATCTACTAAATTTTAATCATTATTTGTAAAATTTTGTTAATACCTGTTACTTAAAAATGAACTAACTGGAATAAATTTCGCACGTAAATTCTGGTTGTTTCCTTTATACAGGGTGTTTTGAAATTACTTTGTTTATACGTAGATTTAGCCCTTTAAAACCACTACAATATATATAACAAGACAAGTTATTTGCAGTCCGCAATAGAAATTTGTGTAAAACACAATAATAAATAAGATGTATCTGTAAATAAATTCTTATAATAATAAGTGCTTACTGACGAATACAAATCGAGCTATTAGTTGTATAGCCATTAACAAAACAATTGCCCTATTATTTCATAAGGGGAGAAAACATCCACTTACCGGTTTCAGCTTCTTTAAGCTTCGTCAGAGTAGATTAGTTTCCAACAACCTTATGAAGTAATCAAAGCTATTATACTGATATAATTTCGAAGGAATCTTTGTACTATGGCAAAAGTAAATAATATCGCCATCAGGTGGTAAAACACTAACACTACTAAGCGTGGAAGTACAAAAATTGATCCGAAACTACATCGTGATTCTATAGATGGCTATACAAGTAAGTTCGGCCATTGAAATTTGCGAAATGTTAGAGCAAAATTTATTTGCAACAATAACAAACCTTCTCGTGGAAACGCCCGTATCTTGCCCCATAGGCAAATCATAATAATAATAAGACAAGTTATAACTTGTCTTGTTATTATTATGATTTGCCTATGGGGCAAATTTCCTCAAATTTCCTTCAATACAAACATTTGTACACAATTCTCAAATTTGATTTATTTACAACGGCCACAGTTTTCCAAAAACTGCCTCTAACCGACACGATTTTCTTTGAAAACACAAGTTTCGGTCTTATAATATCCCACCCGTACTAAATCGTTTTCGTCGTATTCAAATATCTCACTTCAATCACGTTGTGTATACCTTAGTCGACCGACAAAAGTTACCGTTTAAACTATGCCTATCTTGACATTTGTTACTTCTATCTCACTTCTGCATACACGCTAAAATCACTTGTCTCTTACTTTGTCTTCAATCCCCGTTGTACAACGAACCACAACTACCCCCTCTAGTAATCTAGTGTATTTACCCAAGTCAACAAACGCTAAGTTCAAACTACGCCTATGCCTTAATATGTGTTATTTTCATCACACTTAGACACGTGCTTATCAAATAACCTTTCTCTATTACCTTGTTTGCAAGTTTCATTCGTAACAGACAACAACTGTTGCTAACCCACACCATTTTTGCGTATGCTTATCGTTTTTAAGAAGCTATAAATTTATTTAATTGACGTCGGTAACTGGAATTGCTGTTGCTATACAAGGAACACTGCGACGGTTACATTTGTTTATAATTTAATGATACCATGAAACTAGCTTCTTTCAAAACACGTTTAAAATGCTATTAAACAAATAATAAAACCATCAACTTTGCTTTTATTTAACACTATTTGGAAACTATAACGCTTTGACATAAGTTAAAGCTTTTTAAAAAATGTTCCTACAATCTACACTTATTAAATACGAAATGCCATGTTTTTAATATAACTGCCAACTACTCGGAAGGCTAAAACGTTTTGACATCTTCGAAGCATGTTTCAAAAGCTCTAGAAATATTCTTACTAACTACACTTATTAAATATTAAAAGCTATCTTATACCGGGTGTTTCTAATATACAATGCGCTTTATCTGTATGAGTAATTATCTCTAAAGAATTATAAAAATTACACTTGAGCTTTCTAAAATGCGTTCTGGAAAATTATTAATTGTAAAACTATTTAAAATAAAAGGGTTTCAAAGTGGTTTGATGGATTTCCATATGCTGACTCACAAAATTAATTGCAAATGAAAAATTCATGCACTTTTAACTCCTAATATCACAGTATATAACCCCTATTTGAATACAAATAAAAACCAATTTTGGTTTTTTCATTTGGATTCAAACACATCCTTACATTCAATTACTTCGTAACCTACTATTTATTATTATTATTATTATTTACTATTACTATTTACTTCTATATTCACTTGAATCTTACTCTCTTCTTAATTTGCAGTCATCCTTTTCACATATTTTATAACATGGGCTCTTAATCTTTTTCTTATTTTACTTAATACTTTAATAACTGCTTCACCGAAAATTAAATTATCATCGACGTACTGACTAGAGAATTGTTCATACGTCCCTAAAATTGCCTGCATGGCCTTAATCAACGCTGCACTTGATGTAGACAAATCATACGGTACCACTTTAAAATTATAAATTTTTCCTTCCATTGAAAATCCTGTGTACCTTCTAGAATTCTTATGTAACGAAATCAAACGGAAAGAATTCCTCAAATCAAGTTTACTGAAAATAAGTTTACCACTTAATCTACTTAAAAGTGTGTCCATGGATGGTAGACAATAAAATTGCGTTTAGTCCGTTGGTTAATTTTTCTCGCATCTAAACACAAACGAATGCTATTTGTCTTTCTTCTTAACAACTTCTTTAATAACCATCCTCCCTACCGTATAAATAGAAACATGTTAAAGAATGTTTTCCAAACCTCAAATTATTGAATTTATTTGAAATTACCAATAAAAATAATCAGCTAAAAAGTCGGTCCCAAGCCGCATCACAAATTGAAGGCAATCATTCTTTTAAACCTTAAAATTTTTCTTAGTGTACTCGAACCAAATACTTCGAACATCAATAAATCAAAGTCGTCTTCAATTTATGTCTTAAATGTCAAACTTGAAGTATTTATTATTTTGACAACAATCCTAGGTCATGGATCGAAACGTAAATAAAGATGATTTTAAAAAGTATGAAGAAGTATGAAGTATGAAGAAGATTAAGAAAAATGCAATACAAACCACAACAAGCATACAGGGTAACTACTAACGGGTTTAGAAAATGTGTATTTGAATATTCAATTATGCCATCATTCAACATTTTTGCTAACCCATGATTTGCTTGCTTCCTATATGCCGCAGGTATCAGGTATATTTTAGAATTAAACAGTTCTGAATCATCAAACATACTCATAAATTAGCACTGAGCTCGCCTCCACTCCTACTAATTCTGAATGTTTCCTTAAAAGTGCTTAAACTTCCACAAATTTCTTTTCTGGATATTTAATAGAATCTAACTCATTTACTCCCCCATCATCTATTTCCATCAAATTCACACTTAAACCTATGTCATCTTCTGTGATGTCATACCTATCTTTCCAGGGCAATACAACATTCCTAACCTTTACTAATCTTTTATCCATGTCTATAACCAGACCTAACTTCACCATATAATCCATCCCTATGATACTTTCAAATTTTAATCTTGAAACAATTATGCAATACAATACAAACATTTGTACACAATTCTCAAAATCACTTCACTCCCAACGGCCACAGTTTTCCAACAACTGCCTCTAACCGACACGATTTTCTTCGGAAACATAAGTTTCAAGCTCACAATAACCCACCCGATTCTTTCTTAAACAGAAAGATATGTAACTTTGAGTAAAGATTTGAACGTATAAGTTCGATTTATAATTCATTTTATAACATGCAATAAGTTGCGCAGAACTTTGCATGAATATGAAACATAATTATTTTAAAACACACTACGAGAATTCCACAATCTTCAACCCAGATGCCCCTCATGCAAGAGAAACCGCTGAGCTTAATTGATTTAAAAAAATAAAATGCACTTTGCGAACTGATATTTTTAGAGATGTGGAATGGAACCAAGGAATATCTAATACCGTTAATTACGATGGAGATGAGTTTTTGATAAGCGCTATTCGACAATAATAGCAACAAGTACAACTTGTTAACATTTTTTTTGTAACCGATAAAAATAATTAAATTTTAGCACTTAAAGTAGAATAAGCTCTTAATTTATTTGTGTTAAGGATACTTTCCAGAAAAATTTTAAGGTCAGAGTTCGAAATATTTTGACCTTTAATAAATAATCTGTGGAACACAGGATTGGTAAATTATTCACATAAAAGAGAATTTTGTACCTGTTAGCAAAGATTGGGTATGGATTATTTTCAAGTAACGTTAAGGAGTAATTTTGTGCATAAACTTTATAATTTAAAAGAATCTTTTGTATGAAGGCAAAATGTTTTTGAATTCATAGATTTATCTTGAAATTTCTGTTTCTCATTTCATCTTCGTAAATTCCAAAGTATAATTTTAATGTACCTAAGTCACAGCAATAATTTTTGCGACTCCCAATATAGAGGCTTGTCACAGCTATATATATATATATATATATATATATATATATATATATATTATATATATATATTATATATATACATATATATATATATATATTGCCGTGGCCTGTCTTGAAACTCACTGGCTCTCAGTTAATTCGAAAATAATTTTATTTTCCAAAATCGAAAATTTCACAAAAAGGAAAATTTTCAAAAACAATTTCTTACCTGGATTCTGGTTCCATCGACTTTGATTTCTTCAACAGCTCCCTGGCTAGCTCAGCTGTGCTTCCTCTTGGATGCCTAAATTTCCTATCATTCATCTGTAACGTTCACACACACCATTCAATAAAACTACAAAATAGTACGACAATCATACAATATTTATTTACCACTATTTACAAATAATAATTCAAGATTATGTACATTTCGGTGCTCAAGTGACATCTCATTAAATGAAATCTTAGTAAAGTTCTTGTTTTTGTTTAAAATTGAATTTTCAAACACATTTAATGCAACTGGAGTAAATGGGCCCTAAGTAATACCTTATGTTTTTTATTTCTAATTACTACACTCTGGAGTATTGTGAGCTTAAGATAACCCAGTTAATTAATGTATGTTTCCTACTCTGCATACTCTTACTACAAACACAAAAAACCCATGTACTCTTAACAATAAAATTTAAATTCATGTGGAACGTTAATAAGCTTTACGTACACCTTTAAATTTATATTCAAATACCATAATCAAAGTTGGTTATACGTATTCTTTTCTATACGCAAAATAACGAAAAATACCATCAAAGTTCACTCTCACATATCACAAATAATCTCCCCAGTTTATAAAAAAACAGCAAATTTTAATGTGTTACCTGGAAAAACTTAAAGATTCCATCTCTGTTGACGATGTATTATGTTCCTGAACCCTCGTTTTCGTGGTAATGTGCTGCTTGCCGCCTCCAGTTATTTATAGTTGAACGCCATCTACGTTGCGCTGCATGCTACTCATTCCAGATACATCTCAACATCCAAATCCAAGTATATTACACTTTTTTATTATTGCATAATTGCTTTACTTTACTTTACGAGCTTGTTAAAATATCTGTTGCCCCTCAGTTAAATATAAAGTCGACACTATCCGCGTTTCAAACTATGAGGCCAACAATTTAACATTGTACTATTTAATTTATAAATTTTAATACTTACAAGCTCGTTAGTAGATTTTGTACGTAGTAAGCGATGCAAATTAAAGAAGTCAAAGAGAGCCCTATTAATTTCGTTAGAGTTTTTATCATAAAGCTAGGCCCCCTTTTTGGCCACACTTTACGCAAAAAATTCAACTGAAAACAACAATTCTCCAAATTTTGTCTAACCGTTTTCAACCTCCCCAAAATTTAGCTCGTTGCTACGCTGTTTTCCGAGCGACCCGCATTCAACTGTCTCGTGCTCGTTTGTTGTAAAACTAACTATTCTGACCAATGATACTTTTCAGCGACGTCTAAAAACCCCGCCTGTATTAACTCTGTTCCTCTATTATGCATATTAGCTGTTTCCTTCTACCCGTGCTTGAGTGGTAGAAAATCGATATTACTGTCCGCGTGCTATCTACTCCACGTGGATCTGAATACGTGCTTTTCGAAGTGAATGTTATCATACCTGTCCCACTCTGAAGCATACCATTGATTGTCCATCCCTTCTGCGCTTTAAGGAAACTTTTGGTTAGCGTTTGTGCGAAACAATCGACGATTTGAACGATGTTCCTCGAATCTTGCCTCTTATCTACACAAATAAGGAGAAGTTGACTTTTCAAAACATGCAGCTGTGCCTAATTAACGAACGTTTTAAAATAACATTTTTAGGAGTTTGCGTTTCAAGATATTTTATATTCAACGTCTGTTTGGTTGTTAGCAAAGCTTTTTCGTCTTGGTATTATCGATTTTTCATGCTCTTATGCGTATTAGACGTTATAACCCATTCAATTAAACTCAATTAAATTAATTAATAATTTCCATTGGCTTATACAATTTATTTTCTTTACGAACTTATTAAATTTTAATCCCTACTTGTACAAATTATGGTAATACTTGTTACTTTCAATCAACTAAATGAAATAAATTTCGCACGTAAATTATGGTTGTTTCCTCTATACAGGGTGTTTGAAATTGCATTGTTTATACCTAAATTTAACCCTTTAAAACTACTACAATATATATATATATATATATATATATTGCTGTGAAACCTACAAAAAGCCTCACCAGAGTAAAAAAAAATATTCGAGCCTCTAGAATTGGGCACCAAGTTTTGCTGTGATTCTCGCCCTGTTGAATCTTTTCTGATAGTCGCCTTTTTACTCTTTCACCCTCGGCTGCTCACCTATTTGAAACTTTCATCCTCATTCATAAAAAAAACAAACACATTCCTACCACAAACATCAACGTTAACTCTAGTTACATTAATATTCATAATACATTAAAATTTCAAAATTAAATTTCATCATAAATTTCAGTATCATAAAATTTCAAGTTTAAATTTGTCATCAGTTTTAATTTGCATCCAGAATTAAAGTCCTTGTAGGATGCCTACTAATTAATTTAACAATATTTGCAGACCTGAGTCTGAGTACAAAGGGAGCATCTCCCACCCCTTTACGTTAATCAAACAGGTTAGTCTAATTGAGCTCAAAGACAGACCCAAATTTTCATCGTAATCAAGAACTTAAACTGCTAAATACTCCTTTCTACTTAAACAAGAAAATTTCACCTTAAAATTAAAATTTTGTTGTTTGTACAAATTCACTACTGTCCATTTTTTAGCAAACAAATTATAAAGTTATTCAAAACACACCAAAACATCAAAAATCGAACAAAAAGGCATAAGTTACCTGAAGGTTAATGCACTCGTGGCTCCAATGTACATCGTCCTTTGTTAATCACACCATTCCAATTGGGTTATGTTTACGGCTTCTGATTCTGAACGCTTTTAAAATTTTCTACACCACCATTCATCTAAAGTTGTTTCAGATCTTCTCAGGAACTCATCTAAGTATATCAAAATCTTGTTTTGTGGATCCAATCACGATTACGAATAACATTTGATTATTAACACCCCCGAAAAATAGCAAAAAAATTCCTAATTCTTTCACGCTATACCCCAAAACTGCCTACTTTTGTTTATTCATTTATTGTTATTAATTTCGATAAATGGGTACCGTAATACACCAATGCATAATAACTTGTATCGTAGCACGTAAAGAGCAAACTATTTTAAAGTATTCAATAATCACAAAATATAAGAGCAAACTGTTTCAAGTATTGAATCAAAATCGAAAATCTAATAGAGCGAAACTCATATTAACACGGGTATATATAATGGCTAGCCTGCCCGTCGGTTTTGTCCCTCAACGGACATTTTCCAGAATTTCGCATTCTCTGTTCCCTTCTCGACAGTCCGGCACAGCGATTCTATTAAATTTGCACACGCGCCAGTTGAAAATCTAAGAAATTTTTCACACGGCACGCAACGCGTCTGCAAACAATTAATTAATTTTGTATAGAAATCGTTACGTTTACACCTCTCATATCTGCATCCTATTTCCACCAATTGTTTCTTCGTGACGTTGCTCAAATCACGCCTTTTATTATCTGTGTCTCTGCCTTGCGCATTTTATCTGTCTTTTTCTAACTTGTTCCTAGTGGTGCAAATCTATACTCTTTACTATCGGTTATTTTAGTCCACGTGGATTTGCGACGTGACTTACTTGAGTTAAATAACCCCACAACTAACCTTCCCGTTAATATAAGCTACGGTTTATCCAACCGTTTGCAATATACGCAGAATTTTCATGTTTATCAGCTCGAATTTATTAGAATTTGACATTTAAAAATACGCAGGTGTTCACTCGTAACATTTTAAATAACACTTCTACGATTTGAATATTATTGAGTTTTTTTAAAAGCTTTTATGCCTATTATATCTTAATAATCGTTCAATTAACTCCAATTAAAATAATAATGAATGGCATTGACTTCTACCGTTTAATTTTTAGTGAAACCCAATTAAATATTAATTATTATTTGTACACTTTGTTTAATACCCATTACCTAAAAATTGAATTACTTAATATAAATTTTGCACGTAATTTCTATTTGTTTCTTGGAACAATTAAATTAAATACACATTGAGCATTTTAATTATGCTTCTTTTTATAGAAAGCGTCTAGTGAATAATTTAAATCCCTTATTTTTAATGAAACGAATAAATTTTTATGCTACACGGTTTTTTAATAACGCGCATTATCTAATAAAATTCTATACAAACCCTACCTTCTAATTGAATGATTTACATCTTCATACTAGGCATTTAATTACGCGTACTTTTTCCTAAAGCTTCTTTATACACGGTGATTAAAATTATTTGATGTAATTAATTAATTTTCTACTCTGGTCTAAATTTGAGTATTTTATATATATATATATATATATATATATATATATATATTGCTGTGATATTCAGCTGTGATATGGAGCCACTCGTTGGGTCGTTGTTTCTGTGTGATTTTGAGCCACTCGTTGGTTCTTTGTAGTTTGTTTTCCTAAAACCTTTTTAATACTTTACCATATGTCCTGATAAATGAGCCTCTATGCCTCGACTAAATATATGTCCCAATTATATATGCTTCGACTAACTCAGCTTGTGTAAACCTATTGGTAGAATTACAAATTAACACAACTATAACCTGATAGTACTTCACAAATTTCTGTAATAGTATATAGAACCTTTTTCTTGTTAAGATATAAAGAAATAAGACTAAGTAAAACATAAATTTATCTTCTCTTGAGTTTCTTTTAAATAGTTACAAGTATTTACAGCAAGTTATGATATTAGAGTCTCCATAAATTATCAATCATGGTGTTTTACAGCACCAAACAAAATTAATGAATCTGTTTAATGTATATCAAATATTTGATGAATTATTTCACATAAGAAAGTCTTTACTTCGTTTACAGTACTGTGAGCGAATTTACAATAACCACTATTACAAGTGATTTAAAATTGTCTTTACTTTAAATTATTTTCAGAATGAATTCCAACTTTTAAATAATATTCTGGTACATAGTACAATTAAACCCATCTAATTTGCTCTTCAAACCAGATTTAAAACTGAACTACTGCTGAACCCCAAATTGCAAATAACCACATGTTCTTGTCGGAACTTTATTTTCCTTAAAAGACTTCTTTCCAAATCGTGTACATTTCAGTCTGAATTATTTCTATTTTTAACCAAAATATAAGTTTCTTCCCTTTTAAACAAAATATAATTTTTTCCCCTGGTTACACTTTCAAACAAAATATAATTTCTTCGCAAGCATACACCTACAGCATGCTACTCTTAAATTCCATTCTCATAAAGTTTTTGTTCCTTTACGAGTGCATGCTTATATCGAAGCCCTCTCAATGCCACGCCATTATTTAAAAGAATCTCGCCTGATCAAAACCATCCGTATCTCTTTCTTTATCCTCACGCCCTTTTTAGTTTTATTATACCTGTTGTTGACGTACATTTTAACATTAAACCACTTTTTCTTTCTCTTCTGCCAGGCCTCTTTAGCCATGTTTATCTAATGATAAACCCATCTTTAAGCTAACGAAATTTAATTAAAAGTGACTAGTCTTGTGACTTGACAAATGCTTGCAAATTATTATTGTACACACTTAGATATAGAGAACTCTAGATTCTAACCTAATAATGATGTCACCATGCTACATTATGTCATCATAGTGTTACTAAAAATGTTTATTTTTATTGAAATAGATTTGTTAAGTGTTAAAAAATATTATTGTCCATTTGTAATTTAAATTGTTCTTTAATTTATTTAGCCAAATACTAACTACTATTATTTATATAGCATTATAATGGTTTAAACCGCACAAGCTAGAAGAAGCTCATTTATTTCTAGACTCGGCTAGGGCTAATGCATATCAATATATATATATATATATATATATATATATATATATATATTGTTATGATAATAGGGTAGTTTAAGGGTAGATTAAGTCATAGGGGTTGTAGAATAAATATAAACAACTTCAACTTTAAGAGAATCAAATAATTCCAGAAATTATAAGAGTGAATCGGTCATTCTACATAATGTCAATTAAGAGGACACTGCATATAAAATATACGGAATTAAATGCATGAGAACATAAACCTGCCTAAGTATAGTTTACAAGTAAATATAAGATTTTAAAACTCAATAAATGGCATCAAAATTAAATTACCGGGAAACATAGATAAATTGGCATTGCAAGAAAACCAATATTCTGTGGAAAACAAATAAACACCAGGCGATTCAATTATATAATAAATTAACAAACATCGAATACGTGAGTTAATGAAAAGCCAAAAGTTGGAAATCCTCAAATAATACTGCAATATGCTTAATGCGGACGTGACGAACAGTGCATTCGTCGAAGATCTAAACTAGGTAATTTGTAAAAATTCCGAGTTCTGCTAGATAAGACAAAAGTATCAGCCTAGATTGTAAACACGCCAATGAAAACAATTGGAGGAAGGGCTTATATATGCGATAGAAACTGAACGACATTTTAGTCTATATTTAACTGAGCAACAACTGTGTTCGAAGGTTTAAAAACTCACGCAATTAGTGAAATAAAAATTAAACAAATCAGATTTAAAAGTGCGAGAATTTGTGCAACGAAATATAAGCCGATCTATAGATAGACGTAAGTTAAACAACTTAATTAAATTCATTTCTAATATTAACGAAACAGGGCTTCTAACTTTGGTGATATTCTAATTTTGGTAATATTTAATCTGGACACATTCTGATTTGGGAAGTTTAATTTTGGTGATATTCTAATTTGGACACATTCCAATTTGGGATGGTGGATATTTTAATTTGGACATATTCTAATTTGGGACGTTTAATTTTGGATGTACTGTAATTTGGTACGATTTTAATTGGAAGCGATTTATGGGAGGCGATTTTTATATGGGGCCGGTATACCAATAAGCAAAGCGGACACAGCAAGGGGATGTAGATCATAGACTAAGATGGAACTCCAGAACCCATTCCAAGTTAGCAATTTTTAATACACTGTATTATTGAAAACTGTTTTCGATTTAATATTTGCTATGCATTGTATATTTGTAAGAGTCATCAAAGAGGTCACTTAAATAATATGAAAACAAGGGAAGATATCTTGGAACGTTCGAAAGTCTCTGAATATAATTAAAAGATATTTTTGCTGGCTTTCAGAAAAGCATAAATCTGGATATTTTGCACAAAAAGGAAAATTTTGAGTGAGGTAAATATTATCACCATTTCGAATGGACCTGCACCTTGCCGAAGTTCTAAATTACTAGAACAGGTGAAATGGCTTGCGTGTTCTAATGAGCTAAAGAGCCAAACTACAGGTCCAACCAAAGTAATAGGGTCGTTAGTGAGGAACCAGAATAAGACAGGTCCCCAAAAGAGGGCAGCGGCTCTTTCGGTACTTAGATTGGCAGAGACCATAAGTGTAGGTATGGCAGTCTAAGACACACTACCGCGATGTGGAAGGCAACGGGAAACCATCACATTATCTCCCAAGTACACAACGTACTTAAATTGTTACAAACATGATGGCATTCTCTGGGGTAAAAGATTCCGGAATTAAAATAGTCCCCCATTCGGATCTCCGGGAGGGGACTACTTCGAAGGATGCGATCGGAAAGTTAAAAATAAGAGTCAGGAACATTCTGCGAGTCGCAGCGTGGAATGTTAGAAGTATGAAGCAAGTAGGTAAGCTGGAGAACCTAAAAATCGAAATGAATAGGTTATCACTAGACATAGTAGGGATCAGCAAAGTTCGGTGGCCAGAGGCAGGGGATTTTTGGAGTGGAGACTTCAGGGTAATTCATACAGGAGCAGAGGAAGGAAATTTGGGCGTGGGGATAGTTATGCGGAAAAAGATAGGATACTGTGTAGAAAATTACTTACAAAAGAACGAAAGAGTTCTCATGGTTAGATTAGAATCTAAACCGGTAAACACAGTAATAATACAAGTATACATGCCCACCTCTAGTTACAGTGACGAAGAGGTAGAAGCCATCTACAAAGATATCGAAGACATATTAAGATACGTGAAAGGACATGAAAATTTAATAATTACGGGGGATTTTAATGTCGTGGTAGGTGAGGGTAGGGAAGGAGCGGTAGTAGGTTTATTTAGTTTAGGCACGAGAAACGACAGGGGAAATAGGCGACAAGAACAATTTTATCACCACAAACACATTATTTTAACATCATGCTAGAAGACGATATACGTGGAAGATGCCAGGAGATATAGGAAGATATCAAATAGATTACCTTCTTATTAGACAACGGTTTAGGAATCAAGTAAAAGACTGTAGAAGCTACCCAGAAGCAGATATAGATACTGACCACAACATCGTAATTATGAAGGCCGCACTTAAATTTAAAAATCTGAAAAAAAGGAACGGAAAAAGGCACTTGGACTTAGAGAAACTAAAAGATAAAGATATTCGAGAAAGATTCGAAAAAAAGTCAAATGAATTGCTCAAACACATTGGGAAAATATCTGATACTAAGGAAGTAGAAACAGAATGGAATAACATTAAATCCAGCTTATACGTGGCGGCCAGAGATATTCTGGGGTATACACAAAAAGAAAATAAGAAACCATGGATAACAAAGGATATCCTGAATTTAATAGAAGAAAGACGAAAATACAAAAATAAATCAGACAAAACAGGAAAAGAGAGATACAAAACCATAAAATGGGAAATTATTCGAAAATTTTAGCGATATAAAACTGTATAGCAAAAATATAAGGGACGCACAAGGAAACGTCATCATAGAAAACGTAGAGAAAGTGGGTAGATGGCAAGAATATATAGGGAATTTATATGTAGGAGAGGAACTAACTGCATTTAGAACATGAATCAGACATTGAAAATGATGACTTGGGATATCCTATACTTAGAGACGAGTTTGAATTAGCATTAAAGAGTCTGAAAAATGGTAAGAAGCCGGGTACAGATAAGGTGCAAGCCAAAACTTTAAAAGCAGCTGGACAAGCAGTAACAGAACGTCTCTTCCAACTTGTAAGCTATATGTATGAGACAGGCGAGATACCCAAAGATTTCAAACGTAGCATCATAGTAACTATACCAAAAAAGAAAGGCGCGGATAGATGTGAAAATTTTCGAACAATAAGTTTGACAGCACACGTGTCAAAAATAGTAACTAGAATTGTGCAAAGACGAATGGAAAAACGGGCTGAAGAAATATTAGGAGAAGACCAATTTGGGTTTAGGCGAAACAGGGGAACACGGTAGGATATCTTAGCTCTGAGGGTGATAATGGAGAAAACAATAGAAAAAGGGGAAAGCGTGTATATAGGGTTTGTAGATCTGGAAAAAGCATTCGACAATGTAAAATGGAAAAAATGTTTGAAATACTCAAAAAGATTGGAATGAGTTATAGGGATACACGAATAGTACATAGCTTATACAAAGAGCAAACAGCAGTAATAGAATTAGAGCAGGAACGTAGAGAAGTAAACATTAGGAAAGGGGTGAGACAGGGATGTGCCTTATCTCCATTAATTTTTAACTGGTACATAGAAGAGGCAATGAATACTGTCAAATGCAGGAAGACATTTGGAATTACTATGCAGGGACAAAAAATTGATATGCTTAGATTTGCAGATGATATAGCGGTATTAGCGTCTAGCAAGGAAGAGTTAGAAGCTGCTCTTAATGAATGGAAACGGTTTTAACGGAGAGATACGGTATGAAAATTAACAAAATTAAAACTAATGTTTTAGTATGCAAAAGTGGAAATAGTATGCAAAAGAGAAATAGAAGGGCGGAATATGTTCTAAGGCATTTTGGGGAATAGTATGGGATATATTACAAGCAGAGATAAGAAAAAGGAGGTAGATGTAGATCTATTTGAGATAGCCAACTGTGCAAATTTCAGGGAAATCTGTAGGTTGTTCAGAATAGGAAACGATCAAGGTACGCGTCTAACCAGTTCTAGGACTGAAGACCTATTGATGATGAAATGTGTATTCTAAAATTGCTTTCTTTTGTAACAATTTTATTTTCGATAATAAATCCTTCCATATAATTTTAAGAATAATGTTACAATTTTATTTTCGATAATAAATCCTTCAATATAATTTCAAGAATAATGTAACAATTTTATTAATAACAATAATAATTTGTATTCAACTTCAAAAGTAATACGTTAAGCCTGCATCGTCCTTTGATAATCTACTTATATTCAGATATCTGTGTCGTATACAGCTATTTACAAGCACATTTCTGTTTGATTGTTCCCCTCCTGACGGCGCGACAGCTCGAGCTGGTTATAAGATAGTCGGCCACAAGTGATAGAAATATCAACATGTACTCTCGACTGCAGGCCGGCAATCTGCGAAGCCATTTCAATTAGTGAAGATATCTTCGAATAACGGTCGGTAAGGTATATATTGTGTGAACTTGTATAATTTGAGATAATTTATTTAGCGCAACAAGTAGGATGCAACTTTTATAGACACACAAGGACAAAGTAAAACACATGTAAGATGCTACCTTTAGAAGGTGACGTAATTCAACTTCGAGATTACGACTGCTGCAGAATGTAAGGCAACAGGATATGATTCGACACGTGGAACGAAATCATTATAGAAGTTGGTTTGGATGAATGTGTTTCAAATTACAAACTCTGTTATCGTTGCTTGAAAACACGGGGATCCCGTCTTTCTTTATTACAATGCGACAAATGCAGTTTTGGTTCGTAGATAGCTTTAAGTTCTTTTTATGTGTTTCAAAACTAGGAACACGTTAACTTGCTTTGATGCGTAATACATGTACGTTGTAAAAGTTTCCACTAATTGCTGAGCTGGATTTACCAGTAGTAAAACGAAAGCTCACTGATTTCGTGTTCTAAAAACAACACGTTTTGCTCAATACGAATCGTCAGTAACGTCAACAGGTGTTACTGACGTCATATTTTTCTGCTTTGTACTGCTGACAGATGTTATTTTAAAAGCAAAAGCTTTGAACAGCTTTAGTACAATATATGTAAACATGTCTATTTTTGTGATCAGCTTTATCTACATTAAAATTTGTATACGTAATTTTGAAAGCTCAAATGCTTATATTGTTAGGAGCTATTAATTTGTTATCTGCCTGAACAGATCTGCACAGGTTAGACCCCTATTTGTACAACAAGTTCATGTTTTAAAGTAAAGTGTTTGATTGAAATTAATAAAGACAAACATGAAAGTTAGAAGTTTAAGATTGATGCAGTTAATGATTAAATTTTTTGTTACAAGTCACATTATTTTAAAAGAGATTTTTTAGTAAACAATTGGTTCAAGATTAAAGATTTTTTATTTTGATCAAGTGTGATCAAATCTAATAACATAAAGCTAAAACCCTCATGAGTAAGAAATTGATGCCAATTTTGTATTGGAAATACTTTTTTACTACTTCTTTATGTATTTTTGCTGGACACAAATGGTGTTCCACCTTTTTATTTATTTAACTATTACAATTTCTTACAGGAGCTGCGTCTTATTTTATTAAAACAGGTTTTTGTCAGCGAAGGCGATCCTTTTTTCTTTGGGTCTCCACGTCCGCCCTTAGAAATATGCTATGCAATTATCATAATTACATCAGGATTTGGTGGCGCCTATTTGATTTAGCTTAGGTTTGATCTGCAAACAGATTTCGACTCCACCCCCATTTCTCATAGCTCTACCCAAGGAACAGACCCCTAGTTGTGTGGGAAGATTTTTAGAACAATAAGTTTCACTGCCATCCAACGTGGGACGCGCTGTAGATATAGAGAAAACCGCTTCACTTTGATTCAATAAAATTTATTCAGTAAGCTAGTCGGAGTTAAAATCTTAAAATTAATATTTCATATAATAAAGGGAATAGCACAGCAATAAAATAGGGCATAACACAGCAATTTCATGACATGCCCAATCGTGGGGCGAATATTACAGCAATATATATATATATATATATATATATATATATATAATTCAGATTTGGAAAGCAAATGCATGTTTGTTAATATATATTAACAGTTTGAATTAGTATTAAAGGGTTTGAAAAATGGTACACATAAGGTGCAAGCAGAAACTCTAAAAGCCGCTGGACAAGCAGTAACAGAAAATCTTTTCCAACTTGTAAGCTATATGTTCATACAGGCGAGATACCCAAAGATTTCAAACGTATCATCATAGTCACTATACCAAAAAAAGAAGGCGCGGATAGATGTGAAAATTTTCGAACAATAAGTTTGACAGAACACGTTTCAAAAATATTAACTAGAATTGTACAAAGACGAATGGAAAAACGAGCTGAAGAAATACTAGTACAAGACCAATTTGGGTTTAGGCGAAACATGGGAATACGGGAGGCTATTTTACCTCTGAGAGTGATAATGGAGAAAACAATAGAAAAAGAGGAAAGCTTGTATATAGGGTTTGTAGATCTGGAAAAAGCATTCAACAATATAAAATGGAAGAAAATGTTCGAAATACTCAAAAAAGTTGAAATGAGTTATAGGGATAGACGAATAGTACATAGCTTATACAAAGAGCAAACAGCAGTAATAGAATTAGAGCAGGAACGTAGTGAAGTAAATATTAGGAAAGGCGTAAGACAGGAATGTGCCCTAACCCCATTAATTTTTAACTTGTACATTGAAGAGGTGTTGAATACTGTAAAATGCAGGAAGACATTTGGAATTACTATGCAGGGACAAATAATTGATATACTTAGATTTGCAGATGATATAGCGGTATTAGCATCTAGCAATGTAGTGTCAGAAGCAGCTCTTATTGAAATGGAAACGGTTCTAACAGAGAGATACGGTATGAAAATTAACAAAAGCAAAACTAAAGTACTAGTATGCAAAGGTGGGGAAAATAAATCAAAAACAAGAATACAAGTATTTAACACGAACTTACGAGAGGTTAAGGATTTCTGCTACCGAGGAAACCAAATAACGCAAGATGGGAAAAGCGCAAAAGATATAAAACAAACATTAGCACAAGGTCGTGCTACATTTAACAAGAAAAAGCAACTACTGTGTTCAAAGATAACAAACATAGAAACAAGGAAAAGATTGCTTAAAACATATGTGCGGAACACAGCACAGTACAGCTGTGAAGCTTGGACAGTAGAAGAAGCGTACAAAAAAAAGTAGAAGCCTTTGAAATGTGGTGCTACACACGTGTTATGAAGATATCCTGTATAAACAACGTTGATAACGAAAAGGTACTGAAAATGGTATGGGAAGAAAGAAATATGTGGAAAACAGTAAAATATAGGAGAGATAGGATGATAGGCCACATACTACGGCCTGAGGCAATAGTGCAGAATATATTAGAAGCAGATATAGGAAAGAAGAGAAGTAGATGTAGACCTAGATTAGACTACTGCACACAGATAGTGAAAGATGTAGGCTGTAGGAATTTCAGGAAAATGTGTAGGCTAGCTCAGAATAGAAATCAGTGGAGCTACGCATTCAACCAGCCGCAAGATGGATAAATCAATGACGAAAACAGTAACCGTACCTAAACATGAGTATTATTATAAGCAACGACAATATTGGTTGGGCGATATTCTTGAATAAACCATAATGTGCGAATGGAATTACTGGAAACTATTAATTCGGCAAATGACTAAATGTTGGGGGATTTTGGCAGCCACAGGTTGCTCAACCTCCGTTACTGAATCTTGGTGAAATGGGGCATAAAATTAGAAAACAATAAAAGGGGAACCGAGCTGTATAGAGGCTGTGTGAGAATTTCAGGCAACTGTGGAGGCTAGTTCAGAGTATAAATAAGTGCAGGTACGTGTACAACCAGTTTTGAGACGCAAAACCTAAGGACGAAAAAATAAGCGCAGATAAATCTGATGATTATTATAAACATTATAAACATTTCATTATAAAATCTTAGATTTTATAATGAAATGGGTCTTTAAATTCATGTCTTTGTAATAGTTGGATATTAAGTTTTCTGTTTGTTATC
This sequence comes from Platerodrilus igneus, assembly GCA_036346225.1. Taxonomy (NCBI): domain Eukaryota; kingdom Metazoa; phylum Arthropoda; class Insecta; order Coleoptera; family Lycidae; genus Platerodrilus; species Platerodrilus igneus. The sequence goes on along the minus strand of JARFIW010000131.1, from coordinate 6,674,697 downwards.
TATCACCTGGCGAATTTATCAACTCTGCTGTAGAACAAACCCACTTTGCTGTTGGAGTTTCTTTAATTGTTAGACGTTAGTTCTTAGTCTGTGTTTGTCCGTATTGTATGCTGTTTGTAGTCTTAATTTTATCTTTACATTTTTTTTTTACATTAAATGTTATTACTATTTATTTGGGATCCTCCTTTATGTTAAATCAGTACATGTATTAACATCAAATTGTGTGTAAGTTTCTTAATTTGAATTAGGTTAACGACTGTGTTTTCACTCATAATTTTTAAATTTTAGATCTTGATAAAGACTTTATACAAGTCGAAACGTAGATTTCACAATAAATGATTATTTCATAATAGTTATTTTTTGGTTACGAACGACAATCCCACGAAATACTACCATCAACGTCGCTATATATACATATATATATATATATATATATATATATATATATATATATTTAAAAGAAAAATTAATGAGTCTTAAATTAATATAAAGTAGAAATGAATTATTGGCAAATGACTTAAATTCAGCCACGAGGGCATCCTGTCGACGCGTTTCGCCATAATTGGGCGAATATCTTCCGTTTTTATGTAATTCCTTAATATTTTGAATTAATGCGTTGTATTTTGGATTATGATTTAGTTCTAGGATTATTACAAATAGCTACTCCCTGCTACTAATCATAGTTTTCGTACCCTGACAATATCGTAAATCCCTTCTAATTCCTATATTTTGTGTTCGATTTGATCAGCTACTGAGTCTGAATTAACTACACCGAAACATTGTTTAACAGTGGCCCCTATAGAACGTATCAGAACTTGCCACAAAATTACCGTAACAATTGGATTTCTCTAGTTTAGTCTATAGCATTTGGGTTTGAATTTCAAACAGTCTCAGCACACAGAAATAGTAGTTGGAGGCACAAATGTGCACATATGAAATAGAACTAAATTAGGTCATTTTGAAATTATGGCTTGAATAGGTCTGGCTATTGAAATATTCTCAGAAGCCCCGTTTTCCAATTACTGCAAAATAAACAAGGCAAACCGCAAACCCGTAGGCTTGAAAACACGTTACAGCCATTAATAAATAAACTCTTATTAGAAATAGATGTTTAAAAAATATTTTTCCGTATTATAAAGTAACAGTCTCGCTCAAAACCTAAAACAAGCACACTCTTTGAATAAATTAATCTTAAATACAAACACGTAATAAAAAAATGCTAAAACAACACCAGCAAAACATCTTCATGTTAGCTTGGTCTTTCTGTATTTTTAGAGTTCATTTTTATTGCAGTACAGTTTATCTGGAATTTATAAACTATGGAATGGTCACCATCTGCGTTTCGCATATATAACTTAAAATACTCAAACCCATATCCGTTATCGCAGAAATCTGCATTATCGATTATATACAACCCTTCGGGGTTAATGTAACGTCAAGCTGACCTTTAACGGATTTTTTCATTCGTTATTAAACTAAATTTTCTTTAATTTCAAACCAAATGTCATCAAGTTAATTTAACTACTGTTTGAAATGGAAGCCTTAATGGAATTTGGTTCAATATTACACGTCCGTCGGTTGGAAATATCTTCACAAATAATTTAACAAACGCTGCTTTATGGGAAAAGCGACCTGTTTATTACAGTCCTTTATAACACCTGTCTCCTAAATTTTCTTGCTTTCTACGCAATGCATTACTTATTCTCATAAAGCGCTTTAGTCAGGTTTAAAGAGGATGAGAGCGTATCGCAAAGGAGTCCTTGTGGAAAAATTGATTCATCTAACTGGTACGTATAATGAAAATTTCTTGACCATAAATTATTTGAAAATAGGTATTTATCTTGATAAATAAGTGGTCATCTTCAGTAAGAGAACTTTATAACATAAAGCGTCCTAAACAGCCTCTTTATTTTTTAAAGTTCTGCTTCATTGTGACTACTTAGTTGTGGAAATACGTAAGTAGTTTAAAATACGATGAGGTTAAGCGCTTTTCGTTATATTTAACTATTTCTAATAACTCGCTTTTTTTATTATATAGGGTGTTTCAGGAGGAATAGTAAATATTTTAGGAGGTGGTAGTATAGATGAATGGCAATGAAAAATTCCATATAACACGTGTCCAATTCTTATTGAGTACAGAGATGCAGTTAAAGAGCTCATCACAGCAGGTTACCTACCATCTGCTGTAAAAGCGCGGGTTGGGGCGAGATAGCGTAGGAAAAAGATATGAAGTATTGTGTCTCGGCCTACTTGGTTTATGAAGTACCAAGGAGCACATATAGACGGCAGTGCTGTGGAACTTACTAGTCCAGTTATAAACCTCACAGATATTTTAATTATACATATTCTCTAACATATATAATCAGTTGAAAACCTTTGAAATTCCGATATCTAATGTAAAAAAAAATTATTAGGGAACAAGAAATTATAATATTTAACATTCCCACATTTGCATCGCACAGTTATTTTACAATTTCTAATATGCAATTGACAAAGCTGTTACATTAATTAGTTGGCCAATAAATGGAAAAACTGCGTGCAGGCAATTTTACTGGCAACCTAACAGAGAATTTTATTTGGTTCTATGATGGTATATTGTGCAACAAAGCTCAGATAAAAATAGAAATTTGGAGAGTGAACCCAAGAAATTTACACATTGTCGCAGTACGATGTTTATGTCGTAATATAGATTAAGGAACTAGCGTGTAGATTTTTATTATTTACGCTTGGGTTTAAGTAGTAAAAAGAAACTAGTATAAACAAAGTTGCATCAGGCTGTCGAAATCAATCAAAAATAGGTGGCCAGAGGCGGGGAATGTTTGGAGTGGAGACTTCAGGGTGATTCATACAGAATCAAAAGAAAATTCAGGTGTGGGGATAGTTATGCGAAAACAGATAGGACACTGTGTAGAGAATTACTTACAAAAGAACGAAAAGGTACTCATGGTTAGATTAGAATCCATACCGGCAAATACAGTAATAATACAAGTAGTACACATGCCTACCTCTAACTACAGTGAGGAAGAGGTAGAAGCTATTTACAACGATATCGAAGACATTGTAAAATACGTAAAAGAACATAAAAATTTAATCATTACGGTGGGATTTTAATGCAGTGGTACGTGACGGTAGGGAAGGAATTGTAGTAGGTTTACTTGGTTTAGGCACGAGAAACGACAGGGGAAATAGGCTGGTAGAATTTTGCGAAAAGAACAATTTAATCATCACAAACACATTATTTCAACATCATGTTAGAAAATGATACACGTGGAAGATGTCATGAGATATTGGAATATATCAAATAAATTACATTCCTGTTAGACAACGGTTTAGGAATCAAGCAAATGACTGCAGAAGCTACTCAGAAGCAGATATAGACACTGGTCACAACATCGTAATTATAAGGGCCGCTTTTAAATTTAAAAATTTAAAAAAAAAGGAAAGGAAAACGACACTTTCACTTTGAGAAACTAAAAGAAAAAGATATCCACGAACGATTTGAAAAAAGGTCAAATGAATTGCTGAAAGATATCGGGAAAAATTAAAGAAGTAGAAATAGAATGGAATAACATTAAATCCAGCTTAAACATGGCGACCAGATATAATACGGGATAATAAAATAAGGAGGTACAAGCTAAAATGGAAAAAGGAAAAACACGCTGCATACAAACTGATTAGAATGCATTTTAGGGATAGAAAACCATATAACAAAAATATAAGGAATGCGGGAAGAAACATCATTATAGAAAATGCAAAGAAAGTGCTTACGTGCAAGAATATATAGAGAATTTATATGCAGGAAAGGAACTAAGAGCATTGGAACAGGAATCAGACATTGATAGGATGACTTGGTATTCCTTTCTTTTAATTAGTATTAAAGGGTCTGAAAAATGGTAAGGCGCCGAGTACAAATAAGAAGCAAGTAGAAACTCTAAAAGCTGCTGAACAAGCAGTAGCAGAACGTCTCTTCCAACTTGTAAGATATAAGTATGAGAATTAACAAAATAATCAAAATTAACAAAAATAAAACTAATACTAATAAAACTAGTATGCGAAAGATTGGAAAATAAATCAAAAACAAGAATACAAATAAGTTAGAAGAATGAAAGGTTAAAGATCTCTGCTACCTAGGAAGCCAAATAACGCAAGATCGGAAGAGCGCAAAAGATATAAGACAAAGAATAGCAAAAGATCGTGCTACATTTAACAAGAAAAAGCAACTGCTGTGTTCAACGATAACAAACATAGAAACAAGGAAAGAATTGCTTAAAACGTTTGCGTGGAGCAGAGCACTGTACTGCTGTGAAACCTGAACAGTAGAGAAGCGAACAGGAAAACGATATAAGCCTTTGAAATGCGGTGCTACATATGTATGATGAAGATATCATGGGCAGACAAAGTTAAGAACAAAGATGGTAGGGGAAGAAACAAATATGTGGAAAACAGAAAAAACTAGGCGAGATAGGATGATAGGGGGTCACATACTGAGTCATGAGGGAATAGTGCGGAATATATTAGAAGCAGAAATAGGAAAAAAGAGGGGTAGAGGTAGAGCTAAGTTAGTCTATTGCACACAGATAGTAAAAGATCTAGACTGTGTGAATTTTTGGGAAATGTGCAGAATAGCTCAGAATAGAAATCAATGGAGGTATGCGTCCAATCAGTTCCAAGATGGAAAACCTAATGATGAAAAAAGTAATTGCACTTAAATCTAACGTTTATTATAAACAAACTACAAGTGTTGGGTTTGAAATATTTACAACTAATGTTGATAGTGCGAAAGAATATATTCGAAAACTATTAATTCGGCAAATGCTTAAGTTCTGGAGAATCTTGGTAGCCACAGGCTGCTTATCCCCCTTCACATACCTTACATGTGATTTTCCAATGCTCCACCCGAAGGTACTACATTGACCAGAAGCGAGTATTTTACCTCAAAAATTTTGAATTTTGCCGAACCCTTGCTGTTCCAAGCAAGATAGAGATCTTTAACGTGAGTGACAACACTCCCACACGGGACCTCCATTTTACCTCTCATCCGAACGAGGGCGTATTTTTAGGAAAATGCTCGCCTAACATTTTTCAAGCGCACCATGTCGGGAATCAAACCCGGAACCTTGAGCGTCTTAGTCACACGTATACAAACTACGCCACGGAGCCGCCTCTCCTTCACATACCTTACATGTGATTTTCCAATGGTCCACCCAAAGGTACTACATTGGCCAGGAAGCGAGTTTTTTTTTACCTGGAAAATTTGGAATTTTGCCAAACCCTTGCTGTTCCAAGCAAGGTAGAGATCTTTAACGTGAACAACACTCACACAAGGGACCTCCATTTTACCTCTCATCCGAACGAGGGCGTATTGTTAGGAAAAATGCTCGCCTAACATTTTTCAAGCGCCACGTGTCAGGAATCAAACCCCAAACCTTGGGCGTAGTAGTTACACGCATACCAACTATGCCACGGAGCCGCCTTTCCTTCACATACTACTGAATATTGTGGAAATCGCGTATACATTTGTAAATAATAGAAGGGGATCCGAACTGCACCTAAAAAGAAAAGGCAGCGGCAATGTTCGTCGACATCAAACATAGAAATAAGAAGAAAATTGTTGAAAGCATATGTGTGGAGCACAGCACAGTACCTTCATTAAATAGTGGCGGTAGAAGAAGCAGGCAGAAAAACCGTAGAACCTTTTGAAATATTGTGCTTTAGTTGTATGAGGATAATATCATGGACAGACAAAGTTAATAACAAAGAGGTTATAGAAGTAGAGGAATAAAGATATCTCTGATAAACAAAAAAAATAGAAGAAACAGAAGGACAGGGTACGTTCTAAGGTTTTTTGGGAATAGTGCGGGATATATTACAAGCACAGATAGGAAAAAAGAGGTAAAAGTAAACCAAGATCAGACTATTGCACGCAGATAGTGAAAGATGCAGACTGTGTAAATTTCAGGGAAATGTGTAGGTTAGCTCAGAATAAGAAACAATTAGGATACGCGTATAACCAGTTCCAGGACTGAAGACCTAGTGATGATAAGGTTATTCTAACCTATATTGTGATACATATAGTCTATATTAAATTACCTGTAGAGACGCACTGGTGATGCTTTTTTGCCGAAAACGCTTTGCAATTTCATTAATTTTTTAATAAATTTTACGCGTAAATAGATTCAGGTTTTTTATTTCCCTTATGGTACGTGACATCTCGTTTGAAAGGTATTAAAAATACCTATTCAGCTATACTAATTTTGTTCTGGTTTATGCTGATTTTAATGGATACATTAGTTAAATACTAAAATTATAGTATGCTATTTAATTAATAAAGATTCTAAAGTTTGTCGCTGGTTACTTGTTAAAAAAGTTAACGTTTTTAATGCTCTCGTTTTTCGATTTTGCTAAATTTTTGCAAAAGTCTTTTATACCTTGAATATTTAGTTTAATTATTCTTTAACGAGACGTTTAAGTGTCTACATAGGCAAATTGATACGTACTGTAGCCGATGAAATAGCAGCTGTCTTAATAGTTGGGGAAAATAGAAACCACTTCTATGCAGCGGAATATTTCCTTAATGAGAGGTACCCCGATCGTCCTATATCGAGGACTTATTTGAGGAAGCTTCTTCAGCAGAATTTCATACAACAGATAGTGTACAAGATGCCAAACGATCTGATCGACCAGCAATTAGTGATGACAAAAACACTGACATAATTGCAAAAATGGTATTAAATCCTATTTATTCTACGGCCAAGTGGTGTCTATCTGTGAAGTGAGTTAAAGAATAGTACATAGGATGTTGGCTAAAATTAAATTTCATCCATACAAATTAAAAAAGGTGCACCAACTTTCAGATGATAACCTCGACGGAAGACTAGAATTCTATGAAAATAAGTCCAATTAAATTAACCAACATTGTGACTACCTAAAATCAATTTGTTTTAGTGCCAAAAGTACTTTTTTTTTCTCAATGGAAATGTTAACACACAAAAGTGAAGTATTGGGAGTGACACAAATCCTCACGTCTTGAAATAATTTATAACAAACAGATTTAAAGCTCGGTGAAGTTAATTGTTACTACATATAACCTCAATTTACAACGAGCTAAATTTTTCGGGACGACAAATGCCTTTTAAGTTATAGTTTTGCATTTACTTGTGGTATCTTGCTTTCGATGCGGCAGTGTGAGATTCTCCGTGATGTCATGGATAGAATCTTAATGTTCCGGTATTTGCCTGGCTGTGGCCCTCTTTGACGAAGCGCCAATAATTAGTGAAACGATAGGGAATAGTAACCAAAAAAAGAGAATGACTTCGTCGATGTCGGAGCACTACAACACGTGTACACTCGAGGAAGATCGGTAGTCAAGTCCTTTGTTTCGACGCATTTGCTCCGTCGAAACGTTTCTTCCCTCCAAGAGAAGTTAAAGTTCTCTGACGCACATTAGAAGGTACAACCGCATGTAGGACATGAGATGTGCACTTCTTGCATTTTCTCAGACCACAAAGATCATTCAATGACTGGACATAAGTGAGAACCAAATCTTTGTGTGGTTTTCATGTGACGCTTGCATTAAAACATAATACTAGGAATTTCGCTGCGCGGGGTTTAAATATTCCCTTAACCTAACTAATACAATAAAAGTTAAAGTGTTTCATAAAAAAGCGTAACAATCTTTTGTAAAAAACATACTCAATTTCCAGCAAAAGGAAATATTTGGGCAGATATTTTAGGAAATCACATAGTTGGGCCTATTTTTCCCCATGTTAACTTAGCCAGTGGAGTTTGGAGATGTTACAAAACGCAATTGAGCCGTTAACCTTGAAATTCTGAAAGATAATCCAGACGAAAATGGCAACTTGGAAAAAATGTTCCAACACAATGGTGCCCTTGCACACTGTTATGGTAAAGTAAGACGTTAGGAATATTGTGGCAGGTGGATTAGACGACGAAGTACTATAGAATAGTCAGCTCGGTCACAGGACCTGACACCATTAGTTTTTTTTGTGGAGATACTTTAAATCTAAGGTTTACGGTAGAGCATTTGATAGTATCGACACCTTGAAACCACGATTTATTTAAGAATATAGGGCAATTTCCTCTGACACATTTAAACGAGTACAAGAGTTGCAAAACTGTCCGGAATTAGGTGGAGCACATTTTAAACACTTCCTATAAGAATTGGTTCTTGAATCTTTATTAATTAATTGCCATTACAATTTTAGTATTTATTTAATTTATCCATTGAAATCAGCCTAAACTCGAACAAAATTATTATGACTGAATAGGTATTTTTAATACCTTTCAAACAAGATATCACTTGCAATAAAGTCATAATTCAAATTTTTGGTCAGTGGTCCTGTGACGTCCACTAGGTCACCTGTTACGGCTAATTAAAGGCTACACCCATTTGTATTCACCCTTCGAATTTCGTAACTATAAGTATATCTGTTCGTGGGGGATATATGTGTCGATGTTAACGTTTAACATTTAGGTACTGCGTTCATTATTATCAATGCTAACTATAGAAAAATAACACAAGTTTTACAAATGTGGCCAGAAATTTATTGATTATTCGTGATTTCAATTTTTTGCGGTGAAGGCGACAAATACACCCGAATCTTTTAATTTTAATCAATTATTTCCAGCTCTGCAACGGCCGCTTAGCTCATTGGAAGAAATTGCTAGTGCCTATTAATTGGTAAGTTGCTTTAATGTTTTAACGTCGGATTTTTATGCCATTTTCAATCCACTGAACAACTTCATAATGCTATTTCTTGTACCCTGAAAGATGCTGTAGAAAGAGATAAATAGTTTTAGACGAAACGTGAGATTCTAGGGACGAATTGATTTAAAATAAGAAAGTTGCTGTCATTTTAGAAAAGAAAATCGTAGGTCTAGAGATGGCGCAGATGAGAAAATCAGAATCCTTGTGTATTATAAGCTCTCCAATTTGGTTAAAATATATGAAACTGTAACCGATGCACGAAATTTATTCTATAATTTACATAATGGTGTACCTTAATTTATACAACTATCGCGTTTAGTAATTTTATTTGTATGACAAATGTGTGAACGAGTACCAATTAGTCCTCTTGCCATAATGTTGCGTAACAACCAAATTTTATCATACAGTTAAATATGAAGTCTATTCATGTACGTCGTCAATATACTACAATAAGCATTTTAGCCCCGTTAAGGGTGCTTTATATATATATAACCAAACCACATTAGGCATCTTAAACCTATAAAGGAATCAGGTGATTCATCAATGTCACGGATTGTATTACTATCGACTCAAGCTAGATACCCTATGGATATATTAATCAGGTTGACAGTGTAATTTGCCCCTAAACGTAGACAGTCCTGAATTTGGCGTGAAATAGAATAGTTTCAGACAAATGAGGATTAGACCTGAAATGTTTGACAATCAAAGATGAAAAGCTAGGAAGGAAATTATGTTTAGCTAACAAATTGTAAAGTTAAAGCATTGCAGTTCCTTTAAATTTATCAGGCTTTGCTAAAATTTCTACTTAGGTGTAATATATTTGCTAGCCATTGTCCTATTTAGGATTGATGTATGGTTTCCCAAACGTACACATGCATACGTGTTACAAATACTGGGGTAGCTGTGCGACTATAAAAAGATAATATTGAGAGGTGAACCAAATAGTTGATGGAAAGGGACAATCTGAAACTAGAGTAGGACTAGGAGAACAAAAACAGTAGTATAACTATGGAGAAGCTGGGACAGCCCTTTTTAAAGGGTCATAAATATCTTGTAAAGGGTGTGTGTATTATGGAAAAGAGAAGTATGTATGTGTGAAGGTCATGTATGTGTAGGTGTGTGTGTGTGTTAGTATTAGTTAGGTTTGAGGATAACAATAGTATGGCTATGGAGAAGCTGGCCGGCCCTTTTTAAAAGGATAATAAATATCTTGTAAAGGGTGTGCGTATTATATAAAAGAGAGGTATGTATGTGCAGGTGTGTGCGTGTAGGGTGTAGGGTATGTATGGTTCGTCGGTGAAGTTAATGTGGAAGTCGTGCCGCCCTCGTGATAAAAGTGTGTGTGTAGATATCGATCGGTGGGGGGAGGGGGTGCGGTGTTGTTGTTGTTTTATTTTCGAAAAGAAAGGTATGTATCGTTATGCGTATAGGTGTGTAGGGGGGCGTGCGTGTTTTAGTCTAAGACGAAATATCGTAAGGGGCGCGCAAGTGGTGCGAACGTGTTTTTGTTTTAAGAGCGTGTTTTCGGGGGGTGGTGGTCGCGTTCGAGAATAAGTCTGGGTAAATAACCGCAAGGGTTTTTTTTTATTACAGGTGTGCGTGTATTATTTGCCCTCCGAGAGAGAAGATGATGAAAGTGCGCTATTTAATTCGTATACAAATACGGGGTCACGATTATCTCATCGGACACACGTGCAAGACGTTTCAAGTAATCTTTTAATAATTTGAAAATGTTACGCTCGCTGTGTCGTAGGCAATTATGATGAAGTATTTAAAATAACGCAGAGATTTCAGATCGTCGGGCAAGAGAAAAAGAACGGGGTCACGATTATCTCATCGGACACGTGCAAGACGTTTTAAGTAATCTTTTAATAATTTGAAAAATGTTACGCTCGATATGTCGTAGGCAATTATGATGAAGTATATGGAGAATGAGGCTGGGCGTTTGTATCGCGTTTTTTTAATGAGAAACTATGAAGGTGTATATTGAATTGTCCAGTAATGTAATTGTTTCGGTATAAATGATAAAAAAGTTCTCCCTTAATTTTGTGTGCATTATATGAACCCAAAGCATATACGATGACGAAATCGTATTTTTGCCGAGAAATAAAAAGTGGTCGTAAATTTTGTATAGTATACATTCATTGTATGAAGCGGAAGTTAAAAATATAAATGATCGAGTATGTTTGTATAATTATTTTTTATTATCGAAGTCGGGGAATCGCTTTTGATTAAAACATTGTATGCATAAAAGATAGCTTCTTGGAACGCGTTAAGAAAATACTGTAGTTATGATTACATCATTCGTGAGTAAGTTTTAATTTCAGTACACATCGTTTTGAATCATTAATTATATAGGAACCCATTATTTTTAACAAATATGGGTTTATAAATCCTAGAAATATAGACGATTGACATTTTTTATATTCTTTTATCAATGCCGAGTCGGGGAAAATGTCTTGATTTCAATATCCGCATAATAAAAGATGACGTTTTAATTTGAATGGGCGCTTTTTTTTGTATAGACAAGGGCAATGCTATTTAATTCTAATGAATTGCTATCGTTAATGTCATAATCGTGTATGTGCTTGGGATCGCAAATTAGATGCGTAATAAATTGTACGTCATTCGGAGCGATATAAATAGAGGGTTCCTTGTAAGGATTTTTATCTTGTAAAATATAAGTTTGAGAGTCGTACAACGTGTTTGTCATCGTGCAGCTTGCATTAAAAAACAGGTAATAATTGTAAATATATTTTTTAACTTTATGTAATTATATTCGTAATTAGAAATAAAATATGGAGTTAATTAAAAAAATCAATTCAGTAAGCCGCATCGATAGGAAGAAGACCGTAAAAGTCAAAGATCTCGAGCTACAGCGCCCTTATCCGGTTTTAAGCATCAAATCTCTTCAGTCAAAGAAGAATTCTCGGCTCATTCTTGTCGAATTAGAAGAATGCGTTGTGTTCCTTCCGCAGAGAATCGCGGACGTAATTAGCGACAAAGATATCGAAGAGCTGAATAAACACAAATGCCTTTGTTTGCACTACCTAGGATCGTTCGAAGTTGGTTAGTATTTAATTTTTTAATTTTTTATTTAAAAAACTAATACGAAATTCGTTTATTTTAAAGGTAAACCTAATCCTGCTGCGAGCATTTCCTTCTGCTGCATGGGCGAAAAACAAAAGGATCCATCATCGGCCCTCACGGATCCTCCCAAGGAAAATCAAAAACGGCAAGAGCAAAAAAAGCCATCCGTATCGTCATCACACTAGAATACCTACCTATACATGGTAATTAATTTTATAATTTTAGTATTTTTACATCTTGATTTTTAAAGTTATGAGTATTGAATATAGAATTAGATCAGCAACCCATTACAATCGTGATATGCTAATTGCGGATTATCCACATAATTTTTATAGAATCGCATGCAAGGAATTGCCTGTTTATTTAAAAGACTTTAAATATCGGGACGGTTTTTGATGGGGTCTCGAGCCCTTTTCTATTTTGCATGCAGTTTAATTTGTTCGACAATTTAACGTGCTTAGAAGATTCGTATTCTAACACAATAGCGTTTTGCTTCACCGACGTGTCTCGTATGAAAGAAAAGCTTTTAATTTATGTAATTACGACCGAAAGGCATTTTATAATATTAGCGAAAGCATCTCGGCCGGTATTAGGTTATTTAGATTTGTAGATCAATCTGCCGTATCGCCATTAAAAACAGTGTTTAATTTTCAGTATAAATGTGAAAGTGACATTTTCTTTTATGCAACTCTAAGAACCGATTGCCTATACGTGGACTTAAAAAATAGAGAATTCGTGTTTTCAACTCAATTTATTAATTCTTTGTTGATTTGTAGAAAAACCCTCCGCATGCGTTTGCATGAAATCGGCGATTTATTTGTCTATAGTAAATGTGTTAGAACGACAGATGTATTTTCCATAAAATCATCTAAAAATTACAGATTCAGAAAAATATGCTAAACACTTATCCTTTTGTATAAGATTTTTAAACTCGTACAAATTGTTAGAATAAAACGGAAACTGCATGCCGAATTAGAAGCCATTTTATGGTCCTGCGATTTATCGCCCAAAGACGATACGCCAAACGTATTAGTAAAATTGCACGGTTCAAAATACAGAAAGTTGGCATTGAAATACGAAAAAAAAAATGTTAACTAACAGAAAAATCGAAGCGGACGCGGGCGTTTCGATGTGTTGTGATCAGATGCTACAGTTGTATCGAAAAGTGCACGCAATTTTAACGAAATGTCGTAAAACTAAAGTATTTCGCAATTGGGTTCGAATATTAAAATCACACATTCACAACACCGAATCGATTTTAAGAACGGTGAAACAAACTTCTTCTTCGCTCTCGGCTAGTTATCTGAATCTATTCGAAAATCTTCTATGCCATATGAAAAGATATAAAATGCTATTTAAAAATCTATTAAAAAACTACTGCGGCAGAATGTTCCTAAACAATGGACGTATTCTCGGAGCACGCCTCGACATTCTGAATTGGTTTGAAGCCAATCGTGTCTGCGTTTAAATCGAGAATTCAAACAGCTCAAATTATTAATGTTGCACATCAAGATCTTAATTTATTTATCGAAGATTGTAAAAACTAATTTTATCCAAATTGTATACGATTTTAAAAATCACTCGGTAAACCTTAAAATTAATGTCGTGTTAGCGTGCGATTTTTCAAATTTTCCGTCGCGCGTAACGAAAATGAGTTTCAAACTAGGTATTTTCGACGCCCAACTTTTAATCTGTTTCGGCAATTTAGAGAAGTTTAACGAGTGGTTTGCGTGCAATATCGCAACACGCTTGTTGGATAAAATAGAGAACGACGCAATGCACGGGGTCAGGATTCACGCTATCCGAAATATTATTTCTAAATGTTAATATTAATAAATGCTATGATATGTTTCACGCGAGTTGTTTCATGCCTCTTCCTATCGCAATTCAAAACAAAAGGCCTGTTTAAACATTAGAAACAATGATTTTCATGCTTTTATTGGAGCGTTTTAGCCGGAATAATTAAGCCTACAGCAGGTAAGCATGCTAATCGCACAACTTCGTATCCGCATTTTGCAGAAATTTTTAATATGAAAAATTTGGTCAGCCCCATGCCTATATCGGATATATCGAAATTCGAAAAGCAGAATGATATTTCTGTAAATGTTTTTGCTCTTATTTTAAAACGCGCTCGATACATCGTAACACCGGTACAATTAACTAGCCAAAAACGAGATAAACACGTTAATCTGTTGATTGTTGAAGATGCGTATGTCGACGAGTCGTCAAAATTTAATTCTGACGACGGCGAAGACGTCAACGGCGACGACGGCGGCGACGAGGTCGATAAAGTTGGAAAAAGTTTGGAAGAATTAAAAAAAAATATTAAAGATTATAAACGGGGCGTTAGATATCATTATTGTCTTATAAAAAATTTAGCCTCACTTGTGAGAGGCCAATTAACTAAACATACGGGCCACTTTTACGTATGCGATAGATGTCTCTCCTATTTTTACGATCGCAAACGTCTCGATGTCCACGAGCAAGTATGCGAAAAACTTAACGAGTGTCGTGTTATTTTACCCTCCGAAAAAAACAAATATTTACAATTTAAAGATTTTAAGTATAAAATACCTGTGCCGATGGCGGTTTATTCCGACATAGAATGCCTTATTAAAAAAACCGATCGAGCTTCCGAATCAGAACGCACTTTCAAATACCAGGAACATATTCCGTTTTCAATAGGATATTATTTTTATTGTGGATATGACGAATCTCTTTCATATTACAGCTCATACACAGGCACAGACTGCATTTCTTGGTTTGTGCGACAATTAAAACATATTGCCATATGTTATGGGAGCGCATTTTGTAAAAACGAGCCTGCTACGTCCTCTATAGATGCCTCGACGGCAAAAACGTGCTTTATTTGCGAGGTCGATTTCTTGCCGGACGACGAAAAGGTTATCGATCACGATCACATGAATGGTTCTGTAAGAGGTGTTGCGCATAGCAGCTGTAATTTAAATTTTAGGTTATTTCCAATTATTCCGTAGTCTATCATAATTTGAGCAATTATGATGCTCATTTTATTATTAAAGAGCTTGCTAACGCTTTCGAAGGCCCCATGAATATAATACCCTTGAATAATGAAAATACATAACATTTTCTAAAAATACAACGACGCAAATGTGACGTTCAGATTCATAGATTCCTTTCGCTTTATGGCAATGTCATTGGAAAAATTAGCATGCGAGTTGTCTTTCGATGACTTTAAAGTTTTAAAAAAGGAATTTAGTTCACTAAACCCGGATCGCATTAAATTGCTAATGCGCAAGGGTATTTTTTCCTACGAGTATTTGGATGACATTTTGAAATTAAGCGAAGAAAATCTTCCTCCTATGGAATGTTTTTATAGCAATCTTAATGAATCACATATTGAAGAATCGGAATATATTCATGCGCAAACCGTATGGAGCACTTTTAAATGCAAAATTTAGGCGACTACGCGGACCTATATTTAAAATGCGACATTCTTTTACTTTGCGATATATTCCAAGACTTTAGAAAAATTGTCTTGAAACATACAAATTGGATCCCTTAAATTTTGTGACTTTGGCGAGCTACTCGTGGTCTAGCATGTTATTATATACTAAAATCAGGCTAGAACTAATTTGTGACGTCGACATGTTTTTAATGATCGAAAGAGGCATTCGGGGGCCTTACTCAAGTCGTAAAACGATATGTGGAATCCAATAATAAATATTATCCCCAACGCATGATCCATCCAAGCCGAATAAATTTTTATTTTACGGAGATATTAATAATCTCTATGGTCATGCCGAATCTTGCTATTTGCCTTACGGGATTTCAAATGGCTAACGCCTGAAGAAATATTAAAATTTAATGTTACAACGGTGAGCATTACGAGCGATAAAGGTTATATTATTGAATGCGACTTGGAATTTCCTACGGACATTCACGACGCTCAGAAAGAGAAGCCGATGTGCCCAGAACAGGGCACGCCTCCGGGCTCGAAATTTTCAAAATTAATGTGCACTCTCACGAAAAAGTGCAACTACGTTGTGCATTACAGAAATCTCCAGGTTTATTTATTTGCGGGCGTAGTTATGACGCGCGTTCATAAGGTTTTAGAATTCGGTCAGTCTCCTTGGTTGAGACCGTTTGTCGAATTAAATACAAGAATGCGCACGGAGGCTAAAACGGAATTTGCACAAAATCTATATAAATTTGCAAACAATTCCATTTTGGTAAAACAATGGAGAATGTTAGGAAAAGACGCGTCATAAAATTAGTGACTCATTGGAGCGGTCGGTATGGCGCTCTATCTTTAATTTCCAAACCAAATTTCCATTCGGCGACGATTTTTGACAAAAATCTGGTCGCGATCGAATTGAGCAAAACAGAGATAGAGTTCAACAAACCTATCTACATAGGTATGGCCATCTTAGAATTATCAAAAATTGAATTATATGATTTTCACTACAATTTCATGAAGGCAAAATTTGCAAATAATTGCGAATTATGCTACATGGACACCGACAGCCTTTTGTATAGTGTGACGTGCAATGATTTCTATGAAGAGTGTATAAAGACGAATCTAGAAAAATTTGATACGAGCGCTTATGATCCCGATAACATCTATAAAATTCCTTTAATTAATAAAAAAGTCATTGGTCTTATGAAAGACGAAACTAGAGGCCGTATTTTAACGCATTTTGTAGGCCTTCGATCGAAAATGTACTCTTTAAAAATAGAAGGCCGTGAGATAATAAAGAAGGCTAAGGGTGTTAAAAGTACATTATCGATCGGCAAATCTGTTTCGATCACTATCTCGATACGTTACGAAATAAAGTAGTCATAGAACGAGACCAAAATAGCATACGATCATATTTGCATAAGGTATATTCCATACGTCAGACGAAAATTGCTTTAAGTTATCAAGATGATAAAAGATACATTTTGTCTAACGGAATAGATACTTTGCCTCATGGGCACTATCTAATAAAGGACCTTTGAATAAAACCATATTTTATTTTGTGAATTGCATGTTTATTATAAAAAAATAATTAAAATCTTGTAACGATAAAGAAATTGCATTGTCTTTTTGTATTTTTATATTATAAAAACCGCATTGTATTTTTTTAAAATTTTTTATATTATGTATAAAATTAATTTAATAATATATTTTAAGCGCCGTTGTAGAGGCTCTCTTTGTTATATTGTAATCAAGAAAAAAAAACAGCATTGTATTTTGTTATTTTTTATATTTATTATAAAAATTAATTAAAATATTGTAACAAGGCAAGATAAAAAACTGCATTGTATTTTTTATTTTTTTTATATTATGTATAAAATAAACTAAAATAATACATTTTAAGTGCTGCTGCATGTCAAAGTATCGCAGTTGTAGCGTCTCTATCTTTCTTATTTTTTACAAGATCAAAAAAAATGTATAATAAAAAAATCAACAAAAAAAAGAAACAAATTTTTTATTTTTTGAAACGTAACATATTTATATAATAAAAAATATAAAAAACAAATGTTTTATTTTAAATGTAACAATCTATATAAGATCAGCTTTTTGAATCCAGGAAGGCTCTTGGAAGCCCAACCATTTGACGAGAATTTTGGTTCCTTTTCGCCTTAGTATTTTCTCGATAAGGTAAATATTTGGAACTCTCGTTTTCTGCAGCTCAGCTTCGTAAAACTGTCCCAATACTGGATCGCCATGCATGTCGACGAGTAAATAAGTAGTCGGATTTGCTCGAAACACTTTACATATTTTAAACGTTTCCTCGCTCCAGTTTGCATTGTAGCCCTTAGAAAAATACTTCTATATTTTGAAATGCGTACAAAGTCGTCCACGGCATAACGAGGTTTTCTAGTCGCCAGTTTTAATTTATCGTAAACTTTCAGACGCGTTTTCGCGGTCACATTTTGGGTTTTCTTTTAGTGGCCGAATGCACCGTATCGTTGTATTTCGATACAATCGAATCGATTATATCAATCCACTTCCATTTGCCTCTCAGACTAAAAGCTTTATACAGTTTGTTTTTATCGTTCTGATTGCACGTTCTACGATGGCGGCTTTGATTGAGCTATATGTGGAGTAATGATTAATATCGCCATATTCCTTCATCAGCCGTGCAAATTGGCCGTTATAAAATTCTGTACCATTATCTGTTTGCAGATTTTTCGGTAAAGGAGGCCGCGATCTTTTAATTTCATTTAAAATCTCGCGCATCGCAGATGTGACTTCATGGCCATTCTTGGATTTAAGCGGTCTCGTCCATAAATATTTCGAATAGCAATCGATCACGAGTAGAATATACTTATGCCCTTTATTATATTTCGAATATGGAATAAATTCAGCAATATCGGCTTGGAATAAGTCGTGATAAGATTTGATGATCGTTCTTCGACGTGGAAAATTTATTCTAACCCCTCTGTGCAGTTCATCCACTAGTATTTCCTTATCGTTATATTTCTTAGGCATTTTTAAGGTTTGACACGAGTATTAGAGTTAGACGACGAGGCTTTATCTTGCTCCAATAACACGTGCAGGTGTCTTATAACGTCGGTATTAATTTTGTGAAATTGTAAATCGTCTCCAGCAGACGTCTTGACCCCGTCTAATTTCAAGTGGTTGAAAATCAGGAAGTTCGTGTTTAAAACAACTTCGTTCAACACTTGAACGACCGATTGCAATACATCTCGAATGATCACGTTATCGCAGTGAATGGCGACACCTTCGATAAGATTTTGTATTCTCGCGTTCACATAGAACTTAGAAACGGCATCGTGCTCATCTTCGGCCTCGCCTATGTTGACAATTCTCAAGCCTCGAGAGTCGAAGTTCTTGGCCTTACCGTCGTCGATCGTGGTTAGTTTCATAAAATTTTGCGCTTTTTCTGACAACGTCGAGTCCACGTATCTCTTGTTAACGGCATCGCCGAGCTCTGCGGGGTCGTGCAAATTTACAATGGATCACGACTTGGCGTCAAATTTAAGTTTCTTATTAGCATGCGTTTTTCCCGAAGATGAAGCGGTCAAACATATTTCCAATGCTTTGCCTATACGCAGATTGAGTTCTTCGCTGCAAAATTTTAAGTTTACGCCGTCGTTTGATTTTTAGGATCGGCCAAATTCACTATTCTAAAATCCTTCAAGTTAACTATTTTCTCGTCCTCGTCCAATACCAAGGCGCTTCGTTTATTTACCGCATCCGTTCCGGTCACGGGATTGCCTACGTTGCAAAGTTTTCTATTTTCTATGTTGAAATCGCCTTCCGGAGTTAGTTTAAAGCCTACACCAGGAGGCCCGCGCGCAGCGGTATTACCAAACCCTCCGCCTCCAGAGTCTCTGGCAACATACGCTCTTCCAAATTTATCGACGACCATTTTATTTCTGAGACTATTCTATAGGACGTGTATATTTTATTAGGCGATTAATTTCGCCTCCTTTAATTCGGATATAATAGAAAGAAATTCGTTTTGATTCTGAGAGCTATTGTTGCCCGCCAAACGTTCGGCCATCAACAAACGAAGCCGGCTCACCAGCTCGGCCGGCGAGTCCCAATGAACGTATTCTATCTCATGATTAGAATTATAGAATTTTTTGTATCGCCAAATTCTGCTTATATTACTCGATGGCTGTCTAAATCATCCATACCGAGACCTTTCTTTTTCTTCGTTATTTTGGATCGTAATTGCATGGGAATCGTAGGAGTCGCCGATGCTGTATTCATCTCTCTTGACGACAACGACGACGGTGACGGCGACGAAGCATGCTGCGGCGAGGGAGGAGGCGTAGATATTGTAGTCGCCACGGGCGACGGTGTTAAATTCGGAACGATATAATTTTTATATTTGGGCGTTTTAGGCAGATCCTTGCGAAACAGTTTATTATATGCATTGGTTTTCTTCAAAATATCGATGTAATTTTTTACATCTAGCTCGGAAGGATTGCCAGCAGGCGTTTTCTTATTCGAAGGGATTTTCTTATAAGTTAACAATCGAAGTAAGCCCTCCGTAATAGGATATTTTTATTTCTAATATTAATCGTAGATCCGTCGTCTGCAATAGCTAACTCTGAATTGCCCATAGACCATTTATTCGAAAGGTCGTCGTATTGAATGCCGATTCCGGTATCGTCTATATTGGGATCCTCGCTTTTGGACAGGATGTCGGCATACTTTTAAGTAAGACATCTGAACCGTCGCCGACATTATCAGATTCGTGCTCCGCATTCTGACGTCGAATATAATTAGGATTTTTACTTGCAGAGAATTTTGATAGCGATTTTAACGGTTCTAGTAATTGAGCATGCTTCATTCCGTATTTTAATTGAGCTCGATTTTGATCTCGTTTAAAATCTAAAACTTTTTCTTATCGTTTTAGTGGCCTGCACTACGGCTCGATTTAAATTCGTAGAGTGACGTCGTCGTCGTCCTCGTCTCATCGCAGCCGCAGACATTGCGTTGATGAAAGTTCGCTCGAACGTCGTGATTTTAAATACATATGTAATGATCGAATCCTTTACGGTAGCGGCCCTCATTTATGGCTTTTCTTTGTCTACCACTAAGAATCCGTATCCGGCTTTATTGCCATCGCCGTCTTTTTTCCCACGCTAGACGGCACATCTTTTGAAATCTTCGAAGCTCATGTCGGTATTAATGTGCTCCGAATAGATATATCTTAAGTTCATTTCGTCTTGCGAAAAACTATAATTAAATTTGTATTGTCGCGAATAAGATGCTTCGGTATTCTTGCATACGATTGGCTGAGGTAGAACGCGTCTATATTCTTATGACGGCTCATTGAAAATATTGACGAATCGCGTTTTGTTCGTGACATTGAATGTCGTTGAAAATGAAAATCGAATTACTCTTAGCATCTTGCGGTGAAATTATTTCGGAATTTTCGCTAAATTCGTAATAGCCTAGTCCCTTGATCGGTCTCAAAACTCGACTCAAAAATCGTATTTGGGCTGAAATAGCGACTTGGAGTAAATGTAAACGTTTTCAAATTCCAATCCGTTGGGTGCCAGTAACAAACTCAAAATCAGGTTTGTTTTACCGCACGCAGAAGGTCCGCATACGATGCATCTTATGCTGGCCGGTAAGAGATCTCCGTGCTTTTGCGCGTTCCAAAATAGGAATAAGGATCATCCTGTTCGACCGTTAGATCCATATTTGCAACCGGTAGAGATTGTTTCTGTTTAATAACCTTCATGTCTATTATTCGCTAATATGACGCGTAACGATTTCCGTAAACGGATCGTATTCGAATATAGAGTCGTGCAAAATTAAGCAGTATGCTTTAGTGGTTTGATCGAAAATGTTGCTGGATTCGATTTCGAGACGTATATCGACGGCCGAATTTTAATAGATTCTTCTTGACGACTGCAATCGATCACGAACACGGGACAATTGCCAAATTGCTGATAGTCGTTCAAACAACACAGAGCGTAGCTCAAATTGCTCGCGCCTGCATAATAGTTTTCCGGAAATTTCGAATAGTGCATGAACGGGGTCGAATAATCGTTATTGGCAAAGTCCGAATTCATATCTTGAAGTGGAAATTCTTGGGAATTAAGGTATAGTTTTAAATTTGTCAGATTGCAGTGATCGAACTGGGATGCCGATTGCTTCGCATTATCATACTTGCCATGCTGAAGAGTAAATAGAATCCATCGAGGTTTTTCTAATTCGTTCGAATTCTTAATACGCCAAACGTGAATTTTCGAAGACGGAAAGGACGGCAACTCGTGAAGCTCCCAGCGACGAAAGTAAACCACAATTCTGGGATTTTTATGCAAATGATGGAATAAATTTAATTTCGATTCATCGCTAAGCTTTAAATGCGGAACCTCCACGATATTTTAGTAATTTTAAATGTTAGCTCGTTTTCGTCGCTCTTGTAACAATTGACGTCGCTCTTGCATCTAATTAAAACAAGCTCTTGCGGCATATTTACGACGGCTCGCTTATAATCCTCGCAAAACCCAAAAATATGCTTTAGAGGCACATTGCACGAGAAGCGTCCCTTCTTAAAAATGTCGGCGTTTGTATCTCCTCGAGGGTCCCAGGTGCTATTGCTCAAACCGTTGAATTTTTTGTGATACGAAGCGAGACCCTTCATCGTGCACGTTATACCAGGCTGCTTACAAACGTCGACCACATGCGTGCTCCCCATTTTGTACTGTATTTCATCGAACAAGAATAATATTGCGTTGTTCGTTATCGTATACGGTTTACCTTCGGTTTTCACCGAAAACGTTCCCTTAATATTAATGTAACTGTCGTAGGTTGCGGTTATAGCATCGGAATTTTGGATTTCTATAATCACTCTATCGCTGTGGTCTGTGTTTCGCGTGAAGGGTAAATACGAATAATAATCTTCTTTCGAAATTGTCTCTTCGTAGCGAGGCCTTTTGAATACGTCTAATTTGCCCACCTCGTCGAAACGTAATTTCTTCAAAGGAGAACTAATCACCGACGAGATGTGATCTGCGACCATTTTCGTGCTACTACCAAAATCACCACGTATTTTACCGCCACGTTTAGCCATTTCTAGTACTTTTTCTATCTCGTATTCAAAAGCTTGTAGCCGAGCGCTTTTAAGAAACTTGCGTCTGCGCGACTAAGAGCGAGGTTCTTCTTCCTCTTCTTTTAATATGATGTCGCTTTTTCACACCTCTTCCGCTTTTTATTTCGTTATGGCCTAACGATGATTTGCGTGCGACTGCAGATTTCGAGAACGTTTTTGCGTTTTATATAGGTTTGTTTTGAGGAAGAAGAAGAAGAAGAAGACTTCGGCAGCAACGACGATAACAATGCCCAACGCGCGGATTTTTTCTTAGGTATATTGACGACTGCGGCTAACGTCTGTTGCTGCTGCTGCTGATGCTGACGCTCGTCATCGTAAACGACGCCCATTTTTAACTTAATTATAATTTTATTATTCGCGTCTTAGCTCTAGGCGAACGCAAAGGTACGTATCCTTCGAAAAATTAACCGCTTCACCCGTATGATCCACCAGTCTCAACGTAATGTTATTGAATTCGTCCACGCACAGAGGGAAACGAATTATATTGCTGGGTTGTTGTTCTATGCTGTAGCCTGGGGGCACGGTTAGGCCAAATTCGTAAATGCTATGAAAAAGTTGGTTATTGCGGTACGCTCCCGTCGTAATGTTAGTATCTACGAAAATATTAGATACCGAAATTATTTCCACATCGCGATCGGACGTATGCGAACGACCTTCCTCTAAAATTCGATCATAAAATCCCAGCATTCGACCGATGTTGCCGCGCTTCGTGAAGTCTACGGAGTATTTCGATTTTATTTCGCACTTTAGGGTATTATTATTAGCTCTTAAAGAAAACAAGCCGTCGACCAATCCGTCGTCGTCCAAAGTTACGGACGAATTAATTTCTTTGTGGGCTTTAGCCGACTCAATATCTTTTTCTCAGGAACGTGTTTAGCTCGTCTATTTCGTAGCATCCCTCGTCGATGGTGATTTATTTATCTTTATCGTAATAGAACTTATTATTTCCCTCGTAAATATTTCGAACGGTGTTGCACGTGTAAAGACCCACCAAGCCGCAGGTGTACGTGCCGCCATCGTTCAGTCTCACAGGTGGGTATAGCGTACCGCTGCTGATGGTATTTCCATACCCGAATATCGTGAATGTCCTAGACATGACTGTAGCGCTCGAGGGCATTATGGTTCTTTTATGTAAAAATTTCAACACTAAATGACCACACACGATCGTGTTAAAGTCTTGCTCCCTTTCCACGTTATAATATATATCGCTACCGTGAAAATATCTTAAGACTTCCTCGGGAGGCCTCAGGTCTCCGAAACTATCGAAGTATATCACCGTATTGGCCCTTTTTTTATAATCGACCCAATGCGTGCCCGGACCGGATCCATCGTCTAAATTTATAATACCACTTTCGTTTCGCCACGGCGGTGCTAAGCTTCCGTCGCGTCTTTTTAGCGGCAACTCGTCTCGCATGTACACGCCTCTAAAATACGGAACACTTTTAGCATATTTGTGCAGATCGAGATCGGCCAATGCGCGCATGGGAGGTGTAAGGGTGGTGGTGGTGGTGGTGGTGGTGGCGAGTTTAGCATTCCTCGACACCGTCGAAGTCATCCGTTTTTTGAATCCCCCGGATAAGGTTTCAAGTACAAGGCGCTACCTTTCTTGTGAGGCTTTAAATACAATCCGCTGCCGACTTTTTCTCTTCCATGGCTCTGTTGTGACGCGCGTTCTCGTCGAAATACCTCTTTGCATTTTTGGCCGAATTGATGGCGTTTGCAACGCTCGACGCTCCGCCGGCCAGTGCTCCGAGCGCCGAAAGACCCGCAAATATCGGAATCAAGGGCAATAAGCCTCCTCGCTTGGGCACCGGTATTATGCGCGGTACTTTAATTTTCGAACGACCTCCCATCCTGTTGACTATAATTTTGCGGCATTCATCGCGCTCGAAATGAGACGATTATGCGAAGCATCTCCGTGTCCTTTACTCTTGATGCTTTGTTTTCTGATTTCTTTAGATATTTTACTTATAAGACCGCCTCTGAAGGAGCGTTTTTTGCCGACGTTGCCGTTATTGTCTTTGAATTTACCCGAGCATCGACGTACTCGACGTCGTCGTTTTTGTCGTCGTCGTCGTCCTCGCTGTCGACGATCCAGTTTCACGGCCATTTTCTTGTCTATTCCCATTCCTAGTTTGCGTTTCGCTTTCATTGCAGCCGTTACGCCCAACGCTGCGAGCTTCTCGGACCACTTAGAATCTTTGGCCTTGACTCGCCGCCAAGCCGCTTCTTGCAAGACCTTGTCGGCCTCGTGCTTGCGCTCCACGTCTTTGTGATGCGAATACGCGATGTCGTGCTGCTTGCACGCTTCGTCTAGAGGATTGATACCTTTGTCTCCGCGGTTTAAACGCTCTTGTAGCCTGGTTCCGGGACCGCAGAAGTTATGACCAGGAAGGTGCAGTTTGAAGGGCAATTTATTTAAGAGGTTGTTGAACAACCCTTCACCCCGTGTACCAACATTGACTAACATCTCTCCTGCAATAACGTAACAATTTAAATATATATATATAAAAATAACTGCATACAGAATAAATTTTATTTACAAAAAGGATCATACACTATCTTTAAAATACAAAGGTTTCATTTCGACATTTAAATTCTTTTGATATAAACATAATACGTCATCGACAATTTTGTGAGGGAAATGGCGCGTGATTTCTAATAAGCCGAGTCTGTTGATGTCGTAAAGAACGTTTAGGGTACTTAGGATGGATTTCCAAATACGTATTCGCTTATCATCTCGACTCGACATAAGATTTGATCCTGCACGTTTGAATAAAGTCCAGCATCCTCGAGGAGGCCCGCCTTCACCTCCATCGTCGTCGCCGTCGCCGCTACTGCTCTTGCACCTGTTATACGCGTAAGCTCCGAACTCTTCGGGAAGGCAAGTGGCGACGCACTCTATATTTCTATCGTAGAACTCTTGAAAATCTTGTCCTTTCAATATTTCTAATTTGAGCATTATAAGAGGCGCTAGAGTAAACACTTTTGCAAATTCTTCGCGGAGAGAGAAATTCGCGCAACATTGTATCCGGATCCTGTTGTTGTTGTTGATTCTAATGCGGCGAGAGCCGCAGCAGTTTTTGCACCTCGACTCTATGAATGGACTCGTATTCGTCTTTAAATTCCACTTCCAAGTATCCGTCGATCGTCTGATGCATTTCACGCCTCCAGTGCCATACGTCTGCGACTACGGAGGCGGCGGTAGCGCCTGCAGATGCAACCTTGGCAGTATCCGAGCGGTTGTAAAAAAATTTTCTAAATTTATGTTCGATATTGATAGACGACAAATCTTTCCACTCGTTTTCGTCCATTTGCAATTCGCCTTCTTTACAAAATCTGTTGGGGCATATAAGTCTGATAACAGGGCTAAAATCCATATTGCTCTTTCGTTTGGTTAAGCCCACTTCGATCGTATGACCGTGAGCGCACCATTGCGCATTCTCCTTGGAGGAATTCAATCGGTATTCGGTGCTACATATCAGGGATCCATCGCCTGATCGTTATCGTAGACATGAATACCTGACAAAACTTGCGGCGATCCAGATACTGCACGTAGATGATGATGATGATGACGAAATTACGTCATCATCATCGTTATTTAAAATACTTGACTGTCGTCACCACTTGTATGATTATTTTCGTCTTGAATATACTTCACCATAATTGCTATTTAATTAAGTGCAAAATTTCACGCGCACATACACACCCTGAACGAAGATACCTCCCGGTTAGAACTGAAAATTATTTTGCATGTGTAGGTTTTCGTTCGAGCGCAAACGATGTTGCTCATGCGCGCATAGTTTATTTTATATTTGTAATAGATGTAGTATGCCCACGCTCCTATTAATTGCATAAGTACGATGTGTTCTAAATACGTCCATACACCATCTGAACTATCAAATTCTCGATCTTTTTTTTCTCGCTCTCTTTCTCTTTCGAAGGCGATTCGTTTATGATTCCATGGCATGACGTACCATTCGGTCTCCGTAAAACTGCTATTATATTTAAATCTTATTTTAAACATCAGAAAAGGATCGATGCCAACTCCGTCTCCGACACAATCGCCCGCGCATCCATTGTTCAACCATTCGGCACCGTCGTCGTCGTCGTCGTCGTCGTTGCCGTCCTCGCCGTCGCCGGATCCATCTACGTTTTCTATTTCTCGTCGTCGTTGAAGGCGTCCTCTTCCTCCTCCTAGATAACTTTTATAAATTAAAAGGTCTCTCGATACCGCGGACGACGACGACGACGACGTCTCTGATGATGGCGATAAGGGAACCTCTTCCGAATGGTTCTGTTGCTGCTGCTGCTGCCATTGCTGTTGCAGCTGCATGGTAATTAATTCCATACGTTTCCAATCTTTAGAGCGAGAGCATCTTATTTGTTGTTGTTGTTGTGACGACTCGGACTTCGACAATGCCAAAACGTCTTTATTTTCAACAACATCGAAACAGACGAATGCATTCGGAGGATCTATGGGAACCGGATTTCTTTGCCAGGAGGGCGCGCTCGGTTTAAATATGTATAGGTAATTATTACATATTAAAGAGTAGGCGAGATATGCTGCGACGGCTGCGGGCGGTCCTTTAGGAGTCATTTCGAACAATGAGCATTTTTAATTGCATTCATAGGTTTTTATTTCAGGACTGCGATGTGTTGTTGTGCGCGCGTACATATGGGGTAGAACATGCGCATTCAGGACACGATTTTATTTGCAGAGGAGGTCCATCTATCTGATCTGCATGCGACGACGATTGTAAGCCATGCGCTAAACAATAGCGATGCGTCCATAATTGTTTTTGCAAATACTCCGGTAATTTATCGAAATTTCTGGCGACGTCTTTACTTGCATGCCTCTCGATATACTCGAGCGGTAATTTCGTAAGATCCTCGACCGTCAACATTCTTCTATATTACAAACGTATATGATTAAAAATAAACATATCATCTCGTAGACAATTTTCTTATCCCCCTTCCTTAAGAATGCATACCATATGTTCCTGCATGCTTTATATTGACGCCTAAATTTAATATTCTCGAAAGAGCTAACCCGCTCTGCTTTTCGGTATATTCGCCCAATTTATTGTTCAATTCCTGAATGGCTTCGGGTTTAACTTGAGTTTGAAAGTCTTCAATTTTAAAATTTTATAATTTTAGTAGTAAAATGTCTGAGCGACGACGACGATGATGATGACGATGTATCCACGGCTTCTGAAGACGATGATGATGTTGATGCGTTGGGCTTTACGTATTCACCGTTAAACACGAAATTAATTTTAAGAGAGCCGAATTTTCTCAAACATTTTCTCAAACGTCGCTCTATTAGGGCGAATGCATCTTCTAAAAATTGCATGGGATCTATGTGATATAAATTGACCACAGCACTCGAACGTATCCTGCGGGCGAAAGCCGATTTCAAATCGACCCACACGATATTGTTCGACGTTCTACGTCTTTTGACATTCTTCTTTGTTGTTAATCTATCGAAATTTTCAGCAGGATCGTCGACTTCGACGTCGTTCGCATAACCCTCGTCGTCGTCGTCCTTCGCACTAGTATTATCGCCGGATCCATTCTTTTACTAATACCTGCCCTCTGATCGCCCTATCACGCTTGCTTTTGCATTAGAAACAATCTGATTACATTTCAGATTTAGCAGCATCGATTCGTAGTGACGTTTTCGACCTACGTTGCAAGCACTTTTCAATTGTTTTAAAATTGCACGCGTTGAAGTAGGCGCGTCTGGAATTTTTAATTCGTCCGAAGCTTGAGACATTTTGCACTTTCGACACACGATGTTTACCGTTCGAATAATTACACAATAATAAATAGAAAAATATTTTGGATATTCTTTTACCAAGACGACGAAACTATTATTCGTAGTAGGGAGAAATTTTTTTCAAATACAAACGCAGCACGCAATTTTTCTTATTGACACCTGTAATAAAAACCCTTGCGGTTATTTTCCCCCAGCCTTATTCTCCTTATACTTCATCATAATTGCCTACGACATATCGAGCGTAACATTTTCAAATTATTAAAGATTACTTGAAACGTCTTGCACGTGTCCGATGAGATAATCGTGACCCCGTTTTTTCTTGCCCGACGATCTGAAATCTCTGCGTTATTTTAAATCATTACAAACTCGCATACAAAGAAGTCGCCGCCTACACACATACTTGACCTCTACATCGACCTCTCATAAATAAACGATTCTTATTACCCCGACACGTCCGGGCGGCGGGAAGTTGGTTAGTATTTAATTTTTTAATTTTTTAGTTATTTTAAATTACTACAAACCCGTCATCGTCTCTATTATGCATTCGTTCATACAATGCATACGAATTAAATAGCGCACTTTCATCATCTTCTCTCTCGGAGGGCGGTTATTTACCCAGACTTATTCTCGAACGCGACCACCACCCCCCCGAAAACACGCTCTTAAAACAAAAACACGTTCGCACCACTTGCGCGCCCCTTACGATATTTCGTCTTAGACTAAAACACGCACGTCCCCCTACACACCTATACGCATAACGATACATACCTTTCTTTTCGAAAATAAAACAACAACAACACCGCACACACCCACCCCCCCACCGATCGATAGCTACACACACACTTTTATCACGAGGGCGGCACGACTTCCACATTAACTTCACCGACGAACCATACATACCCTACACCCTACACGCACACACCTGCACATACATACCTCTCTTTTATATAATACGCACACCCTTTACAAGATATTTATGATCCTTTTAAAAAGGGCCGGCCAGCTTCTCCATAGCCATACTATCGTTATCCTCAAACCTAACTAATACCAACACACACACACACACCTACACATACATGACCTTCACACATACATACTTCTCTTTTCCATAATACACACACCCTTTACAAGATATTTATGACCCTTTAAAAAGGGCTGTCCCAGCTTCTCCATAGTTATACTACTAAAAACATCGCATCGTAACCCTTTCACCCTATTACTTTATCCAGAATTAATCTTTGTGTCGTTAGCCAAGATTTTCGTTTCAGAAAATCGTACCTTTTTTCATCTTAGAGCATTCTTGAATAATTCTTTTAGAGATTTCGGTTCCGCTTAAATTTTCACGCTGTCAACCCTTTTCATCCAAAATGCAAACATCCTACCCCGAGAAATTTTAGGCATGTGACGCCATGTCGATGGTCTGGTTAAATCAGATGTATATTCTGGTTTCAACAGATGCTACTGACCTTCTATTATTGACTAATCTAAACACGGTATTTGTTGTTCTTAGAGCGACTCAACGACCCAATGATATCATCTCCAGACGACTAACTTTGTGTCCCTCAACCGCAGAATATGTGGTCCAGTCGTATTCAGCTAATGGCACCATTAGTCAATGGGGATGTGAAATTTCCTAAGAATTTCGTTGCGTTTTATGATGGGCGGCTCCGTGACGTAGTTGGTATGCGTGTGACTACTACGTCCAAGGTCTCGGGTTCAAATCCCAACACGGTCCGCTTGAAAAATGTTGGGCAAGCATTTTTCACAAAAATACCCCCTCGTTCGGATGAGAGGTAAAATGGAGGTTCCGTGTGTGAGTGTTGTCACACACGTTAAAGATCCCTACCTTGCTTGGAACAGCAAGGGTTCGGCAAAATTCCAAATTTTCCAGGTAAAAAAAAACTCGCTTCCTGGCCAATATAGTACCTTCGGGCGGAGCATTGGAAAAAAATCACATGCATTTTATGATGAACTAGAAGACAATCTGTGTCCAGAACTAGTTATACTATAATAGCGTGACTACAATTCGTAGGGTTGCCTGCACCAGGCGAAGAAAGTGTGGCACAAATTCATTAAAATTGACATCCGAAGATTCTTCAGATCTGAATGTATGCTATTTTTGTTTTTTATTTAGTCATTAGTTCACGCAGCCTTTGGGTAGAATTTAAGGTGGTCGTAATAAAATCATACATTTCCGTCGAACTGCATCTATTTCTTTATCGTAGAGTTTTATCTTTATCGTGGGGTTGTTTTTACAAATTATTTTGGGATATTATCTTTAACTTGGAAGTTATTTTAGAAAATTATCTAGGAACATTGCCTCTATCTTGGGATTACTTTTGGAAATTGCTTTGGGAAT
Source organism: Platerodrilus igneus (assembly GCA_036346225.1). Classification (NCBI taxonomy): domain Eukaryota; kingdom Metazoa; phylum Arthropoda; class Insecta; order Coleoptera; family Lycidae; genus Platerodrilus; species Platerodrilus igneus. The sequence goes on along the minus strand of JARFIW010000131.1, from coordinate 6,644,164 downwards.
GTATCTCTATCACCGGGTTATCTTAAAGGTTAACTTAGAATTAAATCTTTATCTTGAAATTTTACCTTTATCTTTGGATTATGTATGGGATTTTGTGGTTATCTTGAGCTTATTTCGGGAATTATTCTTTTATTCTTATAATTGGATATTTTTCTAGAAAATTTAATTAACCGATATTTTAAAACCGAAATCCTTGTCACTCGAATGAAAGGTAAAAATTAAAGATAAACCTAACCAGCTTTAGTTTTATAGTTTGTAAGGGCAGTTAGGGAAAAACGTTGAAAATGGGCTGTGTAATATTTAGATACTTACCTGTGTTTTTGTTAATATCTTGTATAGATTGTTCTATATATTAAAACATTTTATAAAAACAAAAAACTTGAAAAACAGGCAATTAAAGTAAGTTATATTTTAAGACTCGGGGTTTAATTTGTAACTGTAGGATTTTAGGTTAAGAAAAGTCTCTTGCTATCCTATAAAATATGTTGCTAGCGAGACTTGCAGTAGAAAATAACTGCGCGCGCAATATTAAAGTAGTCGAGTAATTAGTGGCTACTTCTTCCATTGTGTTTCTTGATTTGGTACGAGTTGTTTCAAGGAAAATCAGGGGGCACCTAAAAACTTTATTAACTATTAAGGGCTTTAGGGTGTAAGTAGTTTTCCAAATTTGGGGAAACAGGTTTTTTTATTCCTTTTTTTTTTAGTTTTGCCACGATGGTTATGTGTTAAATGAATTAACTTGTAACGTGCCTTTTTAAATCGTTGGATAACCAGTTTCCATTTCTCATATTCATTAAATTTACTATATTCAGTTTAAACGTAAGCGTGATTCACCTGTTTTCTCGATTAGCCCTTGAATAGATTATAAAGTAGTAGTTAGATTGTAGTGTTAGAATTATTTTCTATGTATAAATACACTAAAATGCCATTTCGGGGATTTTTATCGTTCTCAGTAAATGGTATAAAACTTTTATTAAACATCGAACTAATTCTGCCGCAATTTACGTAGACACTTCAGTACCGGAACTTGAGAGAAGTGGTTGCGTTTTAGAGGGACTCTAGTAATGGCCTTTGCGGAAGCAACTGTGCTTATCGGGTGTGGTGCTACTGCGCTTCTTTTGATGTAGTGACCCCAATTTGTCGTTCCTAACAATTCTTTTTCCTTAGAGCTGCAACAAAGATGCAGACAACCATGTAAAAACAAATTTAGAAAACTAAAACAACGATCCCCTGAGAAAAAAGCTCAACGTCGGAGGTTAATGGACTAAATGTAAGTTTAACTAATTTTAATATTTGTAGGTAAAAATTTAACGAATCAGCTTTAAAATTAATTAAGGTCATAGAGATTTGTACAGAGCTAACCTCCCATTGGAACCACTTACATTAAGGTAAAGTAATATCAGCATATAGCAATGTCTAGTATTTGAACTTTCCGTTTGGTAAAAGAGTTTTTAGACATCATAATAGGTTAAGACTTACCAGTGTCTTAGTCTGTTAATTTCTCAAAACCAATATATTTTATAAGCATGTTAGTAATAAACCGCGAATTTGTTCGAAAAGAACGAAAAGATCAAATTAATTTTTTTTGCAAAAGATGCATCATGGCAATTTGTAACACGACAGTTATTATTTCGGAAAGCTAGTTTTATTATTGACGAGGTCCTTTACTGGTGAATCTATTGACAAGTGGGCTTAATTGTAGAAGCTGTTTGTCTGTCAGTTTTATTTGTGATGCCTGTGGGTTCAACTGGCGCCTTCATTATTACTCCTTTTTATTGTGCTACCAAAATTCACGACTCACTCTGCAACATCATATTCTCCATGTGGTTGGTTATCCATTGGGCGCGTCTCCAGGTGGCGGATAGGAAAAATCCCAGGATATATGGCCAAGGGATTGGCTATCTACTCTGGGAAGGATCGGGATTAGCTCATCTCTTTTAGTGACCCAGTAATCTGGGTGGAATAAGACCCACAACATGGTGGAGAGCAAGAGACTGTGCTGATGCGGGATAAAATTCGCTTCCTAGCCAAGCAAAAGATCTCGCGGACCAAACCCTTCAACACAAGCTGTAGTTTCGTGGCTAATGGACCTGCACTGAGATAAACGAAGCCGGTGGGGCAATTCTGCAACACCGTCATACCGTGTCTTCCCTGCCATCGTGGTCATGTTCCATAGGCAAGAGGGTGTGGGGGTCTTGGCTTAACCGCCCGGACCAAGAGGAGACAACCTCGTTAAAAATTCCTAAATCCCGTGGTGTAGGACCGAGCCCAGGGGATGCGTGGCTGGATAGTTTACCGGTCTCAATCGGTCCAAAACTAGGGGAACAGGGCGGCAACCCGTTTTATTCATGCCTTGCATGCCAATAGGAGGCACCAGGCATGGTGACCATTTACACCTTCCATACTCGTGGGAACAATCACGAATAACATTGGTACCACTAGTAAAACTAAACCTGAACCAGCAATGGGGATTCCTCAGGTAACCAAAATGTACCCATGGAGGTTGAGCAGACCCGGGATGGAAGTCCGCTTGCAAGACCAGTGTCTGAAACCCCAGACATGAAGAATACTATAAAGAAACTTGCTGGCACTGGACTGCAATCAAAGATGCTTTTGGGAGCTCAGCGTGGAAAGCTGAGGAAAACCAAGAAAGTCGAATCTGGGACTGTACGGAGTCACACCCGTTCACTATGTAAGCTGATGGGGGGACTGCGATATAGCCCTTATCCAAGAACCTTAAATTTGCAAGGGATAGGTGCTAGGACTGAGTTCAATCTATGGGACACTTGTATATAGTAGATTCACTGATAGACCCAGGACTTGTATACTATCAACTTAACCAGGGTCAGCACAATAATCCTTTTAGGCTGCAGTGCGACGGAGCCGTTTGGCAGGCGCACCCGCCAGGGAGAGTGGTTTTAGTGGGTATACCGCAAGGAGAGTCTCAAACTTTGGGTATAAAAGCTTTCCACTCCACCGGGTTTGGATAACTATCAAAAAAAAAATCATATTCCGTACCATTATTGGTTGGTACTTCGTGTCCAAATACCCAATTTGCTACAAAGTAATAAGAATATCTAACCAGTAAGATTTTTGTTTGCGTTATCCTTACCGCACCAGATACAACTACTTTACCACTACGTCGCAAAGCAGAAAATAGAAAACTCATTAAAACTAAAATCGCTACGTCCAACTTCAGATGCAATAAAATATCACTATTTTCGAGTTTACTTACAAGTTCAGGAATGGAGAATTGTGTCATTAGACCCTCCTTTAAACTGGGAATGGTAAAGTAGCAATGGTCAGCTTAGAAGCATTTCGAACACAAAGTTTCCTGCACCACAACAGCTTTTGTACTTAGTGCCGTGCAATTGCAAAAAAGTTGATATAAAAAAGCTGTGCATGTTAACGAAACGGGTTGATATGTTCCAGTATGTGTGGTCATTGCTCGGACCATGGGTGTTCATATCGTCCACCATTAAAAAAAAGAGAAGCTTGACCAACAATGCGAACTTGTTGCTAACTATTAAACGGGCGATTGATAGTTCAGAAACATACCAAATTTGAGAAGTTGAAGTTTATCGTTTTATCACACAAAATCAAATGTGAGGCATGAATTTGACAATTAATATATCTATAGTAAACAAGTTGAAAATGCAAGGCATTGTCGCAACGAACTTCCAAATGTAGACTTACTTTAAAACAATTTAAAGAAATTAAAATTATTATGTTGTAATAATTATAAGTATTCAGATAAAATACAAAAATTTATAAACAACAAAAGAGACATTTTAATATATTTTATTTTATTGAATAAATATTTTAAAAGCTATATATGTGTGTGTGTATGTATGTATGTGTGTTTGTGTGTGTGTGTGTGTGTGTGTGTAAATAAGGGGGCATCATATTTCGATTCAGTTTTTCAGAGGATTCTAAATATGTATCGCACATTAATTTTGGACCTATTTGAAATTTTTGATAAAAATTAATTCCCCGGGGGGGTCGGGTATCCGTGGTCAGATTTTGTGGGGGATACCATATTTCGACTCAGCTATGTTAGGGGAGTCCAAATATGTATCGCACATTAATTTTGGACCTATTTGAAATTTTAATTTTCCCGACGGAATATCGCGGGGGCACGGCGTCCCCGTGGCCCGATTTCAACTGACATCAAAACTTAAGCTCAGGACACCGAGCTGAATCGATTGATGTATCACACATTGATGTCCGACCATTAGAAAGGCCTCGGACGGACAGACGGACGACATATCGATTTCATAAACGAACGAAGTTCGTTGAAAAATAATAAATTTGGCAAAGTAAAAAAATTCAATATGAAAATCGACAATTTTTTTTTAATTTTTACAAAAGCTTTTTAAGGTGTATTACTCTAAAATACCTTTTATTACAGCAAAACAGCTCAGAAATATGTATATGTACATTGCATTTATATAGGACTTGTGTTTCTTGAGATAAAATTTTATGGGGAAAGACTGTATTAATTTTGGGTTTTACAAGATGTCGGATTATCCCAAAATAGGAAACTAGAAATTATTACCAAATAATGTTGAGCGAATGCTTAGTACATTCCACTTGGTTTTTCATTGCCAGTAGTTTTGTCTGGATCAAAACCTAAAAGGAATAGACTAAAAAGAACTCGCTACACACTTAGGCAGTATCGGCTACCGTGAGGATGAGAGATAAGGTGAATTGCACATGTGCAATAGCTCTTCCAAGCGGCTACGTCCGCAAGCTGGTCCACTGACGTACAAGGACTTGTTCTGGTGTATGCGTGAGCTTAATAGTTAATATTCTATTACTTAATAACTGCTTAATAACTATGCTTCAGGTAGCTTTTATATTTCCCGCTAAGCTTTTGGAAATTACATAGACGGCTCATTTTAACAAAAAGGAATCCGCCACCGTATGAAAATGAAGTTTTTCACTTTGTTGCGCAAACTATTTGTCTCCATATAGCTTTAGAAAGATTTATTAAAATGTGATCGTGCAGAACACTTTTCACGATAAAGCCAACCCAACAGATACTTTAAAATGTGACCATGAATCGTGCTTAACCTTGTAGGAACTTTAAATAGGATATAAACTATTACAACTTACATGAACCTTTAAAGAGGTTTAGAAAACTTTCAATCATATTTTTTTCAGGTGTGATTTAGGAACGCTTGTAGTAGGTTTCTCATGCCTCAACTCCATCCGTTATTAATGCAATTTGTTCACAGGACTTTAACTTCTCATAATTCAATAAACCTTATCCGAAGAACATACACTTCACCTGATTCACTCAAATCGTTATAAAATCCACACCGGATGTTTCGAAATATAAAAAGGCGAGATCAGTTATTGTTGGTGCTACTGTAACCAATCAATTTTCATAAGTTGCTTAACATCCTGTTATACAAGCTCTACACAGTTGTCTAATGTACAATAGACGCCCTGATTTATGCAGTTATCAGCGATTCTAAGAAGATTTCAATTAAACTTAACACTGTCCTATTATTCCACCCTTGAATCTTGATTTACGCTTGTCCTCGTTCCTGAACAGAACTTTCATGAATGCTAGTAGTAGGTATTGACGTAATTGAATAATTGTGCGTGGGGCGAGATAAATTTAAAGTATAAATAAGCTTGTTAGAGGCATTTTCAATTAATTATGGAAATTTGCGGACTGTAAGAAAGTTCTAGTATACTGAATGATGTTCAGGAACGCAATATTGAGGTTAGATGAGGGGGAATAAAGTCATAATTGCTATTCAAACTTATATTGTTTTAAATAAAGTACTGACTAAAAGCAAATAGAAAAAAGTCTAGCGGTATGTCCAAAAAGCAAACTATATCCAATTTTCCACATAGAGATTTCCAGACACTCCAAAAAGCGGAAACTACGCCCTTGACTCGATCACAGTTAACTGATATTTCTGCCACGACTCTTATTACTTACGCACATCATTAGTTCTCTATCTATTTGATAAGAATTATGAAGAGTTAATCATTTTAAATATCTTTTATCAAATGTTCGCATTCAGCCATCTGACGCGAAGTACGTATTAGGTGTAATATTCGCGCACACTTCAAACTAACAAATGTTCACCAAATTCGACGAATTGAAAAAACGGAGCGAATGAGGTAAAGAAATCGCAAGGAATTTGACCTTAAGTAGGTAAGAGGGCACCATTACCGAGATAAACGCCAATAAAAACTCATCATCATTATTAGGTCTTCAGTTCCGGAACTGGTTAGACGCGTATCATCAGTTTCCTATTCTGAACTAACCTACAGATTTCCCTGAAATTTGCACAGTCTGCATCTATAATTATCTGATCTAGGTCTATATCTACTCCTTTTTTCCTATCTTTGCTTGTAATATATTCCATACTATTCCTCAAAAATGCCTTAGAACGTATTCTGCCCTTCTATTTCTCTTATCTTTTTCCCCAGATATCTTTGTCCCTCTACTATTTCTATAACCTATTTGTTATTATCTATGTCTGTCCATGCTATCGTCCTCATACATCTGAAGCACAGCATTTCAAAAGGCTGCTACCGGTTTTCTGTCTGCGTTTCAGACTGCCCGTATTTCATAGGCATACTGTGCTGTGCTTCACACATATGCTTTCAACAATTTTCTTCTTGTTCTATGTTTGTTGTCTTTCCTAGGTCAGTCTCTTCTTCTCTTTTTTCCTATCTCTGCTTCTAATATATTCCGCACTATTCCCTCATACCGCAGTATGTGTCCTATCATCCTATCTCTCCTATTTTTTTACCGTTTTTTACATATTTTTTTCTTCTCCTACCATTTTTAGCACCTCTTCGTTCTTAACTTTTTCTGTCCATGATATCTTCATCATACGTCTGTAGCACCACATTTCAAAGGCTTCTACATTTTTCTTGTCCGCTTTTCCTACTGTCCAGGCTTCACAGCCGTACAGTGCTGTGCTCCATACATATGTTTTAAGCAATCTTTTCCTTGTTTCTATGTGTGTGGTCTTTGAGCACAGTAGTTGCTTTTTGTTGTTAAATGTAGCACGATCTTATGCTAATCTTTGTTTTATATCTTTTGCGCTTTTCCCATCTTGCGTTATTTAGCTTTCTAGGTAGCAGAAATCCTTAACCTTTTGTAAGTTCGTGTTACATACTTGTATTCTTGTTTTTGATTTATTTTCCCCACCTTTGCATACTAGAACTTTAGTTTTAGTTTTGTTAATTTTCATACCGTATCTCTCTGTTAGAACCGATTCCATTTCATTAAGAGCAGCTTCTAATTTTTCCTTGCTAGACGCTGATACCGCTATATCATCTGCAAATCTAAGCATATCAATTTTTTGTCCCTGCATAGTAATTCCAAATGTCTTCCTGCATTTGACAGTATTCATTGCCTCTTCTTTGTACAAGTTAAAAATCAATGGGGATAGGGCACATCCCTGTCTCACTCCTTTCCTAATGTTTACTTCTCTATGTTCCTGCTCTAATTCTATTACTACTGTTTGCTCTTTGTATAAGCTATGTACTACTCGTCTATCCCTATAACTCATTCCAATCTTTTTGAGTATATCAAACATTTTTTTCCATTTTACATTGTCGAATGCTTTTTCCAGATCTACAAACCCTATATACACGCTTTCCCTTTTCTCTATTGTTTTCTCCATTATCACTCTCAGAGCTAAAATAGCATCCCGTGTTGCCCTGTTTCGCATAAACCCAAATTGGTCTTCTCCTAGTATTTCTTCCACCCTTTTTCCATTCGTCTTTGCACAATTCTAGTTAATATTTTTGACACGTGTGCTGTCAAACTTATTGTTCGAAAATTTTCACATCTATCCGCGCCTTTCTTCTTTGGTATAGCTACTATCATGGTATGTTTGAAATCTTTGGGTATCTCGCCTGTCTCATACATATAGCTTACAAGTTGGAAGAGACGTTCTGTTACTGCTTTTTCAGCTGCTTTTAAAGTTTCTGCTTGCACCTTATCTGTACCCGGCGCCTTACCATTTTTCAGACTCTTTAATGCTAATTCAAACTCATCTCTAAGTATAGGATATCCCAAGTGTTCACTTTCAATGTCTGATTCTTCACTTTCTCTACGTTTTCTATGATGACGTTTCCTTGTGCGTCCCTTATAGTTTTGCTATACGGTTTTATATCCCTAAAATGCATTCTAATTAATTTGTATGCTTCGTCTGTCCTATTTCCATCTTCGTTTGTACCTCTTTGCACTTTCCATCAATCCATTGTTCTTTAGCTTTCCTGCATTTTCAAATAATTTCCCATTTTATGGCTTTGTATCTCTGTTTTCCGGTTTCGTCTGATTTATTTTTGATTCCTAAACCATTGCCTAACAAGAATGTAATCTATTTGATATCTTCCTATATCTCCTGGCATCTTCCACGTATATCGTCTTCTAGCATGATGTTGAAATAATGTGTTTGTAATGACTAAATTGTTCTTGTCGCAAAATTCTACCAGTTTATTTCCCCTGTCGTTTCTCGTGTCTAAATCAAATAAACCTACTACCGCTCCTTCCCTACCTTCACCTACCACCGCATTAAAATCCCCCGTAATTATTAAATTTTCATGTCTTTTTACGTATCTTAATATGTCTTTGATATCTTTGTAGATGGCTTCTACCTCTTAGTCACTGTAGCTAGAGGTTGGCATGTATACTTTGTATTATTACTGTGTTTACCGGTTTAGATTCTAATCTAACCATGAGTACTCTTTCGTTCTTTTGTAAGTAATTTTCTACACAGTATCCTATCTTTTTCCGCATAACTATCCCCACACCCAAATTTCCTTCCTCTGCTCCTGTATGAATTACCCTGAAGTCTCCAATCTAAAAATCCCCCGCCTCTGGCCACCGAACCTCGCTGATCCCTACTATGTCTAGTGATAACCTATTCATTTCGATTTTCAGGTTTTCTAGCTTAGCTACTTGCTTCATACTTCTAACATTCCACGCTCCGACTCGCTGAATGTTCCCGATTCTTATTTATAACTTTCCGATCGCATCCTCCGAAGTAGTCCCCTCCAGGAGATCCAAATGGGGGACTATTTTAACTACGGAATCTTTTACCCCAGAGAATGCCATCATGTTTGTTACAATTTAAGTACGCTGTGTACTTGGGAGATAATGTGGTGGTTTCCCGTTGCCTTCCAAATCGCGGTAGTGTGTCTTAGACTGCCATACCGATCCCTATGGTCGCTGCCAATCTAAGTACCGAAAGAGCCGCTGCCCTCTTTCGGGGACCTGTCTTAGTCTGGTTCCACACTAACGACCCTACTACTTTGGTTGGACCTGTAGTTTGGCTCTTTACCTCATTAGAACACGCAAGCCATTTCACATATTCTAGTAATTTAGAACTTCGGCAAGGTGCAGGTCATTTGAAATGGCAATAAAAACTAACAATAAAAAATTAAGAGAAAATTACAAATGTAGATACAGACAAATAACATGAGAGAAATTAAAGATGTGTTACGCTAATGGCAACGGTGCTAACTTGACCACATGAAGGTTATGTGTACCGTTGGAAGCTTTAACTTCTGCAAATCGCACAACCCCATAAAAGCCTGGAAAGTTCTTGGCAATACGGCCTAGCTTCTACTGCAACGTGGAAAGTAGGTTATCCTTAATGAGGACCAAGGTGTCCTTTTAGTTGAGCTGCAGGTCAGTTGTGTGATGCCACTTCGTCCCCTGTTGGAGGGTAAGGTAATACTCGTGATTCCAACAAGTCCAGAAATCTCGATTGACTTTTTGAAAAACTTTCCATCTGCAGGTAACCTGAGAGAGATCTTAATCGGGAGCAGTAGTAACAGGCTCTGTGGTTTAAAAAAGGATCAGGAGTTAAAGACTAAAATTCGTTTAGGTTTGAAGTCAGAGCGCAGAACAGTCGTGTGTTCAATAGAGACTCGATTTGAGTTAAAATTACATAAAGTTCTTCTTCCACAAACCTCCGAAGTGAGGGGTGCTAGGAGGGTTAAATTATATTTTCACTTGAGGTTGCATTTTGCATATAATTGACAAGTTGCCGGTTGGCATCTACAAAATTAGTACCACAATTGCTATAAATTTCTAAACAACGTCCTCGGCGAGCTACGAAACGTCTAAAATTTGCAAGAAACGCGTCCTTTAAAGGATCTCAGACGAACCTTGTTGGCAAAACAGACACAAATGCAAACGTAGGTCTTAAGAATATGGACTTTTCTGAGACAGCTTGCCCTTATAGTAAGTAATGGGGTTAGCAACATCAACTCCATCAAGGCTGAAAGCCTTTATGTGATATACTCGTATCGCAGGTAAGTCATCCATTAGAGGCGTTACTGGGACTGACTTGGTGTGAAAACATTTACAGCAAGAAGACAAATAACTTCGAATTGCGGCACATAATTCTAAACGTGGAAATGAAGTGCGCTTAATCGGTGCAACTTTAGTTTTGGCTGTTATGAGTTGAACAAGTCACCTCTCCGACGAATAAAGAATGAAAACGAAAGTAAACAACTGCTACATACCCCACCTCGCTTGCAAGCCATGAAGTTGACAAATATAGCGACCGGAAGGGGGCAAACAACAAGGTATATTTAGATACAATATAGAGGTAGTTCTTCTTGACATTGTCGCCACTGAGATGAAATATCAGCTAGCGGACTCTTATGAAAATCCAGGCCTAACAGCCATGAGTATTGAATTAGGAGCTTGGCAAAAAAAGAAAAGGAGCTAAGAACCCCAGAGGGTCATATATTTTTGCAACTTGAGAATGGATATCGCGCTTTGTACAAATTGGATCTATCAGCTTAACCCGATATGCAAAACGTCTTTTGTAGGAGACAATTGAAGGCCTAATATTTTGATAAATTTGCCAGAATTAAAGTTGAACGATATAGACTGACAAAGACTAGAAGGAATATCTTCCTAGACAAGGGAAGAATTCGAACTCCACTTGTGAAGCTCAAACTCGGCAGATTTCAAATGTCCGATAGGTTCATTACAATATTCAGGACAGCTAATACTGACTAACTACCGCAGGCAAAATCATTTACCATATAGCTTTAGTTGCTAATGGAAACGCTTAACTTTTATCAATAGCTAACTGCTGAAGGGTTTTGATTGCTATATACGGTGATGACTGCACACCATAAGTAACGTATTTAATTAAAAAGTTTAAATGGACTCCTCAGGTGTGAAACGCCACAAAATTCATTCAAATCGACGCTGTTCTTCTGTTACCGAAAACTGGCGATACATTTGATGAACGTCGCATATGAAAACCAAAGGATGAATTCGAAATTTAAGCAAAATTGACGAAATATCGTTCTGGAAACTAGGTCCAGCAAGTTGAGTATCATCGAGTAAGAGATCATTTTTGGCCTCGGCTATGGCATCAAAAACAACATGAATTTTTGAGATATTACATTCTTCTTTAAAAACTGCATGATGCGGTATAAAATAATCATTGTCTCCGACAGGCGCGGATTTTGAGAATTTCATGTGACCAGGATCTAAATAGTCCTACATAAAATTGTAGTACTGCGTGCGCATCTCAGGTTGAGTATTTAGTTTATGCTCTAACGAAAATTATCTTTTTGTTAGCAATGTCCAACGAACTAATAAAGATAGGTAAAATATCATTGAAAAGTAGCGATACCGTAAAACGACCAGTAAGGTCTCGAGAAAATGTGTTACAAAAAATGTTAACTGCCTTTTGTTCCTCGGGTAAAGTTTGAGGTTTTGTGAGAAGATTTTCTATTTCCCAAAAACGACGAAGAGGATGTTCTATTGAAGTAAAAAATGCTTGAACAGCAAGAGGTTATAAGCTTCTAGTAGGACCTATAACAGTCCAACCAAAAATATTATTGATCGCAGGGGTTGATGGAATTTGCCTTGAATAACACTGTCATTAACAATAAAACGATACACGTCGGCTCCAATGAGAAAATCATTTGTGCAGGTTTGTTCCAGTTTCGGTCTACCAAATGCAAACCGTTGAAATGTTTCCATTTATTAGAGAGTTATTCGAAATAGAGAACAGAATAAATGCTGCAACTTCTAAAGAGTTTGCTGGATCAGAAATTGACCGGTTTGTGCAACTAGCACAACCGCGATTTATGGCCGAAGTAGCTTGACCTAAGTCAAAAATTGGAACATGTGAGCGCTTGCGGGAAAGACCAAATTTGCTCACGCAATTGCACCAATGAAGCTCGCTTAGGATCCAGGATCCAATAGACACGGGACCGGTTTAAAATTACCGCAACTATCTTGGACTTCCACTACAGCCGTAGATGCCAAAACAGTTACTCCAAAATCAGAGTGAATCTGTGAAGACAAAGCATTTGCAGGCACAAGAGATGCCCGTTGCACCCTGTGTTTGTCTTTATTGATTTGCGAATCTGTATGTCCAGATGAACGGTTTGAAGTAACTTGTGCTTCAAAATGAAGTAGTGTGAGGTGAGGTTTGCCACAATTTAAACTTATTTGTTTCGATCTTCATTGCTTGAAAGCGCGATTAGTACATAAGCAATTTATGTATAACTGTAATTTTGCACTATTAAAACGATCGGTCAAATTTTTATTTAAACAGACCAACAAGAATAAATTGATTGATTGCCTTTACAAAAGGACAAGTGTTCTAAGATTAACTTCGATTAACACTTGCGTTGTTTGCTCTCTGCACAGAAACAACATTTGCAGAAACTTTCGGTTTATACGAAAACGCAAAAGATTTTTTAGGCTCTGTTTAGGCGTACAAGTACGAACTATTTAAGAATAGAATGTGGGGACAATTAAAGAATATGTCTCCAAAGCCGCGCATTGGTGAACTAAAAATTGTTTCAAGTCACTAAAATCAGGGATTTGCTTGGAGTCTGATTGTAGTACAACTCGTTTAAGTGTGTAAGGGTCGAGCTTGTCCAAGAGTAGGTCGATTAAATTGAGTTCCATTGGTCAATGGGAAATTTTAAATTATTTAGAACTGCTAAATTTTCAGAAAAATTATCATTGATTGCCCGGAGATCCCTAGGATCTTCGGATTTGAGAGAAGAAAATCCTTAATAGATTTTCATTGTAATGTTGCTAGCAAGCTAGGATTAGTAAAGCGATTTTTGAGTGCCTCGTACACAATATTTTGGTATTTGACAGGGGAATGGCTAAAATTAAGCGTTTTGTTTCCCTGGAAGTCGAATCTAAAAAATAATTAAACTTTTTATTGCCATAGAGAGAAGGATTGTTACGTACAAGACTGCGTCAAATAAGTCAATGTATGCCAAAAATATTTGAAATCACCTTCAAAAGTTGATAGACTGAGCGGTTTCAATTTTGCACAACCGCTGCCGTTTGTTTTTTCATTTTTAAGTTCTACCACTCGAGGTTGCGGTTCTAACGATTCTTAGATCATCGATTTTTTTACATATTTTCATATAATCTTGTTCAGTTTCATTATTCAAAGCACATAAAAAGTCAATAAGAATTTTATCGACGTCATTATAAAGCTGCGAAATAGATTTCGCTTGCATTTTAGACAGAGCAATCCTGGTTGGATCGTCATGAATAAGCTCAACAAGATCATTTATTTTGAAAAGATGTATTTTTAAAATATTAAGCGATAAGACTTCACTTTTCTTAGGGGATCATGGTTAATGATGAAAACAATGTGATGCGAAAAATAATTAATCACATAGTATACTTAAACCCGGTATACGCGAGTTAAAATAAAAGCCTTAAATATTTAGTCGTTAATGAGTGATGCCCAATAAACCGCTTTGTGGCAAGAGAATGATGAAACTCTGTTTGAAAGAATACCTGTTACAAACAAGCACGTGTGCTGGCTATAAAACCCGATAACAACGTCTGTGAAGTTAAAATGCGAAACAATGCTCAATACTTTTTGTGTACAAATGATGACTTTTAAAATGTAGAACTTAGACACGTTGATTGACGTGTTAAAATGATTTTTTTTCTTTTTGAGCTTTCTTGTTGCTGGCTAGCCTCACGCATGGGCGCCAGTAAAACAATTTTTCTTTTTTTCTTTACCTGGCCTCCACTCGCTGGATAAAGTGAAGCTTTAATTATTCGCGGCTAAGTCTGGGAATTACCCCAAGGGTGAGCAATGAGAAAGGGTGTGGGGATGGTCTAAACTCTGCAATAAATTAACAAAAAGAAAATGGGTTGAGCGCCACTGTATCTGTATGAACGATAACACTAAAGATTCATTACTCCTATGAGAAGATACAGAAACTCACGGGATGTACACACAATAAGAAACTTACAACTTACTGAACTAATGTATCTGGAAACCTCTGGAACATACTTACGACCTCTCCGATCTCGATGATCCTGAAAAAAATACACAACAAATCTTCTATTAGAAAGACACAGTTTGTACTTTCCAATAAAAAACAGACTAATAATTACAGGTGGATAATATTAAGATTACCACACCAAAGATATTTAAATCAAAAATGAATGCCTAGAACAAACCAGTTGTAGCATATCTGTGCTTTTTAAATTGCTTCAGCATTCGTATAATTTCATTATTCAACAAACTTATTTTCTTTAAAAATTTAGTAAAATTAATTATGCATGGAATAAAAAACTTGAGTCTAAAAATGAAATTTAATATAGTTTCTCTTTCTTGATTTTTTTTTTAAATATGTTTACAAAAATGAACTAATAAAATTGGTTTTTCTATACATCTGCCTTTGACATAACAGGACCTTAAGTTAATAATATTTTAAAACAAGTTTTGACACCAAGTGTTCAGATCTGATTATTGGTTCACATATGTTTCTCATAAATTATTTCTTAAAAAATTTGAATCACATGCAGTTAACTTGGACAAACAACTTTTGATTTAATTCAGGTATTATGAGCTTATTAAAATTTAATATCTGCAAATAAATTTTCTAAAAAGCAAGAAATGGACTTTGAAGTCTCATATTTTTAACAAGTGAATTTCTGCAAATCTTACAAAATTATTACTATAGCATTCCGTGACAATTTTCTCCTACGCTGTTCTATATACTCAAAAGTTAACTTGACCAAACGATCCTTGAATACTATTTATGTGAGCATTCACAAATTCTCACTAACAAAACAAAATAAAGGTTTGATACCTGTAGATGTTGATGTCTTCATCCCTAGTTATCAAACAGCGACGTACATCCTCCGAAATCTGTTCATCAAATTGTCGTAACGAAACATTAAACAACAGCTGTAGTTGCCCTGATAAACGAATAGCTTTCCAATCTTTGATTCAAATATATCACCGTCCTACCATATCATTATGTTATTGCAACATCTAAATATACTGTTCTGTCATTTTAATTCTTCATTCTACTCCGTCATGCGCTAGAGGAATAAAAATATTTTATAAGTTATTTGGTTAATGCGATCTTACCGTTAACAAATTCCGACACGACAATTTTAAACTACCATCTCACGACGATCCGGAGGCCCCACCTATGCATGGCCTGAAGATTCATGCTTTTAAGAACAATCCCAACTCGACTACATCTAGAAAAGCAATCGCCGACCTCGTTCCGTTCTAGTACGGCACCTTATCTGCGTGGCGCATCACCCCATGACCGTATTCACGAACGCGCTATCCTAATTCTAACGAATGAAAGGGAACAATCCGCCTGCAAGTAGGCAACACAAACGACTAGACCCCATATAAATACGTTCCTTGAATGTATAATATTATTAAATATCTCCGTGCAAAGCATTTAAGTTATTTAAGCGAACATGATTTCCTGTTTCATTATAGAATTGTTTCTCTTAGATATTATAGCATCAAATACGAGAATTAAATACCACAGAATAAAATTATACTGAAGCGATTCTTGCAAACATGGTGCTATAGAATATATATTCGTTACAGTGTTTTCAATTAAATGTGGAAACTTGTTAGGAATAAAAATGTACGCCGATAAGTTAGTCATCTTGACCAACAATACGACAGGGATGCTATACATACAATTATTAAAAATCAACCATAAAACTTACTTTGCAGTTTGATTACGCGCTATCGCTCAGATGGGATACGTGTAAAACCTAACGACTTAGATTGTATAGTTAAACTAGTTGAACCACAATTCACTAAAATATAGATTTGTAGCAACCCGTACATGCATTTAATACTCAAAATATTGTCGCTTACCCAAGAAATTCGCCGTATTGATAAATTTAGGGTTTTTATGGATGATATTTTAGAGACTGGACAAAAATCGGTTCTTGAAGGTTCAAAACTGTTAATAAGAGTTTATAAGTTTAAAAAGTTTAAAGGACCACCAGTAGAAACACTGGACAAACGTTTGGTTGTAGCTAATTCACGCAGGATAAATTGTACACTATAAATAATTAGTTTAACACGTACTGACAACACGGTGCATCAATGGTACCACACTCGCTGATAGCATGCTATTGTTTATGCACCATACTCGTCGAATGTCTATCGCGATTTTAGACGCTAATTGGTGTTTCGAGAACCCTTGCATCATAATGTTCCACATTTTTCTAGTAAGCTTTTGGAACAGATAAATTTGTATATATAAAAGCGTTTATCAAATAAAGATTCATTCATTCATTAGCTTTCAAGAAGTTCATTCAAAAATTTGATTTGAACGCGAAATGTTATTTTAAGGCGCAAGTGGTTGCTATGCGCAAATAATATTTGAGAATGCAGTAAGCATATTGTAATTTAATAGTGACTAGGTTGCAAAGAATAAAGAAGTAGTGTTTTAAACGTAACTTACAACGAAAAATGAGAACTATTAATTACAAGAGGAAAAGTTTTTCAAGATAACGCTATTTTTAAAGATTTTATTAAATAATCGAGAGGAAGATTTGACCAGATATGTACCTTTGTAATTGCTGTTTGAAATGAAAATTTTAATATGTAGAATCTTGTAAACTGCTTTGACGTCAATTAAAAAAGAAGATATTTTATTACTAGGTCGTTTTTGTGGATTCTGCAAATATCACTTTTAAATTTATTTTTAACTGATTTATATTTAATGTAAGATATAATGATAAGTGTTAATCATATAATAATTTTATGTAAAGGGTTTTAGCAAGAGAATTTGTGATCAGAGTTTGAAATACTCTGACCTTTTAATAGATTACCTGTCAAGGATTTCTCTGGCCAAAACAAAACCTACAAGCATGAAAATAATCATAACCAGGTAAACCATCCTCAAAAAGAAAAAGTTTAATTCTGTAAATTTAAAATAAGATAAACATTTTTGTTTGTAATCAATACTTCTTACAAATTATTTAATGTTTGAAATAAACGACGTTGTAAATGCTTTTGTATGAGAGAGAATACTTAATACTGTATCAATGCTTTGTAATATTGCTGATTGATTTTATTTTGAAAAACTCCGTCAGTTCCGTTAAGCTAGCCAGACAAAATTAGAAAGGAAGGTAAGTGGGTAATTTCAAGTTAAACAAATTACTATATCTGTATGACAACACCCTTCTAGTAACGCTCTCGAAGCGGGCTTATCACAGCACTCTTTTAGTGGCACCTCAACATGTGGTCATTTTCATATCACCTTTTTAGTAACGACCAATGCGGCCGTGTCACAAGATCTTATATTTTCCATCTTTCAATTACTAGCTCGATTTGAAATGATCATTTGGGCTTTGCATAAAAGTCTAAGTTATTATTTTATCTTATTAACTATAATACGTTAGTATTTATTAACTTACTTTGTGTAATTAACTACCTAATATATATATATATATATATATATATATATATATATATATATAGAATGTAGAATTTCATTAGATAATACGCGTTATTAAAACCGTGGAGCATAAAATTTTATTCGTTTCACTAAAAATAAAGGGGTTTAGATTATTAACTGGACGCTTTCTATAAAAAGAAGCAGAGTGAAATTGTAGTTAATTTAATCGTTCCAAGTACTCAAACTATCGAGAAATTATAAAAGACATGGGAAAGTCATGTAAGAGCCTTCGGCGTATTAGAACTCAGAACACTTGCAAGAATAACAATGTATATGTTAGTCGATAAGCGTCAAGCTATATGAGTGCAAGTAAGAAAGCGAGTTTGTGGTATAAAGACAAGCGAGATGGAATGCATTAGCAGTTAAATGAGGGGGAAAATGTAAAACAAGCGCACAGGTTTTAGATAGAACGAACAGACTAGATTGGCGATTAAGGTTGAAATAAGATGCAAACATGAGAGGGGAAAGCATATCAGTTGGTGTGTAAAATTAATTAGTTGTTCTCGGACGTGTTGCAAGCCGTGTGGAAATTTCTTAGATTTTCAACTCGGACGAGTGCAAATTTCAGTAGAATCATTGTGCCGGGACATCGGAAGGGAAAATAGAATGCGAATTTCTGAAAATCGGCTGTCGCGGGACAAATTCGACTTGCAAGCGAGCCATTATATAAACCCGTGCTAATAGGAGTTTTGCTCTCTTATATTTTTGATTTTATTCGATACTTTAAACAGTTTTGCTCTTTATTTTTTGATTATTCGATACTTTAAGTAGAATACGTGGTGATTACGTGTTACAATAAAAGTTATTAGTACACTTAGAGAAGATAAATGAAGGTAACAAAGTCTAGTTATATTTGCGGGTATTACTGTACCAATTATCCGATAAATAAATAAATAGACGTAGGCAGTTTTTGGGTATAGCCGAAGACGTAAACATAAGCCAGCTGGAATGGTGGGATTAGCAAGGACGATGTACATTGGAGCCACGAGTGCAGTAACCTTCAGGTAACTTATGCTTTGTTGTTCGATCTTTGATGGTTTGGTGTGTATTGAATATCATTATAATTTGTTTGATAAAGATGGACAGTAGTAAATTTGTATAAACAACAAATTTTGAATTTTAAGGTAAAATTTTTTTGTATAAGTAGAAAGGAGTATTTATCAGGTTTATGTTTTTGATTATGATGAAAATGTGGGTCTGTCTTTGAGCTC
This sequence comes from Platerodrilus igneus, assembly GCA_036346225.1. Taxonomy (NCBI): domain Eukaryota; kingdom Metazoa; phylum Arthropoda; class Insecta; order Coleoptera; family Lycidae; genus Platerodrilus; species Platerodrilus igneus. The sequence continues at coordinate 6,625,196 of JARFIW010000131.1, read as the reverse complement.
AATTAGACTAACCTGTTAAATTAACGTAAAGGGGTGGGAGATGCTCCCTTTTATTCAGACTCAGGTCTGCAAATATTGTTTATTTAATTAGTATGCAAGAAATCGAATATCAGAGGAGATTTCACCGTAGTAACGAGAATCACAGCAAATCTTGGCGCCCAATTCGTGAGGCTCGATTTAAATTAGGAAATCACAGCAATATATATATATATATATATATATATTGCTGTGAAACCTTTTAAATCACCTGGTCCGTTGATTCCTTCTGTTAATCGCCTCGGCTGCTCTTGTAGATAACTTCCATTCTTAATCATAAAAATTAAACAACACATTCCTACCACAAACATCAACGTTAACTCTATTTACATCAATATTCAGAATACATTAAATTTTCAAATTAAATTTGAACATAAAATTCAGTTTTAAAAGAATTTCCGGATTAATTTTATTATCATTTTACTGTGCATCCAAAATTAAAGTCCTTGTTGGATGCCTACTAATTAATATAACAAGATAAGCAGACCGGAGTCTGAGTATAAAGGAGCATCTACCACCCCTTTACGTTAATTAACCAGGTTTGTCTAATTGAGCTCAAAGACCTACCCAAAGTTTCATCCTATTCCCGAACATCAAAACAAAATACCCTTTTACTTAAACAAGCAAATTTCATCTTAAAATTAAATTTTATGGTTAGAAAAATTCCACTAATGTCCATTTAAAGTAAATCAATTATAAAGTCATTCAATACACACAAAAATGTCAAACAAAATAGTACAATTTACCTGAAGGTTATTGTCCTCGTAGCTTCAGTGTAATCGTCCCTTTTGTAAATCACACCATTCCAACCGGATTCTATTTACAGCTTCAAGTTGTCAACGCTTTAAAATGTTCTCCATCACCATTAATTTAAAGTTGTTTCTAGGCTTTTCCGGAACTCATCTGTGTATATCTGCCTCTGGTTCAGTGGATGCAGACACATTTACGAACCATTTAGTCATTAACACCCCGCAAAATAGCAAAGAAATTCATACTTCCTTTTACCAATATTACCAATATACGCCAAAACTGCCTACTTTTGGGTATACATTTGTCGTTGTAAATTTTACTAATTGGTACCGTGATAATAAACTTTTATTACCTTGTATCTAAGTGCACTGAAGTACATTCATGTTAGCACGTAAAATAACCAACTATTTTGAGTCACTAAAATATACTAGCACACTTTAAATTATTTAATCAAACTAAAATGCACTGTTTAATATCAAGTCGCGGATGCACGAGCTTTTAACGCATCGAATCGTCGAAAGTCTAAGAGTCTAAGAGAGAAACACATATTCCGCCTGTATATATAGCGAATAGCCGACACGTCGCTTTGTTCCCTAAAACGGGTAATTCCAACGAATTCCTCATTCTACGTTCCCAGTCTGTAGCCTGCACGTCGATTTTATGAATTTAGTACTCACCCCATTGAGATCTCAGAAAATTTCAACACGGCCCGCAAAGTTGTCCGAGAAAAACTAATTACTTTTATACAGAAATTGTTGTTCTACCTCTGATATCTGCATCCTATTTTTAACCAATCGCAACCCCTTGACGTTGCTTAAATCCCGCCTTTTACAATATGTGTCTTTGCTTGACGCATTTTCTCTTTCCTTTTCTAACCTGTTCGTATTGGTGCAAATTTATATTCTTTATTATCGATTATATTTTAGTCCACGCGGACTGTTATCTGGGTTTAATAAACCCGTATCGCACATTCTCGTGAATACTAAGTCCCGGTTTCTCCAAGATTCTTTGAAACATTAATTATTTGCCAAATTTACGCAGAATGAGCTTTTTAAAAATACGCAGGTGTTCTGTATTTCCTGCTAAAGCATCTGATCGTTTCCAATATCCTTAGAATCAACATGTTTATCCAAACAAATTAACTTGAAATTGCCTTTTAAAAACACGCAGGGTGTTCAAACGTAACATTTTAAATAACCTTCCTACGATTTGACTATTATTGGGTTTTACAAGTTTTATGCTTATTATTAATAATGGTTCAATTAACTCCAACTAAATATTAATTATTATCTGTACGTTTTAATACCGGTTACTTAAAATAGGGTTAATTAATATAAACTTTGCACGTAATTTCCATTTGTTTAGGAATAATTAAATTATCAACTGCGCTTTTCAATACTGCTTCTTTTGATGTAAAGCGTCTTATAGATAATTTAAATTTCTTATTTTTACTGAAACGACCGAGTTTATTTATGCTTCAAGGTTTTAATAAAGCGTATTATTTAATGAAATTCCTTATACACGGTAATTAAAATTATTTGATGTGATTATTTAATTTTCTACCCTGGTCTAAATATGAGTATTTTCCCCCTATTTGAATCCAAATAATCCCACTTATTTGACTTCAAATATAAAGCATTTAGACAAAAAAAAATTACAAAAAAATTGCCTATCTCTCTCTACCCTTATCTATCTAACTTACCTACTTTGTTTCCAACCAAAAAAAAATATTTACACCTATCCTATATCCCTATCCTATTCCTAACTCTCACCTCATTCTATAAACTGAAATTATCCCTAACTTCATCCTACTTATCCATCTAATCCTATATACATCCTATATGCCTATCCTATTTCTAACTTTATTCCTAACTCTCCACTAATCTTATATGAAATATCTATACTTAACCTATCTTATTTTCTTCCTACCTTTACTCTTTATTCTCATCCTAAACCTATTCCTAATTATCTCCCATATTTATCCTATACCTAGCTCTATTTTCTATAAACACTTACTTCTACTTTTCTATATACACCTATTCTATCCCTTGTTCTATATCTATACTAAAGTTCACCTATCTCTATCCTTTGTTCATTAAGTTATTTAAATCTAACTCTCTTCTTGACCCTCCAAGTCTTCATTCTTACCATCCTAATACTCTTCATCCCTATCTCTCCCCCTTCTATATCTATACTTAACATCTCTATTATCTCACATACCATAAATTTATCATCCCTATTATCCTTACTCTTAAATATTGCTTCTTCTTCAGTTCCTACACTTGTCTGTTTCTTATTTATTCTTATTTCCTTTTCTGCCGACAAACCAAACGATACTACTTTACAATTCTCGATTTTTCCCTCTATGGAAAACCCTACGTACCTTCTAGAATTTTTGTGTAATGGACTCCGCCAGAATGAATCCCTTAAATTTACTTTATTAAAACAAACTTGCCACTTAACCTCGTCAAAATAATTCTGCCTTCACCTGCTCCTGATATGCTGCTTCTACCCCACTACTTCTGCATTTTCTTGTACTAAAGCTTGAACCTCTACTCTCCTATCCTCTGGACATCTTATTGTGTTGATCTGTTTACCTTCATCATCCTCTACCTCTACTACATTAATACTAAACCCCGTGTCATCCTCTGTGACTTCATAACTGCCCTTCCATGGCACTACCCTATCCTTAATTCTTATTACCTTCCTTTCCATATCTATCAAAACCCTAACTTCATCATACAGTCAACACCTAAAATGCTCTGAAACTTCAGTCCAGGTACAATTACAAACTCCTGTTCACAGCTAAAACCTCCTATATCTATCCTAAGCACCACAACACTATTTACTACAGCAAACTTCTTTTTATTTGGAGCTACTAAATGGCTACGTTTTACAGGCATAATTCTATCACAAACCTTATCCCTAATTTTGCTGACGAATTCCTTCCGATATTAAACTCGCCTCTGCCCCTGTATCAAGTAATACTTCTACATTATTCTCAAAAATTTCTAAATTAATAATTGGCAAACATAATTTTTCCTCAGTTTCTGGCTCTACTTCCTCCTCAATTTTGAAAAATTCACGTGGATGTTCGTATACATTTACACAGAAATCTAGTGGTCTGTCGCGTTCTAAAATCCTGTCTCATCCTGTTTTCCGTGCTTGGTCCTGGTTGTCCTTCTACAACCTGTGCGTACGTCCTCCTCGTGTTAATATCCGTGTCCCTATCTCTATTCGGCGTGCTGGTCACAGTCCTGTTTACTTCCGGTAAACTGTTCTGTCTCGTGTAACTAGGTCTTGGCGTCGGTCCCCTAGTCGCACTATTGCTCCTGTATTCCTGTCCTCGTCGTTCCCAATTCGGTCGAAAATTTCTGTTGTAGTCAGGCCGTCTCGGATAATTCGGTGTCCTGTTGTCAAACCTAACTGTGTTAACGTTTCGTTCTCGTATCTCTCTTGTCCGTCCAACACATACATCGTCATATCTCTGTAAATACTCTAAAATGTCTCCCGTTCTGTGATGTTTTGTAAGGCCACGTGTTGTCTAATTTCCAGTTCAAAATGTCGTGATAGGTACTTGATTATCTGTCTGTCCGTCAATGGTGGATTCAGTTGTTTGGCCACACTGTACTTGCGGATGGCATATTGCTCCTAGATCCTGCAAACTCTCCCTTAAATTTTCCTGTAATTAAGTCGTCTCGTACCTGGTCTTGTCTGTGGTCACTCCAGTAGTGTTTTAAAATTTGTTTTCAAAGTCCTGATACGTGTCTATGTCCTGTCCTACTAAATTGTACCATGCTTCCGCGTTGTCCTTTAATAAAGCCTTTATCGTATTTAGTTTAGTCTGTTCGTCAAATAAGTTTCCCACTAGATTTCTTACACTATTAATAAAAATTTGTGGATTTACCCTGTTATCGCCATAAAACTTCATGTGTTGGTCCAATGATACTCCACCTGTAGAAAATCTGGGACCTTCCCCGTTAAATTTGACATGTTGTATTTGATACTACTAACTTCGCGTTCTACCCTGCCTAACTGATCCCTACATGAGTCCGTCACTTCAGTCATTTTATATTAATCTCTTCTTCACAAAAATGCGTACTTCGGACCTTAAATGTCCCATTTCCTGTCGAAGACCTGTAATATCACGCTCATTTTTATCAACCCTATTTTCAACTTCCCCATCTTTACGGTAAGACTATTTTAAATTCTGAAACTTCTTGATTCGTCTTATCTATTTTCTGACTAATTTGCTCAAACTTACGATTCGATTCCTCACTCATTTCTCTAATCTCTTCTAACTTCCTGTTCGATTCTTCCCTAGCTCTATTAGATTCATCGCTTAGCTGTTCTAATTTTCTATTGGATTCTTCACTCATCCTCTCTAACATTCTCAATATCATCTCGTTTCCTTGATCCCTGATTCCGTCCTCGACTGATCTCTACTGCCTCCTGCTTCTTCCATTTTCGAATTTTTCCCACACAATGCACTATCGTCACTTCCAATTTCCACTCCTTGACTCCTTAACCACTCCTTTCTCTGCATACGTTCTAATCACTCTCACACACTCTAAAATACTTTTAAATTTATCCACAAACAGAAACTCTCTCTCTCAGATCGCCAGTTTCCTGGAATAAAATAACAAAAATTTTATTTGGAACTCGAGCCTCACTTTTGGGTCGCCAAGAATGCTGTGTATCCTCTCATATCTCTGTGTACTGGCCCTTTCAAAAAAAAACATTCGAGCCCCACAGTTTGGGCGTCAAGAATGCTGTGAAACCTTTTAAATCACCTGGTCCGTTGATTCCTTCTGTTAATCGCCTCGGCTGCTCTTGTAGATAACTTCCATTCTTAATCATAAAAATTAAACAACACATTCCTACCACAAACATCAACGTTAACTCTATTTACATCAATATTCAGAATACATTAAATTTTCAAATTAAATTTGAACATAAAATTCAGTTTTAAAAGAATTTCCGGATTAATTTTATTATCATTTTACTGTGCATCCAAAATTAAAGTCCTTGTTGGATGCCTACTAATTAATATAACAAGATAAGCAGACCGGAGTCTGAGTATAAAGGAGCATCTACCACCCTTTACGTTAATTAACCAGGTTTGTCTAATTGAGCTCAAAGACCTACCCAAAGTTTCATCCTATTCCCGAACATCAAAACAAAATACCCTTTTACTTAAACAAGCAAATTTCATCTTAAAATTAAATTTTTATGGTTAGAAAAATTCCACTAATGTCCATTTAAAGTAAATCAATTATAAAGTCATTCAATACACACAAAAATGTCAAACAAAATAGTACAATTTACCTGAAGGTTATTGTCCTCGTAGCTTCAGTGTAATCGTCCCTTTTGTAAATCACACCATTCCAACCGGATTCTATTTACAGCTTCAAGTTGTCAACGCTTTAAAATGTTCTCCATCACCATTAATTTAAAGTTGTTTCTAGGCTTTTCCGGAACTCATCTGTGTATATCTGCCTCTGGTTCAGTGGATGCAGACACATTTACGAACCATTTAGTCATTAACACCCCGCAAAATAGCAAAGAAATTCATACTTCCTTTTACCAATATTACCAATATACGCCAAAACTGCCTACTTTTGGGTATACATTTGTCGTTGTAAATTTTACTAATTGGTACCGTGATAATAAACTTTTATTACCTTGTATCTAAGTGCACTGAAGTACATTCATGTTAGCACGTAAAATAACCAACTATTTTGAGTCACTAAAATATACTAGCACACTTTAAATTATTTAATCAAACTAAAATGCACTGTTTAATATCAAGTCGCGGATGCACGAGCTTTTAACGCATCGAATCGTCGAAAGTCTAAGAGTCTAAGAGAGAAACACATATTCCCGCCTGTATATATAGCGAATAGCCGACACGTCGCTTTGTTCCCTAAAACGGGTAATTCCAACGAATTCCTCATTCTACGTTCCCAGTCTGTAGCCTGCACGTCGATTTTTATGAATTTAGTACTCACCCCATTGAGATCTCAGAAAATTTCAACACGGCCCGCAAAGTTGTCCGAGAAAAACTAATTACTTTTATACAGAAATTGTTGTTCTACCTCTGATATCTGCATCCTATTTTTAACCAATCGCAACCCCTTGACGTTGCTTAAATCCCGCCCTTTTACAATATGTGTCTTTGCTTGACGCATTTTCTCTTTCCTTTTCTAACCTGTTCGTATTGGTGCAAATTTATATTCTTTATTATCGATTATATTTTAGTCCACGCGGACTGTTATCTGGGTTTAATAAACCCGTATCGCACATTCTCGTGAATACTAAGTCCCGGTTTCTCCAAGATTCTTTGAAACATTAATTATTTGCCAAATTTACGCAGAATGAGCTTTTTAAAAATACGCAGGTGTTCTGTATTTCCTGCTAAAGCATCTGATCGTTTCCAATATCCTTAGAATCAACATGTTTATCCAAACAAATTAACTTGAAATTGCCTTTTAAAACACGCAGGGTGTTCAAACGTAACATTTTAAATAACCTTCCTACGATTTGACTATTATTGGGTTTTACAAGTTTTATGCTTATTATTAATAATGGTTCAATTAACTCCAACTAAATATTAATTATTATCTGTACGTTTTAATACCGGTTACTTAAAATAGGGTTAATTAATATAAACTTTGCACGTAATTTCCATTTGTTTAGGAATAATTAAATTATCCACTGCGCTTTTCAATACTGCTTCTTTTGATGTAAAGCGTCTTATAGATAATTTAAATTTCTTATTTTACTGAAACGACCGAGTTTATTTATGCTTCAAGGTTTTAATAAAGCGTATTATTTAATGAAATTCCTTATACACGGTAATTAAAATTATTTGATGTGATTATTTAATTTTCTACCCTGGTCTAAATATGAGTAATATATATATTACATTTAATTCTGTCAAGAAAGAGAAAATATAGAAAAAACCATTTACTGATTTCAAAGGTTTTCTAATGTATAATTTTTCTATGCACATAGTAGTCAAGTAGCTAGACATTTTTATCAACTTGTTTGGCATATTAAAACGACAACAATTAACGGACTCCAGGGTCAGAGTGGACCAAAACTCATTCATTATGCTGCACCATCGTGTTGTACGATTGTGCGCTGCTCCTCAATATTTAATGATGCGGATCACGTAAATCTAACAATTCTTCTATAATTCTTTACTTTGTGAAAAACAAGAAAAGACAAAAAAAGAATCAAAAGGATACCGAAAGAGAACCGAGGTCGGGCTGAGTATCGGGAGAAAAATAATGCTAATAAGAAAAAGAAAAAATTTGTCAATTATATTAGAATTGCCAAGGAAAATGAAACTACTAGAAAAGTAAAACAGTGTTCTATTTGTGATAACGATTTAATTAGTGGCGTTGAATATAAGGATGAGAAGAACGTAAGCTGCATTCATTGCTGTGGCTGCTATTAAAGAATATATTCGCTTTATGTATTTTTAAATAATTTTTTATTTTAGTAGAGTTTGTTTTTGTTTTTTCAATATTGTGTTGTTTTGTATTTCACGTTCAAATAATTTAGCGTGGGTATTTGCTTATAATTATATTTAATATTACTTTTTTACTGTTTCTACTTAAACGTGTTATTTTTGTCTTTATTTTAGGTTCGCATATATGTGTTTATTAAGACCAGTTTTATTTAGTTTATATTTAACTTTTTCAATTTCTTATTTGAATACAAAAAATAAATGAATAGATACAAAATTTCTTTTAACTGATCGAAAATCGGCACATTTACCGTACTTGAAATTATTTAATTGCCGCACTGCAATTCCATCAATTGTCATACATAGTAAAGAAATGGAATATTTGTATCCTTAGAAAATGAATGAAACTAAACTTAAAATGTGAGCATATCTAATGCAGATAATACTAAAATTTCTGTTGCTTAAATAAACATAGACATTTTAAAAAGTCGCAAATTTTTGTAATGACTCCTATGCCTTGACTTTGAAGTATTTATTGCAATAAAAATATAATAAATGCGATTACAGAGATAATTCTTAGCATTATAGTTTGCTATATTTCACATTTTTGCAAATAAAGATACAACTGTGAGCATTGGTTTTGTTACGTTCCAATTTTGCATTTAAAATTTACTTGTTACTCCATAAGCCCGTTTTACCATAATTTTGTTAAATCGATTCCGTTTCAATTCTTCAACAACATCCTGTTTAGAATAAGTACGCTTTCTACAAGTTTTCATTTTGAACCTATTTATTTCGAAACGACAAGTTTATGCTACAATTAAATAGTTTATATCCTGTTTAGGTACCCGCTATCTTGGTATAGATTACTACCGCGTATAATGGTTATCTCTATTGTTCCAATGTAAAGACTTGTTGAAATAAGGTCGCGCACTACCCAATAAAACCCGGGTTTTCCAGTTTCAATCGCGCTTCGAAAAGCGAGGATTTGCAGTTTGAATTCGTGTTATTTAAACTATTGTTGAATTTGATTCTGCAGCTTGTGCGTTGAAATATTTTTTACATTGTTCGTCACTTTTGTTTTTTTGTTCGACAACTAGGAGGTGTCTTACGGGTATTGGTGAGTCTCACCGCGTGTACCCATTCTAATCAGATCCTCTTTTTAGCTTTTTTTAGCTGGAGGCCAAATGGGTTCTTTCTTTCTGTAGACCAACTGCTTTTGTCTGTAGAACAACTACTTTTGTCGGTAGACCGCTTCTGCAGTTATGGTAGCAAGGTAAGTAGATCCTGACGACCATGGCGCTGCTGTGCTGACTCACCGCCGACGTTTGCAAGCTAAGTATCCGGACACCTACAGGTATGTGTTAATAAATAATCGTGCGTGATGTGTTTTTTTTTTGGTATGTAGGCAACATACTCTCGGCGTTTGATAGTTAGTCTGGTATTTACTTTTTTCCGGCTACGTCTAGATACGTAGCAGTTTATGAACCTGGTTTTCCGTATCTTATTTTTACTTATTTATTTAATAAATTATTATTTCATGCACTACTTATTTATAACAATAACAGGATAAAACTCAGAAACGTGCTGTAAAATACAATTTAATATGTAATCTATAGTAATCTATAATGCAAAGCCTTATAACTCACCGCGTGACGTCAGGCGCACTACTGCTTTTAAATCGATAACGAAAATATCACATCTTTTCAGTTATATCATGCACAATACACTTCCGATCCCCATTCGCACACAAAATTCCTGCAACATCCTATGCACTGGCCAGCGCTTATTGTACTTAATACTTTTAACAATTTGGGCATTCTTATAATACAAGCGTAGGTGACTGATTATAAATAAATGATTATAAATGATTATAAATAATACGGGCAGGTCGGTAGTAGACCACGTTATCTGGTGTGTGTGTGTGTGTGCGCTGCGTGCGTGTGTGTGGTGCGTGCGTGCGTGAGTGCGTGCGTGTGCGTGTGCGTGTGCGTGTGCGAGTGCGTTTACGCGTGCGTGTGGATACGCGTGCGTGTGTGTGTTGTGAAAATTTGCAGACGAAACTAATAGCGCATATATAAACATATTTTTATGCAAATACCAAAGTATTAGTAAGCGATCACGTAAATTAATGTCTAAAAATGTCACCTAAAGCAGAAATCGACTAAAGCAGAAAATTTGCCGACAACTACAAGCTTGGGGTGGGGGGGCGTTGGACAATTACCACCACGCTCCCACATATTTACGGCTTTGAACACGGGAAATTAAATATCACATTAGATAGGTTAAAAAAGGCCTGCTCGAAACGAAGTTTAACTTATGATAATTCGAGAGTTATATTCAAATGACTTCATAAAGATGTTAACCATAACAGGAACAAAGCGTGAACTCATGGGCGTGCCGCCTGTTTATTTGTAAAACTGATACCCAAATACAAAATATCCTTCGTGCAGTCCTGACTTAAACTCCAATGACTTGTTTAGATTTAAAAAAATATGGTCAATCATGTTCAACACCTGAAGCTATATATTTAAAAATGGAGTTTTTAATGTAACATCTTCACAGCGCTTGCTTAGATGATTGCTTTATTCGCGCGAAAAAATGTATGAATTGCAACTGGAAATATTCTGAAAAGTCATAAAATCGTTTTCTAATTCCAAAATTTTAACAGAAGCCCTCAGGAAAATGCCTCTGCATTTTGATAATTCCATATAGCGAAAGCAATTAATGTTGTTACTTGTATAGTACAACAGTTATGTACACGTTCAACGCGTTCGAGCGATGACAAGCAGAAATTCCAATTATGACGCTTTCAGTAATTCTAAGAGAATTTGGACGAAACTTAACCCTGTCTTATTATTGCACCCTCGAACGTTGATTTACGCTTGTCTTGATTGTTTCTGAAAACGATGAACGTTGAAGTGCGTTACCAGTCTTTATTGGCGTAATTGAACTTGAATTACGTCTGTACGTGACACCTCCAATATAATAACGTGATGAATAGCTTCAAGAAATAAATATTAGGTAGCTGCTCGACAATAAATAGAGATTTTTAAAGCTCTGGCGGTTATATTGTCGAGTGAACTTTTGCACTTTCGTAAAGTTGGTATATCGAAATCTCGAAAGAATCAAAGCACACCACTAATTTTCGATTCAATTTCCGAAATATTTTTCATATATAGAGCGATCGAAAAGTCGCGAACATCAAAAAGCAAGGGTAGTATTTTTACAACATATGCTTAAAATGGTCGCCTTGATAGTACTCTTTCAACCATGTTTGAGGATACTCTTTGCAGCATGCCGACAATGACGTTGTTACGTTCATCTTCAGTCCATCCAGTGTATGTGGCCTGTTTTTATAAACCCTTCCTTTAAGATAACCTTGGAGGAAAAACTCTGAAGACGTTAAACCGGGGGAACGTGGGGTCATAACCCTTTAGAGTTAGTAAGCTCACAAGAAACTCCAGTAAGAAATGCATTGTTTTGTTTTATGTATGACATGTGGCACCTTCCTGCTGCAACCAATAATCACGTTTACCATTTTCAAGCAACGAAATAAATTGTGTAATATCTTGGTACACAACACTACTGTTGTTCACAGCAGTTTCAAAAAAGGGCCCACTATTCGACGACGTGATACGACACATCAAACTCCAATTTTCTGACAAGGGGCGTTAGTGAAAGACGTGAGAGGTTTTGGTAGGTCAATTTCTTGTTCTATGGCTATTAGCGTAACCATTGAGGTGAAACCACGTCTTATTAGTAAGGAAAACGCGGTCAAGAATTTAGTGGTTGTCGAGGAATGACCGAAACCATCCACAGTATACTGACGCTTTTCTTTATCCAGCTCCTTCAATTTCTGACCACTACGAAGATGATACGCACGAACTTTTAACTCCTTCATCGCTTTCGGAGCACTACTCATATGAAATCCGAGTGTGTTGAGGGTCTTTTTAAGCTTTTTGAAGGCAAACGCAGCATCACATTTCTAACCACAGTCAGTTCAGCATAATTCAAAATGGCCTATCTCCCGGATCTCTTCCTCTATGTAACTGATCCGAATTCACAGAAACGAGCGATTAATCTCGTTATTGTTGACTTATTAGGCACTGCAGTTTCTGAACAATTCTCACTAAATTCCTCTTCATTACGCGCATATGAACGACTTAAAAAATATTATAAAATATTATAAAAACTCCCTGCACGGGGTGAAACGAAACCTTTATCAAGCAAAGAACTCGGCAATACTGATACGTCATGGCAGCAAAACTATTCTCCATAGCAACTGCGATTGTTGTTGGAGATACATGTGTTGAAATCTAGCAGTAGCTGACGAAACTAATTCATATATAATTATATTTACATATCGGATTATTTTGGTATGAGCGACTAATCGATTGCTTTGTACAACAGAAGTAACTAATATGTTAGAGAAAGAAAGAAACCTACATAACGCATACTGCAAACAAGCGATTTTGGTAAGTAAAATTTATTATATCAAAAGGAGGAGAAAAGCAAGCTACCTATCTTCATTAAAAAAAATTCTAGTTTCTTAAGCTTTATGATTTGATAACTAAATTATTGGTAAGCGACTTTAAGATACGTTTTGTAAAATGCTTGATTTTCAGAGCGATAAATTAAAACAGGTTCTAACTTATAGTTACTAGTTGCGTTTCCATCATTGAACATCGTTACTCCGTCCTTAAAAATCTTAAAGCCTGGAAAGCTATTTTCTTCACGGGCAATAAAAGTTCTTTAAGGATCTGGTCAATCGTAACGACGTTAAATACGGTTTCACTGTTGTAGACGCAGTCTTCTACCATAGTCTTGAGTGTCCTAGTAAAAGAAAATGCATATTCTCTATCAGCACTTTCTACATCTCCACTTTCCGTGATGCTGTGCGAATTACAGCGATATGTGATCTGCTAAACGAATTGTTACTAGCTACGAAGTTTTCATCGTCTACCTATGTCCCAGCTCCTATTTTTAACTTCTTGCAGATCAGATTAGGTTGATTAAATGCAGTGTCTGATCAATGGCATTTCTTCACTTACTTTATTATCAGAGCGTACTTCATAATTACTTCTGAACAATGACACCTGGCCATTTACGAATATTATACTCGGGTTCAGCGATTGAGCGCTTTTGGTGGCAACAGAATTCTATTTCGGGAGCGATCGGGAAAACCGACGACGAGTGGCACGTTCATAGAGGCCAATTAACCTTCATCGACAATCCATCCATCAAACAGATAACCAGCATCAAAATGTTTAAGATCCCATAAACGAATGTTTGCACAAATCAGATGCAGGAGTTCTGGAACAAACTCAAAGGATTTTGTAGCAGGTTGTTACGTGCATTAACGTAACCTAAGAAAAAATCAAAAAAAAGAATGAAGTATGACCGGGCTCAGTCGGCGAGTGGGCGGAGTATTATATCTATAAACACGTAAAGGAAAGCCTGAAAATAAGAATAAAAAAAATATACACTCACTCATTCACCCTCAGAACAAAACATACAAAGGAAAAGAAGAGAACTTATAATTAAACAAAATATTTACAGAACACAGTATTCCCTAACCCAACAGAAAAAATCAATGTCCCCAATTTACATATACATCATGAAAAATCCCCAAACAACCAAAAAAAATTACTCCTGAAAATGGCGAGCTGTAGTTTTTAGGTAATTACCCCCTGACATTATTTAGTATAAAAGAACCAACCGCAACCCTAAAAACCACAGCTCTGATCATCGTAAATATAAACTTAGCCTATAACTACAATTATAATGGCAACAACGTTTTCACACATGCCAGCAAGTCTTTAAACCATTTTTACATTAACAAGTAGTGTATCTTTAGTTATTTAAAAACAAATTGTACTGCATTAATATAATGTCAATAAATACCAAAATAGGGCAATAATTTTCGTGTAGATCAATTAAATTTAAAAATGCATAATACTTGAACGATAAAATCCCAGGCAATCTGGTTCCCAAGTAAGTAGCAAGAGAAAACAAACCCTCGAGTTGCTGACGTCGGGGTTGAGTCAGTAGCTGGTCACGTCAGCGAGTAGGTAAACCTACGCCCAGGAAGAACGCGTTTGGCCTCCGATTACAACAAGAAGCAGCAACTCAAGAGACTAGCGTGTCCCCCGCAGAAAGCTAGAATAATTACAAACAATAGATTAATTTATTGAAACCGAAAAGTAGCGTTTTATAAATACCCTAAATACGCACCACGCTGTAATGCGTGCCAGAAATTCGCCTCAACCAAAACGGAAACAACCAAATATTCTACACGTGTTTACTTGTGCAGATTACAAAGCAAAATGAATATTAATTTTGTTTAACTAAGCACCAAAGCTCACAGTAATATTGCTGTTAAGGCTTCAAAACTGGAAAACTCGAATTTATTGCAATAATTTCGACGAATTCTTTCAAAAGGGAAAACACACCAGCATTAATTAGTGAATACTTGAAAAAATGTTCTCGCCTATCTAATTATGGCGTAAATTCCACGTTAAGGAATTCTTAGAAAGTATTTTTTTTTAATGAGCAGAAAGATTTATCAAGTAAAATTATATAGAATGTTTATTATTAATTGCAATACAATTTTAAACACGCGAAAGGGTTTTTTAATTTACGGAATTATTTTCGTGTTTAACACCAAAGGGATTTGAGTTAAAAATTATTGTACATGAACTAACCAATTATTTCCGAAAATGAACGTAACAATGTTTTTCGTATTAAGTTCGCCAGTGCTCTCAGGTTACATCCACGAATTTATGTGGCGTCAACATTTTCAAAAAGATTCGCAGGAAAATGTGTTGTCCGTGATTTAGGTAACATAATAGAAAATCATTCTTCGTAAACCGTAAAAAATAGGAGTGATAGGATGGTAGGTCACATACTAAGGCATGAGGGAATAGTGCGAAATTTATTAGAAGCAGACATAGGATAAAAGAGAGGTAGAGGTAGACCTAGGTTATACCCTTGCACATAGATAGTGAAAGATGCAGACTGTGGGAATTTTACGGAAATGCGTAGGTTAGTGCAGAACAGTAAACAATGGAAATATGCATCCAACCAGTTGCAACATGGAAAACCAAATGACGAAAAAGTAACTACTTAAACCTGATGATTGTTATAAGCAGCTACAGGTATTGCTTTTGCAATGTTAATTGTGTGAAAGAATTTACTGAGTGAATTTACTAAGTGTTTGGAAATTTTGGTAGCCTTTGGTAGCCTTCACATACCGCTGAATCTAGGCGAAACATGGTATATAATTAGAACACAATAGAAGGGGAAGAGAGCTGTATCTAAGCTTTGGAAATTTCAGGGAACTGTGTGGATTATCTCAAAATAGAAATAAGTGGAGGTACGCGTCCAACCAGTTTCAAGATGGAAAACCTAATGACGATAAAATAATTACACTTAATTCTGATAATTATTATAAACAACTACAGGTGTTGGTTTTAAAATATTTTTAATTAATGTTAATTGTGCGAAAGGATATATTGGAAAACCATCAATTGGGCAAATGTTCAAGTGTTGGGTATCCTGGTAGCCGCAGTCTGCTTAACCCTCTTCATATACCACTGAATATCAGGGAAATAGGAAATATATTTGTAAAATAATAGAAGGGGAACCGAAGTGCATCTAACAAGAAAGAGCAGCGGCTATGTTCGAAGAAAACAAATATAAAACAAGGAGAAAATTGTTGATGACATATGTGTGGAGCACAGAGCAGTACGTCTGTGAGATAGGGACGGTAAGAAAAGCAGACAGAGAAACGGTAGAAGCCTTTTGAAATGTTGTGCTTAAGATGTATGATGATGATAGTACGGACAGACAAAGTTAATAACAAACAGGTTATAGAAATAGTAGGAAAAGCAAGTTATCTGTGAAAACAAAAAAAAATAGGAGAATCAGAAAGACGGGATACATTCTAAGATATTTTTGGGGAATAGTGCGGGATATATTACAAGCAAAGATAGGAAAAAAGAGGTAGACCTATATCAGACTATTGCACGCAGATAGTGAAAAATACAGACTGTGGAAATTTCAGCGAAATGTTTAGGTGAGCTCAGAATAGGAAATACTGAGGGTACGCGTCTAACCAGTTCTAGGACTGAAGACCTAATGATGATGATGATTGTATAACAATTTGAATAAAAATTTTTATAGGGTGAGGAAAATGTACGGGTATTCATTTTCTGTTACAACCCATTGAAAAATTTTTATCTTTGTTTTGTAAAACCATTAGACACTGAATTAACAGTAATGGGTGTAGGAAAGCTTGCCGAATATACGTTACCGACAGAAAGTTTACCGACAAAAAGTTGATCAATAGAAAAGCTTACCAAAAGAAAAAATCGCCGAATGATAAATTGACACAACTGAAACTTTACGGAAACACAGTTTACCGAAAAAAATTTGACGAAAATTATAAAATTAGATAAATTTTTTGAAAGAATATAAAGTTTTGGTGTCTAGTCTTTGAACTTTTTATTTAATTTCGCGCATTTGCTCGTTTGATTATTTTGTTTTAGTAATAAACCAACCTAAGTTGAAACCACAACCTTATTTTCGTCTCAACACTATTATTACTTCAACACTATTTTCGCATATGTGCCTTATCGATTATTTTGTTTTAATAGTAAAACATTTCAACTACTAACCTAAGTTAAGGCATCAACACCATTTTTGAATAGTAGTTAAAGAAAGGTTAGATTTCTGCGAGTGGGCTGTAGTTCGGTCACTTTTCCGGCGATAATAGTGAGTTCCTCATCTGGTTCAAGGTCCAAGGAAGTAAAAAAGGTCTTGCCAGGTGGTTCCATTCTAAGCAACTGACTTAAGCATGCTTTCATGCTATGCAATGATTCCACAGAAAATATAGCAACTCCATGAATCAATAACGTCGACGCAAATTCGTCTTTACGAAGCCGATAGATGTCCATCTTATAATCTGCTATTTTAAATAACAGTATAACGACAAAAATCTACCCAACCAATGAAGGAAAAGTAATATACCCGATATAAACCAAGATACCAAGCTAAAATCTAGTATACCTGCGTTATAGCAAAACAAAGCGATCAACACAAAAAAATTAATTTTGAGAAAATTTCCTAAGAACCAAAAGAAAATAACGGATGACAAGTAAATTTGAATAAAAATAAGAAATGCTAGCAAGTAAGAATAGTTCGTAATAGTAAGAAGTAGAAGAGAATTTGGGCGCTAGAGTTTACACCCTTCTCTACCGAGATACACTAAAATTACCGACGAAAACACGATTCCGATAATTCGTCGTAAAACAAAAATCTACAGAAAATCTCACCGTAACTGAAAAAAAACAATAAAACGGACACAATAAAAATTACCATCGGGACAAAGGGTGTGTAGAAAAAAATTGGGACCGGACGATGGTTATGCCAAAAATTTGTTACCCGCAATATGAGCGGACCAGTAAAAAAAGTAAGAAATCAGAACGAAATGCTCATCCACATTACGGGGTAATAAAGGAAGGGGATAGAAAGCAATAAAACGAATGCCGCGTCAAACACAGAATTTTGCTACAGAAAATTATAACTATGTCCGTATCATTCCGAAATTGTCACTTTAATACGAATTCAAATAAGTAATATAAATTAGATACGATTCCGTTGTGTAAGACTTTACTATACATTTCGACGTGAATGAAAGGAATTAAATCTTATTAATAACTTTTAAGTGTGTTATGTGTGCTTTGGCAACAGAGCAGTACAGGCCAAAGGCGTGCATCATTTTACTAAGTGAGTAAGTGCCGAAAGCTCAACGGCAATAGGTGCGCCCAAACTCTACTTGTCAAACTTGTGAAAGGTATCATGACAGCTTATTTTATTTTGAAGTTCAAGCTCAGTGTCCTGAACATACTAAATCACAATTTTCCTCAGCTGTTTTAACTCATGCCTTATCGTAAATAAAGGATAGTCGTGAGGAAGTTACTGTTTTACTTTCTACCGTTCTCGCAGAAGTACGGAACCGGTAATCCTAAGACGGTCAGGGTTCTTCTTGACCATGGCTCGCAGACCTGTTTTATACGTTACAAATGCGCGAATAAATTAATGCTACCTGTGCGTTGATCCCAAGTACTTATCTATGGTCTTAGTCAAACAAATGCAGCTGCCAATCGGGATACCACCAGTTGCACTATGCGTCTTAAGCTTGACAATGAGCAATTTTTAGAAATCACCATCTTTATCTTATCAATAATTTCCGGTAATTTACCTAGCGTCGAAGTTGTAACAAGCTTTGCACATTTTAAATGATTGCATTTTGCAGACCCAATATGAAATAAGCCCTATCAAATCGATATGGTACTAAGGAGCAGATATATAACCCATTATTATTAATGGCGTATCATTCAAGGAAAATTCTTGCAACAAGCCGGTACTATTTTTGGCTGGACAATTTTGGGTCCAGTTCTAGTCATGTCGTCTCACGATGTCTAGACATTTTTCGTGGCCTTAGAGAACCCAATCGATCAAACTCTTAGACGATTTTGGAAGATTGAGGAAATCCCTACAAGTACTTTGTTTCTACGGAATCTACATATTTACTTTCTGAGTCAAGACGTTTTGTCGTGTATTTACTCATTAACGATACAGTTCCTATTTTTAAGGATACGTATGATATTTATTGCTCTACAAAGACTACTTTCGTTGGAAGTTAAATTATCGGCCAACCCTGATATACGCATTCGATATCATCATTTCATGCAAAAATACGTAAAATTTGGTCATACGAACTGCGACTGTTTTTCACCTGCAAGAAGCGATTGTTATTTTATACCCCATCACACCGTTGCCAAATCAGAAAGTAATCTGTCAAAGTTCCGGGTCAACTTTGACGCCTCTGCGAATGTCAGACATGAAATCTCTTTAAATGGCACTTAATTAGTGAGACCCCACCTTCAAAGGGATATATCACTAATATTATTAAAATTTAGGGCTCCTCCTCATGTTTTAGTTTGTGACATCCGACAAATGAATAGATAAATGTTAATTACTAAAGAACATTGAAAGCTTCAATTAATTGTATGGAGATTTTCGGTAAGCAAGCATATACAAATTTATCAAATAGAGAGGATTTTGCCATCAAAACGCTTCAACAACTCTTCATCGAAGAAGGGGAAGGACCTCCTTCGGCCGCTGAGACTATTCACTCAAATTTGTACAATGATGATTTTGTCTATGGCTCACCGAGCCTTACAGCTAGGAAGCTCATGGGTTTTGTGATTCCAGTGCGCTTGGATAAGCAGCGGTTATGTATCTTCGATTTATTAGTTTAAGCTCGTGAGAAATAACTGTAACCTTGAACATAGCTACAACTAGAGTTTCACCTATAAAACGTATTTCAATTCCACGTCTGGACTTATGTACCTTACATGTGATTTTCCAATACTCCACCCGAAGGTACTACATTGGCCAGGAAGCGAGTTTTTTTAACCTGGAAAATTTGGAATTTTGCCGAACCCTTACTGTTCCACAAGGTAGGAAATCGAACCCGGGACCTTGGGCGTAGTAGTCACACACATACCAACTGCACCACGGAGCTGCCCAATGGAATCATGTACCGCCACCTTATTGGTTGATGTATTTGTTTCCGTACTGGACGTCTAACACGGTCGTATATCAATTTCTGAAATATTTGCCTGGAGTGACTCAACTGTAATTCTCAGCTGGATTCGCGCACTTCCCTTTCAATGGAAAACATTCATTGTTAATTGTGTTAGCCACGTTCAGCAAATTATCTAACTCAGCCGATGGATCCCATAAAATTTTCTGATAATCCCACTGACACAGTTTCTAGAGGTTTCT
The DNA here is from genome assembly GCA_036346225.1 of Platerodrilus igneus. NCBI lineage: Eukaryota > Metazoa > Arthropoda > Insecta > Coleoptera > Lycidae > Platerodrilus > Platerodrilus igneus. The sequence continues at coordinate 6,605,074 of JARFIW010000131.1, read as the reverse complement.
TGCCGAAGGCGATGTTAGCATGTTTCCTTTAGAGGGTGAGTGGGACCACGGTTACTTTGTTTGACGCAGAATTTATGGCCTATTCAAATTATTGTTCCCACTTCGTGTTGGTGGTCGTTTGGTTTATTCTAAGTTACCCTACTTTGCTAAATATCCAGCATTATTGTCCATTCTTTACCGATTGACGGAGCTCGCAACTTTATCCATTCAGTCACAGCGTACCTGATTCAACAAAACTGTTGAATCAATTCAATCAAACGGTCAATTCGATTTTATCTCTCTTCATTATTAAATATTTTCACACTAAACCGGTTCCGGTGATACCCTTTATGGGTGACTTGCCTCCGATTCGTATACACCAAATTAAATCTTTCTGTTGTGTGGAAGTCGATTTTGAGGAAACTATTTTAACTAAAATTAGTCTTTGAGAAAATCGAAAATGTCTTGAGTCCCATATATGCATATTTGTGTTTTGCTACCAAGACCACACACACATTGAGTTTGTTTCCGATTTATCTTTTGCGGCATTCCTTGCTGCCTGGAGACGCATTGTTGCTCGTCGTTGGCGCTGCTATAATATATTTGGCGATTGTAATACGAATTTTGTAGGAGCCAACAGGTAGCTTCTTTTATATGCAAAGTAGTGTTCAACACGAAAGTATTACTTGATCCTTTAACGCCTCTAGTGACCGTTCATTTACATTTCCAATGCTCCACCCGAAGGTACTACATTGGCCAGGAGGCGAGTTTTTTGTTGCCTAGAAATTTAGAATTTTGCTGAACCCTTGCCGTTCCAGGCAAGGTAGGGATCTTTAACGTGCGTGACAACACTCACACACGGGACCTCCATTTAACCTCTCATCCGAACGAGGGCGTAATATTTGTGAAAAATGCTCACCTGCCATTTTTCAAGCAGTCGGCCGTGTCGGGATCTCGCCTCTAGTGACCACCATATAGGCGGTCTATGGGAATGTGGCGTTAAAAATGTTAATACTAATATTTTTCTTGTCATGTGGAGCAGGTATTCACGTTGGAGGAGCTATATACCGTCATTGATTAAATAGAGGCATTATTGAATCCAGGCCTCTATGCGCCTTAAGCCATGACTCGAATGACCTGTAGTGCCCTTTATCCGATTATTTTCTAAGAATGGAATCTTTAACCGCCTCTCCAGACGAGGTTCTGGTCCAAATTTGAATACCCCTACGTAATCACTGGAGATTGCTATAGAAAATGCCCCAAGATTTCTGGTCGCGCGGACATCTACAGTACTTGAATACCTTACGTCAGAGGTCAAAGTAGCACAAGCAAGGTACCTAGTCTACTGAAACACCTTCGTGTTAATGAAGGGCGAGCGGCTATGACGTTTACTGCAGAAACTCGGGCTTTTCACGCGTTTATATCCCAGTCGCGATGGTATTGTGAGGGTTGCAGATGTTGGAAACCATAATGGCACTTTTCAGAGATCCGTAGTCACTATGCCCTTTGCCTTTATGTCAATAATCTCTATATCCTCTCCTTTATTCTCGTTTATTCTCCATTTGGTGGGCGGTATTTTCCGTCGTGCAAAACTATATTATACATTTTCATGTGAATGCAACGTGTCAAACCATACTCATAACTTTTAAGTGTATTATGTGCGCTTTGGCAACAGGCAGACGGGCCAAAAGTGTACATCATTTTACTAACTAAATGAGATAGTGCCGAAAACTCAATGACGGTAGGTGCGCCGGAACAGATATTTCTTACTGCTTCAACTACAACGTGATATGCCATCACACCATGTTAATAAATAAGGTATTTATCTTCATTTACTATATTATAATTGAGAGTATTCATGCATAAAAAAATGCTCCTCGAAACTTCAAAGGCGGTCCTAGTTTGATGCCTCGCATCATTTTCTTTAGAAAGCAATTACATAATAATTTCTTTCATATATTGTAATTCTATTAATAAAAGCTGTTACTAAATTAATCGAATCCTGTTTATTTAGTGTCTTTATGCCTGGACAGGGATAAAGTACAATACTGTGTAGTTGATAACTAAGCAGTAAAAGGACGATACTGAACTAGTATGATATAAATAAAATTAAAATACGGTAGTCGCACAAACACATTTACGTAGACACGCAATGATTCGGGGAAAATAGTGAGGGTCGGTCTTTAAGACGCGATATTATTACTGGAGGATAAAAAAACATTGGAAAAGTGGTGGTAGAATCTATGTGGAAGTGTTTGCCAATTTCTGCGCATCATTAAAAAAATATTAACGCCTACAAGAGGATCTTTTGGGCGATATTATTTTTACATCATATATTCCAGAGATGTATTTATTCAATAAATTATTACTTAATAAGTTTATACTTTATAAGTTTATCCTTATTTTAAGGCTTCAAGAGGAAATAATATGAGGTCCACTGTATACAGGTTTGAAAACACAACTTTCATTTCTAATGAATTTTATTTACAATTTTGACTGTTGATTTCACGTATGGATATACATTAGAATACAATTCCCTAACCAACAGAATCGCGAAAAGATAATCAGACAAAGGATTCCTTATCTCCATCCTGCTTTGTATCAATGTACGAAAATTTTCTCGTTAATAAAGCCAATTTCTAATAAGCTCCAATTTTAATCAATATTACAAGCGTCTACTCCATGTAATACTCTACTAAAAATTGTCTCTAACAAGTTAATCGGTGCTTTACGCCACGCTTAATTCAATCGCTATCACTCAATTACCTCAACAACAACCATTAACGCCCTTGAAGGTTTTCCATTTTCAAATACAATGAAAACGAGCGTAAATCAACGCTCAAGGGTAGAATAATAGGATAATATTAAATTTAGCCGAAATCCTCTTAGAGTTACCGATAACGGCATGAATCAGACGTCTGCTGTACGTTAGACCAACTAAGTAGGGTTTGTTCTGGAGGGCTTTAACCTACCTATAAAAAATTGATCAGCTGCACACTGGAGGAAATTAGTTGCTTTCACTCAGGAATACTTGATGAAATATCGGAAAGCTCTTTCAACGATTTCAGTGAGATAGAAGTTTGGTTAGCGGTAAGTAAATGTTTCTGGTATAGATATGAGAACCAATAGAATAATCGACTTTTGTGCACAAATTGCAGTATACGGAAAAAGATTTTAAATGAAACTTCGAACACAAGTCATAGACGTGAACGATAAGTTTTCTCTCTTATTGACTTAAAAGAAACGATTACAAAAGCAGAAATTCCTTTTGCAGTTGGTCTACTAAGAAAGAAAAGATATGCATATGCTATACTGTATACGTTATCCACACGAACCGCTATGAATGTGATAAACCAATTGAAAAATTCGGGTTCATACACCTTCAGGTTTATTAAAAAACGTGCTGTCTATTTATTTCTAAAAAACTTAATTTTGTCAAAGCTTATTGCAGTGAGCCGTAACTTCTGCCGGTTTATTGACATCCATGCACTGTTCGTTGCGTACGAGATTAGGAGGGAATTCACTAGAGTTTCGTATAAAAAGACATTCTTCTATGACTAAGATTAATAAGCTTTTATATCAACTATATATTATTACGAATTACTCCAGTAAAAGAAAGCTCTAAAACACAATATTAATCCTCATCAGCTGTAACGCTATAACGTATTAATTACATATACATTTGGCATATAGGAAAACATTTGTCAATTTTAGCTAGTACACATATTTTTATTAAAGTAAGAGGGCGTTCCTCATACTTTACGTTACCCCTTTTGTCTTATCATGAGCTCACAGTATAACTCTATAAATGTGCATACAAATTTACTGCACTACCAAATATCAATAAACCCTCTATATCTCTTTACACTATTTCTTGGTTATCTGTAAAATAATTCATTATTCTTGAAACTCAAAAATCAATTTCATTTTAAAGTCTCAACAATTTCTGTTCATCAAATATCAAATAATAGAAAACACATCAAAGCACAAATCAAAATGATCGCAAACACCATGGAAAATATTCACCACTCAAACTTCTATACAATGGCCTACCTGGTAGCTATCTTCTGAATGTGGTCCACCAGATAGCCCCTGCGTGATGCTGCCGTCTAGTAGGTCCTTGGTCTATCCAATAACTCCCCGGTCGAATTATCATGTCTGCCATGCATGCCGTTACTCAAAAACTCTTCTTGTCCAATTTACAACCAAAATATCCAATTTCCAAAACTTAATTTTAATACCCAAAAATCGCTTTTTCCATTATCCAAATAATTTCATTTTTTATGAATTCCGTGCATTCCAAACACCACAATAACAATTTTTGTACTTACATACGATATTAATTTTCACCGAGAAATCGCTTTACTAGCTTTTACATAGATTTGGATTAAAACTGCGCTCATTCACTTGAAAGTAACTATATGTATGTATCTGATAAAATAAAAGAGAGCAAAACCACTTTTCAAAAATGCTTAAATAATCCATAATCCTCCCCCCTGTTTATAAATTGCACGTACATTTGTGTACCCGTTCCAACAATTCTTAAAATTGTTTTCCAGCCGTCTTGCATTTCAGCGAAACAGTTTTAACGTATCTCGGTTTCTCGTGAATTTTAACAACAAACATATAAATACTTGGTAAACCGCTTCCAACTGTCAACTGCCACTTTCAATTCTTCGAAAACTAGTTTCTACTATTCCGTTGATCCATGCCTTAAACTTGAACAAAACACCTTTTATCTCTCTTGTACCTATAGTTTCGTCTCACGCATATGCTTCCACCAGCTGAATATCTGACCTTCTTATTCTATGTCCACCAATTACCTTGCTTGGTTCATTTCTCCCGCTTTCAACAGCCGCTTGCCTGCAAATAAATTACCTTGAAATTATTGATTTTTTATTCTCCCGCCAAATACATTTGTTCAGGTCTCCCTACTCTACTAGCTCTGAATTTGATCTTTGTATATCGCTTGTACCTATACGTTTTTATTCCATCTTTGTTCGTCCCTGACAGTTGCCTCCGGTTCCATCCTATACTACCTTAAAAATTAAAAATCGATATCTTAACAAACATACTGCGTCTTTGTCAGTTTTATGTGGTTTTACTTGTGTCCCTGTTGCAATATTGACTATGTTACTTCCAATGATCGTCCGAGTTCCAATAAGTTATTAAAGTTTGTTTCTAGCAATTTTATCTAGAAATATATCTCTCCTTGTTATTTTGTAACCGTTTTGGGTTTTACGTTTGAAATAAGAGTGTTATTTCCACATATTCAAAGCTTTTTTATTCCCGTATACTACTTCGCTATAAATTAAAGATGCTATACATTTTACCCGTTAGCTATTATTCCGTATGCCCTATATTTACATAAATACCATGTCACATGCTTCCTGGCTAAATATGACTAAACTAAATTGATTTTATATTATTATACATTACCTAAGCTCTACAGTAATTGTTTACAAATATCCTAAATTCCTAACTGAATAAATTAGTTTTCTAATATCCTATGACTATTAACCTATAACTTGACTTGTGTCTTTATGGTATTTCCATGTCTCCTCAATTACATATATATATATATATATATATATATATATATATATATATTGCTATACTATTTGCGTAATTTTCATGCCCCTACTTTGGGCTGTTATTTTTATTACTATGAACTGGAATTCTTGATCCCCTTCGTTGTGCGCCTTATTAATTTTCTACGTACTCTAAATTATTGGACCACCATTTTAATATTCACTATAAATTGTAATTATCTCCTCCTCCGGCTGTCTTTCTTAATGTTGCTATCAACTGGACTTTATCTTCAAACAACTTTATCTACCAATGGCAAAATTCGATACGTTACCGCCTTGCGGGTTATCAATTTCCTATTCAACTTGTGGCTCCGCATTTGTACTATTTAAATCTTATGACCTCGGCTAGCATTTATTTGGATTTATAAAATTCAGTAAATTTCGATTTTATATAATGAAACCAATATGTTATTTACAGCTTTCGAAATTATTTGTGATACATTTTCAATTAGTTTACCTTATAAATTTCATTTATTAACAACCATCTACTATGTACTCAAAAACCCAAAGTCACCTAAAAAACTTATTATCTTTACCAACAAAGTGTAGAATATTCTAAACCTGTTATCATATTACTCATTCTATACGTATGCAACCTCTTTTGTTGACTTTTTCACAAGCATATCATATTTAGCAAATTCAATATTAAAAATAAAACAAAAATTTATATAGAAAAACAAAACTAAGAATCTGACCTGGTTTTATCTTTTTTTTCACATCGACGCTTCCAATAAAAAATGATCTTCCCCAATTCTGGATTCCATTCAAATTATTACACTATGAACCACCACCATTAAATTATACACCCCAATTTATTTCAATTCTTCAAACTTAGACTTTTCTCATTCTTGCCCTAGACTTAAAATTGTAGTTTGTTTCACCCCTGTACTTCAAAATTGTATTATTCTTCTTTGCTCCTGGACATCTAAATTGTTTTACTGTATTTTTCCCTTAACATCAGAATCATAGTCTATTTCCCTCAGACCTCGAAAGCCGTTTAAACGGCAATTATAATCTTCATATTCGCACTCATTTCATTTCACTTTTATAATTATTACGTATTACTTTGTTTTAATGGCAACGCACTTCGGCCTTCGTTGAGTTCAAAACTGACTTTCTTATCTAGGTGCTTGCTAATATATTCTCGAATTCCCACTCCATCCGTGGGTATGGTCTAGAACTCGTCGCTTGGTTCTGACCAATCAAGTAATTTCATTTAGAGCAGTTTCTGATGTAATGCTCCACGATTCCCCATAATCACAACCTGCCCGCAGCTGTCTTTCGTTATCAACATGCTGTATTTTGATAGATTACTTGCTTTTCCATAAACAACTGATGCAACTCGACTTTAAATTTTCATGTTTACATGCGATTCACGCAATTTTTAATCATTTCTCTTATCAAGAATGGTTAGATATTTATACGCATTTATATTAACTACCTGAAACTCTATTTCTATATCCGTATTAATTTAATCGTCTGGAACTCTTCTTTTAATGCGTGTCTAATTACATTTTATCATTTATTGCGCGTACTTCCACTGAAAAATATCCTTATTTGTTTTACCTAAATTAACTAAACTTTATCTACAGGGTATCCAATATTTACTATCCACTCAATACATGTATTTCTCATTCCTACGCCAACTATGCGTCTTCCTATGTTTACCTGCGTCGCCCAAAATTATTTCTACTTTATATACAGGGTGTTGACTACTTACTATCTACAAACTATGTCTATTTCTTACTTATTTCCTTAAATAAGTGCAGTTTTCTGCTGCCTATTCTAATTACTCATTCCTGCACGATCTTTACTATAACGTGCACCCTTAAACAACCCCTTATCACAGCATAATTCCCCCAAATTAAAATATAGAATTTTATATCAATGTCCTTTTTGGCGCCTAACGTGAACTTAAACTCACATTGGTATGAAATTATTATATTTTTATTTCCATTTTGAAATCCAACTTTTTCTTTATTAAACTCATATTTACATTTTATTTATCTCATACCTGTCCTATTATACTATACTATTCATACCTATACCTATTCTTAATTTATTTTACATTTCCTTTTATCTATTCATCTGTCTTTGCATGGGTCAATTAAGCTTATTTATTTCTAACCTCCCCCTTTCTATTCTTAAATCTTGGTCCTTTTAATTTATATTTCTCAATCATATTTTTATCTATAAATATGCCCTCCGTGCTGATTTGATATCCCAGAAATTTAACTTTATCTTGGAAGAATTCGCACTTCTTTAAATTTAACCTTAAACCTGCTATATTTAATTCTAATAATATTCTTTCTAAATGAACAAAGTGTTGTTACACACTGTCACTAAATATCAACACGTCATCCACGTAGTGGATACAAAATTCCTCATACGGTCCCAAAATATTCTGCATTGCCTTCACCAATGCAGCCATACTCGAGGACAAACCAAACGGGACCACCCTAAATTGATATATTCTTCCTTCTACAGAAAAACCCGTATATTTCCTTGATTCTCGCGCTAATGGAATCAACCAAAATGAATTCTTTAAGTCTAATTTGCTATAGATTTTCTTATTACCTGTTCTTGCTAATATGCTCTCCATCGTTGGTGGACAATTGTATTGCGGCTTCGTTCGCGTATTTATCTTTCTTGCATCCAAACATAACCTGATGCTATCATCATTTTTCTTCACGACGACTAATGGATTCACAAAATGTGTACTGGAGTTTTCTATAATACCTTCACGTAACATTTCCTCAATTTCTTCCTTCACTCTATTCTTATATGCTACTGGAATAGGATATATTTTAGTGTTAAACGGCTCTGTATTTGTTACTTCCAACTTGTGCACATAACCCGTGGCAATTCTCGACTTCGACCCAATTAATTCTGAATGCTTTCAATAATATATTCACCTTAATTCTTAAATCATCTGGACACTTAATATCTTCATTTTCATTACCCCCATTATTTATCTCTTCACTAAACTGATTAATATTTACGCAGTCGTCTTCTATTCCAATATTCCCCCCTTCATACCATTTAATATATTTCCCATTACACTCAATCTCTTTGCATTCCGCATTTATCTTCAACCCCAACTTATCTATCATATTCATCCCAAATATAACATCAATCTTCAGTCCAGGTACTACCATAAAATCATTTTCCCTTATTTCATCCCCCATTTCATATCTCAGAATTACCATTTCATTTATTACACTAAATCTCTTATTATTTGGTGCCACTATATTACACCTCGCTATGGGTATCGCTTTATCCCCCAATTTTTCTCGTTTAAAAAACTCTTCCGCAACAAGTGATGCTTCTGCTCCAGTATCAATTAACACTTTAACTATTCTATCTTCCACCTTTAAATTAATTATTGGTAATAAGTTCCTTTCAAATCTTCCTAATTCATTATCCATTTCATATTTAATAAACTCGCGCTGGTGTTCATATCCGTTAATTCGTAGAATTTTCTTTGGTTCGTCGGTACTCAAAAATCCTGATTTCGCGTCGAAGGTCCTGCCTGACTCATTATCCCTGTATCTGTGCAATTCGTATTTCTTATTTCCATACTATTAATATTTCTAGCTTGCGTCCGTCGATCATCATTTTCCTGTCTATTTATCACTCTATGATTTCCTTCATGATTCGTTCTCTCCATTCGTTGCCTTGGTATCTGACCATTATACCTGTTTTGCCTAAAATCATTATTAAAGTTTCCATAGTTCCCCCTATTAAAATTTCTTCCGCGATCATAATTATAATTGTTCCTTCGATAATTATTCCGAGTCTCCATATTCCTTATAAAATTCGTGCGTCGATCCCTAACATTATTTTCAATTTCATAATCATTTTCCAAATCATCATATCTCTGCAAATAATCAACAAACGTATCTCTATCCACTACATTTTGCGTCGTTATTTATCGCTTTACTTCAGCGTTAAAATGACTTGCTAAATACCTTATAATAATTTTATCTTTTAAAGGAGAATCCAATTGCTTCGCAACAGTAAATTTCTCAATCGCATATGATTCTCGCGTTATCCCTTTCGCCGAATCGTATCTTCCCATAATTAAGTTACTTCGAATTCGATTTTGCTGATTGTCATTCCAGAATTGACGTAAAAATTTTCTTTCAAACTGTTCAAATGTTTCTATTTCACTCTCAACTAAATTGTACCATCTTTCAGCATTCCCTCTTAATATTGCCCTAATTAAATTTAATTTCAATAATTCATCTGTAGATCCCTGTATCAACATTTTAAAATTTTTCAGAAATATCTTAGGATTTAATTTTCCGTTCCCGTAAAATTTTGTAAACTGTTCAATTGAAAGATTCGTTTGAATTAACATATTTGATTCTCTATTAAAATTTATTGGATTACCTTTTAAATTATTTATTTCTTGATTTATTGTTCTGAATTCCGTTTCGCAATTTTCTTCAATTTTTCCTAATTTAATATTTAAATTCGTAATTTTATTGTTGGACTCGCTTTCGTACTCTTCTTGTTTTGTTTTAACTAAAGAAATATGATCCCATAAACCGTCTATTTCCTCAGAAACTCTCCCAATTTTTACATTCATTTGTGCCTTAATCTCAGCAATAGTGTGGTTCGTTTCTTGCAGACCATTACTAAGAATCTTAATTTCACTCTCCTATTTCTCGCTGTATTCCTCCATTTTTGTTTTAACTGTATTTATGGCTTGTTCACTCTTATCCATTTTATCATTTAATGCCATTAAGATATCCAACATTTTGGTTTCTTGTGAAGTTCGCCTTTCTTCACTGGAACTGGTTTCCTGAATTATCACGCTCTCCTGGGATCCTATCTCCACTCCTTGTTGTCTTAAAGCTTCCCCTTGTTTCCCGTATTCTCTTGTCCATTATTATATTTTTACTCTAAACTTTTAAATACTAAATAAATCTACCTAACTTTAATTACTGTACAAATTTCTCTATTTTTCCTTTAATTGAAACTTTTCAAATCCCCTGTTTAGTTTAATTAATTTATTTTTTAACTCTTACGGTCGTATTTTAAAATTTAATTTAATTTAATTCGCGCCTCTTAATCTCAGGTTATTTTACCGTGGTAAAATCGTGCTCTAATTCGTGCCCTAACGTTGGTGCGACATCTTTATTGCTATACTATTGGCGTAATTTTCATGCCCCTACTTTGGGCTGTTATTTTTATTACTATGAACTGGAATTCTTGATCCCCTTCGTTGTGCGCCTTATTAATTTTCTACGTACTCTAAATTATTGGACCACCATTTTAATATTCACTATAAATTGTAATTATCTCCTCCTCCGGCTGTCTTTCTTAATGTTGCTATCAACTGGACTTTATCTTCAAACAACTTTATCTACCAATGGCAAAATTCGATACGTTACCGCCTTGCGGGTTATCAATTTCCTATTCAACTTGTGGCTCCGCCTTTGTACTATTTAAATATTATGACCTCGGCTAGCATTTATTTGGATTTATAAAATTTAGTAAATTTCGATTTTATATAATGAAACCAATAATGTTATTTACAGCTTTCGAAATTATTTGTGATACATTTTCAATTAGTTTACCTTATAAATTTCATTTATTAACAACCATCTACTATGTACTCAAAAACCCAAAGTCACAAAAAAAACTTATTATCTTTACCAACAAAGTGTAGAATATTCTAAACCTGTTATCATATTACTCATTCTATACGTATGCAACCTCTTTTGTTGACTTTTTCACAAGCATATCATATTTAGCAAATTCAATATTAAAAATAAAATAAAAATTTATATAGAAAAACAAATGTCTTATAACTAAGAATCTGACCTGGTTTTATCTTTTTTTTCACATCGACGCTTCCAATAAAAAATGATCTTCCCCAATTCTGGATTCCATTCAAATTATTACACTATGGACCACCACCATTAAATTATACACCCCAATTTATTTCAATTCTTCAAACTTAGACTTTTCTCATTCTTGCCCCAGACTTAAAATTGTAGTTTGTTTCATCCCTGTACTTCAAAATTGTATTATTCTTCTTTTCCCCTGGACATCTAAATTGTTTTACTGTATTTTTTCCTTAACATCAGAATCATAGTCTATTTCCCTCAGACCTCGAAAGCCGTTTAAACGGCAATTATAATCTTCATATTCGCACTCATTTCATTTCACTTTTATAATTATTACGTATTACTTTGTTTTAATGGCAACGCACTTCGGCCTTCGTTGAGTTCAAAACTGACTTTCTTATCTAGGTGCTTGCTAATATATTCTCGAATTCCCACTCCATCCGTGGGTATGGTCTAGAACTCGTCGCTTGGTTCTGACCAATCAAGTAATTTCATTTAGAGCAGTTTCTGATGTAATGCTCCACAATTCCCCATAATCACAACCTGCCCGCAGCTGTCTTTCGTTATCAACATGCTGTATTTTGATAGATTACTTGCTTTTCCATAAACAACTGATGCAACTCGACTTTAAATTTTCATGTTTACATGCGATTCACGCAATTTTTAATCATTTCTCTTATCAAGAATGGTTAGATATTTATACGCATTTATATTAACTACCTGAAACTCTATTTATATATCCGTATTAATTTAATCGTCTGGAACTCTTTTTTTAATGCGTGTCTAATTACACTTTATCATTTATTTCTAAATATACGCGTGCTTCCACTGTAAAATATCCTTATTTGTTTTACCTAAATTAACTAAACTTTATCTACAGGGTATCCAATATTTACTATCCACTCAATACATGTATTTCTCATTCCTACGCCAACTATGCGTCGTCCTATGTTTACCTGCGTCGCCCAAAATTATTTCTACTTTATATACAGGGTGTTGACTACTTACTATCTACAAACTATGTCTATTTCTTACTTATTTCCTTAAATAAGTGCAGTTTTCTGCTGCCTATTCTAATTACTCATTCCTGCACGATCTTTACTATAACGTGCACCCTTAAACAACCCCTTATCACAGCAATATATATATATATATATATATATATATATATATTATAGTGTATGAGAGAATCTGATAAAAATAAAGAGTTTAGAATAAATAGTTGCACACATAAAGGTGGTGTCGGCCTTTTAAATATTTAGAAACGGTGGCAAATCTTTCCTGATAGTACCGCAACCTGACTTACATGCTTATATTTAAGCACGCTGAAAAATACTATGCTAACGTTTGTAGTTTTTGTAAAATTTAATAAAGGAAAAAATTTGGTTTATTCATGCCACGGCTTTTGAAACTCACTCAGGGATAATTGTATCTAGCTATTTTACTCTGTAAGAGAACGTGGGTTCTTTGTCCTCTTACAGGTACATTAAACACATGCGCATAAAGCGTCGTCTAGTTAAAACCACTTAACCTCTCGTAGTGCATGTATGACGTGGTTATTTTCAAAGATTGATAAATATAATCAGAAATGTGTAATTTAGATAAACGTTTGAGATTCAAATTACTAACAAATAACTTTAAATGATGTATATATAAGGGTAACTTCAAATACCTGCAATTCCTCTGAATGTGCTTGAGTTGTACATGGACCTCGATACAGGATACAACAAAATCGTCTAGCGGAAACTTGCAGTCAATACCTGTTGAAATTAAGTTTTAGTTTTATGTTCTAATTGAATTCACTCTTTTTTAGGTTCTACAACTAATAAACTAATAATTCAGCAACAGTATACTTAGATACAACTCTATTAATAGGAACTCTTGCAATACTCCACCACTTATGATGAAACGTAATCCTATACGACTGGAAACCCGCTGCAAAAATATCCAAAGCTCACTGGTGCTACTCTTCGCCTACACTAAAGATGACCCTATTGTTCGCTTTAACTGGAATCACTCTTCTGTAACTTTACTTGGTTGTATAAAACCTGATTAATTATTGTATGATACACTTGTTCTCCACAAACATATAACTTTTTGTAATATTACTCCAGTTACACGCTCAAATAAAAGGAATAAATTTTAAACACATATATTAATTTTTTCAAAAATTCATTTACAAGCTCCAAAGCCAAACATCTATATCTTACACAATTTTAAAATCAACTAACTCATTATAAACACTTATCACCTAGGAATTAGTCTCCAAACTTTCATCTTGCCTACTATCTATAAAAATCTAAGAGGTACATTCATTAATTCAACATTATTTGTACTTAATTACTATTTTGGAACAGATACTTGTGTGATTCATACAACTTGTCATTGGTTGACATTCCACAAATTTTACCATCACTTTATGATAACTAAACATGCTAAAATACATTCATTTACAGGTATTATAGTACATTAATTAATTAATGAAATAGAGTATCTTTCAAACAGTTGCAAACATGATATTTTCAACAAAACCGAAACACATTCAGTTGGAATTACATTAGATACACGTTGTATTGAAGAACAGTGCATCAAAATGCTTCTTTCAAACCTCAAACGCTTTACCACTAGTACATAACATTTTATCTTAGTTTAACAAGTAATTATTTATCAATCCTTATTTTATCGTAGTGTTTTAAGTTTAGAATACCTTGAAAGAAGTGGTAAATTAATGTGTTTACCCTCAGTACTAACAACTATTTTTTAAACCATTTTATAATATCATAATATATATATATATATATATATATATATATATATATATATGAAGTAAGATGTATCTGTAAACAACTCTTATGAAAATAATAAAAGCCATTGACAAATACAAATCGGGCTGGTAGTTATATAGCCATTAACAAAACATTAGCTTTATTACTTCATAGGGGAGGAAACATCCACTGACCATGGTTTCGGCTTGTTAGCCTCGTCAGAGTGGAATAGTTCCCAAGAACCCTATGAAGTAATCGAAGCTATTATAATGATATAATTTCGAAACAATCACTGTACTATGGCAAAAGTAAATAAAACCGCCATCAGGTGATAAAACACCAACACTACTAAAGTGTGGAAGTACAGAATTGAACCGAAACTACATAATAAATTTTATAAATGACTATAAAAGTACGTCTGCCTTTGAGATTTGCGGAATGTTAGTGCAAAATTTATTTGCATACGTAACAAACCTTCTCGTGGCGACACCCGGGTTTATGCCCCAAGGGCAATTCAAATAAACAAAGACAAGTTATTTGCAGTCCGCAATAAGAAAATTGTATATGAAGTAAGATGTATCTGTAAACAACTCTTATGAAAATAATAAAAGCCATTGACAAATACAAATCGGGCTGGTAGTTATATATATATATATATATATATATATATATATATATATATATATAAATTGCTGTGATATGCTCCTTTGAATGCGGGAACTGGGTCCTTTCAACAAAAAAATTCTAGTCCCACCGATTGATGCATCATAAACTGCTGTGATCCTGTTTTCGCCTCGGCTGCTCACCTAATTTTATAAACCTCCTCATTCATAAAAAAAAACAACACATTCCTACCACAAACATCAACGTTAACTCTATTTACATCAATATTCAGAATACATTAAATTTTCAAATTAAATTTCAGCATAAAATTCAGTTTTAAAAAGAATTTCAAGATTAATTTTATTATCACTTTAACGTGCATCCAGAATTAAAGTCCTTGTTGGATGCCTACTAATTAATATAACAATATAAGCAGACCGGAGTCTAAGTATAAAGGGAGCATCTACCACCCCTTTACGATAATTAACCAGGTTCGTCTAATTGAACTCAAAGACATACCCAAATTTTCATCATATTACCGAACATCAAAACTAAATACTCCTTTCTACTTCAACAAGCAAATTTCATCTTAAAATTAAAATTTTATGGTTAGTACAATTTCACTAATGTCCATTTAAAGTAAATCAATTATAAAGTTATTCAACACACACAAAAATGTCAAACAAAATAGTATAATTTACCTGAAGGTTACTGTCCTCGTAGCTTCAAAGTACATCGTCCCTTTAGTTAATCACACCATTCCAACAGGATTATATTTACGGCTTCTAATTCTCAACGCTTTTAAAATTTTCTCCATCACCAGTTGTTTCTGGGCTTTTCCGGAACTCATCTATGTATATCTGACCCTTGTTTCGTGGATCCAGACACGTATTTGAACCATTTAATTATTAACACCCCGAAAAATAGCAAATAACTTCATACTTCTTTCACCAATATACGCCAAAACTGCCTACTTTTGTGTATACATTTGTCGTTGTAAATTTTGCTAATTGGTACAGTGAAACTAAATTTTATTACCTTGTATCTAAGTGCACTGAAGTACATTCATGTTAGCACGTAAATAACCAACTATTTTGAATCACTAAAATATACGAGCAAAATTTTAAATTATTTTATCAAACTACAATGCACTGTTTAACATCTTCAATCAAGTCGCGGATGTAAGAGCTTTTAACGCATCGAATAGTCAAAAGTCTAAGAGGCCGAAATTCATATTACCACCGGTATATATAGCAAAAAGCCTGTCTGTCGGTCTGTTCCCCAAAACGGGTAATTCTAAAGAATTTCTCATGCCATGTTCCCAGTCTGTCGCTCGCGCCTCGATTTTTACGAATTTAGTACTCACCCAGTTAAATCTCAGAAATTTCAACACACGGCACGCAAGCATGTCCGAGAAAAACTAATTAATTTTGTACAGAAATTGTTGTTTCTACCTCTGATATTTGCATCCTATTTTCAACCAATTGTGACCCTCGTGACGTTGCTTAAATCCCGCCTTTTACTATATGTGTCTTTGCTTGACGCATTTTCTCTTTCCTTTTCTAACCTGTTCGTATTGGTGCAAATTGATATTCTTTATTATCGATTATATTTTAGTCCATGTGGACTGTTATCTGGGTTTAATAACCCCGTATCGCACATTCTCGTGAATATTAAGCCCCGGTTTCTCCAAGATTCTTTGAAACTATTAATTATCTGCAACAATTACGCAGAATGTGCCTTTTAAAAATACACAGGTGTCTGTATTTCGTGCTAAAGCATTCGACCGTTTCCAATCCTTAGAATCGACATGTTTATCTAAACAAATTAAACTGAAATTGCCTTTTTAAAATACGCAGGTGTTTTCAAACCTAACATTTTAAATACCCTTCTACGATTTGCATTTTATTGGGTTTTTACAAGTTTTATGCTTATTATTAATAATGGTTCAATTAACTCCAACTAAAATTGACTTCTATTTTTAGCGAATACAACTTAAATATTAATTATTATATGTACACTTTGTTTTACTACCGGTTACTTAAAATAGAGTTAATTAAGATAAATTTTGCACGTAATTTCTCTTTGTTTAGGAATAATTACATTACACGCAGAGCTTTTCAATACTGCTTCTTTTGATATAAAGCGTCTTATAAATAATTTAAATTTCTTATTTTTACTGAAACAACCGAGTTTATTTATGCTTCATGGTTTTAATAACGCGTATTATTTAATAATATTCATTATACACGGTGATTAAAATTATTTGATGCGATTATTTAATCTTCTACCCTGGTCTAAATATGAGTAATATATATATATATATTGTCGTGGAATTATAGGTTAAATAGCTTCAAACAATAAAATTTTATCAACTGTGTATATAGAAAATAGGAACAATTTATTTACGCGTCAAATGAATCAGTTTAGATAGTGAAGACGGACGGTTATTAACATATTTTGTAATTCTAAATTAGAATGTTAAAATTGCATAAAGGGAAAAAGTTTTAGTGTACATAAAAACTCAAGGATACGCAAATTAATTGTAATAATTTTAAATCAGACGCATAGGATAGGAAACGGAGCTTTCAAGTATAGAAAATCAATAATTTAAACGCATCTTTTCATTTACATAAAAGCAAACGTTCGTCTACAAATTCTAAGAAGAAGAGAAACTCGGAATTGTTATTTTAAATGTGGCTTTGAAGAAACACCTGTGGTTAAGTGTCAGGTTCATAGAACTGGATTATATGTTGAGACATAATTTCTATGGAATTGTTGCAACGGTCGGTTTGACAAACTGCTTAAAAATAACAAGTGCCTTGAAGACTAAGTAAAATAAACGATCTAGAATGTAAAACAGACCGAGAAACGTATAAGAAACGTTGGTTACAAGTCACGTCTAAACTACACGGGGAAATATGAAGGCCAACAACAATATCGATTTTCTGTAGCTTGAGAGGGGTTTCTAAAAGAGACAATAAATATAAGTAGAACGGAGAAAGATAGCTGATAGGTGGAGCGTAATGACGAGGGAAAACTATATCATTGGTTTAAGGCTAGTCAGTTGTGAAAAGCGCGCGTCCGTTGAAGTATTAAACAAATTTCAGTGTAACATTATAATGATCTCGTAATTTTTCAGACGTTACGTTCAAAATTTGTAGAAGTGATTTTAAAAATAAGCTTTTCAATGAAGAGAGGTTTCTTGAGGGGTGTGAAGAGCGTATAAATACTTGGACAAAGATATTGAAGCTCTCTTTCCTTTAGATCTGAGATCGCGCTTAAATCTTCAACGTGTATTAATTATTGTGTATTCGGTAAAGTAGCATACAACATCTTGTGTAAAAATATGTAAAGCTGTAGTAACGTACCGCTAAAGTAATGAAAGTGATATTGCACAAGTGGGTGCTAAGGTCTAGACAAAAGGTGCCGTTACTGCAACGATTCTATTGAATGAAGGGATGGTACTTGGGTAAGCAAATCCTAAAACTTAACTAGTATGCATGTAGTATACTTGGTATGCAATGTTAAGTTGGACAAGGCAAATATCTGGGTAGAAGGTTAGAGGTGGTGGCAAAGATTTGGATAGTGGGGATCAGTTGGATCCAGGCATAATCGAAGTATATGGAAACTACGACGAGGGTTTCTGATACCCATCTTCAGAGGTGACGAGGGATGAAGTCTACTCCAGGTAAAGAAACTTAATTTCCTGTTTTTTGTATAAACATTTGTGTTGATATTTTTGTGTTTGAGTGTTTTGAGTCATTGGGGGTGTATTTATTGCCATAAAAACTCGTTTAAAGGGGTATATGTGCAGGACAATTAATCTTGATTATTAAAAAAGGTTTATTAATGATATATAAAGGTTAATTCATAATATAAAATGTTGTTGTAAGGAGTAAACGGGTCTTTAAATTTGTTTTTAATAAAAATGCGAGGTTTAAAAGCATTTAGAGGAACTGGGTTATAATGAGTTCAAAATAGACCAGAATAAAATCAATCTAGGGTTGCATGACGGGCCCATCTACGCGTATTAAATAGAAATTTGTTTAAATATATTAAAATCAAGGACTTTAAAGTATTTAATGATTGAGGTGGTAACTGTTTTAGCAAACTGTCTGTACCAAGGAGTAAATATTTTATTAATAATGGAAACTTGTTAGTATGTGTAAATAAAAAGGTTGTATGTTCGTTGCATTATTTGAGTGGTAATTTCATTTGACTGTGTTTGTGAGAAAGGAAGGTGCTTAGGATGGTAGGTATTCAAAAAGAAACCGATTGCTGAGCTAGCCAGGGTGAGCAGAGATAATGAGGCGTTCAAAAAAGTGTAAGAAATTTTTTTTAGGATTGTTTATTTTTTTTCTCAGAAATTTTATAACGCACAAGTCGTGGGACTCGATTGGTTTTTGGGAAAAATACGAGTGTTCCTGACTTCCACGAAAATTTTATACTGAAATCCAGATCACTGGCGGCATTACGACAAGATCAGCATACAAGTATTTCATTATTAAAAATCTTCGTCTTATCTAATTTTTTAAAAAGTTTAGAGCGTTCGATCTTGATTTTTATATTTTAAATAGTAAAGTTTTGTTAGCAGATAAGGTATTATATTTTCAGTTGTGATAAGGATAAATTATTAATTGCATTTGGGAAAATATTTTGTTAAAATGCAATTTTTTAAAGGTTACAGGTATTTAATAATTAACCGTTAAGTTTTCGATGCGTTGAATTAAAATCCTCTTGATTTAGAAATACACTTTCATAGTTTATATATTAATATATTAACTGTTTGTGTGATTTCAAATAAAATATAACTAATAAGCGCTTTAAAGCCGTGTTTAGAGACATGTGTAATAATTTTTTAATTAAAACACTTTCGACTCAATTTAAATTTGCTACGCAATTAAAACTCTACAATTGTAGCATCAGATACCTACTAAAATAGCGTGCAAAAATACAACCATTGAAAAGTTAGGCAACTTGCTGAAAAAGATAAATATCAGGTTGTATTCACCAAATTTTAATTAAGCCCGAGTTTTGTGTAATTGCTTATAAGCACGTAAGTGCTAGCTTTCGAGATTTCCATTTGAAATTGCTGATGTAGAGCATTTACCATTTTCCGATAATTAACTGGAGCGTGACAATCGGAAACTACATTTCGGGAACACAAAATTGACCTGCGCCAACTGTTGTCATTGCATAGCATTTACGTCATAATACAGAAACTTCCTACAATAGAAAAGTTTTAAATCGTTCTCTAATAATAGATTCGTATGGACTAGACGAAAAGTTCTGAAAGTTTGAGTATTTTTACTCTAGTTGAGGTAATAAATGAGTTTAGTATTGCTGCTCAAAAGTTGAGAAGCGGAGCAATAAACATTTGTCGTCTTTAATATGAAACCGTATGAATCCTATATGAGAAAGTAGAATGCGTAAAAATATATTGGGGATTTCGACGGTAATTATGAATAATAATAATGTATTCGGTAAATTTCTGCAAGCGTAGGTAATTTCATAAATTGTTATTTATATATTTCGGATAAGATATAAAATGTTGTAACATGTTTAATTTGATCAATATTTATTCGCATTGAATTACGAGGATAATGCGCTAAGCGTGCCTTATTCTTTATTAAGATTCCATATAGTACATAACGGAACGCTTCGTTTTAATAATCTTCTTATAGTTAAATATCTGTGTCACATAAAGCTATTTTGGCGAGCACCTCTATGCAATCCTGCTTCTATCGTATTTCCCCACCTCTAACGTCGCTATCGTTCGTTCCTAGCCTTGTCAAGTTAGTCGCTCTAGCAACCAATTTATCAAGATGTATTCTAGAGGCATGCGACCTTCGGTTGAATTATTTGTGTGAGTGGTTCAGGTCTTGCTAGACCTGGAACAATTTCAGTAACTTCTACTAACGGTTTGTAATTTATGCATTGTACAAACTTAATTTAATTTTGTTTCATTTATTTAGCGCGCCTACGAAAAAACGATAAAGAAGGACAAGTGAAGATTTTGGTTTTGATTGCTGTCGTCCCAAGTTTGAGATAGCTTGTAGTATTGTTTGGAACTTATGAAATTTCCGTTTGGATTTGTCTTGGAGAATCAGAGGCAGTTTGGTTCGTTATTACATTTAAGAAATTTTTGCATGTGTTAAGAATGTCGTTAGCCTTTGCTAAACAGACGATCATATAAAAAGCACGAAAGTTGTTATCATGTTTACGAACATATGATCTGTGTCATTTTCAATTATTGTTGAACTGGTTTTACAAGCCGTAGAAAGAAATTTTGTCAGGTAAGGTATATATAATTGTAAGCTTTGTTCCATTTGAACTTCAGATAAATTTCAATGTATATTTTCGAGGTCATACTTTTTTGTGATATAGCACATTTGACAGATGTTGCCGTGAAAGCACATGTTTCGTGCAGCTTTCATAAAATTCAAATTAAACATTCTTCAATCTTGAGATTAGCTTTTATTTACAGATAAATTATAAAAACTAGGTATGTAAATTTAAATACACGCTGCGTACTAATTATGAAATTGTAATCTACCTGATAAGATCTGCCACGGATAGAAATGATAGTTCAATGCATTGTGGTTATACATTATTTTGATCAAATATTTAAAACAAGTTTATATTTAGAGAGCAGTCTTTTGCTTTAAAAAGACAAAATTTTGATTTTGTTATAAACTTTATTGTTTAGAATTCTTTACCTGTTAAAAAGTTTCGAAATTTTAAAAGAAAGTTTGTTTACTTCAGTAAACAATTAGTTAAACTTTGAGACTTTTATTTTGGTCAAATGCGATCAAATCTCATAACATAAAGGTAGAATTTTTGAGTAATAATTTTGTGCCAATATCTTATTGAATATACATTTTTTATTTTTGATACTTTTATAGGACACAAATGGTGTTCTACATTTTATTTATTTAATCTTTGTAATTTCTTACAGGAGCTGCGTCTTATTTTTATAAGACAGGTTTTTGTTAACGAAGGCGATTTTTTTATCTTTGGGTTTCCACGTCCGCCCTTAGAATTGTGCTTTGCTCTTATCGTGATTATCTCAGGACTTGGTGGCGCCTATTTAACTTAGTTTAGCTTTGGTTTGCAAACAAAATTCGACTTACCCCCCACTTCTTATTGCTCTACCCAGGAATAGACCCCTAGCTATGTCAGAAGATTTTTGTTCACTGGCGCCCATTTATAAAAATTAAGTTTCACTAGCACCCACCATAATAAAAACTACAAAATTCGTATTTCTGGCGCCCAACGTGGAGCGTGTTTGTCGTCGTATCACTGACGCCTCAACGTGTAGGGCTTCGAAATTTATTTGCTTAAATTTTGTTTTGCCCTCGAAATTTGTTTGGTCAAATTTGCTAATGTCTTCGAAATTTGTTTGCTTAAATTTTATTTTGCCTTTGAAATTTGTTTGCACAAATTTTCTATTATTCTCAAAATTTGTTTTGGCACAAATTTAGTTGTGACATTGACTTTCTTTTAGTCAGGTAATTACTTTAGCCAAATTTATTTTTAACTTTAATTTTATTTTGTCCTAATAAAGATTTTATTTGATATTGTTTTGGCAAAAATCTATTTTTACCAAATTCACTTTTTGACTTTGACTTTCGTTGCCCAAATTTGTTTTGACAATTTTCTTAAAGTTTGAATCATTTACATTTATCAATTTAATTTTATTAAAATATTAGACTATTACAAATATGTCTGAAAAATTTCAAATTGTTTGTTTACTTAGAGAGGAACTGGAATATGAACTTAGGATTAGAGGTGTAATAAGTGAGAGACCAGTTGTTGAGAAAAGAAAAATTTAAGGAAGACTGTTAGCTAAAGAAGCTGATCAGCCTGGCTGCCTGATTGATCTTTCAAGTTATGAAGTAGATTTTGCAACGGAAAGTGAAGAGATTTCTGTTTCGGTTGAGTCAGTTCAAAATATTTTGTCAGAATTTGATGATAAGGCTACGGATTCTATTTTTAAGGGTACATCGGTTTGAGTTGTCGTTATATCATTTGAGAATTGCTCCTGTGCATAGGCACGTTTTTGTTTTTGATAGCACATTCTTGATTTAGATCAGCATTGCAACACAATTTAGTCTAGGCGGAACTTGTCCTCGTGGTTGGTCGCTCAGCAGTATGTTAGTCTAGACGAGACTCAGGAAGAGTTGCTTGCTCAGCATTACGTAAGTCTAGACGAGACTCGAGGTGAGTTAGTCGCTCTAGTAATTTATGCATCATAATTTTTTTGAGTTAATGTAATTTGTGGTTGTTAGTCTAGGTAAGACTCGTAGAGGGTTTGTCATTCTAGCAAATTTAGGCGTTGTGAAGCATTGTAGTTGTTCCGACAGTTCGGTTAGTAGTAGGGTGAGAGTGTACCTGAACACTTTTTTGTTAGCTATCGTCGTGATTAGTTTTTTTATTGATGGTTCTAAAGCCGGTAGATGACACCCCTTCTTTCGCAGCCAGATTATTCGCCCCCCTTTATTGTAGAGTGCTGGTGATAAATTCTCCGCTAAGTTAGCTCCAAAATTTGTTTTGTGCAAAGTTCGTAAAAAACATTCCAATCTAGTATATGAATTAGACAATGAAGATGGATAAAAAGCAGGGAAATGGCATATTAAAGATTTGAAGTCCTTTGCTGCACCAGACCCATCAGATGAGGAAGATGATCTTGAAGATTAGTTTCTGTTCTGTCAATTCTTTGATTATGAGAAGATCAGTTGTTTGCTTGTTTCATTTTGTTCTGGTTCTTGATTCGGTATGGTTATAACTTATAATAAATTAAAACTGACTTTTTACAACTTATTTTGTTTGGAAATTTTGTATGGTTATGTACACTTGTATTCGAAATTTAGTAGTAGTCTTGTAGTGTACGTTGATGTACATACTAGTTTAGTTTGGTGCGCGCTAGTAGAAGATATTGTTTGAAAGTAGAAATAAGTTGACTATATAAATTGTTAGTCCTGATTTCTACATATTTAGGTAGAGAGAATATTGGCGTATTCTTTCCCTTGTTTTTGACCTTTCTTTGAATATTTTTTTTTTTGGTAAGGTCAGATGTTTGGTTGGTGAACCTCACCGTTTGATCAGTCACTAATAGGTGCTGATATTTGGAAATTAGAGATAGTATAATCAGTAGGGTGAAGAAGATTTCAGCCCCGACTGGTTCGGTTTTGTGTGAAAAGCTTTGTTTTGTGAAATATTTGTGTAGAAGTTTAAGTTTAGTAGAAGCAAAACTTCTAGCACTTTGAGTTATAGTGGTGATGTGCACTCACCCCCATTTTTGTAAGTAACCTGTTGGTTAGTTTATTTTGGTTTTGGTTAGTAAAGTTACGAAAACTCCAAGAAGTAGAGTTAGTACTTTTGGAAGGTTGGACATTTTATGTTGTGTTTAGTTATAGTTAGCATGTACTAGCTTCAGATAGGTTATTCTCAACAGTAGGTGTAAGAAAATTCTTACTCTGATAAATGAATTCCCTTAAACTTAGATTAATTTTTTTGTCCCGTGGAGTGTTTGACTTTTTGATTTGAATTCTCTAGATTGTGACCAATACCGATTATGACTTCCGATCTTGTTTCCAAATGGACGTTTGGTACACGTAGTTACCGGCACACTCAAATTCATATATATTAGTCCCTCTAGTTTTCATAATTTTCTTAGTTATTCTGAATTATGATTAATTAAGTGTTTCTAATTCGTAAACTGTGATGTTTTGCAAATAATTGTGATGTTAGTTGGGAGTTTGATAAAAGCTCTTATAATAAAAAAAAATCTTTTGTTTCTAGCTAAAAAATTTTTTGTTGTAAAAGATTTTTTTTCTTTTGGGAAAGGGGTAGTGTAACATGTTTAATTTGATCAATATTTATTCGCATTGAATTACGAGGATAATGCGCTAAGCGTGCCTTATTCTTTATTAAGATTCCATATAGTACATAACGGAACGCTTTGTTTTAATAATATTCTTATAGTTAAATATCTGTGTCACATAAAGCTATTTTGGCGAGCACTTCTATGCAATCCTGCTTCTATCGTATTTCCCCACCTCTAACGTCGCTATCGTTCGTTCCTCGCCTTGTCAGGTTAGTCGCTCCCTAGCAACCAATTTATCAAAATGTATTCTAGACTAGAGGCATGCGACCTTTGAATGAATTATTTGTGTGAGTGGTTCAGGTCTAGCTAGACCTAGAACAATTTCAGTAACTTCTACTAACGGTTTGTAATTTATGCATTGTACGAACTTAATTTAATTTTGTTTTATTTATTTAGCGCGCCTACGAAAAACGATAGAGGACAAGTGAAGATTTTGGTTTTGATTGTTGTCGTCCCAAGTTTGAGATGGCTTGTAGTAGTGTTTAAAGCTTATAAAATTTCCGTTTGGATTTGTCTTGGAGAATCAGAGGCAGTTTGTTCGTTATTACATTTAAGAAATTTTTGCATGTGTTAAGAATGTCGTTAGCCTTTGCTAAACAGACGATCATATAAAAAGCACGAAAATTGTTATCATGTTTACGAACATATGATCTGTGTCATTTTTAATTATTGTTGAACTGGTTTTACAAGCTGTAAAAAGAAATTTTGTCAGGTTAGGTTTATATAATTGTAAGCTTTGTTCCATTTGAACTTCAGATAAATTTCAAGGTATATTTTCGACGTCATACTTTTTTGTGATGTAGCACATTTGACAGATGTTGCCGTGAAAGCAGATGTTTCGTGCAGCTTTCATAAAATTCAAATTAAACATTATTCAATCTTGAGATTAACTTTTATTTACAAATAAATTATAAAAACTAGGTATGTAAATTTAAATACACGCTGCGTACTATTTATGAAATTGTAATCTACCTGATAAGATCTGCCCAGAATAGAAATTATAGTTCAATGCATTGTGTTTACGAATTATTTTGATCAAATATTTAAAACAAGCTTATATTCAAAGAGCAGTCTTTTGCTTTAAAACGACAAAATTTTGATTTTGTTATAAACTTTATTGTTGGGAATTCTTTACCTGTTAAAAAGTTTCAAAATTTTAAAAGAAAGTTTTTTACTTCAGTAAACAATTAGTTAAACTTTGAGACTTTTATTTTGGTCAAATGCGATCAAATCTGATAACATAAAGGTAGAATTTTTTAGTAATAATTTTGTGTCAATATCTTATTGAATATACATTTTTATTTTTGATACTTTTATAGGACACAAATGGTGTTCTACATTTTATTTATTTAATCTTTGTAATTTCTTACAGGAGCTGCGTCTTATTTTTATAAGACAGGTTTTTGTTAACGAAGGCGATCTTTTGATCTTTGGGTTTCCACGTCCGCCCTTAGAATTGTGCTTTGCTCTTATCGTGATTTTCTCAGGACTTTGTGGCGCCTATTTAACTTAGTTTAGCTTTGGTTTGCAAACAATATTCGACTCCCCCCCCCACTTCTTATTGCTCTACCCAGGAATAGACCCCTAGCTATGTCGGAAGATTCTTGTTCACTGGCGCCCATTTATAAAAATTAAGTTTCACTAGCGCCCACCATAATAAAAAGTACAAAATTCGTATCAATGTTCTTAAAAAATTAATTTAAATAAAAAGAATTTGAAAATCATTGAAATCTTACAAAGAATCGGTTTTGAATATAGGCTAAGTCTTATTAAAGTTCTTCTAAGATAACAACAACCATTAAACTTTATCTAAATGAAATAAATAAATTTTGTTAGGGGAAATTTAGTCAACAATTTAGTCACTAATTTGTAAATTAGTGTAAGGCAAATATATCAATAACAAAATAACGGATCATTTTTTGTAACTACGTATTACGTTCATTTCCCTATGTTAGAATTTTCCTGCATTTTTTTTTTTGTAATTAAGTATCCTGTTTTTGTCAATATTCGCTTTCACTGTTGGTAATATTAGAAATTATACTGCATGCTTATAATACTTTTAACATTCAATATTTATTATAGTCGATTGACTTCGTTTATATTAAAATCCTTCCTTCTCTATGTTCGACTGTGTTAGGGTGGGTTTCCTCTTTCTTTCCATTTTCTCTTCTGTTGCAGTAATTCGAGCCAGTCGTTCTTGACTGACTCGCGTCCTTTTTTACTATAACAAATCTAGCAAACCAACGTAGGACATAGAATTAGTGAAAACCTTTCTTATTCAACGTTTCGCCTCAATTCGTTTTATGCACTAAACTCTTTGCTTATATTTCACCCTAGATTATCAGACTTGGGTATTCGTTGAAAATTTTAGTTTTCGTAGTAGAGAACCTTGAAAATTTAGGCACCCTATGGTATTTTATTTTATTTTTCTTTACATTTCTATTCTTTACTTTCGTGCTGTTGCTGTTAGTGACTTTTTTTTATGTAAATTTTCTTTTTTGTGTTGGGTTTATTTGAGATACACGGTACTTCGTTTCGTTGGCATTTGACTTACGCGAGTTACATATCCTTCAAATAAGAATATATATGTAATTAAATGAAACTATTAAGAAACTTACATACAACAATGTAATTCAAGGATATATAAAGAAAAGGTTAATGAAAGTTCACAAGCAAGTTGTGAGAACGGATGTGAATACAATGTATTCCAGACGCAACGTGATACTGCAGGTGCAGGTCACAGTAGGTTATAAAACCGCAACTATTAGAATTAAGATTGTTACTTTGTATTGTAAAAATGAATAAAGAAATAAGCAGACATAAGTTCTGCAGTTCACACGAGAAATGTGAGGGGCAGGGACAACATAAATACCCTGGAGAGCCCAAGAGGGTCGGTCACTCTTGAATTTCTTAACTTTAACATTGTTGTTAGTTCAGCTACTCGCCGTAATTTAGTTTGATTAAAATAGTAACTTCAACTTAGAATATTTTTTATCCACGAACTTATAATTAAAAAATTAATATTGTAATTCAGTTTAAATAAATATTGTTAGAAGAGTTTTGAAAGAAGACTTTTTAGAAAAGCAGCTGCCAAGGCCCTAAACTTAACTCGCGTATTTCGAAAATCCTTGGTTGTACTATAGTGACTTTCTAGGAAGCTAGACGTGAATAGATTGATTGCTCAAACACAAACTACAATATGAATTGTCATCACGGAGGTTTGACTAAGACCTTTGTGTAGAATAATTATATAAAGCTATTAGAGTTGCGATTCCTACAGAGGCAAAGTAATCCTTTGCTCCACATCAGTATGATGTTGCTTTTGAGGTAGACTATGAAACCATAAAGATTGCACTAACGGAACTGGGACGAAACACGGAGGAATTTACTGGAGATAATACGAATAGAAACTTTTCTCGTTTACGATCATTGTAGGCTCACACCGAGCGACGCAACGTTGTGAATTAATGTCAGCGAAGTCGGACGAAGAAGCTCTTAAGAAAAACAAAGCATTGTTTGCTTTAGAAACTGTTCTTTATGGAAGTCGACATAATTGTAAAAAGTTGAAAAGTACCGCCTTCGCTTATATTATCCAGCAATCGTCTTCTAATCCACAAGCTGCCCTTGTTCTTATACCGCTAGGGACAAACTACGTTTTTAGTCCTCTGATTCTGTGCCAGACATGGATACTTTTACTGCCCAAATTGATATGACTACTATTAGATGGTACCCGGTTTCCAAATTAAATATTTCGTTCTCTGGGAAAGACTCCCCATCTATCGTCTTCCTCCTGTAGTCTGGCGGATAATTTTAAATATATCATCATAGATTCCGTTTCATTTCCTACAACTCTCTATAATTCAGTTATTAATCTGGATGTCCTCGTAATTCCTAAAGTTTCCCACCAGCTCATCCTTGTTGTAGATCGTTGGAAGTCTGTACAACGGGTCCCTAATTTCCGCGATTAGTTATGGACTTTTGCTTTCTCTTCCTCTTTAGCTACCATCATTTCCGATCCTACTCATGTCATTTTCAAACTAGCTTCTGAGTCTAAACAGTCTACTTCTCTTGGTTGTACTACCTTGATACAATATCATATTCGTACTTAGACAGAAAAACCTATCAAATAACGGTATTAACCAGTTTCTCTTGCATTCCACAAAGATGCTCATTCCAAACTCGACGAGATGTTCCGCCTCTGAGTCGTTGAACCATCTACATGTCCGTGATCTAAGCCCATTGTTCTGGTAAGAAAGGTAGATTAGTCCTATAGGTTCTGTAGCGACTTCGTAAGTCAGCCAAGTAATCCAGAAAGACGCCCACTTGCTTCCATATATCCTAACTATCATAGACTGTCTCCGTGATGCCAATTTCCTTTCAACTTTAGATATCCGCTCCGCCTACTTACAATTTCCACTATACCCCGATTCAAAACCCGTTACTACTTTCACCATATATCAGAGGCCTTAATCATTTTGGTCGTCCTTCTAGTTTTCAACGACTTATCGATCAGGTCAGCAGTTCTGACTTAGAACGGTTCTGCTTCGCATATCTTGACGATCTTACGATAGCTACCTCTTTCTTCGACGAACACCTCCAAGTCATCAATCTTGCCTTTTCCCGTCTTTTCTTAGCTGGTCCTACCCTTTGCCATAATAAATCATTTTTGTTTTCCTGAACCCCGTTATCTCGGATATGCCGTTAACCAAACTGCTCTACTTGTAGATACCTGTAAGTTTTTAATTTTCTTGAACATCATTTGTTCAAGAAGTCCTGATAGGCATGACCAGTTGTTAACGGTGCTTTATTCAAAATTTCTCCAGTGTGTAATCTTACTCGTAAGAGTGTTCCTTTTTTCGGATTCCTGATTGTCAGTCCGCACTCCTACTCCTTAAATACCATTTAGTGCCGGCGCCAATACTTTTCTGCCCGGAATTTGCTTAACCCTTGACTATTTAGACCGGCGGTTCTTATTTTGGTCTAGATGCTATTAAGGGTCACCCCACTCCAGAAGGTAAAAAAAGTGGACAGCTATATCAGTCGATTACTCTCACAAACCTGACCGCAATTATTCTATCACCGAAAAGAAGTGTTCAGCAGTTCTTTAGGCAAATGAGATGTTCCGCTAGTATATCAATGACACCCACTTCACCGTTATTACCGACCATAATTCGCTTATCTGGTTGAATAAACTCCAAAGTAGATCTGGACGTTTAACTCGCTGGTTGTTTCGTCTCCAGTAACACAATTTCTTGATTATCCACCGTAAAGGCAAAGATCATGTTGTTCCTGACACTCTTTCTCGTTCTGTTCCTATTCTCAAACCCATTTATTTACCGGCCATTTCTTCTCTCGAAGTTATCTTTCCTACTCCTGACCCTTCTATGCTGCAAAAGGTCCTAGTTTTCCTGATCCGTAGTAAACAATTATCCTTTTCCGTCGTAATAAAAATTCTATCGCTGCTGATTCTGCGGACGATTAGAAATCGTCGTACGCTCAGATCGAGGCAGTCATGTGATATCGCTTTACCACGATCCCCTTACTTCCGGTCACTGTGACGTGACCAAAACTTCTACTCGTTTCCTCCAAACCAATTACTGGCATTGTTTCAGAGCCAACGTGCTCGCTGCATTCAACGTTGTCCGGCTTGTGCTGCTCACAAAGTTGAACATTTTTACAATTCGTCTAATAATAAGTCAAATTTCTGGTGTTGTATGTGGATTCATCAAACGAAGTTTCATTTCTGGTTTTACTAATTAGAGGGCCAGTTGTTTTATGAAATCAATTCGTTTCAATGCCAAATTATTTTTATATACACTGTAAGGTATGGATGCATTGCTACTACTTATATTCAATATTCTGAAAAAACTTGTTCTTCGTCCTGAACAATAAATCGCGCATTCCTCATCCAGGACATCAACTCCAGCCTTAGTCGAATTGTAATACATAATAATTTCTGGTTTATTTGTTACGGAGTCAATAACTTTCGAATGAATAGAACTTACTAACAAAGCTACTTTACCTTTCTTTAGAACATATGAAAGCAAAGCGATACCTGACGTAAAACCATATAAACTTGAAGAAATTGGTCTGTGTTTGCTAGGCTGAATTTCTGGAGGAATTTCTCTTTTTTTTTGTATGGTGCCAACATAAGTAAGAAGTTTTGTCCCCAATAGGTGAACAAGGCCTATTGATGTAAACCAATTGTCGGTAGTTATATTGCGACTAGTCATTTGAATTGGTTTTGAAAGTCGTATTGCAGATTAAGTCGTTTTAGGTAGCTCTTGTTCTGGTGAAAGAGCTCAACCGTCTGATTCTTTCCCAGAATATATATAACCATTGACAAAGTAATAAGTTTTGCTATCTGTAAGTGCCATTATTTTTATTCCATATTTACATGGTTTATTTGGCATGTACATCCGGAACTTGCATCTACCACGAAAACTTACTAGCATTTCATCGATCGTTGCACATTCGTCCATACTGTAAAGTTCCTGACAATTTTTTACAAAATATTCAAATATAACGGATATTGGTGCTATAGGATCCGTATTTTGCGGTCTTTTCTGCTTTCAAGATCGTCAAATCTCAAGGTACTAAGCAAAAAAAGGAAGCGACATTTACCCATAACTCATCGAAAAATGTCCCTTCCTGAACCATCAGTTGCAAAAATTGCATTTACATCTTCATGATTTGATTTGAATGTAGCAGAAAAATAGAACAATCCTAGAAAATCTTTAGTTTAATCATATCTAATACTTTTAGTTCTGGACGATTTTTCTTTTTGTATTTTTCTTTTTCTCTTTCAACTCCAGTATTAGTCCAACGCAAAACTTCAGATCGAATATTGTTGTCCATAAGTAAATTCCACATTTTTTCTGGAGTTGTACTTTCTAGTCTAGCAGGTCCTTGTAAACAAGTCCGCTAAGATATTATGTTGCGTTTTATGTTTTCGTTTTCGGCTTACTTGGTTTAGCAGTCCAAGAAAATGAATTTTTTTCAAAATATTGTATTCTGTTGGCTGCACTTACTTTCATTACTAGTTTCGCTGGTTTCGTCGCTATTCTCATTTTTATTCTCTCTTCCAATGTCTTTGTTATCACTTCACTTCTATGTCACTTTCTAATTCGTTATTATCCGGTAAAGTGTCGTCCTCAAGCTCTTCAAACCATTTCATAACCATCTCTTCGTAGTCTTTGTCGGTTATTTTTACTCGCTGAGAGTTACCGGGGCGTGATACCATATTAAAACAACCTAAAATAAAATAACAAAATAAAATATAATAATAACAAAATAAAAATGTATATTGTACTTACTGCACCCGGTCAAATTAACCGGTATGAAATGGAAATGATAAATATCTTGACAAATAACACGACCACAAAGCTGCGCGTATATCAGTCGACTGACATTCAGAATGTAAGAATATACACTGACGAATGAATACGCTACTAGAGAATTAACCGCATCATTTAAATTTGAAATAGTTCAATGGTCAACTTGACCGGAGAACAGCAGTTACGGGTTAAGAATGGGAAATGCAATTCTACAGTTTCCCAAACCACAAATCATAAATCAATATCTAGACTTATGTGGGAACCAAAATTTTGTGTAGTTTTCACGTACCGCTTATATTGAATCTAATACCCCGTGCGAGATTTAGTCTCCTGATCCTAAATAATATAATAAAAGGTAATGCTTTTGTTACGTTGGCTCGTAGTCGTGCGTAACACAAAGAAAAATCAAAGAAGTGACCGGGCTCAATCGGAGATTAGGGGAGGTTGTAGAAAGCAGACCAACATATAATGTGCGCGGCTGTAAGGAATTAGTAACAATACCTGCAATAAAAAAAATTAGTCCTGCAAACCTAAAATAAAAAAAAAGTATAGAATGCTGATCGAGCATAGATTGTTCAGTACTTTGTAGAATGTAAAAGGAAAACTGTTTGGATAATCTATATAATATAACAACGGTAAAAACAATACACAAAATTTTTAGTACAAAGTGAGGTAATATTGGGGAGTAGCAGAAACGTTTCCTCGCACACCAATTAAACATAAATCAGACAAAATGTTAACAAAAGATAAATAGGTAAGACACAATTAATATGAGTAATCCAGTAGTAATGTTTTTTTTTCTTTTTTTTTTCTTAATAGCAGGCAATTCGATTGTAAAAGGTATCAGAACGACAAAGATATGGCAAAACAAACGGATAGATATTTAAAGTAATAACAAGTAGGAAATAGTTCAACTTACAAAAGGTCCTTCAGTAACGCTTCCTTGCAATTGAAGAGTGGGATTCACGATGTCCGGCACTAACGCAGCACTTCACCCTTGACTGGGAGGGTGTTGATGGAACTTATCACACGTTACCCTAATCACACCTACGTATTTCACTGGTGTTAGCAGCAGACATTATCACGCGACGGAACTATGTAGGATTGATAAATTTCTTGTTAATTCTATTTCCTGAGACAATAGTTTCGAAATATTTTGTAGCACTAGTTTAATTTCAACTGGGACCAAATGTTTATTATTTTCATAAACATCCAAAAAGCAGTGAGAAACTTCAAGAAATACCTTTGTAAACCGGTAATCTGTTATATTTCGCAAATAACGAAATTTGCGCAAACAATGATCTGTTTTAGATTCTTTGGGGTTAGCAAATTCAGAAACTACAGTATCAACTGTATTTGGATAATCCAAAGTATGCACTACTCTGATAAAAAAAAAGACCGCGAAACTAGATCGCACACACAGTTTAAATATCAAAAAGACAAAGCACCAAAAAAAAAACACAATGAGTAAAGCACGTGTATCACTAAAGTAAGTCCGTAAAATGTTCCGTAAAACACGTGCGTCGACCAAACACGTTCGCCTATCAACCATACTACTTCAATCGGAATTAGCACTACACTTTCTACAGTTAATATACAACTTTTATTTTACAAGAAAAACAACTAAAATCGTGCCGTGCTTGTTCATGAACAATTCGAAAATTGATACCGCATTAATTCTCACTATTCTCAAGCAAAGAAGAAGCAGTATTTTTAACGTAATTAATATATAGGAACCAAGAACAAACTACAACTACCCATCTGTTTATTCAACTCGTTCTATTCCAACCTCTTATCGTCTATTATCTAGACTTGTATATCCACATAAGGAACAAAATCTATACGAACGGCAAGACAAGAACGATGCAATCCACTCACTAGAATACGATGCATTCGCCTTAGGAGTTAATAGATATAAAATATAGAAATAGTAGTTACAGAAATGTATTTACTAATTGGGAAAAAGCGTAAAATGTTAAGCTATAAAAATGCACGTTACAGATTCCCCCCTAGCAAAATAAAGACGTCGGGGTGAAAGAAAAAAAAACGACAGACAAGGAACCAAACAAAAAAAAATTATTTTTTTTTCGATCCGAAGGACCAACACCAGTATAAGAAAAGGAACATTTTTTTTCAGAAGAAGACAAAGTCGTCTATCGTAACCAACAACGACAGAACAGGTAAAGAAAGCATCAAGTAAATACCCAATGAGGATTAAAGCTCTTAGCTACTTTCAAAAACGTCAAAAGACGGATGTCTCCAAAAGGGACATTTCTGTTCTCCACCTCAAAGAAAAGTTTTGGCTTCCCGCGGAGAAACCAAGAGAAAAGGAAAAAAAAAACGAGGGAGAAAACTCGTAGCAAACCAACTATAGACGACACAACTGTCAACCTCAAGTGTGCAGCAAAGAAAGAACCAAGACAAACCAAAGGACAAAGGCAAGCTAGTACACAATCTAGAATACTTCCGACTGAGGTAACACAGATTCGTATGAAACGATTGCTCAAGCAAAGTATGGCTAACAGACCTACAAAAGCGACCAAGTCGAAATACCTAAAGGAAAAGAAAATAGATCTGAAGCCTACCTCAAGGAATAGATGTAGAAGGCGACTATAATAGTCAAGTAGTGAACAAATGGTAGAACTAGCCAAAAGAAAAAGTCACGGGATGGGCTAGCTACAAAATATAAATAGGAATACGAAATGGGCGCCAGTGTTTTCGGACACAAGCTTATCAGAAAAACACAAGACCAATAAGCCAAAAGAAATTACAAGTCATTAGGGATAGCGACACGTAGGGGTCCAAATAGAATCAGCCGTAGGGAGCCCATTAGGATCCGGAGGTTCAGGATCAATGTCTGGAGGGTCTAAAGTTTTATCGGGTTTGAGGTCCTTAATATGCCAAGTACCCAGATCGTTACCAGAATCATCCACTAAGATATAGGTCCAAGGAGAAAGTTTAGTTCTAATAGTAAAGGGACCCACATATTTGGGAGCAAGTTTAGCATTGAAGTAGCGAGTAGCATCCGAAAGAACATAATTGCGTTTCCAAACGCGATCGCCAGGAGATAAAGTTAAGGGACGACGACGAAGATCGTAGTGTTTAGCATTTTTCTTGTATGCTAAGAAAAGGCGTTTCGAAATTTCTTCACGAAGTGACTCAAATTTGACTAAGTCAGTAGGAGGAATAGGACGTTCGGGATCTATAAGAACATCATCAGGATCAAGAGGTTTTCCAAAATGATCGCCGTAGAGAACATGCTCACGCCCATATAGAGCAAAATACGGGAAGTAACCAATAACCTCATGTTTAAGCGTTCGAATAGCGCAACCAATTTTTGCTAAATTAACGTCCCACCGACGTTGATTATCAGAAACGTAAGAAGAAATCATAGTTTTCAGGACTCTATTAATACGTTCGGCCGGATTCGCCTGAGGATGATAGCGAGCATTAAACAGAATTTTTGTTCGATAGGAATCACAGAGTTTAGTGAAAATATTACTACGAAATTGTACCCCATTGTCCGCAATTAGATACTGAGGAGTACCATACACCAGGAAAATATTTTCCTCCATGGTTCGAGCAACAGCAGCGGCCGTAGACGCACGTAGAGGAATGAAACAGGCATATTTTGTAAAACAATCGGCAACAACTAAAATGAAAGAATTACCTTTAGAGGATCTAGGAAGAGGTCCGACAATATCAGTACATAGGACTTGCCAAGGACGAGTGGCAGTAGCACGGGGAGACATAAAGCCAAGAGGTTTCTTTTGTTCGACTTTGTGTGCAGAGCAAATTTTACAACGACGGACGTATCGAGCAACAGCGGCTCTAAGTTTAGGCCAATAGTAACGCATGGAAATTTTAGAGACAGTTTTGTGGACACCAGGGTGACCTGAAGTAGGTAGATCATGATTTTCGTATAGAACCCTATTCCGTTGTTCACTGGGAACTACTAACTTCCAATCGTCTTGAGGAGGTTGGAGCAAAAACTGTTTAGATTTTACATGTTTATATAGTAATTCGTTTTCCACATGCCAGTTACTGTATAGTTTAGGATTGGAACTAACACGAGTCCGTAGCTTAAGATACCAAGGATCCAAAATTGGCAGAGTAATAGAAGATTTAGGAAAGTCATCAATTAAGTCAATTTTAGGTACTGAGCGAGATAAGGCATCGGGGACGATGTTTTCTTTACCTTTACGATGTACGATGGTGAAGTTATATTGTTGAAGTCGTACAGACCAACGAGCTAAACGACCGTTGGGGCTTTGTAGCTTATTGAGCCAGATAAGCGAGTGGTGATCGGTGATCACAGTAAAGTGAGAACCCTCGATATAGGGACGAAATTTTTCAATTGCCCAAATAACACCAAGACATTCTTTTTCGGTGGCGCTATAGTTGCGTTCCGCCTTTTTAAGAGAACAGCTAATGTAGCTAATGACTTTTTCGTCATCACCCTGTTGTTGAGTCAGCACAGCACCCAGACCAAAATCAGAGGCATCAGTCTGTATAGTAAAGGACAAAGAAAAATCAGGACAACTCATCACTGGAGCCGTTGCCAAGTGTTCTTTCAGCAGCTTAAACGCCTGCTGACATTCCGAAGACCAATCAAATTTAGAATTTTTCTTAGTCAAAGCAGTAATTGGAGCAGTAAGAGCAGAAAAATTTGGGATAAAGCGACGATACCACGAGCACATACCAACTATGCGTCGTACTTCAGTTACAGTAGTAGGAGGAGGAAGATTAAGAATGGCCGAAACTTTTTCTGGGTCGACATGGAGTCCATGACGATTTACTACGTATCCCAGATAACGGAGTTCCGGTCGGCATATAATGCATTTATCTCTGCGAAGAGTAAGACTTGCAGAATTTAAACGAAAAAGCACTTTCTGTAGTACCACCAAATGTTCGAAAGTAGGGGTAGCGATGATCACATCATCTAAGTATGCGACAGAAAGGTTCGAGATCAGCACGAAGCACACGATCTATAAGTCGCTTAAATGTCGCTGGAGAATTATGAAGACCAAATGGCATTTTAGTAAACTGGTATAAACCTCTACCAGGCACCGTAAATGCAGTAATCGCTTTAGAATTAGAAGAAAGAGGTATTTGCCAATAAGCAGAGCGAATGTCCAAACTAGTTAAGAATTTTGCGTCTCTAAGACGGTCTAGAATCGTAGAAATATAAGGAAGGGGTTAGGCGTTTTTTTCTGTAACCTCATTGACCTTTCTAAAATCGATGCAGAAACGATATGTGCCATCTTTCTTAGGCACCATAACAATAGGGCTAGACCAAGCGCTATTAGATGGTTCTACAACACCACTTTCTAGCATCTCATCCAGAGCTTGATTGACATGTCGAAGTACCGTAGGGGACATGGGATAATATCGTTGCTTGATAGGACTAGATATAGTACGGATCTGATGTTCAATGAGATTAGTACAGCCCAAAGGTAAAGTATCATCTTTAGGAAACATCTGTTGGACTATACGAGACAATTCGGATTGTTGCATGATCGACAGATGGGAAAGAGGATTGATCTGACTGATCGAGACAGTAGAAGAAGAACCGAAAGTCCATTGACCCGTTCGAAAATCTGGGACAACACCCATAGATTTCCAGAAGTCAATGCCTAAGATCAGAGACTGAGAAATAGAAGGAACGACTAGGACGTCAAGAAGAATAGTTTTATTTTCGACCGACATGGGTAAAGTAAGTGACCCGAGAATGTCACAAGCTTGACCATTGGCTACCGTACAGCTGTGGATCTCCGTTTGGGACAAAGGCAAAGAAAGTGAATAGAGGATATCCCAACCAGGACCACCAATAATCGTACGAGAAGCGCCAGAATCAAGCAAACCCTTAAATTCGATGTCGAAAATAGTAACAGTAAGATAAGGTCTGTCGTCCTCACGAGAAGTAGCTAAAATAAAATCCAGAACATATTTAGATCGGTCATCAAGACCAGAGAAAGGATTTTCTGAGGAAATAATAGGTACCGAGACAACTGTAGAAGGGATCGGGTCGGTTTCTCGGCTTAGCGACTCGATCGGTAGTTTAAATTTTTGTTACAACTCGTACAATTGGTACGGGTAACATTAGGTTAACCACAACCATAGCAATGAAGTATTTGGAGTTTAGTACAGGAAGGAGACTTGTGTCCTCGTTGGCCACAGTTCCAACAGGTAACGGAAGAATTAGAAATATTTTTAGGAGCATCACTTGCACCAGGTGTAAATGTTTTCGAAGTACTAACACCAGAATGGGGAGGGACATAAGCAGAAGCAAGTTTGCTGCAGACCGCAGAACCTGTATAAGCTAAGTCAGGCTCTAGGAGTTGAGAAAAGTTCAGAGCAGGAGGAGACTTGAAATTATCGGCTTGTATTTTGCGCTGTTCTAGTCTGCGACCTACACGCAAAAGTTCCGTAATAGTATTCAGATCAAGCAAAGCTAATTTGGTTTGGTAGAAAGGGGTAAGATTTGGTAAAATAATGTCGAGTTTCTGTGGTTCAGAGAGAGAGATTGTTAGACGAGCAAATACATTTTCCATCGTAGCTAAATATACACCCATAGACTCTGAGGGACCCATAGTACGTTGCTTTATTTCCTCTAAAAGTTTTTCGTTGTAATTAACGGGTTGAAATTCTTCTCTTAATAGTCGAATAACATCTTGCCAATTAGTTAGGGATTTTCTATGCGCTCTGAATAAAATTAAAGCTTTTCCCGAAAGTAAGTCTGATGCCGAAGAAAATAGTTGAGAAGCAGAAACGTTGCGTGCCGACCATAATTCGTCCACGCGTAATAGAAATGCATTTAAAGACATACGGTCATCACCCGAAAATTTTAAGTCCCATTTAGACACCAGCTGTCCATAACCAGACGTAGCAATTGATTTAGAAATAGATATAGGTATAGGTAATTCATCAGAAGATTCAGCAGAAGTAAGATCATCCTCAGTATCAGTAATAGTCGGATTAATGGTAGCCGTAGAAACAAGTGGTGCCCTAGGTGAAGTGGAAGAACGTCTAAAGCGACGGTATAATCTATCGCAATCACTGCGTAAATTACTAACACATAGCAACAACTTTCGCTGTGTTACTGTTTCTCCCTTTGAGATGCATAGCAAGGCTAATAATACGTTTGCCGTCGGCAGTTGAAGTATCACCATTAAAATCTTTACTCTTCGTAGTTAATTCAGTTAAACCTTCAGTCACGGCTTTATTATCAGTCTGAAAATCGATACCAGATTTAAGTGGACTAGAGTTTCAGAAGATTCCATTTTCAAAATATTTCTAAAGGATTTACGAAGTTCGGATACAGGTACCTTTGCATCGAACCCACAAGAACCGACTTCATATTTGAGTTCAGCTTCATGTAAACGATCAACTTTTAATTTCCAATAGTCCCCCATTACTACAGAATCAACAAACACCCAAATATTTAAAGACACAAAAACGAATTATTAGGCTTGTTCCATAGAGACACTAAATTAACGGAATAACTAAATACTAAACAAAATCCAGTTCAGACGAGAAGGAGCGAAAAAAAATAATTTCGAGAGTCACTTTGGGAGTTGGCTCGTAGCCGTGCGTAACACAAAGAAAAATCAAAGAAGTGACCGGGCTCAATCGGAGATTAGGGGGGGTTGTAGAAAGCAGACCAACATATAATGTTCGCGGCTGTAAGGAATTAGTAACAATACCTGCAATAAAAAAATTAGTCCTGCAAACCTGAAATAAAGAAAAAGTATAGCATGCTGATCGAGCATAGATTGTTCAGTACTTTGTAGAATGTAAAAGAAAAACTGTTTGGATAATCTATATAATATAACAACGGTAAAAGCAATATACAAAATTTTTAGTACAAAGTGAGGTAATATTGGGAAGTAGCAGAAACGTTTCCTCACACACCAATTAAACATAAATCAGTCAAAATGTTAACAAAAGATAAATAGGTAAGACACAATTAATATGAGTAATCCAGTAGTAATGTTTTTTTTCTTTTTTTTTTCTTAATAGCAGGCAATTCGATTGTAAAAGGTATCAGAACGACAAAGATATGGCAAAACAAACGGATAGATATTTAAAGTAATAACAAGTAGGAAATAGTTCAACTTACAAAAGGTCCTTCAGTAACGCTTCCTTGCAATTGAAGAGTGGGATTCACGATGTCCGGCACTAACGAAGCACTTCACCCTTGACTGTGAGGATGTTGATGGAACTTATCACACGTTACCCTAATCACACCTACGTATTTCACTGGTGTTAGCAGCAGACATTATCACGCGACGGAACTATGTAGCATTGATAAATTTCTTGTTAACTCTATTTTCCGAGACAATAATTTCGAAATATTTTGTAGCACTAGTTTAATTTCAACTGGGACCAAATGTATATTATTTTCATAAACATCCAAAAAGCAGTGAGAAACTTCAACCAATACCTTTGTAAACCGGTAATCTGTTATATTTCGCCAATAACGAAATTTGCGCAAGCAATGTTCTATTTTAGATTCTTTGGGGTTAGCAAATTCAAAAACTACAGTATCAACTGTATTTGGATAATCCAAAGTATGCACTACTCTGATAAAATAAAAAAAAGGACCGCGAAACTAGATCACACACACAGTTTAAATATCAAAAGACAAAGCACCAAACAAAAAACACAATGAGTAAAGCACGTGTATCACTAAAGTAAATCCGTCAAATGTCCTTAAAAACACACGTGCGTCGACCAAACACGTTCGCCTATAAACCATACTGTTTCAATCGAAATTAGCACTCTACTTTCTACAGTTATTATACAACTTTTAGTTCACAAGAAAAACAACTAAAATCGTGCCGTGCTTGTTCAGGAACAATTCGAAAATTGATACCGCATTAATTCTCACTATTGTCAAAGCAAACAGAAACAGTATTTTTAACGTAATTAATATATAGGAACCAAGAACAAAACTAAAACTCCTCATCTGTTTATGTCAACTCGTTGCTATTACAACCTCTTATCGTCTCTTATCTAGACTTGTACATCCACATATTATAATACGACGCATTCGCCAACGAGTTAATAAATATAAAATATAGAAATAGTAGTTACAGCAATGGATTTACGAATTGGGTAGTGTAAAATGTTAAGCCATATAAAAATGCATGTTACACTTTTCTAAGAAAACGTAACAAACATTGCATTGCATTGCATTCTAACCTAAACATCACGTATTTTCGGATTTCTTGATGTTCCATTGCAACAATTTGGGGAATATATATATATATATATATAAAATTTATTTTCTTTACGACCTTGCTCTATGTATATAGTTTAAATGTTTCTTGTGGTATATAGGTCAGCTAGTAAATAAGATATGCTCTTTTTTATTGCCTAAATTTTCAAATTTATTCAATTCTTGTTTACAGGCACTAAAATGTAGGGACAATAACTGGTACAAATTCATGTAGATACTACTTACTAAAGTGAGGATTAATCTAAAATTGGCTAGTACAGCATAAATAAACAGTAACTATTTTTTAAAAATAACAGTAGTAAAGATAAAAATAAATATTATAATCTAATATGACACTAGTAGTTTGTCAAGAAAATTTTTGTTTTGTATTTAATTATAATAAGTGTGTATGTGTTATTTGAGATCTGTGTGTATGTATGCATCTGCGTTTGTGTGTGCGTGCGTGTGTGTGTGTGAGTGTGTGTGTGTGTATGTGTGTGTATATGTCTGTGAGTAGTGTATCTATGCAAGTATATAGTTTCTAAAAGTTTACCTTAGATTTCTAGCTTTGATCCAAAATATAGTATTATGTTTATAATTTTTTTTTTATATATATATTTTTTCTTTATTTTTTTATATATATAATTATTCATTTATTCCTTTTTGTTTTGGAAATTTAATAAATACGTATATATAGTGCTTAGATTTTCAATGTCTGTTTTTTTTATGGTACTGGAATTTTGGTAAATATAACACATTTCTAGGAATAGTCGTTTATTTTCTTTCTATCGAATTTATGTCCCTACATTTTAGTGCCTGTGAATAAGAATTGAATAAATTTGAAAATTTAGCCAATAAAAAAGAGCATATCTTATTTACTAGCTGACCTATAAACCACAAGAAACATTTAAACTATATATATATATATATATATATATATATATATATATATATATAGATCTTGACAAGTTATCAAGAAAAGTTAGATAACAGTTTCCTGTAAACCCACCTGTTTCCATTATAGAGGGTGATAAAGTGATATTGAAAAATACATGTTTTTTAGAATATTTTCATTTGGGGCAGAAACTTTAACTTGAAAATAGGTACACGTTAGTTGGGTACTAATACGAATTATTTCACTTCATTTCGACAAAATAGGATAATTCATTGGCGTAGAATAAGGGCGGGGGGGCGGTTATCAAACAATTTTGACCTATACTTTTTTGCACACACGTTATTTCATAAAAATTAAAACTCATAATTATTCCTAATACAATGTGACATAAACAAGGTGTAACGAAAATATATTCTATAGCACCATGGTTGTAAGAACCGCTTCAGCATAAATTTATTCTGTGGTATTTAATCTTTGTATTTGATGTTATAATATCTTAAAGAAACAATTCTATATGAAAACAGGAAGTCATGTTCACTTAAAGAACTTAAATGCTTTGTACGGAGATATTTGGTATTTTTATAATTATCAGGAAACGTATTTATATGGGGTTTAGTAGTTTGTGTTGTCTACCTTACAGGCGAATATTTCCTCTACATTCGTTATAATCAGAATAGCGCATGTGCGTACTGGTCACGGGATACGACACGCTAATAAGGTGCCGCTGAAACGAGGTTAGCCATTGTTCTGATAGATGTAGTCGTGTTGGCATTCTTTTCCTGATAAAACGAGCATGAATCTCCAGGCCTTGCACAAGTGGGGCCTTCGCATCGGTTTGTAATAGTTATGGTAGAAAGAGGCAAAGCATTAAAACGCGCCGTCCCTTGATATGTCGTGTTAAGATTTGTTAATGCGTATGACATTACGGAAAATTAAAATGATGGACTAGAATGAAGATGTTATAGTTGAATCCAAGATTGGAAAGCTGTTCATTTATCGGAGCAACTACAGCTGTAGATTAATGTTTAGTAATAACAGTTTGAGGAGCAGATTTTGGAGCATGTGTGTCGACGATCAATAATTAGATTTGAAAGCAACAACACCTACAGGTATCAAACCTTCTTTTTTGTTCTGTTTGTGAGGATTCGTGAATGCTTACATAAATAATTTCGAAGATCGTTTGGTCAAGTTAAATTTTGTATGTTTAGAACAGCGTGAGAGAAAACAGTTAAGAATTACTACAGTAATAGTTTTGTAAAATTTGCATAAATTCACTTGCTAACAATATGATATTTCAGTCCATTTTTTACTTTTAAAATATTTATTTACTCATATTAAAATTTTAATAAGCCTCTAATACCAAATTTAAATGAAAAGTTGTTTGTCTAAGTTAATTACATGTGATTAGATTTTTTTTAGAAATAATGTTTGAGATACATATGTGAACCAGAACTCAGATCTGAAAGCTTGGTGCTAAAACTTGTTTTGATATATTATTATTAACTTAAGGATCTGTTATGTCAAAGACAGATGTATTGAAACTTAATTTTATTTGTACATTTTATAAACACATTTAAAGAAAAAATTCAAGAAAGAGAAACTATATTAAATTTCATTTTTAGACTCAAGTTCTTTATTCCATGCATAATTAAATTTACTAAATTTTTAAAGTAAATAAATTTGTTGATCTATAAAATTATATGAGGCTGAAGTAATTTAAAAAGCCTATATATGCTACAACTGGTTTGTTTTAGGTACTTATTTTTGATTTAAATATCTTTGGTGTAGTAAT
The DNA here is from genome assembly GCA_036346225.1 of Platerodrilus igneus. NCBI lineage: Eukaryota > Metazoa > Arthropoda > Insecta > Coleoptera > Lycidae > Platerodrilus > Platerodrilus igneus. The sequence continues at coordinate 6,561,136 of JARFIW010000131.1, read as the reverse complement.
CTCGATAGTATCCACCTGTAATTATTGGCATATATTTTTATTGGGAAGCACAAACTGTGTCTTTCTAATAGAGAATTTGTTGTGTATTTTGTTCCAGGTTCATCGAGATCGGAGAGGTCGTAAGTATGTCCCAGAGGCTCCCAGATACATCAGTTCAGTAAGTTGTAAGTTTTTTATTGTGTTCGCATCCCGTGAGTTTCTGTATCTTCTCATAGGGGTAATGAATCTTTAGAGTAATCGTTCATACAGATACAGTGGCGCTCAACCCATTTTCCTTTTGTTAGTTTATCGTAGAGTTTAGACCATCACCACACCCTTTTCTCATTGCTCACCCTTGGGGTAATTCCCAGACTTAGCCGCGAATAGCTAAAGCTTCACTTTATCCATCAACAAGGAGGCTTAAGTAAGTAAAAAAAAAAATAATATTGCTTTACTGACGCCCAAACAACGTGGGGCGTGCATTAGTAAACAGAACAAAAAATAAATAATAGCTTCAAAGGTACTCTTGGTTAATTTCTGGATTTTTACCTGCATATCTTCTTACAGCCTTTTCAAAAATGCATTGGCATTCTCCTAGTACCAAATGCATATCAGCATATTCGGAGACCGTGGTAGGTATGCGAAATAGAGCGCCTGTATCAGGTGCGGTGGTCAGCATTTTGAACAATACAAATAAAATTTAATTTATCAAATTTTTGCTCCGTAATACCGGAAAAACGTTGTGGGATCATTATATAATCAAAGCAGTGAGCGAATTTTAATGCGAATTGGAAACAAATATTTGTTTCCATATTTCCATATTTGATAAATTAGAAATCAAATAGAAAGTGTTTCGCACAGCTGGAAACCTTATGGGGTGAGGTTGTTTTTGTGACATTTGCTCATTTGTAGATAAAATAATTTCGCTGTAATATTACTTTAAACTTTGTTAAAAAAATTTCCTTTGTAATTTTTTACCTTTTAATACTTTATAATAAATGTTTCTTTTAAAATTAAAAATCGAAATAGTTGTTTTTTATAGGAAATTTAATGTAGTTTTTGAAAATCGGATTGTTTATCTAGTTATTTGCAGCAGAAACCGAGAAATTTAACTTTTACTGCAAGAAGTTGCGTTATTAAGGAACAGACTAAAAAAAACATATCTCCTAAACCAATCGAGATAGGACAGGGGTCATATTAACAATTTTTGTTGCAAATTAAGTGTACCATCTTCCAGTTCATTTTTGCACGAACGATACCATTCGCCCTGTATATTCCCCAATTTACGGTACTTTATTCTGAAACACCCTGTATATAAAGTAAAACGTTCTTATCGCACACGAAACATTATTCATTCTAAAGAGAATTTCGAACAAATTAAAAACGTTGAAATTTTTTTTTGATGTATTATCAAGCTCGGAACTTAGGTATGCTTTAAGTTGCTCATATATTACATTGCAAAAAAATACAAACACCAGTGCCACTAATATAACCTAGTAGAAGGTAAAAGACATTGAAAAACTTAATTAATTTCTGTTTTACTACTGAAAACTAACGGGATTTTATCCTTATCATCCTTTGTTGAAACGCAGTGTTTGTTTAATATTATTTTAAAGCTTTGATGTGGACATAGTAAATTCTTGTTTTGAAACGGGAAATAAATTAACCCCACTTTACTTTATAATCACAATTTATATAATGAACCGAAACAAGAGTAATTTACACAGTAATTTACAGGTAATTGAAGGACCTTTAAATTCTTATCTCTAGGTTCATTGTAAAGCAACATATACCATCGTAATTGGAATTAAATCAATTATGAATATTTTGATAGAGTCCACACAAACTTCTAATTTTATAAATACCAGGTTTAAAATTTAATATTGTAGTAAATCGGCACGTAAAAATGTGGAACTACACTTCACTACCATTTGCTCAATATATTTGGAAGGAGCTTTAATGAACTAGATTTATTAGAACATGATTCGAAGAAGGAATGACATGAAGTGATTTTTTTACAAAACTTGCAACCAAGAAGTAAGGATCGTTTTACCTACCAAGGGTAGTATGACTATTTACACCCTCAACCAACGATTTCTAAACTGAACAAAGATTGTCTTAAGAAATTGTATTACAAACCTAAATTAAGTTGAAGCACCCCCCCCCCCCAGCCAACCTCAATAAGTATTTGACTTCAAACAAAATGCACAATCATTAAAAATCACTACACCGACATAGAACCTTAAATTAGCAAAAACGAATTTTTTTTTATTGTGACTGAGATAACGAGCAAACCTTAGTCACATCTTGTTAATACGGAATTTGGTGTTTTAAGTTTAACAGTTCTGACCTTGTTGTCATGGTCTGGTAGAACTTCAAGTATTCTGGCTGTGGTCATTTCAAAGGAGGAGCATTATCCTCCTTTAAGAGCACTAACTCGATAATTTGAAATTTTTTAGAAGGGATTAACCTTTTTGTTAGTGTTGAAGCCCGTTCAGGTATTCGACAGACCATTGTTTCCATAAATGCTGCTGGAGTTTGGAGTACTGTTACCAGAATGCAAGTCTATTTTCTGGAACATGTGTCATACCGCGCTTGGGTTAAGACGCTAGACTGGTACCGATCAAGAAGTAACCAGGTGTATGGCACCTGAGGTCTGATGGATCACTAGATATCGGACAAAAGAGCGCGAAATTTGACATAATATGGTGCTAAATTTTCAAACGTTAATTGTGCATCTCCTAAGAAACGGTGGAGATGGTTTTTCATGCTATTGATTGCTGCTTCGCACAATCCCCCCCAATAGAGACTATTTGTAGGAATAAATTTCCACTCTATATTAGTCTGAGCAGCAAATGCTATAATTTCATTTGCGTGTTTACTATTTTGAAAAAATTTACGTAATTCTTTTGGTTACGGGGCCCCAGAAAATTTGTAATATTATCACAGTAAATAGCTTTGCGATTACTCCTTTTTGCAATGAAACACTTCAACGTAAGCAAGAAGGCTTTAGTGGATAGGGAGGAAATACGCTCTATATGTACGCCCTTGGTGACCATGCATACAAAGACTGCAATGTACCTTTTTCTTACCGGAGCTTTTCGAGGAAGGAAGGCTTTTATTAAGAAAGGCCCTCCATAGTCGATGCCTAAATTTTCGAACAACTTACTAATGGTTACCCTGTCTATGGGTAAATCAGTTATAACTTGATGAGAAAATCGAGCAAGCATATTGAAGCATGGAATATAGTTACGAATGACTGATTTAATTTGTCTGAGTGTGTTTAATGGCCAATACTTTAAGCGAAAATTAGAAAGAGCAGTTTGAGCCCATGCATGCCCTAGATGTCTGTGCTCGTGAATTAACATAAAATGTACAACGTGATAGTTGGAAGGAAATAAGATAAGGTGTTTTGGAGTTTCAAGAATGTCAGAATGCTGCAGGCAACTTCCAACATAGAGAAAACATGAATTATTGAGGAATCGACTTACACGGTATTCGATAATTGGCTTGGCTTCGTGAGTTCCGCTATTTCTTTTGAAAAATGTAATCGTTGAATTTGCTTTAAAACTATATCTAATTCAGATTCCTTTTCACTTACAGTTAAAGAGCAAACTATTTTTTGTAGCGGATTTCTGAAATTAGCAACAAATCGAAAAACATATGCGACGGAATAGAGTAATCTATTAAATTGTCAAAAGTTCGAAAACCAATTGTGCCAAAAGTCAACCTTTTTCACAGATTCATAAGAACCTTTCCAAAGTACCGCTTTCCTTTGTTCGGGAATTTCAGTTAAAGACATTTAAAAATTAACATCAAGTAATTGTAATAAGGAATTGGATAGGAGATCCGCAGAATTTTCCACAGAGCGTACATGATTCCATTGCCACTGGGAAGTTAACTTATATTTGTGACACACGGTTTGCAACGTATGTGGATCAACGCGAAAATGTGCCTTTATCCAACACAATGCAAATTGGGAATCACAAATGTACAGATTAGAAGGACAATTTGTTCTGAAAAACATGAAGTAATCGTTGGACTAGATTTCCTAAAAGTATCATAACACACAGTTCCAAACGTGGAAGTGTAACTGTCTTAACTGGAGTCAATCGGTATTTTGATGTGACTAAATTACAAAAAACAGAATTGTCTGAGCAGCAAAATCGAAAATAGATGCATGCAGCAAACGCCTTTGTTCTACTATCTGCAAAGCCATTGAGTTGAAGGTCGACAACTGTTGTATTTGGGAACAAATAACGTGGAATTTTAAGTATATTTAAGCATTTTAAGAAATTTTTGGTCTTCCATTCGACTAAAAGTGGTCCATTTAAGGGATCATCCCGCGTGAGTTGTGCAATCCACAATTTTTGTAAAAATATCTTGTCAATAACGGTGTCTGGGCCAATAATGCCTAATGGATCAAACATTTGACCAATTTGTGAATAGTGTTGAACGTTTGGAAACAGAGTTTTGAGCTTGTAGCGGAGGAACGGAAATTGAGAACGTATCTGTAGTATTATTCCACGACAATCCTAATACTATATTAGGAGCATTGTCCAATGAGATGTTACGATTTGCGATATTTGGTTCTCGCAAAATTTGTCACGGAAATAGACGGAATTTGAAATACGTTTATGTAATTGGAATCTAGGAGACGCGAGAAGTTGTTTTAATTCGCGATATGAATTTTCCAAGGCATTACCCGTTTTGGATACATACAGCACATTATCTACATAAAGTTTAGTGGGGCAATGCATCTACAGCAATTGGATAGTTCGCTTCAGAAGTTTTTGCTAATTGTTTTAAGCAACGTGTAACAATGAATGGCGCACAGGTAGTGCCATGTGTTACCGTCAAAAGTTTGATACATTGTAATTGTTGAATTGGTTGGTTACACCAGAGAATGTTTTGAAGAAAATTTTGTTCCGGGTTTGTTCTAATTTGTTGGTACATTTTCTCAATGTCGGCGGTAAACACATAAAGATTCTGACAAAATCGATAGAGTATATCATAGAAGTCTGGCTGTGCTTAGTGGCTTTTGTCAGTTATATCATTAAGAGAGAGACTGTTTTGGAAGTTTTACTAGAAGCATCATAAACGACGCGAAGTTTAGTTGTGTTGTGGTCCTCTCTTATAACACCGTGATGTGGCAGAAAATTTTTGTAATTGATAATTAGGATTTCGTATTGTAAATGGAATGTATTTAGCATGATTTAATGCCAAGTACTCATCCATAAATGGCTTGTAGTCGTGAAAAAGATCATTGGGTGTAACCTTTTCTCCAAAGCCAGAAAACGTCTACGTCTTTTGCAATGTGAAAAGAACCTCCTAGCTTCAAAGTTTTCAGCAGGGACCTTTAGTGGAAAATTTACTTGGAATCTGCTGTTCTCAAAGCACTAGTGCTCTGCAAATTCCTTGTCCACGGTTAATTTGGAAATGGGGGGTTTTTGTTTGACCTCCCACAATTTAGTTAATTTTCATTTAACTGAATTATGGACTTTGTCGCAATTTCATTTGATAGAAGAAAACACGATTTTACCGTTTGTTGCGCTTGAGAATCCGGATAATTTCTTCCTACTATCTAGCCTACATGTGTGTTGATTAAATTCGGACAATTTTTCCGAAGCTAATTTTTATGGAAGTAATAGGTCATAGTACTCATCTGCCCCTATCAACATATCTATTCTTGCTGGGCTGCCAAAATTGACATCTGCCAGTTGACAATGTGAAGGAATGTTAAACTGGTGCATAAGGAAGAGCAGAAGTAATTGAAGGCAAAACACTACGGCTTATTTTTAACTTATATTTTCAGAATTTAAATAAACTATAATATCTGCCATTTGATTTCAATGGAAGGTTATGTCTTGAACTCCCAACCCCTTGTATACACATAGAATAAGTTTTTAACTTTAAGTTAGAGACAAGGTTTTTAGTTATATATGAGGTTTGACCGCCTCTATCGAGGACAGCCCTCAACCCTTGTATCAATGTATGCTCCATTTCGGGTATATATTCCAACTACAGCCGTGGATATCATAACATTGACATTGTTAGAAACTGTAAAAAAACATGTTGAAACTATGGAATCTTGAGATTTGCCTTAACCTTCGGCATGAAGATCCTGTTGATAATTATTTGAGGAAATTAGTTGATATTCTTAATTTTTCTTGGGTAACAAAGTTTGAATAACGATCCTAGGTCATGGATCGAAACGTAAATAAAGACAATTTTAGAAACTCTGAGTGGTTTAATATCCAAGAAAAATTAAGAAAAATACAAAACAAACCACAACACATACAACGAGTATTTAGCTGATTTTCATTTAACGCATGGTTTGCTCAACCTTGCGCTTTCCTATTTTGTCTCGAACATTGAGAACAATGATAAACACCGCTACACGAAGCAGTACCTTAAGATGAATGATTTAAACCTTGATTTTTATACAATGTTTATAGTATTGCCCTGCGACCTTTCTGGGCATCGGATACATTAAATTTTATTGAAAGAGATTGCGACTGAATTTGTGATCCACACGGAATGGTATTACTTTGATAACTATTATTGTGGAACATTGTGTGATGTTTTTTATCACACACAGAGCAGTTTCTGGATTTAAAATCTGCCAGAATGTGCTTAACTCCCATATAATTAAAACATAAAGATTCGACACTTTAAAAATTTGTATTTGTCATTCAGTGACATTCTGGAAAAATTTACCCTTGTACATGGAGGCTAGTTGTTATTACAGGTTTAGAAAAATTCCTTTCCTTTTGAACAGGGTTGGTATTTAAGGATTCTAAAATACACGAATAAGAATCAAGAATATCAAAAAGCTCATTTAAGATAGGCTTTCTTTGAGCGTGTCTCAGTGACTGATATTGCTTTTTGGAGTTGAAATCTAATTTTCGTAACAAAAGATTTAGTAGAATTAAATCCCATTGTTCTACTGGGCATTTTATATTTTTTAAATTGGTAAACTTTATTAGTGGCGTCAAAAGCTCGAAATATTATGGTAACACTCTAAAGTGTTTGCAGATAAGTAACAATAAATTTTTGGGATTTGCATTTTCTGTTATGATGCAGTATGTTTGACACTTTTTTAGAATACGACGAAACGTGAAAATAGGATGCTTGAATTCCAGCACACAAATCGATCTTAAACAACTGTCTTTGTAAAGAATTCCCATTACAATTTAAGAACCTTAGAGAGACTAAAATTATAACTTGTGTTTAAAAAGTTGTTTCCTGTTTTACATTACAGAACATACAAATGACAATAAATATTTGTATTATGGTTTTGTTAATAAACTTCTTTAATTTCATTGCTAACACCTTGGACACTATTTGACTGCTTAGAAAAATGAGATCCAAACTTTTTCGATTATTCAATATAACGAAACGCGTCTGGCGAAATAAACAGCGCTCAGTTGGACATATTGAAAGCTTCCGGCTGATGATTACGTGAAATGATAGGGCTGAAATACGTTTTCGTCTGGAGTTTTAAAAGCTGCAAGCAATTTCATATTTTATTAGGGTTACGTTTCTGCTAAACTTGGTTGATGTTAGATTAAACATATTTCCGAACTAATATAAACTTCGGGCAAAGAAATTTAGAAGTAGCTAAAATTTTATCAAAGATAATTCTTTAAATAACTAAGCAGTATAAAGTAAGAACCCCTTGTTCGTATTTTAGTTAAACGCTAAGCTTTGATATTTTAAAGTATAACTGAACTACAAAACTCTAACTTTTTTTACATGTTAAAAGTTACGTACCTTGTCAAGCTTGCAATTTGCAAATCACAAAAAAATAGGTGCTGTACTCACCTGAAAAGAAGAAACAAATCAGTTTTGACGAAAACTATTTTATATGATGTTTTAAACAGTATCTATTGCTTATTCCAGCTTACACATAAAAGTACTTAAATTATCAGTCTTCCTAAATGTATTTTATTTTCCTTTAGATGTAGGCAACACAATTTAGAATCAGGCAAGTGTAATAATGATCTAAAACTGTAGTATAAGAAAAAGCTTTTCAAACTTTAAAATCTTTAATGGCCAATTATTCAGTTCTCACTTGAATGACGAGTCTGAAATTAGACCCTTTAACGCTTTTCAAGGTACCCCCGAGGATAGTCGTAGTATTTGTAAAGTATCACTTTTTAATCAATAACTACCATTTTTAAGCAATTATCTATTTCTGTAACATAATGTTCACGTAGTAAATATATATAAATAATTCCTTGGAGAATAATAGACAGTAGATGGAAAATGACAGTTCTGTGACCACATTTCCACCAGCATCCACATTTCCACACACATCTGGACCAAATTTACATGTAAATTTCCATAAGGAAAAAATGAGGGAGATGAATCTCCTCCTGCTCTCTCCTTGTGGACCTCCTTGTGGGATTTTTTACCCCAACCATCCCTACCCGCTAACATTCTGATCCAAATAGTTTTCTTCGACTAACCATTACATCTTTCGAGATAAGCGTATCTTGTTTGGTATAAATTAATATTAGAATTTTTTCAGCTACCCGAATCTCTAGGAATTTCTTAGCTTGCATCACCCCCCAGGGAGCTACTCTCATTTAAAGATTTTTTGCTGGTAGCGATCTTTTGACCCTTCGCATAAATTTTTTAACCATACGATATATCAAATTAATCTAGAATTTTATGCGGAATCCGAATCTGCAAACAGATTTAAAATCCGACCACCCCTTACAAAGTTACACACATACCTTCTAGCAAGCATACTGCCACCGTATCACTACTCGCTTTTAATGTCATTCCATACTTTCTATCTTGTTTAGCTCATCTTTCGAGATAAACCTATATTGTTTAGTAACAATTAATATTAGATTTTTCTCAGCTACCCAAATCTCTTTAAAATTTTTAGATTGCATCATCCCCCAGAGAGCTACCCTCATTTTAAGATTTTTTACCGGCAGCGATTTCAGCCCGTCTTTATAAACTTTTTAGCCACGCAATACATCAAATTAGTCTAGAATTTTATGCAGCATCCGAATCTGCAAACAGATTTAATATAGGATCACCCCTTACAAAGTTACACATATACCCTCTGCGAGATAAATCTTTCTCCACATTTCCACCCACGAGATAAATGTACCTTGTTTGGTATCAATTAATATTAGACTTTTCTCAGCTACCCGAATCCCTAGGAATTTTTTAGATTGCATCATCCCCCAGGGCGCTACCCCAATTTTAAGATTTTTACCAGCAGCAGCGATTTCCGACCGTTCTTATAAATTTTTTAGCCATGCGATACATCAAATTAGTCTAAAATTTTACGCGGAATCCGAATCTGCAAACAGATTTAATATAGAACAACTCCTTACAAAGTTACACATATACCCTCTAAATTATAATTTTCCTGCAGCTCATACCTAAATAAAATCTAAAAACCATTCTTAAAACTTTTTATTACAGACAATTTTTACTAATACAGTTTAAATTTTGTAAACCATATTTCTAAATACATATTCACAATTTTTATTCTTAACCTAGAACTCCTCACATCGGTTTATGCTTATTAATATTTATTTCTAAATAGAGCACTTTTTCCAAAGACCAACCGGGCCCACGTGTTTCAAATTCCTCTGATTTTGTTCTCATGGTTTCGTTTAAGCCCTCGTACATATTTTCCAGATTGCTAGAAAATGTTAAAACCATATTTTTTGTGTTAAAGGATTTCACATCGGTAGTCTCTTCTACCATTTTGGTGTAAACACCGTAGAGTTCGCAATAGACTTTTCTAGCTGTATGTTGTATTCTATTTTCATAAATTATTAAATAAACCGCTCTTTCTGCTTCCAAAGAAACTCGAACACTCCATCGTCGACACTGGCGTTCTTTATGCGATAGCTAGCCGTACTGTTGTTAAACGCCATCGTCGCTAGTAGCGGTAACTGATGCATTTTTATGTCTGTTGCTTCTTAAGTGTGCGGCATAGGTAGTCTTTTCCATTTCAAAATCGCATACTTTACACATAATTAGTGGTTGTTTCGTACAAGACCCTTAAACAGCCGGCGGAGCTGAACGTTTACGGTTTAATGACACACCGTGCAGTTTTTCCTTGTGTCGTTGTAAGTTGTCCATTCTCGTAAAAGCGCTACCGCAAGAACCACAGTATAATTACTTTGCTGCTGACGGTTGTATAAGCTTAACCGTGGACGATGTTACACCACGACATTTGTTCTGGTGCCGTTTGAGAGCATCCCTCTTGGTAAAGTAGACGTGGCAGGGCGCGCATTTAAAAACGTTTGCAGGTACCATTTTAGTACAAAACAAAATCCGCACTATAGGACTTTGGTGAAACTTGTAAGCGAACTAACTTATAACTAAAAAGTTTACTCTTGCGTACCTGCTTTATGTACCCTATAGAATGCATACCGAAGGTTTTAGAAGACGGCCGAACGATATTAAGGATTCAGCGGGGAACTAAATGACGTCATCTTTTACTAATCCTTGCTGCTCGTCTAGTACATTTAGCACCAATGCATGTGCCCGGTTCGCATCGTCCATGCTGCGAATGCAGTTAGTAGAAACATCGGAAAACGTCTTCCGTGTTATACGGATCAGCAATCGCATCTCGTGCATATTAAAAATCCAAAAGGGTGGTAGCACACGCACACAAATTGGCTGCAAGTCATGCGGTAGAAAATACAGTGCTACTATAAACAAAAACTTAATAAAACACTTTAAACCTTTACTAAGGGAATACCAAACTTGTTGTCTACAGAATACCTACTAATAAAGCAATTTAATTTTAAATAACTTCTACGTCATATTTTCTGAAATGGCAAGCTTGAATATTTTCTTTGGAAACAATCGAAGATTGCCAAAGACACTCAAAGAGTGCACAAGCGCGGTCACTAAACCAATTAGCATTAATACCAAGTATTCCGTACTTTCGTAGGTTGCTCATTTCCTAGCACCAAATCTTCCGCATAGCGGTCGGTAGCACGTAATTATTTCTAGAACCGGCAAGTAATCGATACCACCCAAATAGAGAATTAGATGCTCGATGTCTGTCAACTTCCGATTTCCTCGTAAAAGGTAGAAAAACTCGGTCAATCATCCATCTAACTTATACTTTGACCCGCTCCCGTTCTGATAATTTCCAAACATTTTCAAACGAAAATGGTTTCAGAATTTTAAACCTCCGAGGGATCTATAAGTCGTGATCAATTACACGTTTGAGTTACCCGTAAACTAACATATTTTATAGTAACAGTGCGCTGTATAATACATGCATACCCATTCTCTGCGCTACTGCTATTCTTGTAGTTGCTTCAAAAAGTCAGTCGCCTTTTTACTGCTAGGACCGCTGCAATGCTTCATTCTATACTTTCTTTAAAGGTATAGCACATAGCGCACTTTTTTTATCTGATAAATAAATTTTGTTTATGTAGGCTTTTACACTTTCGCATATTTAAACATCTAATACGATCGATTAACCACTTTCGATTATTCTAACGGAAACCACCATACATCCCGCTGCACCGTTCTTCTTAAATCCAACGATCCGATGGGCTTCCACACACTAACACCTAACGTATCTTTTCTACTATTTGTTAAACAAAAATTACCGTCATCGCCATGTCTGTATGTGAACGTAAGCAGATGTTTGTGGATGTGTACGAGAATATGTAACCATATACATTAATCAAGTTCAAGCATAAAGATAATTTTAAAGATAACGATAAATAACAAACCCTTATTGGTTTAACCTATTGATTTGATGAGATAGTTTCAAAAAAATTTTCAAAGAGAAAGACAACAGATAACAAAGATTTTGGTTTGGAAGCTCTACTCTAGGCAAGGCACACCACCCCTCGTATAAATATAGATCACATAAAAGGACTCCTAAGAAAGTAGAGATCCCATAAAATCCTGAAAAGAGAATTTTTCTCATACCCTCCAAAAGGAAAAGATCCGTAAACCGGTACCCGTTCATAACAACAACATGAGGGACCCGGTAGGATGCAGACCCTGCATACCTGCGTCGTTTAAAAAAGGATTAGCCGTACATTTGATTTTGCAATGTACCACATTGGCCAGGAAGCAAATTTTCTTCACCTGGATATTTGAAAAAGTTTACTTAATTAAGAAAACAAGCTTCAAGTATTTAATAAAAAAAAGTTATTAGTGAACTTTTTAAAAATGCATTACAATAGCACTAGTTTAAAGGGTAACTAACATTTTTTGTTATCAGAATAGTGTCAAACTGTTATTTAAAGGTGAATGATTAAAGAAATTTAACAAAACAATTTAAACCACTAAAGATGAATTAGACAAAGGTTTAAAAAGGTTTTTTTAAAAATCTACGTTGAAGTACGGCTAGAATTAAATTCGGACAAGCTATTAATTAAATTCCTGTTTTCGGGATTAAGTTTTGATTGTTAGACAACAGTTACAGACATAAAGAGCTTATTTTAAAGTTATGAAGGGTTACTCAACACTTCTTTAAAAAAGATATCCAAACTGATTTCTATAACAATAATTTTTCCTTTCTAGATAGGTTTAAGACTGAATACGTACAACTAACAAAAATTTATCACAGTATTGAGAGAATTTTTTATTGATAACATAGGTAATTTAATACACAAGCAGCATAGGTAAAAAATATTTAAAATTACGAGTGTTTAAATAAAATAAACATAGTGGTCACTATTTTAATTGGCATAAAAGTAAATTAATATGTCGAAACTTTAGAAATACAAAACTGAAACAATTCTTGTTAAAGAAAAATATATCAATTTTAATAGTCAAATTTGAAAAAATCGAATCTGAGATAAAGACTATTATAGATAAATAATCAATGCGTTATAAGTAAAAATTACGCTTTTAGCGCCAGATTATTACTTCCAAATTAGACACATGTAAAGGCAATATAATTTATTGCTTGTTCGTACAGAGGGCGTCATAATATTACACAAATTTTAAAATGACAAATAAACAAACTCAATGAATAAGTCAAGCTTACCTTGATTAATCTAAGTAGGGTAAGGTAGAGCCAATCTATACTTGTTTTATGGCTATTGCTCATTTAAATGTACGCACGGTAGAATGGTTTATTGGTGTTTATTCAATAGATTGCAGTGAAGTTAGTTGCTTATCTACAGCATTTAAAACAGTGAACACACGTAGGGTGTTAGGAGAGGGTAGGTAGGAATTTTACAGGTATTTTCCTGCATTAAACGCACTGCTTACTTTGTCTATTCGATTAGGTGGCCTACTGCAATCTGCCAGGTCATGCCTTACGTTTGATTTTCAAATGCTCCACCCAAAGGTGCTACCTTGGCCACGAAGCGAGTTTTTTTTACCTGGAAAATTTGGAATTTTGCCGAACCCTTGCTGTTCCAATCAAGGTAGGGATCGTTAACGTGCATGACAAAACTCACACACTGACCTCCATTTTACCGCTCATCCGAACGAGGGCGTATTTTTGTAAAAAATGCTTGCCTAATATTTTTCAAGTGGACCGTGTCGGGATTTGAACCCAGGACCTTGGGCATAGTAGTCACACGCATACCGCCCTGCCAGGTCATGCCGCTCGTTCACCACCAACTGTAAAGTCCTTCGTCTGTATCGCACGTTCTCGTTCATTAAATCAATAACGCACATCCTTCAAAGCGTGAGAAACGTCTAATCTAACTTCCCATTCATCCAAAATATATAATGCACATAATAAACTATTCCTAATAATATTCGACAGTCCTGGGAATTCAAAACCGCATTCTTATGCGTCATAACCTAATTATACTAGCTGAATTGCAATGGGGAATTTAGGATTGAAAATCTTCTATGGTTAATTATTGAAATAAAGCGTGTAAAGCCAAAAAATCGTAAGAGACTAATAATAAATCATAAAAGCATACAAAAATTTTGGCGGGGTGCCCGAAATCGTAGTTATGCAACTGACTCTTAAATAAGTTCAATTGTGTGTGAAGTAGGTGTAACGGCTTGTGTAAAGTTGTATCCGCAAGCACACGCAGTATTGCCTAATTATACAAATAGGTACAAAGTTAAAACCCTTTTTAAAAATTTTCTTTTATGGAAAATAAATCGATATCAAATCCTGTAACAAAATGAGGCAAAACCACGACGGTCTCGTTTAACTTATGTACATCCGTTGGTAATAATAAGTTTACTGCTCGTAATAAATACAGCAGGAAAATGTACAAAATAGGTTTCGGTATCTGGCGTTTCCCAGAAAATGAGTAATAAACGTCTTGTGTACGGTTCAATAACGGATCGGATCTCTGTCTTTTATAAAAAAAAAGAATCCAATATCCTGATGCAAGAATTTTCGAATTAAAGTAGAGATATTGTATGTAAGCTTCACACTTAAATTATTTATTAGAAAGTATATCAATTTGATCTAGTTTTGTAAATTGGTTTCTAAACTCAGCAACCAGGAATTAAAATAAGTATGAAATGGCACTACTAACTTGCTGTAAAAATAACTAACAGCGTCTAAAAGAAATTTCAATATTAAACATATTAAGAAAATCAATACGCACCACTCGCAATGTAATTAGTAGGCCATAAAACGTTTACAAATAGCATTGCTGTTATAAATGGCGATAGGAATTTTAAATTATACTACATTGCGAAATCAGATTTAAGTTCGACTCTTTGGAAAAAGCTCTGAAATTTTCTGTAGTTTGATTCATGTGCAGGGCAAGATACAGAAATTGGAAAACCTGGAAATACGCGATTGTGTATACAAACCCAATACACAACAATAATAATAAGAAAATTTATTCGAATTTCTTTTTATATAACTAAATTTAAGTTCTAAAAAACTTCAAAAATAAGGCGTGCTCTAATGGAAATTAATACATTATAAATTCCACCATGAAAGTTTGTTTACAGATAACATCGATACGTTAGTTTAAGGGGCATAAAAATATTTATTGCATAATTTGATTGGTTCAAGTGAATATTAAAAAACGTGTTTAGGTTCTACAGCAGTTTTGTTTCAATTACGTTTGGGTTTGATATTCTGTTGGTAAACATTTTAACTGTGAAATTTTCAGTTCTCACTAAATATTGAATAACCACAAATATAAAATGCTCTTGCTTTGCTTCCGTTCAACCCCTATAAAACCAAGTACCAGAAACATAACACAAAATTCGAAAAACCTTTTTTTATTGCATAGTTGACTCTAGTAATAAATTTCAATGAAAAAGCTATAAATACAACTTCAGTTAAAACAAGTTGAAAATGCAAGGCATTGTCGCAACGAACTTCCAAATGTAGACTTACTTTAAAACAATTTAAAGAAATTAAAATTATTATGTTGTAATAATTATAAGTATTCAGATAAAATACAAAAATTTATAAACAACAAAAGAGACATTTTAATATATTTTATTTTATTGAATAAATATTTTAAAAGCTATATATTAGTTCTCATCAATAAGATAAGATTTTTTTTTATATGAATCTAATTATTTTCGGCAATCAAAATTTAAGTTTAAACAATGTCTATAATATTGGAATAATTGGCATGAAATGCCATAAATTGTTCAAATATGTGTCGCATATTGATTTTAAACTTATTAAAAATTTTAATTATCCCTGTAGATTTTCCCGCGGGCTCGGCGTCCCCGTGGCCCGATTTTAACTGACATCAAAACTTAAGCTCTGGACACCGAGCTGAATCGATTGATGTATCACACATTGATGTCCGACCATTAGAAAGGCCTCGGACGGACAGACGGACGACAAATCGATTTCATAAACGAACGAAGTTCGTTGAAAACGATGTTGCATAAACGCATCATTGGTGTATCACTTAAGCGGTATTAGTTGTTAAAACTTATGTATAATGTTCGGCATGTGGACACGACACGACAAAGGTCAGTCGTTTTTTGTAGTAGGCTTGGAACGATTGAGAGTAGCTGTTGAAATAAAATTCGGGTTCTTTCATTGTCAAAATAAATAGATAATAGTAATTTTAGTTAAAAAGGATAATAAAGAATAAAAACATGGCTTGTTATATTCAAGGTCTTGGAAGCTGCGTGTAGAACTGCGTAGGCACGGCAGCAAAATAGTATTTAACATATACCAACTACCAACAACGTAGTAGTCGAAGAAGCCTTTTCCCGGTAGGAAAAGCGCAATTCTTAACATTTGGTGACCCCGACGTGATCTGCTTCGGTTTAGTAGCAGTCACCGGTTTGTTGTAATAGGTTGGTAGCTGGTAAAGGAAGAATGGAAGCGAAACGAGCAATTAGTACAGCCTTAAGAACTCAGTTCAAGACTGACGTGCAACGGTTTGAAAATATTCTTAAAGTTGGTGTAAATGAGTCGAGTGTTGATAGTTGTAAAGCGTGTTATTATATCTTAGAAAAGCGATTTGCAAAAATTCAAGCTTATGGTGAAAAGATTTTGGCTTCAATTACAGGCAAAGAGATGGAAGCTAAAATTGCAGAGGAAATTGAAGAAGGTGTGGTGTATGAAGTTATGTATAGTACATGTTATGCCGCTTACTCTCGCTGTGTGAAAGAATCAGAAGCTCGTATTAGTATAGCGCCATCAGTAGTTATGCAGGAAAATGGCGGTCGTTACAAACTACCGAAGATTGAATTAAGAAAATTCGGAGGCGAATTAAAGGATTGGTTACCCTGGTGTGCTCAATTTGAAAAGATTCATTTGGACCAAAAGTTACATGCGGTTGATAAATTTCAGTACTTAGATCAAAGTATGTTACCAGGATCAAAGGCCAAGAAATTAGTAGCGGGCTACCCGCATTCTAGCGAAAACTATCCGAAAGTAATTGAAGCTTTAAAAATGAGATTTGGGACAAAGGAGCTGCTGTCTGAGCTCTATGTTCGTGAATTTATAACGCTAATTGTTGATAGAAATACAGCAAAAGACAAGTCTTCGATTGGCTCTTCATATGATGAAGTTCTCAGTAAAGAAAAGGCGCTAGAATCGTTAGGATTATCAGCAGCTAGTTACTGCGATATTCTAAAAACATCTTTGGTCGAATCATGTTTACCAGTAGACACATTAAGGGTATGGCAACGGCAAGCTAAAGTTCCTGATGAGAGTATGTTCAAGCAATTGTTTGAATTCATGAATGAAGAAGTTCTCAATAAACAAAAGGTTGTATTAGCCAGTCAAGGGTTCAATAATATTAATGTTGATAAACGGAACAAGTTCTACTTAAAAAATGAGCAGTCAGAGAAAATTACAACTGTTTCAGGTTTATCCAATCAATCTGAAAAGCGGAAAATGGATGTGTGTGCATTTTGTAATGTTAAAGGGCATGAAACGGTCATCTGTCGTAAAGCTAGCAATAGTAAGCTAGATGATCGATGTAACGCTATTCGAAAAGCAAAACTGTGTTTTTACTGTTTGGGTTCTGGTCATGTATCTAGGTTTTGTAGAGTTAGAGTCGATTGTAAGAATTGTGGAAAACATCATCAACTAGTAATGTGTCCAGAAATTAGTAAAAGTGAAGATGGCGTACCTGTGAAAGGCAATTCTGATTCAAAGCAGTGTGATGATGAAGTAGTACAAACTAATTCAATGAATTCGTTTTGCGAACGTGGAATTTTGTTGCAAACAATAGTCGTTCGGTTGAGTTCAGGGAATGTTTCTAAATATGCCAGGGCTATGATTGACGGTGGTTCTCAAAGATCCAGCATTTTGGCACACACTGCACAGCAATTAGGTCTAAAGGCAGTGGGGCGAGTCAAGCTTGTCCATGGGTTGTATGGTGGGGTTAAAACAGCAGAAACATTACACCAGCGCTATGTTGTACAAGTCAATGGCATGAATAGTAATTACCAATGTAAAATTGAATGCTTGGATGAAAAGAAATTGTGTAACAGCATTCACCAAGTAAGCAAAGGTCCTTGGATGAACGAGTTGAAAGAAAAAGAAATTGTTATATGTGGCCAAGACCAAGAGATGTCGGAAATTGAGCCAATCATTGGTGCAGATGTGTATGGAAAGCTCCTTACAGGTCAGGTTATTCAATTAGCCTATGGATTAACAGCAATTGAAACGAAGTTAGGTTGGACACTGACCGGTAAATATAATCCATGTTATGACGACTCTACTTTCTTTATGGCGTGTACGACGTCAATGTTCCACGATTCTGTTCTGAGTGAGTTTTGGAAACTAGAAAGTATTGGTATTAGTGATCCAGTGGAAACACGGAATCAGTTTGAGCTTCAAGAAGAGGCTAGAAACCACTTTGTAAAAACGGTCAAGCGGGACGCTGATGGTAAATATGAGGTGCAATTGCCATTCACGTTGAGTCCTGATAATTTAGAGAATAACTTGGCTGTTGCAGAGAAAAGATTGAGAGCTTGTTCAGAAAAACTGAAAAGAAACGGAAAGTAGAACCAGTATGATAAGGTTTTTAAAGAGTGGTTAGCAGAAGGAATTATTGAAGCAGTTTCTGAAAAGGAAAAGGGGAGCTCATGTCACTACTTACCTCATCATGCAGTAGTAAAATTGGATAGTGTTACTACTAAGATTAGGGCGGTGTTTGATGCTTCGTGTAAAGTCAAAGGTGGCATTTCATTAAATGACTGTTTAGAAAAGGGCGTAAACTTACTAGCTTTACTGCCATCTGTGCTCCTTAGATTCCGAGACGGAAAAATTGGTGTAGTAGCAGACATACGGAAGGCATTCTGTCAAATTAGTGTATGTAAAACGCACCTAGATCATCAGCGATTTTTGTGGTGGACCGATGAAACCGAGAATGAATTGAAAGTTTTTCGGCATAGGGGGGTTGTATTTGGTATAAATTGTTCACCATTTCTGTTAAATGCAGTGGTTGATTACCACTTATCAAACGTGCCGCCTGAAAAAGCGGACGTTGCTGAAAAGTTAAAGACTGCTTTATACGTAGACAACGTAGTGACAGCAGTTGAAAGCCTAGAAGCAATGTATCAGTTTAAGGCTACTTCAATACAAATCTTAAAAGATGCTTCTATGGAATTGCGTTGTTGGGAATCGTCGAATTCTGAAATGGCATTATCAGAAAGCAATATGTACGATTTAAGATCGATGGCTTATAGTCCGGATTTTACTTCAGTTCTTGGTCTGACGTGGGACAAACAATCCGACCAGTTGTACGTTAAAGTTCGTAGCGAGGAAAAGGTGGATGTTGTTACAAAAAGAACGGTATTATCCGGTTTACAAAAGGTGTTTGATCCGCTTGGAGTTTTGTCGCCGTTTACTTACCTAAAGTTATGCTTCAAGAGGTTTGGGCACTAAAGCTGAATTGGGATCAAGTTCTGCTTGATTCTTATGCAGAAAAGTTTAAGTTATGGTTGTTATCGTTAAAAATGATAAAAATATTGGTATTCCAAGACCCTTAGGATTGTTCACACGTACAGAAAGTGAATGGAGTGTACACTCTTTTGTAGATACTAGTAAGTCAGCTTATGCTACAGTTATATATTTAAGATGCGAAAAGGGCGGTAAAGTATCTGTGCAACTCCTTTAGGCTAAGTCAAGAGTGGCTCCAGCAGAAAAGGTCGCTATTCCTAGATTGGAACTGTTAGCGTGTGTAATTGGATGTAGATTGAGTAAAGCTGTATGTGAAGCTCTAAATTTGCATTGTAAACAGTACTTCTGGTCAGATTCATCAACTGCTATTGCGTGGATTTCGCGTTGTGAGAATTGGAGTGTTATTGTTGCTAATTGTGTAAAGGAAATCAGGCGCCTTAGTAATGTAAATGACTGGAGGCATGTGCCTGGCAATCAGAACCCAGCTGACCTGCCACACAAGGGTGTAGTGCGAAAGAATTATTAGATTTGCGATGGTGGAAGGGGCCAAGCTGGTTGAAACTGGAAGCAGAAGCTTGTCCGGGTGAAAAACCTATACCAAATGAAGAGATTGTAAATGTGGAAAAGAGTAAGGTTATTTTATCAGCGTACGTTGTTCAAAGTGAGATTCCGCTGTTTCATTCGTTGTTAATTTGTACTACATACACACGACTTAACAGTGTTGTTGCACGTATATATCCTTGGAAAAGTCATGCACCTAGCTATAACGAAGAATACTCGAGAGAGGAATTGATGAACGTTGAGAAGAGAATTTTATTATACCTGCAAAAAGACTGCAAATTGGAAAGTCATTTGCGTCCTAAATGCAAAACCGAAAGGAACAAAGATGGATTAGTGCGGGTTGTAACGAAGGTTACCGAAATAGATGATTTGCATGATTTCCGGCACCCAATACTGTTGGTGGGTGACCATTTAGTAGTTCGTCTATTGATTAATGAAGCGCATGTAAATAATTGTCATGCGGGCGTTCAAACCGTTATGAGAATTCTATGAGAGCGATTTTGGATTCTACGAAGTCGACGAGTAATCAAGAAGCTGCTATCAGCATGTCTACGTTGTCGCACGTTTACAGCCAAGAAAATGGATCAGGTAGATGTAAGCCTTCCAGCAGCAAGAGTTGAAGATACAGCGCCATTTCAAGTTGTTGTAATTGATTTGGCGGGTCCATTGTTTTTAAGAGGTGGTGTCAAATTGTGCATAGTTTTGTATACATGTGGTGTTTACAGAGCCGTTCACTTAGAGGCGGTGACGTCACTTAGTACGGAGAATTTTCTTTTGGCATTCCGAAGATTTGTGTCACGGCGAATTCGGCCGTGCATTGTGTATACAGATCAGGGTACTAATTTTGTAGGAGTAGCAAATATGTTAAAGGACGTTGATTGGGATAAAGTAAAACGTCAATGGTCGGCAGACAAGATAGAATGGAGGCTAAACCCCCCTTGTTCACCCTGGTGGGGAGGATGGTGGGAAAGGTTGATCCGAATTGTGAAAGGATTATTGTTGAGGATTCTTGGTAGAAGAGTATTGAACTATGAAGAGATAGTTACTACGCTATGCGAGGTGGAATCTGTAGTTAATTCTCGCCCCCTCACGTGTATTACCGAAGACTCTAATGACTTACTTTGTTTGTCTCCTAGTTTATTTTTAATAGGTGTTCAAGCAGATACTATTCCAGATGTGTTTGCAATTGATTAGCTTGGACTTAGGAAACGGCTTGTAACAGGCATTTTTATAGTTTAACCTTTTTACGCGTTTCCCAATTTATAAATGCATTTCTGCAAATTGCTGTTTCTGTATTTGATATTTATTAACTCGTGTGTAGTAATTTAAAGTTAGATAAATTGAAAATTATAAACCGCTTATAATGAATGGATTGCATCGTTTCCTTTGAATCGCTGTTTGTATCAAGTAAATACGTCCGAATAGTTTTCATATTGTATGCAATTTAACTCGCGTGTATTAATTTTAAAAGATAGATAAATTGAAGATTAATTCTCATTCATAAATAAATTCCAACTTATCGAAAACGATAAACAGCCTGTAATTAATTGCTAGATACGATTGTTACATTCACGTTTTAGATGTTCCTTATGTTATTAGCGAGGTAGATAAGATACGATAAGCGGTTGTAATAGAACGAGTTGAATAAACAGACGAGAGTCGTTTTTTGTTCTTTGTTCCGATATCTACTAAACACGTTAAAAATACTTTTCTTCTTTGCTTTGAGAATAGTGAGAATTAATGCGGGATTTAATTCTCGAATTGTTCATGAACAAACGCGGCACGATATTCTAGTTGTTTTTCTTGTGAAATAAAAGGTGTATTTTAACTGTAGAATGTGTTTACTCGACCGCACGGGTTTTAAGGTCATTGACAGACGGTGTTATTGCTTACGCGTACCTTACTAGTTGTTTTTAGTTGTTTTTCTTGTGAGATAAATGTTTTAAGGAACATTTGACGGACTTGCGGTAGTGATACACGTGCTTTACCCATTACGGTTCTTTTTTAGTTGTTTTGTCTTTTGATATTTAAACTGTGTGTGCAATCTAGTTTCGCGGTCCTTTTCTTTTCAAAGTAGCGCATACTTTGAATTATTTAAATACAGTGCTACTGTAGTTTCTGAATTTTCTAACAACAAAGAACCTAAAATAGATCATTGCTTGAGCAAATTTCGTTATTTGCGAAACATAACAGATTACCGGCTTACAAAGGTATTGGTTGAAGTTTCTCACTGCTTTTGGGGATGTTTATGTAACTAATATCCATTTGCTGCTAACCCCAGTGAAATACGTAGGTGTGATTAGTGTAACGTGTGCTAAGTTTCATCAACACCCTCACAGTCAAGGGTGAAGTGCTTCGTTAGTGCAGGACATCGTTGAATCCCACCCTTCCGTTGCAAGGAAGCGTTGCTGAAGGACTTTTGTAAGTTGAACTATTTCCTACTTAGTATTACTTTAAATATCTACCCGTTGTTTTTGCCATATCTTCGTCGTTCTGAGACCTTTTACAATAGAACTGCATGCTTTTAAAAAAAAAAGAAAGAAAAAGAAAAAAAACCAATACTACTAGAATTACTCATACCAATTGTGTCTTACCTATTTATTTACTGAGTTACTCATATCAATTGTGTCTTACCTATTTATTTTTGTTAACATTTTGTCTGATTTATGTTTAATTGGTGTGTGAGGAAACGTTTCTGCTACTCCCCAATATTACCTCACTTTGTACTAAAGATTTGTTATATTGCTTTTAACGTTGTTATATTATATAGATTATCCCAACAGTTTTTTTATTCTACAAAGTACTGAACAATTTATGCTTGATCCGTATGCTATGCTTTTTCTTTGTTTCAGGTTTGCAGGACTAATTTGTTTTTTTTCAGGTTTACTATTCTAATTTTTCTATTGCAGGTACTGTTACTAATTCCTTACAGCCGCGTCCCTTATAGGTTGGTCTGCTTTCTACAACCCCCCCTACTCTCCGATTGAGCCCGGTCATTTTTTTTCTCTGATTTTCTTTTTGGTTACGCACGGCTACGAGCCAACGTAGCATAAATTTGGCGCCCGAACAGGGACTGCCACGAATTACGTAACATCTATTTTTGGCGCCCAACGTGGCTGCCACGACGAAAAAAAACGTAACAGACTTAGGAAACAAACAAACCTAATTAATGCGTGAGTTTCGACAGAGATTTAGAAATGAATATTTAAGTATCCTCAAGCAAAAGGCGAAAGAAGTGGGGCATAGATCAGTTCGTATCGGAGACTTGGTACTGGTAGGAAACGACGAAAGCAAGAGATTACTATGGCCGCTGGCAAGAGTTGTCGAGATGTGCGGAAGTTTCGCGCCACAAATTCAAAAGACTTGTCGTATATTTCCGTCACGTCAGAGTGCGTTTGCGCCAGATCGCGCGACGC
This sequence comes from Platerodrilus igneus, assembly GCA_036346225.1. NCBI lineage: Eukaryota > Metazoa > Arthropoda > Insecta > Coleoptera > Lycidae > Platerodrilus > Platerodrilus igneus. The sequence goes on along the minus strand of JARFIW010000131.1, from coordinate 6,537,886 downwards.
GAGTGGCGGAGAAAAAGTGGGAGAAGTTTTTCCGTGAGACTCTGTAACGTGGCTGAATTTAACAAGATAAATCATCTGTTAGGTTCAAAGACAACAAACATATTAACAAGGAAAGGATTGTTAAAAGCATATGCGTGGAGCACGGCACTGTACGGCTGTGAGATTTATGACATAGGAGAAGAAGATTGGAAAAAGATAGAAGCATTTAAATTGTGGTGCTACAAACGTATGAAGAAGATATCTTGTACAGACAAATTTAAGAACAAAGAGATACTAGAAATAGTAGTGAAAGAAATAAATATGCGAAAAACAGTAAAAACCATTAGAGATAGAGTAATAGGACACATACTAAAGCATGATTGAAAAGTGCGGCATATATTAGAAGCAGATAGGAGAAAGGAGAGGTATAGGTAGACCTAGATTAGACTATTACACACAGATGGTTTAAGATGTGGGCTGTGGGAATTTCAGGGAAATGTGTGGGTTAGCTCAAAATAGAAAACAATGCAAGTATGCCTTCAACCAGTGCTAGGACTTAAGACTTAATGATGATGATGTAAAGTTTTAGTGATTATAATACTAAAGGTCGCTAATATCTTGATTTTCGTCATCAATTCCGCTAAGAGTATCAATAACCGTTTATAATGTACATTAGTTGTTGGTAAATTTAAATATTTGAACCGGCTGTTTTCGTCGATGTAGGGTGACATGTCTTTTAAATGTTGCAACTTATTAGCAGGTATACTAAAAGATTTATTTACAATTGGTAGGAGATTTGTTGTTACCTAATGTTCGGTTTTTTCCTATAACTTGTATTGCGCTGCGTTACGTTAAGTTAGAACCAAATGAAAAAGAAAAAGTTAATGTTATACGGGTAGAATAAATACCAATCACCCTGTATACCCTGACCTCACGAATAGTGATGTTAAACAAGTAGGACATTTCCATAAATTTTAGATTAAAGGTAATAAACTTATTCCGCGAAATCGGAAGGTTACTTATTATCTCAATAACTTAAATAAAAACGCAGAAAAAAACTAAGCACGAATCAAACTATAGGATGTCCCGCATTTTTGACATAATTCAATACAAGCTCAGTAGGAAGAGTATACAATGACAACCATTGGAAACAAAGAAAGTGGGGTGGATGACGAAAGTTAGATAGCCGTAGAAAAATAGTAAATTACTTACTTGCGACCTACTGATGAAAACGTAGCTAGAGGGTAACGGAATAGAGTAATAGAGACGACTCCTTGTGCTAGAAGGCCAGCCAAAGGGCGTTAAACGAAGTGATAACTGTGGATTATTTGTCAATAACCCAACTTTACAGAGAAAAAGTTGGACAAAATTAATTTCAATTCCACGTTAGTGAAAATAAATTACCCATCGTGTAACGAACTAACTCCTGGCTCCGTAGGAATCTTTATTCACCTGAAGATTCTGCTGTAGGTGATAGTTATCTGTAAATTGTCCATTTTGTTTGATTGGTAGGATATTAACGTTAATTTTATTAGCTGTACTTTAGCTGAACATTACACTTTTATTTGAAAAGTTAGGAGCGTGTGTTATATTGATTTACATATTTACATTTACATATCGTGCCTTTATCGTTATTTATGTAGATCCTTGCCTTGCTTATCTGTTTGTCGCCCTTATACCATGATTCCTTATCGTTCCGCTACATTTAGGAATTTGATACGACCTTGGAGTAATCCACGACCCTAGAACGAACCGGAGCAGTCACCATCTTTAAATACTTCAGAAGGGGGCCATCAGCAGCCCTGATGGACGTGCTGACGACATCTTTATTTAACTTGAAGGAAGCTGTACCTATTTAGGTAAGTGCCTTGATTGTTATACTGCATTTCGAACATTTATTTATTGCGTAATTGCGCATTTAATTTTGTATACTGGTGGCGTCATTGACAGATGGGCGCGCCAAAATCTGTATAAAGATTAGCACTACCAACTGCCGTGGTGTCTAGTAAACCGCGCTTGCGGAGTTGTAATTATGAACTTTTAAAATGTAAGAATAGATAATAGTAATTTTAGTTAAAAAGAATAATAAAAAATAAAAACATGGCTTGTTATATTCAAGGTCTTAGAAACTGCGTAGGCACGGCAGCAAAATAGTATTTAACATATACCAACTACCAACAACGTAGTAGTCGAAGAAGCCTTTTCCGGGTAGGAAAAGCGCAATTCTTAACATTACTCATGTAAGAGAATAACAAAAAAAAAGGGAAGAGAGCAGGGAGAAATTTACAAAGGTATAAAGATAATATCAAACCCGAATTGAAAATTTGTTGTTAATAGTAAAGCCAATTAATTAATCACCTAAATCTTTTTTTTTATTAAACTATAATCCTTTTCTTTTCTTAGTAAACCGCCGGGAAAGTATCTGAAGTGGTTCCGAAGATCTCTACCTGAAATCAAGACCCTGAATGAGTGTTTAGAATCCCAAAAGTTCAATCATTAATATATTAATCATATCAAAACTATAACTAAAATATGGGCATATTTGCAAAAGTTATTTCAATACAGAAGAGCACATTTCGGTAAACAAAGGGATACAACACGCAATGTTTACTCACTATATTTCTCCAACGTCCTGGTACTGACTGGTGCAATGGGTTCAAAGGGATATAATGCGCGATGAACCCGCTCCAGCTACCAAGCCCGACGCAAGGGGATACAACTCGCAATGCACCGCACCGAATGCAAGTGGATACAACTCGCAGTGCATTCCAAATTCAATAATAATCTAGTACTGAGAATAATAAGTTCAAAGGGATACAACATGCATTGAACACTTCTCCAGATACTAGTGCCTCGTTATAGGGAGTGCAATGGTTACAAAGGGCTAAAACACGCGATGCAACCTTCCCTCATCAAATTTGCCTTTCTGTATAATTTTAAGTGACATACATCTTAAAGCCCATAACGGCCACAAAGAAATAATAGAATTTCAAGGCAAGCTCTCTACGCAAAGAATATTAAAATTAAATAAATTCGCATGTAATATTACTTCGATGACATTCTTGAAAAATAAATTAATCACGATAAAACACTATGAGAAAACTCACCTATGTATATTTTACACAAAAAATCACATGCACAAACACAACACCCACTCAATGCTAACTGTACACTTGCTTCTACTAAATTTCATTTTATTGAATGTTCCTTACCCCTGTCCACAACCACCGAGCTACCTGGTTTTGGAATCACTCATATTTGTATACAAAGCGAAGGTCAAGGTCTTTGTATACCCTTTTATTTTTAGAAAGATGGATATTTTTAAAACCTACTTTACAGTCATAATACGGAACATGCAAATTACACCTTTGGGAAGCAGATTGTTAGTGACACGCATGCAAGCGTCTTTTTGTTCCAATTTTCTCATAGTATGCCTTGTACCACTTATTTTGTCAAACCTCCATAGCTGGTATGCTTTGAAGGAGTTTTGAGACGTCATTAGCCGACTTTAAAAGTCATACGGCAGTAAATGATTGAAAATCTACTTGTCACATGGTGTTTTTCAGCTATGCACTGTACGCAAGGGCGAACGACAGAATGAGCGGTGGCGCGAAGGTCGGTATACCCCGACATCGAGTCGAGTGGATGCCCCACAATGCGAATTCTGAAAACTCCATCACATGTAACTCATTGTGAAGACCAAATAAAATCTGAAAAGATAAGAAGATTAAAGTCGCGCAATTGAATCTCGATAAAGGCAAAAAGGCTACAAATAATCTGTTAGTTATACAACGAGAACAAGATCGACATCGGCTTATTCAGGAACCACTTATAAGTTTGGGTTTCCTATTTGTATTCTGATTTTTGACTTATTCTCCCTTCCTTTCGTTTTATTTTTGTCGATTTTCATACCTTATCTCACTATTTCAATTTACCTAAGAGTTGCTTCTAACTCTTTTGTGATGTATCCTAATACCGCTATATCATTTGCAAATTTAAGCATATTATTAATCTTTTATCTCTTCATAATAATTCCAAATGTCTGCCCGCATTTGATAGTATTCATTGCGTCTTCGATGTACTAGTTAAAAACTAACTATGATAAGGCATATCCCCGTCTCACCCCTTTTCTAGTATTTACTTCTATAGGTTGTTGCTCCAAATGTATTACCGCTGTTTGCTCTTTGTATAAATTATGTACCATGCATCTATCCCTATAACTTGTGCCACGCCAGTAGTTGTAGTATCTAATATTCCTTTTAATATTAGTTTGAACCATTCTTTTTAGTAGGACGTCCCACCGCACCACTGGGTTGTATGTTGATTTTGTATTAGATATAAGAAATCTGTAGGACAGTAGTAGTAATATGTTTTTTTATCGAGTTCCAAAAACCCTGCGAGTATTGTTAATTATTATTAAGGGACGACAAAACGCGTCGTTTGGTTGTGCAGTGTAGTGAGTGGAGCAAGTGCAAGTGCGTTGTGAATAATGCAAGTGCAAAAGAAATTGTGTTTAACAATCCAGTCTAGTAGTGAAGTTTCCTGAAATCTTCCCCAAAGAACAGCTTGTATACGGTATAAGGTGGGATCGATCCTATTTATTAGTTTAATTGTTGTAAGTGCATGTTAACGTTGTTCGAAGTATTAAGGTTACTTAATCGTACTCAGATACCTGGGGTTTGTGTGAAGTAGATTTTGAGCGCTTTCGATCGTATGGACAGCGATCTTTGAACATTCCAGAAAGTTAACGTTTACAAGGAAATAAATGAACCAGTTGTAGGGCTAGTATATTTTAATGCAAGAATGCACTTATTAACGCTTAGATATTCGGACTTTATTTGAGGACAATTATAAATAATATCCACCATTTCACCATGAGCTATCATTAGTTTTCCTGGATACTGCAGGGTCGATCTAGTAATTTAGTTATACAAGTTTGTTTCATTATTTCTTTTATACTTTGACTACAAATTACTGTATTAGAAGGTTATACAGAAGCGAAACCGTTATTATTCACTCTATTTCAATCACGTAATAAAACCCGTGTTTGAAGGTGTCTCTCAAACTCATCCAATCTTTTTGAGTTTTTCGAACATTTCTTCATATCCGCTATCTAATAAACCTAAGAATAGAAAAGAACCAATCTCCGAATCAATTCGGAATGAAACGTCGAGACGTAAGAAGTTTAATTCCAACAAAATTAAAAATCGAAGAACCCGGCAAAATCTCCGCCTATTAAAGACAAAAAGTATGACGAAATGGCACTGGACGCCTACATAAACGCACTACCTGAACGATTATCAGATAAAATAAGATTCCAACATCACCAAAATTTAGAAGAAGTAATGAATATGATCATAGGAAAAAAAAACGTCATGTATTATCGAAACTGACTATATAACCCTAACGCGAGTAAAAGCTACTCACCGATAAAAACCATGCAAGCCGCGAGACAAACATCCACCCAACCAAAATTTACTCGATTCAACGCACAAATAAATCAACCGCGAATCAACAACCCAAATTTCAATGACACAAACTTCAATAATCAATATAGACAATTCCCGAGACCAACATTTAACTCAAATTTTACAAAACCCGCATTTACACTAAGATTCGACCAACAAACAAACCAACAAAAAATAACATTTGGCACAAACCCTATCAGAAACACACCGATGATAAATAACAGTAATAACTTCAACAATTATTATAAACCAACTCCTATAGACATCTCATCTGGTAACACCAAACAAAACACAAAAATATCGTAAATCCGACCAAGCCTTATCCAGAAACAAAACTTTACCTCGGAACAATTATTTCACCAATAAGTAGAAGAATCTAACGATGAATCAAACCACTTAGAAAATTATGTACGCGACGAACCATACGGAAATTACGAAGGGGACGACGAAGAAAATGCGTGCTCAAATTTTCAGATAGACCAATTTGTATACGACCAAACATCATCAATTTAAATAATATCAATCAACAAATATTGCGATACATAGAAATACCATACACAGAACTTAAATTATTAATCGATACCGGATTTTCAAAAACACTAATTAGCCTCCGAACCGTATCATCATCATCATTTTGTTATCGACCTTACTTAAGGTCGGTTTGACGCAGCTCTAACTTCTTTTCTATTCTGTGCTAATCTAAAAAGCTCTACATACCCTTCACAACCTAAATTTCTAATAATTTGACTAATATAGTTTGGTCTAGGTCTTCCTATATCCTTCTATATTTTTCCTATCTAGCTGGCTCTACATAGATATTAGCAACCTGATGGTTGTTAAAGAACTCTAACATGTTTACATGATTACCATTTATAAGGAAATGAAATATAACCTGGTTATCCGCTTCAAAAAGAAAAGTGTTAAATTATATGTTATGGTAAGGCTTAAGCAACGAATCGCTGCCAACATGCCAGACCGCTACCTAATTGTGAGTTATGCCATGGTGACGTTTATTAAATTATGTTATGGTAAGGCTTAAGCAACGAAACGCTACCAACATGCCAGACCGCTAACCAATTGACGAGTCATGTCCTGGTGACATTTAGTTAACTGATTTTTATTTTTCTTTTTGTTTTGTTTTCGAACTTACTTAAAGTCGGTTTGACGCAGCTCTAAATTCTTTTCTATTCTGAGCTAGTCTAAAAAGGTCTACATACCCTTCACAACCTACATCTCTAATAATTTGACTAATATAGCTTTATCTAGGCCTTCCTACTCTATTTTTATTTGGTAGTCTATAATCTAAGACTTTACTAAATAGTCCCTCATGTCTTAACTGGTGCCCTAGCATTCTATCTCTCCTGACCTTCAATTGTTTCCACATACAGGGATCCTCACCTATCCTTCTATAAACTTCATCGTTTGTTACTCTATCTGTCCACCTAATCTTTAACATTCTCCTATAACACCAAGTTTCAAAAGCTTCTATCTTTTTCCTATCTACTTCTTTAATTGTCCAAGTCTCACTACCGTATAGTAGAACGCTCCATACGTACGACTTTGAGAAACTTTTTCTATTATCTAAACTAATACTATTAGCTATTAGTAAGTTTTTCTTTTTTAAAAACATTTTTCTAGCTTGAGCTATTCTAGCTACTATATCCCTTCTGCTACGTCCACCTTTTGTAATTATACTACCTAAATAGCAAAATTCATCTACCTCCTCTAACTCGGTATTACCTATTTTTAATTTTGGTTTAGAACTAGGCTGTAACTCACTTGTCATTATCTTTGTCTTTACCGAGTTAATTCTCATACTATAGTTACTCCGTAGTATCTCATCTAAAATATTTAAAAACTCTCCTAACTCTTTTCTAGACTCTGCTATAATGGCTATATCATCTGCAAAACGTAACATGTCTATTTTCTGTCCCTGTACACTAATACCTATCTCTTTTCTCTCTCTAGCTAAGTTTAAAGCTTCCTCAATATAAACATTAAAAATCAAGGGAGACAGTATACAACCCTGTCTAACACCATTTCTAATCTTAGCTTCCTTTTCTATTTCATCAAATCTAATTACTACGCTTTGGTTTTATATAGACTGTAAATAATTTTTCTATCCCTATGAGAGATTCCTATTTTTGCAAAACCCTGAACATAACAATCCAATTAACCCTATCAAATGCTTTTTCTAAGTCTACAAACGCGAAATGAGTCTTTTATTTTTTGTAACCTTTTTCGATAATTACCCTAATCATTAGTATCGGTTCTCTAGTCCTCTGTCTTTACGAAAACCATATTGGTCTTCGCTTAAATAATTCTCAGTCAAAGCTTCTACTCTATTTTTAATTATTATTGTTAGTATTTTGGAAGCACGAGAAGTTAAACTAACCGTTCTAAAATTCTCACACCTATCAGCTCCTGACTTTTTTGGGATTGGGATAATAATATTTTTTTCGAAATCTATTGGAACCTCACCTGTGTCATATATTAATTTTACTAGTTCATATAATCTATCTAAAGTTTTCTGACTTGCATATTTTATTAATTCTAGGGGAATATCGTCTATCCCTGGCGCTTTATTTATTTTAAGATTCCGAACAGCTCTATCAAATTCCTCTCTTAATATTGAGAACCCTATTTCTACATCCTCTTCTTGGTCGTTTTCTAACTCATCCATATCGTCTCCCTTATATAAATCTTCTAAATATCTTTTCCATCTATCTGCTACCTCAACTTTATTTATTAGAAGCTCATTATTCTCGTCTCTAATACCATTATATTTTTCCTATCTTCCCAAAAACTTTTTAACTGCCCTGTAAGCCCTGTCTGTCTTACCTACTCTCAAATCATCTTGTATTCCTTACAATTCTCCTCCATCCATTTATTTCTAGCTTTTTACACTCATGTACTATCTTATTTCTAACTGTATTATATTTTTGCTTACTTTCACTATCCACTTCTCTGAAAGGTTTAAGCTTTCTTCTATTCTCTATTAAATCTAATATCTCCTTTGTTACCCACGGTTTTCTCGCTTCTATTTTTTCTTACCTATAGTTTGTGTTGCTGTATCATGTACAGTCAGTTTTATTTCTTTCCATCTATTCTCTGCGTTCCCTCCTACGGCTATCTCTTTGCTCTTATTATCTAATACTTGTTTATATTCCTCTTTTACCCTACTATCATTAAGCTTACCTAGATCCCATCCCTCTCTTTTAACCTTTTTCAATTTTTTGAATTTTAGTTTACACTTCATTTTAACTAAGTTATGATCGCTATCTATGTCAGCCCCTGGATAACTACGACAGTTTTTAACTTGGTTTCTAAATCTTTGTTTAACTAAAATATAATCTATTTGGTATCTAGCCCTATCACCTGGCGCTTTTCAGGTATATCTTCTCCTAACATGTTGTTCGATTAGGGTGTTTACAGTTACTAATCTATGTTCCTGGCAAAACTCAACTAATCTTTCTCCTCTATTATTTCGTCTGCCATACCCAAATTTTCCTACCATTTTTCCCTCACTACCTTCTCCCACTGACGCATTAAAATCGCCCATAACTAATAAATTCTCATCTCCTTTTACTTTTCTCACTATACTATTTATATCCTCGTATACCTTTTCTACTTCCTCATCCTCGTACTGAGTTGTTGGCATGTAAACCTGAACTAAAACAGTGTCTGTGGGTTTTGTACTCAATCTAACCATAATTATTCTATCACTAAATTGTAAGTACTCTTTAACTTTATGCCCTAATCTTTTACCTAACACTATTCCTACGCCTGCCTGTCCATTAGTTGAAGAAGTTGTAATTATTCTATAATTATCTTTCCAAAAGTAATTACTATCTGGCCATCTCACCTCACTAATACCTAAAATGTCCAGCTTTTCCTTTCTCATTTTGACTAATAAATTCGTTAACTTATCTACTCTAAGTAATGACCTTACATTCCAAGTCCCTATCACTAAATCGAACTGTTGTTTTATATTCTTACGATGACGAGCCCCAAGTACCCCCTCCCGGAGATCCGAATGAGGGAGTATTTTACCTCCGGACAAGAATTTTACTTGTGAGCTCTCCATCATATGTATTTCGTGTTTTAGGCCACGCACACCTGGGAAATATTGTGGTAGGCTCCCATATCTTTCCACAACGCAGTTTTTAAAGATTTTAGCAGAAAGCCGTATCCGTCACGGCCAACCCCCAACAAGTTTGTAAATTATTGCGGATCGCCCGAGACCAACCGACCCTCCTCCAATATCTTTTAGCCAGCAAGGCTGCTGTTCCTTGCTGCGGCTTTTAATCGCCTTTTACGATAAGCAGGCTTACTATAGTAGTATTCTTTATCCCCTACTATAGGGAAATCCGAACCGTAAAAAAAAGCACTATTTAGATTTTGTAGAAAGAGAACCCTTTAAAATTAAAACAGCCCACCAAACGACATTACAACAATTCATAGCTAATATACCCCTACCAAAAACTTTCAATGTAAAAATGAAACACAAATTTTGTATTTTCGAATTTAACGATAGATATGACGGACTAATAGGAATGGACCTTCTAAGAAATTTAAGAGCCAACATAGATATAAAAAAACCTTAATTAAGAACAAAACACGGACAAATCCCCTTTAAATTCCAAAATACCCAAACCAAACAAAAATACATGATAGAATCCCGTACCGAGAAACAAATAAAAATCGCAGTAAACTCAAAACCAACGTTTCAACAAGGAATAGAAACCCCTACAGCAATAGTACAAATGAAAGATAATGATACCACTGCAACAATTCTAAACTGACAAATCCAATTAACGTAGAAGAATTGAACTTTAACGAAACGGAAATAAACGAAAATTTAGAAAACGATTACAACCCCGTAGAACACGACAAGATGTGAAGAGAAAATATAAGTAACATTCACTTCAACACCGACATAACAAAGAAGAGTAGAGAGCAATTAAAACGAATCTTTTGAATACCGCGAAATATTCCATTGTGAAGGAATACCCTTAACCTTTACTAATACAGTCAAACACAATATAGAACTAACAGACAACAAGCCAATTTTTACAAAAGCATACAGACTACCTCAGGCAAGCCAAGAAGAAGCCGATAGACAAGTAGCAGATTTATTAGAACAAGATATAATCCAACACTCCAACTCACCATGGATCAGCCCCGTATTAATAGTACCAAAGAAATTAGACGCCTCAGGCAAACGAAAATATCGAATGGTAATAGACTATTGAAAGCTAAACAAAAACCAGTAGACGACAAATATCCACTACCCAATATCATCGAGATTTTAGACAAACTAGGAAAGTGTCAATATTTTCAACATTAGCCCTCGCATCAAGATATCACCAAGTAGAAATGAACGAGAAAGACAGCGAAAACCGCATTTACCACACCTAAAGGACACTACGAATATAAACAAATGCTATCTGAACTAAAGAACGCATCCGCCACTTTTCAACGAGTCATGGATAACATATTACGAGGAATACACAACGAAAAATGTCTTGTGTACCTAGACGACATCATAGTATATTCAACATCGCCGGTAGAACACATAGAAAGATTAAGAAAAGTATTCAAAAGATTTAGAAAATCACATTTTAAAGTTCAACTAGACAAGTGCGAATTTTTACAAAAAGAAGTATAATTTTTAGGACATATAATAACCCTTCAAGGAGTTATGCCAAACCCAGATAAAACGAACGCAGTACTAAATTACCCCATACCAAAAACGATCAAAGAAATTAAAGGATTTTTAGGATTTAGTAGTTATTACCGCAAATTCATTAAAGGTGACACACAGATAACCAAACCCCTGACAAATTGCTTGAAAAAGGGAAATAAAATAGAACACACCCCAGAATTTATTAAAGCCGTAGAAAAAATTTAATTGATACTCACGAATCACCCGGTATTAGAATACCCAGACTTTTCGAAACCATTTATATTAACAACTGACGCATCAAATGTAGCACTAGGCGCAGTATTGAGCCAAGGAAAAGTAGGTAGCGATAAACCAATCAACTACGCATCCAGAACCCTAAACGAGACTGAACTGAAATACAGTACAATAGAGAAAGAATTATTAGCCATAATTTGGGCAAAGAAATATTTTAGACCATATCTTTACGGACGAAAATTCTAAATATACACCGACCATAGACCATCAGTATGGTTACGCAAACTCAAAGAACCAAACTCAAAATTACAACACTGGAGAATCAGACTAGAAGAGTACGATTACGAAATTATATACAAAAAGGAATTTATAACAATAACGCAGACGCCTTAAGTAGAATACAGCTCAACGCACTAGAAACAGAATCAATTATAGGCAACGTAGACGAGACGGAAATAAGAGAAGACCCCGAAGAAATAGACACCATTTACACGACGCAAAACAAAAAGCCAAAAACCGCGATTAAAATATTAAACGAAGCAATAGACTAAAACTAAATCAATTTTTAATTACCGAAGTTTTAACCAACCCCAATCCCGTAAAATATACAAAAGTAGACAATAAGAAAATGTACCAAATTCACTTAACCAAAGATGACAATGAGGAGCAAATAATTAAAATTCTAAAAAAATACACTCCCGAGAGAAAACGATTTTACTTTTATTTCAACACCAAACATTTATATATACGATTCTCAGAATTATACATTAAATTATTTAATAACCCAGGCCCTGAACTTATCAGATACACAAGAAATTAATAACATTAGACGACCCCAACGAGATTAACGACGTAATTAGAAACCAACACGAAGGAAAAACCAACCATTGTGGAATCAATGAAACATTAAAGCAACATATAAGACGATACGATTTTAAAGATATGAAAGAGTTAACCACAGACTTTATCAACCAATGTGAAGTATGCGATAAAGCAAAATACAACAGGGCATCCCCAAAAATACCCTTAATGTTAACCAAAACACCCGACAAACCTTTTCAAAAATTACATGCCGACACTAGTAGTAGAAGCACAAAACTTTTTAACCATTGTAGATGCATTCTCCAAAATAGGTCAAGCGATAACTATCACCTCTAAAATAGCATTAACGTAACACATCAATTTTTACAAAACTATACATTTTATGGCACACCCGAAACCATAACCATAGATAATGGCAGCGAATTTAGAAGCGAGACCATACAAAACACCTTAGAACCCCACAAAATAAAAATTCATTTTATAACCAAAAACCACCTTGAATCGAACGGATTAATTGAAGGATTACATTTAACCTTATTAGAACAGATCAGATTACTAAAACTAACTCACAAAAAGGGGCGCATCACCAATTTAATATAATACGCACTAATCGCTTACAACAATACGATACACTCGTCAACAAATTTTACGCCCCTCGAATTAACATTAGGACATTCAGATTTCCGTAACCCTTACGACATACACTACAACAAAGAAGTATACCAGCAGCTTGCTAAAGACCATAAAGAGAAACTAAAAATAACTTACTATTAGGTAAAAAATAAATTAGATCACTACAAAGAGCGTATTACCACAACCCGAAATAAGAATACAGACGTAAATAAATTTTCAGTAAGACAACTCGTGTACGAGAAAAATTTCCAAAGTAAACGACGCAAAACGGCAACCAGAAATTTAGGCCCGTTTAAAATTAAAAGAATATCAGACAAAATTATAGCTGTAGTAGACAACGGAAAAATACATTCATTTGAAAAACCTAAGACACCATGTAATTTCAGATGGAAAGTCATCACCCTTATCGTCGACGTCCGCCCAGGTAGAACGGAAAGCGACATATTAATTAAAGACATAAAAAAACAACCCCGGTATACTACCAGTAAAATTGGGAAGTATGCAAAATACTATAGACTATTGGACATTCGCACAAAAATTCGATTTAACGGAATTAAAACAAGAGTTCCAAATAATCAAAGACAATTATTATAGACTGAAACAATCAATGGAGACAACCAAATTCAGAAAAGAATACGCAATAGAAATGTTAAATTACAACAGGACAATAGAAAGCATTTTAAGAAATATAGAAGATAAACTTAATAGATTAATACCCACGGACAAATTGCAAGACGAAAAAGAGGACTAATTAACGAACTAGGTAACATAATAAAAGCTATCGCAGGCAATTTAGATAACCATGACGCAGAACGTTATAACAACGCAATACAGCAGTTAATTGAAAACCAAAACGATATAAAAACTATTGTTAGGAACCAAATATCTCTAACCCAATCAACCGTAATAAAATTCAACGATACGTTAAAAAAGCTAGTAAGATATCAAGATAGTATAGCCAATAGAATACAAACCCTTGAAACTAACATGCAAACCACAATGTTAGAAATGCGAAACTTAATCAGATTCAATACAATATTCACTCAAATAATATCAACCCTTACTGTAATTCAACAAATTTTAGCTACATTAGAAAACGCCGTAACATTCGCAAAATTAAATACATTACACTCTAGTATCATAGAACCAATTGACTTATTAAAAGAATTATTAAGGATTAGATCATTTATAATTAATAGTAAATTTGATGTAATAGAATCAAACATTCCAATATTTGAAAAAATAGCTATAGTGAAAGGCTATGTAAAGAACAACGAAATCACATTATTAATAGAAATCCCAATAGTAGAAAGTAACATTTATAATTATTATCATTTATTTGATTTGCCAATGAAAACTACTAGCATGTATCAAGTTATCATACCCAAAACCAAGTTCTAGAAATTAAGATTGTTACATTGTATAATGAATAGAATTAAGAAATAAGCAGACATGAACTCTGCAAGTTCCCACAGACATGTGAGGGGCAGGGACAACATAAATACTCCGGGAGCCCCAGATCGGTCAGTCAGTCTTGAGTATTTCAGCTTTAACATTGTTGTTTACCTAAGGTTACTCGCCCTCAATTAAATTCAATTAATAATAAATTTTCGACTTAGAATAATTAATCAAGTTTGACAAAATTTCATTGTAATTTCTGTTTAAGAAATAATGTTGTTACAAGAAGTTTTGGAACAAGTTTTTAAAAAGACCGCTTCCAAGGCCCGAAACGTAACTCGCGTCACTGTTTGGTGTTCATTTGGGGCTGGAGGCATTATCGGACCATAAGATGCGACTGATCAAGCAGTAACAATTAATGGTGTTCGTTATCGTGCCATAATAACCCAGTTTTTAGTGTCTAAATTCCAAGATATGGATGTGATCAACATGTGGTTGTAACAGAACAGCACCACATACCATACATCCAGAGAAATAATTCAATTACTGCATGAGTCATCTCCTAATCGTGTAATTGACCATTTTTGCGATCGGAATTGCCCATCCATATCTTGCGATTTATTCTTTGAGGTTTTTGAAATCAAAGGTCTATGCCAACAAGCCCACGACCATCAACGCCTTGAAAGAGGAAATTAGGCGGTGTATTAATGAAATTCAGCCACATTTATGCAAAACGGTAATAGAGAATTTCAATATAAGAATGCGTACTTTCCAGCAAAGCCGCGGTGGTCATTTATCCGACGTGCTATTCCATACAATAACCCCAATCTGTATACTCTATGAAGCAATAAAAATATTAAACTTTCTAATAACAAATCTGCGTTTTCTATTACAATTACATTTTGCTTAAATTATGGGACACCCTATATAAACACTAAACTAATGTATTCTGGCAATTATACATTTATTTTCCGTGTAGCTAGTTTCCTCATTATCTGTTAAAAAATACACATACCAACTTTTGTTTCCAAAGCGGAACAAACGGTGGAAAACACAAATAACGTGTAGATAAAATTTCAGAACATCAATCAAGGTAACGAATGCGAAAAATAAACCTACCGACATATCACGCAATAAGACGTTTCTTCGTTTCCTAAAAGATTTACATAATTAAACTTATGTATTTATTGCAAGAACCTTTTCATTTACACAACCAAATACTAAACATCAATTGCAATTTATCGACCAGTATGTGCATATTCAAATGCAATATTGCATAATTTATTGCATGAAATTGCATGTGAATTTATATTATATCTGGCATTCCGCATTATATGCGTAGGTAACTTGAGCATCCAGAAAATGAAATTTAAATAAATAAACAGTTTTCCATTTAATCTCTCATGCGGGAGACTAAACTTTATTGCATTAAATAGCTCAATTCGGCGGGGTTGGATATACACCGTAATGGCTAAGTCTGAGCTAATAGATTATTCGTAGTTAAATCATCGACCTAAAGGTTTAAAATAAAAAAATTGTTCGTGCAATTACCTTAGACGCCATATGAATAACAAAGTGATAGACGTTGAATACTAGCGTTGCAGTATTTTTAAATCTTGGTTCATAGAATTAACAAAGACTTTCAAAATCAGAAGTTCCTTTATGAATTATCTATCTCGCGTTGGCTATTGGAATACACTTTGGAGGTTTCGATGTATTTACTATTATGATTGTTAAATAGATTTTGGCATTCGATTAATTTCACCAGATTAGCACGGTAACTATCACTGAAAAAGAAATAGAAATACACGCCAGCTTCTTCTTTTTTTTTAATCGGAACACTACATTCTCGTTTGTATTATATCCTTAAACACTTTTAATAATTTTCTAAGATTGCTCTATAATTTTAACAAATACTAATTGACATTATTCTAGAACTTCAATATTTATTATGCGTATATATATATATATATATATATATATATATATATATATATATATATATATATATATATTTAAGATATCTCGACTGGTTCAATAATTATTTAATTTGTTTTATTATTGGGAAAGCAGTCAAATTTGATGGATTAATAAAATACTCTTTCAATCATTCAAGCTTTCGATAAATTTATTATCTTCGTCAGAATCTAATATATATAAAATTAATTGTTGGAATAGTAGTTTAACATTACTTACGGTTATGAGTTTTATATATACATATAACTAAGGATATCGAAAAAAAATTTTAAAATGTACAGAGTATGAAATTTTGAAAGACATTGACATGTATTAACAGTTACTGACTATGTAAAAATAATTAATTTGTGTATGAAAATTTACATATCTCAATGTGTTTATAAATATGTATCAAATTAAAATTAAAATTATAAATAAATTTAAACTAATTTTTGAAAAATTAAAGTGAATGATTATTACTTTTAATAAGGGATATTAGATAAGAATAAATATTGTTCAAATTTTGCGTATCTGTTTTCTTGTTTAGTGTGTTGGCATTTATTGATATTGCAATCATTTCTAAAAATAAACGTTTATGATAATTTGGTTCTCTGAAAATAATTTTAGTGTCTGTAAAGTTCATGGAATGTCCTGTTTCAATTACATGAGTGGTAAGAGCACAAGAGTTAATTTTCCTCTTACAATCACTTTTGTGTGAAATTATTCTGGCTGAAAGCCATCTTCCTGTTTGTCCAACATAACAGGTTTGACAATTCTGACAAGGTATTTCATAAACTAAACCAGACTCCTGTAGTTTTTGAGTGTTATCTTTTACTTTAGAAAATATCTTATTTATAGTGAGTATAGTTTTATTGGAAATTTTTACATCTTTAAATTCTTTAAATATGTTAGATATTTTATTTGTGACGTTTTGTATGTATGGAAGTGTGTAAAATAAAGGTTGTGTTATGGAATTGTTATTACTATTGTTGTTTTTTATTGTTGTATTGTTTGTTGTATATTCTGATTTCGAAGAATTATTGAATAATAATTTATTTATTAATCCTGGAGGGTATGAATTTTGTATAAGTATGTTTTTTAATTGGTTTAAGTTATAGTTTTTTGTGTAGGGTGTGATATTAGTTCAATTCTATTTTCATTCCTAGTACTAGGTTAATTTTGGTTTTCAATGGATGATAGGAATGAAAATTTAAAAATCTTCCAGAAGACATTGGTTTTTGATACCAACTAGTAATAAGGATGTTGTTTTCTGTTCTAGTAATTAGCATATCTAAAAAAGGAATACTTTTGTTGGTTTCTGTTTCAATAGTAAATTGTATATCTGTGTTGTATGTGTTGAATAGTTGAAGTACTTCGTCACTTCTACCTTCAGGAATACTGCAAATTAAGTCATCAACATATTTCTTGAAAAATGGAAATTGGAAATTTAGTTTAGGAATACATGTATTGAGTAGGTCATGCATAACGTATTGTGCAATTATAGGAGATATCGTAGATCCCATGGGAGTGCCTATTGTTTGTTTGTAGAAGGTATTGTTATAAGTAAAGTATGTTGTATTAAAGATAAATTCTACTAGATTAATAAATTTGTTATAACTTAGTTATATGTATATATAAAACTCATAACCGTAAGTAATGTTAAACTACTATTCCAACAATTAATTTTATATATATTAGATTCCTGACGAAGATAATAAATTTATCGAAAGCTTGAATGATTGAAAAGTATTTTATTAATCCATCAAATTTGACTGCTTTCCCCAATAATAAAACAAATTAAATATATATATATATATATATATATATATATATATTGAGTAGTAAGGGTCGTGTAGCAACAATAAATAGCAATAGGAATCAGAAAACTGCATTTATTTAGCAGAAAATTAAGTAATTCGTACATTATGTAAATAGCAAGCATTTAACACCCTGGATATAGACCGTAATTAACTTTAAGTAATGCCAGTAAAAATATCTTTCAACAATAGAATGCGTATTCAGAAGAGAAATAATCGTACATGTAATTAAACACGCGTTGAGAAGTGTTCTAATTAGTTATAAAACAAATACGCAGTAGAGTAAATAAAAACTAACAAAGCTTTATGCAATTACGCTGAAAAGATGAGCATTTTGATAAGAAAACGCAGTTTCAAAGATGCATAAACACAAGCGAAAACAGCATTAAAGTTACATCATTTATTTTGTACAATTATCCAAAAGGGCGATATCTATACAAAACAACGTATGGCAACGATAACGAATAATATGGTATCAATAACATAAATACCATTACATGGAAATCCGAATTAATTACATCAGAAACCACTTCAAGATGCAGGGAATGTTGAAGACAGGGCCTGGTTGGTTAAGATAATCTGCAGAACTGCTTGAAAACCCAGCCCACATGTAGTGGGAAAATGCTATTTAACACCCATTCTGTGATAAAACGGGTTAGTTGACAACTGATGCACGTCGAAACTGCGACACTGTTAATCAAAAATTCAGGCGTAAAATAAATAAAGTATAATAGAATATCAAGTTCGAGTTACAGTGACAGTCGTGCATTAATTACAAAGAGTTTTTACCGTTTTTTTTTATAGAAAACGGCTTCAAATTTGTGTCAACAATAATATTTCAAATTTGTGGTATATTTCTGGACAATTCAAATTTGGGTCGATATAATAATTCAAATTTGCGTCGACAATAATACTGAATACTTCAAGTCTGGGTCGACAATAATAATTCAAGTCTGTGGACGATAATATTTCATATCAGCGTCGACAATTATACTTCTGGGAACAATTCCAATTGAATTTTGGTACAATTCTGGTACAATTTTAAGCTGCGTCGAAAGTATTTAAAAGAAGAAATTCAAAGCATTTGCAGACAAATATAAAATAAAGAAGCACGCGGCAATTTTTAGAAAACAAGGGATAACTGTACTCAAATATTGGTCCAACTAATCAGAGCATTGGCAGACGATTGAAGACAACAAAGGTGATGATCCACAACACGAACAACATATCACAGGTCAGATTTATTTATTTTACGATATTTTTCTATTTAAATTTTAATACTCAATTTATTCAATTTATGCAAAACTTGTAATGAAATCAACAAGAAACTTTTGCATACGGTAAACAATTCATAAAGAGGTCTAGAACGTTCCAGATTTTTTTGTGTTGATTAAAAAGGGCTAGCCGTGGCATAATAATGAAATTAGTAAGATTGAAGTGAAAACACAGAGCGGTGGCGCTAAACAAAAACGTCATTACACCGAGTACGGCGTAATCATATCAATATGTATATATATATATATATATATATATATGGTTGTGGATTTAAAGGGTTAAATCAGTGGGAAACAATAAAATTTCAACAACCCTGTATGTAGAAAAGAACAAATTATTTTCGCGCAAAATTAATTTAAGTAATTTAGGAAAAACGGACAAGTATTGACGTATTTTTATAATAAATAATTGGAATGTTAAAACTACATAAAGAAAAAACAGTTTTAATAGAAGTTCAAGGCTACGTATAATTAATTTAATTTAATTTAAGCAAACACATAAGCAAAAGGAAACGTGCTCTATAAGAAAATCAATAATTCCAAGGCAAATGTATTCGTACGATACGAAGAAATATAAAGTCTAGGAATTGTTATGCTAAACGTTCGATAATTAACAGAAACCCCTGCAGGTTACATTCGACGAAGTCGAGAGCATGTTAGGATACGAGTTCATAGAAAATATTTTCAACCGTCAGTTGGGCTAAACAACAAGGCTAACAAACGTCTTAAAGAGCGAGGGAAATGCACAATCGGTGATACACAACAGATAGAGACAGATATAAAAGCGTTGGGATTGAAAATGCACGTACCGTATCTACGTGGAGTGGAGATAAGATGTTATCAATATCGATTTTCTGTAACTCAAGTGGGGTTTTGAACGAGACAGCATACATGCATAAGACAGAGATAAATATAGTTTAGGCGGGGTTTGTGACGACAGAGAATTTTATCATTAGTTGAAAGTGGACAGTGTTCCGAACGTAGATAAACGCGAAGGAGAAAGCGAATCGGGGTAATACAGCACGTAGCACGCTTCAAAATTTTACAAATTTCGAAACGGTGATATTTAAAATTTTTAGAATTAGATTTGAAAATAAGCTTTTCGCTTGAAGTGCGTCCACTTAGGGGGTTTTGAAAGCATATAAAAACTCAACCTAGGTTATAGAGCCCCTCCTATCTTCTCTGCGCTTCGATAAAGTAAAGCTTTCTTTGAGTATTTTATGTGATTATATTACCGTAAATATAAAGGTTGAAAATTTAAAACAGTAGTAGCGGACATCTAGTGATTGCCGTGAAGTACGAGTAGTGCATATTTAAATTAACAAAGGTCTGGCTACTACTATACAAAGCACGAAAATCAATAAATGGAAGCATGACATATGTGGGGTAAGCATCACAAATAATCAAGTTTGTATGCATTATATATGTAATGGTACTGTGAGACGAAGCGCTTGGTTCGCAGAGGTGGGAGACGGTGGATGCTTGTAGATCCGCTGAGTAGCACGGAGAATGGAAACGAAGCCGAGGTGTTCTGGCAATCATCTTCGAAGGAAAGGAAGCCTGGAGAATTCTCCAGGTAATTTATTTAAAATTTCTGTTGTTTGATAAACATTTGTGAAATTCTGTGCTGTGTGGTTAAACAAAACATTTTCGTAGAGTGTGATAAAGATTACATATAAATCCAGTCATGAACACTGAGTTCTCCAAATGTTAGTACCCTTTTATGTGTTGAATCTACTTGATTTCGTTGTTGGTGTTTTCAATAAAATTGCCAGCTAGATGGTATCTTACTTTCTAACAATCTGCTGTACACACTTCTGTATACTCTTAATTCATAATCCGTTTTTCATCATAACCATTGCATTATTTTCTGAGCAGGCTATAGCTGAATTAGTAGAAACATATGTACTCATTAATCAGTGTTTTTTAACAGTTGAAGGACAATGTTAAGCATTGAATACCGCCCAACATATAACCGCTACTTAGTTTCAAAGACCGATTACACAAAATACTTCTGCGGAATATAAGTATTTTTTTTTACTAATACGTTTTACTTTTGTTAAAAGCTAGAAATGTGCGAATCAGCATCCCCGGTATAACGAACGTAATTTGAAAACATCTTACAGATTTTGCAAATATAAGATTGTGATACTAAAAATATAATGAAAGCCTATTTTCTACGAATGTCTTAAAATAGAGACATTTAGAGAAAAGAAGGATGAACGAGAAATATCTATTCAGAATACTTTTGTTTTAGCTTGAGACGCCTTCGCTTCTTCAAGACCCAAATTCTTCAAACGAAAACGCAGAAACTTATAAAAAACTAAGAACGTTAACTTCGTAAGTCTTCACACAACAAAGATACTTATTATATTCATTCTTAGGTATTGTTTCTTAATTTTCGATTACATATTGCTTACAAAAGGACGCCATGTTAGCTATAAGTTTTGAATACTAACTCTAATGGAGAGAACTAAGTTTTATTAAAAACGTTTCATGTACAAAATGCGCTGTATATGAGCGAAATTGGGGAAGATTCTATGTATCATTTCATTCATTCAGCATGGAAACTATTTTCAAGTATAAAGTATCGCAATTATTACAAAAGAGTGCTTTATTTTGGAGAAATCGTTTCATTTATTAGCATGCTACGTACCTAGACATAGCCTAAGGAAAAGTAAATACCATGGTAACTACCAGATGCGGATAGTGGGGGGATTCGCCTACATACCAAAAATAAACAAAAAAAAAACACATCGGCAAGGATTATCTATTAACACATAAAAATAAATAAAAGATTCTGTATATAAACAAGAAAAACGAAATTAAATTAAGCGTTATTATTTCATGGAAAACAATTATATTGTATAGACAATTTAGTACCTTAGATACGACGTGCGCATCTCGTATTTACACAAAATAAAATTAATCAGTAGTAAATCTATATGTGAGAGTCTTTGTCAACCGTTTTTAAAATTTTACCTAATACTTTTTGTAAAATATACTAGTCAGTATGTTACATGCCAAAATTGACGTTACGGTGATGGAAGGGGGGAAGAGGCATGAACAAACACGGTAAGCTCAAAGGAACGAACTAAACCGCGGCTCGGTTGGCTGCAGTGGTGACGGGCGGGGTAAAATGGGGAGGGGAGTGGAGAGTAATAATGGTTATCTTGTCTAAGCTGGTGAATTCTGGGCACCGCCCTTATTTTAGTAGAGTTCTGCCTAAAGTGGCATGGATTCCCTGTCTTTTATAGGAGAACGGCAAAATGAGGGAAAACTTATTCTTCTCGGACAAGAAACCCGTATAACAAAATATGGAAATGACACTATTTCAAGTTATTAGCCAAGTTGTTGTACACCTCCTGGCTGTTTAAAAATGATCAATAACATTAATGCAAGTTTAACACTAACTTGTATCTGTAATAAAGTTATCACTTAAGATATTCTGAACTAGGGGGATTGAGTCTTTAAATTAAATATATTTGATCTGAATCCCTGTTCACAGTATTAAACTCTTTATAAAATTATAATTTTAGGACGACGGAATTTGTTCTAATATAACCATATAGTAGTCTTTAACTGAACACCAAATCAACATTCACACATCTAAATTATACACAACCTCTATAACATGTTTCTATTAATTATTACCAATATTAATGTGTTGAGCAACAAACAATTCATGTACATTTAGTTTTCATTAAATCCTTCTACCAACCCTAATGGATCCTCCTATCGCTGTATCAACAATGATTAAATTTACTAAATAAGTCAACGTAAAATGAATATTTTAAAATAGTTTTGTCCGTACGAAATTGAACATAATACGGAATTGTAAACAAGAGCAGTTTATAAAATAATATGGCAATAATAACTTACAGTGCAGATGGTGAAACACCGCAGGAATTCAGTTTTCAGTCTTCAGTTTACCTTAATTAATTGCGGGCACTGGTATACTCCAGGACGGTACATCAACCAACGGCTTAGAAAGAAGATGAATTTTGAATCAGTACCAAGAACCCCGTGAGGTGTCCGTTGATATAATGAGCTGCAAATATTGAAGTTTACCAGATTAAACTGGTTCGAATACCTTGGGACAGCCAACAAAGAATAAAATACGCTATGGTTCGCTGGTCCAGTTCCGTGAATTTTCGGGTTAATAATTATCACTCGACACACATTAACTTCTCTGATAAGCACTAAACTTAGTATTAATCTTATGACGATAACAGTTTCCTAAATTAACGTAAAAACTAACTACGCGAGTCCGTTGGGTCGGGTTTTATTTCTTCACAAAAACAATCTCAATGCAAAACGCCTCCGGTGCAATTTAAATATTCCGTTACTTACTAACAACTAGTAACGTGCGGTTTTACAACCCATTTATTCAACGTGCTTAAAATCCTCCTTAAAAAGAAATCGGAGCAACTATGTCGTAAAAGAAACCATTTGAATTTTACACGACCAAACCAATTAATTATGCACGTGAATGTTTATTGCACTTCGCGCCTAAAAGAGCTTTCTACAATTACATCTTGCAACCCTTCGAGTACCCAACGTAAACTAACTTAAAACGACGACGAATAATCTTCTCCCCTGTCTTCGCAAATTATCGGTAAGTGAAACGAAAGTATCCCACTATTGTATTGAAGGAAGATAGCAAATGCTAAACTATTTGAAAACTAACATGCAGGTGCTGCGTGTTTTCTTGGAAATCCAAACGAACACCTGCCTTACAATCAACTATTTTTCAAGTCTTAACAGGTTTTAACATATTACGTTAAAATACTATTATAAGAATATTAATTTTAGCATGAAATTATGTAGGGTAGTTGATGCGTATTTATAAAACAAAACCGAAGGTTACAAGTACAGCAAATAAATGTGTGCGTTCTTTTGCAAAACATGTTTAAAAATAGTACACCGCACCTGTAGAGCGATAACATCAAATCGCAGCAAAAAACAATAGTTCTACAATGTGACGTTTCTACACCAAACGTTCATACGAAATACGCCATTGACACACAAAAGAAAACGAGTTGCATACCTCTAGGTGCCCGGATACTTAGCTCGCACACCGGCGGGGATGAGTCAACACAGAAACGTTCTGGTCGTCAGGATCTGTTTACCCTGCTACCATAACTGTAGCAGCGATCTACGGACAAAAGCATGGTCTACGGACAAAAGCAGTTGGTCTACATACAGAAAGAACCCATTTGGTCTCCAGCAAAAAAAGCAATCCACGCTAGACACCTCCTAGTTGTTGAACAGAAAAAACAAACGTGCATTGCTTTTGAAATACGGTGACGAATAATGTAAAAAATATTTCGACTTACAAACTGTAGAATCAAATTCAACAATGGTTCAACTAACACGAATTTGAACTGCAAATCCTCGCTTAGCAAAGCGCGATTGAAACCGGAAAACCCCGGTTTTATCGGATAATGACACGAGCATTATTTCAACAAGTCGTTACCTTGGAACAATAGAGAAAACCATTATACGACGGTCGTAAAGTATACCAAGATAACGGGTACCTAAAAACAGAATATAACTATTTAATTGTAGCATAAACATGTCGTTTCAAAGCGACTAGATTTAAGTTGAGGAATTTATTCGAGAGCGTGTTTATTATTAATTATGTTGAAAATAAACGTAACAAGCATGGAAATTTAATAATGGAATAAAGATAGTAATGTAAACTGAAAAAATTGCATTTATTTTGAAAAATCACGCAAATAATAATAATTAACGCGCAAATGTTAAATTGGGAACTTGAAACTCTTATTACATTCCATCGGTCACGTAGAATAGCATATTTTAGTTGTGCAAACCAAGACTTGCAACTGATAAAAGGCGCTATGAAATAAAGCTGTTATTTACATTTGGAGATTTCAGAGTTAATTAAAATACCAACACCATTGGAATTTATCTATAAGAATGATGTTTGAAGTAGCGATACTTGAACCAGCCAAAAAATAGACTTCTGGGTATTTAAAATGCAAATAGCTCATTGGATGCAGATTCGCACAATTTTTCAAGTCCAATACGTGGCGTGGCGTAAAAAATTCCTCCGAACAAGTGATCTATTGGTAAATGTACTAAGCTAGGGATTATTGATTTATCAATGAGCCAGTAAAGTGAAAATACATAAAGTACTATATTTAAGTAACATTACAAAAATACGGCTTTTTTCTAAAATCTTTAAAAACTGCGTTGTGGAAAGATATGGGAACCTACCGCAATATTTCCCAGATATGCGTGGCCTAAAACACGAACTATGTATGACGGAGAGCTCACAAGTAAAATTCTTGTCCGGAGGTAAAATACCCCCTCATTCGGATCTCCAGGAGGGGTACTTGGAGCTCGTCATAGTAAGAATTTAAAACAACGGTTCGATTTAGTGATAGGGACTTGAAATGTAAAGTCATTACTTAGAGTAGATAAGTTAACGAATTTAATAGTCGAAATTAGAAAAAGAAAGCTCGGCATTTTAGGTATTAGTGAGGTGAGATGGTCAGATAGTAATGACTTTTGGAAAGATAATTATAGAAAATTACAACTTTTTCAACTAATGGACTGGCAGGGGTAGGAATAGTGTTACGTAAAAGATTAAAACTTAAAGTTAAAGAGTACTTACAATTTAATGTTAGAATAATTATGGTTAGATTAAGTACGAAACCCACAGATACTGTTTTAGTACAGGTTTACATGCCAACAACTCAGTACGAGGGTAAGGAAGTAGAAAATGTATACGAGGATATAAATGGTATAGTGAGAAAAGTAAAGGGAGATGAGAATCTAATAGTTATGGAGGATTTTAATGCTTCAGTGGGAGAAGGTAATGAGGGAAAAATGGTAGGAAAATTTGGGTATGGTAGACGAAATGATAGAAGATTAGTTGAGTTTTGCCAGCAACATTGATTAGTACCTGTAAACACCCTATTCGAACAACATGTTAGAAGAAGATATACCTGGAAAGCGGTAGGTGATAGAGTCAGATACCAAATAGATTATATTTTGATTAGACAAAGATTTAGAAACCAAATTAAAAACTGTCGTATTTATCCAGGGGCTGACATAGATAGGATCGCTAACTTAGTTAAAATGAAGTGTAATCTAAAATTCAAAAAATTGAGAAAGGCTAAAAGAAAGGAATGGGATCTAGGCACGCTTAATGATAGTGAGGTAAAAGAGGAATATAAACAAGCATTAGATAATAAGATCAAAGAGATAGCTATAGGAGGGAACGTAGAAAATAGATGAAAAGAATAAAAGGGCTGTACATGATACAGCAACACAGATTATAAGTAAGAAAAAGGTAGAAGCGAGAGAACCTTGAGTAACCAAGGAGATATTAAATTTAATAGAGAATAGAAAAAAGCTTAAACCTTTCAGAGATTTGGATAGTGAAAGTAAGCAAAAATATAATAGAGTTAAAAATAAGATAGTAAATTGGTGTAGAATTGCTAGAAATAACTGGATGAAGAAGAATTTTAAGCGAATACAAGATGATTTGAGAGTAGATAAGACGGACAGGGCTTTCAGGACAGTTAAAAGGTTTTTCGGAGCAGATATGAAAAAATATAATGGTACTAAAAATGAGAATATTGAGCTTCTAATCAATAAAATTGAAGTAGCAGATAGATGGAAATGATACTTAGAAGGTTTATATAAGGGAGACGGAGATGTGATCGGAGTGTATAAAAAGGAGTCGTAAACATTCTACGAGTCGGAGCGCAGAATGTTTGAAGTATGAAGCAAATACGTAAGCTAGAGAACTTGAAAATTGAAATGGATAGGTTAGCACTGGACATATTAGGGATCTAGGAAGTGTAGTAGCCAGGAGCAGGAGATTTTTGGAGCGTAGACTTTAGGGTAATTCACACAGGATCAGAGGAAGGAAATTCGGGCGTGGGGATAGTTATGAGAAAAAGACAGACTGTGTAGAAAACTGCCTACAAAAGAACGAAAGAGTACTTATGGTTAGATTAGAATCTATACCGGTAAATACAGTAATAATACACGTATATATGCCCACCTATAGCTACAGTGAGGAATTGGTAGAGGCGATCTACAAACATATCGAAAACATAATAAGACACGTAAAACGATATGCAAATTTGAGGGTAGGGAAGGAGAGAGTACGTTTATTTGGTTTAGGTACCATAAACGACAGGGGAAATGGGCTGGTCGAATTTTGGAACCAAAACAATTTAACCATCACAAACACATTATTTCAACATCATGCTTGAAGACGATACGCATGAAAGATGTAACGAAATATAGGAAGATATCAAGTAAAAAATTGCAGAAGCTATCCAAAAGCAGATATATACACTGACAACAACATCGTAATTATGAAGACCGCTCTTAAATTTAAAAGTTTAAGAAAAAGAAACAGAAAAAGACACCTTGACTTTGAGAAACTAAAAGATAAAGATATCCAAGAAAGATTTGAAAAACGTCTAATAGATTGCTGAATGTATCGAAAACATTTTTGACACTACGGGAGCAAAAGCAGAATAGAGTAACAAATCCAGTTTAGACATGACGGACAAAGATATTCTGGTGTATAAACAAAAGAAAATAAGAAACCATGGGTAACAAAAGATATCCTGAAATTAAAGGAAGAAAGACCATAATACAAAAACAGACCAGACGAAGCTGGAAAACAGAGATAGAAAGCCATAAAAAGGGAAGTTATTCGCAACGGCAGAAAAGCTAAAAAGCATTGGATTTATGAAAAGTGCAAAGAGTTACAAACTAAGATAGAAATAGGAAAGGCAGCCAAAGCATACAAACTAATTAGAATGAACTTTAGAGATATAAAAACGTATAGCAAAAATATACGGGGCGCGGAGGAGACACCGTTATAGAAAATGTAGAGAAACTGATTAGATGGCAAGAATATATAGAAAATTTATATGCAGGAGAGGAACCAACAGCACTAGAACAGGAATCAGACATTGAAAACAATGACTTGGGATATCGTATACTTAGAGATGAGTTTGAATTAGCACTGAAAGGCCTGTAAAATAGTGTTGCGAGCTACTACTAGGCAACCCATCAAACACACAAGCGCTGTAGACTCTGCATACCTTTCAGGATACGAGAATTCTTTCAGCAATCAATTACATACAAACGCCGCAAGCACTGTTTATTCTCTACGGTTCCAGAATTGTTCTGGAACATACTAGATAATGAGTCATATATTTAGATCTGAGTATATATAAGACCGCTAAGAAATGCAAGAGTTAGTCTATTCTTGAATGTCTAATATAAATTATATCGTGTAAAGTAATAGTAGTTTTGAGCTTTAGAAGTATATATAAACGTGATATGCTGTGTCTAATGTACATGCAGCTTGTAGTATACATAAATAAATAGAAGTGTATAAATAAATAGTTGTGTTATTGTTGTTAATGGACCTATGATAGAGAAGTTAGTTTAAGAAGATATTAGTGCTTGTAAATTCATTAGTGTAATAGTGCTTCATTGTTAAGTGGACTGAAAACATCTATAAATAAGGCATATACTGTTAATTAGACTTGTGAACAGTAAGTAATAAAGACGTTTGTTATTACTTATTTTAAATTAAAGAAACGCGGTAGTAGTAGCCCGTTACACTGGTGTCAGGCTGTGTTGGGTGATTAATTAAGTCTAAAGACATTTGAGTAGTTTGTATATGCCAGTTACAAGAAGTCAAAGTAAAATGGAGGCAGAAACTTTAATGAATTTCCTTAAGGATTTTAAATCCGGTATGGAGGAAAAGTTAAGCGAAAATACTACGAAATTAGAAGAAAAGTTAAGTGAAAACGCAGTGAGGTCAGTTGAACTGGAATCAAACCTCACAGAAAGGTTAAGTGAAAATGCTAAGAAAATGGAAAAAAGGTTTAGTGAAAACGCTGAGAAAATGGAAAGGTTAAGTGAAAATGCTGCCAAAATGGAAGAAAAGTTGAATGAAAGTACAACCACGTTAGAACAAAGATTAATGGAAAGTTCCATTGCATTGAAAGAAGATTTCACTGAACAGGTAAAAACAGTTGAGCAAAAGTTGGATAATAAATTGGTAAAAATGGAAGAAGATGTGTTGAGGCTTCAAGAACAAATGATTTCACTAACAACGCGACCACTTGAATTACCAAGTCAAGTTGTTAATCAGAACATTCCAGAAATAAGAACCATAGAAGGAAGCGAGTCAATTCCGTATAAATTTAAAGTAAAACCACCTACATTCGATGGTAAAACACCTTGGCCCACATATTTGAAACAATTTGAAGCTGCTGCAATAGCCAACGGTTGGTGCAACAAAGAGAAGGCTATCTCCTTAATAGTGGCGCTACGGGGGGAGGCTGTTAACATCTTGCAAACGATTCCCGATCACCAGCAGAATGATTACGGCCTCTTAACATCAAAGCTTGAGATGAGATATGGAGATGCACACCTTCAACAGGTTTACCACGCACAAGTTAAGAACCGCTCGCAAAAGACAAGTGAAAGCCTGCAAGAATTCGAAGCTGACATTGCCAGGTTAGTTAGATTGGCGTACCCAACTGCACCAGATAGCTTTCTCGAACAACTTGCTGTCCAAACATTTGTGGATGGCGTTAAGGATGGCGAAATACAGCAAGCGCTAAGACTAGTACGGCCAAAAATGTTGGATGACGCACTGGCCCATGCGCTTGAATTTGAAGCAGCTAAGCAGACATCACACAGGATGAGTCACAAAGTTCGGTCTGCATTAGAAGAACCTGAGCAATCGCAGAACAGCATAGATGAAATAATAAACCGTGTGTTTGAAAAGCGGAAAGGCTGAAAAGATTACGACCGTGGAGATGGCGTCTGCGATGCTGGAGCTGCGGTGAAGTTGGTCATATGCAGAGACGCTGTACTCAACCAAAGAAAGAACCGGTTGAGTTAAAGCAGGTCAATGTAAGGGGGCGAACGTCGACAGCACAGCGTAGTGCTCCGGAGATTATCATCCGTGCTGCATCGTCAATGGGAAGTCTGGACAGCATTTATATCGATGGTAGAATTAATGGTAGGACTGTCCGATTACTCGTGGATACAGGAGCGACAAGGACTATTGTGAGACCAGACTTAGTTGGTCGTGGAAAAGTGCTACCTGTATCGGTGTGTCTTCGAACGGCAAGTGGTGAGAAAATTTGTACTCACGGGGAGACTGCCGTTATGTTGACACTTGGGGACAAATTAATTAATCATCGAGTGTTGGTAGCTGAAATTACAGAAGAAGTGATCTTGGGAATGGATCTCATGAGAGAATATGGGTTTCATGTAAACATGAAAGAAAATGTGCTTCGGATAGATGATGATGAGATTCCATTTCAAGGTAGGAGTAACCAGACGATGCAAGTTCGAATGATTAGCGATATGAAAATACCCGAGAAGGCAGAAATGATAGTAATGGGATGCCCGGATGGTACGCTCCGGGAAGAACAAGTATGCATGATGGAAGCAACTGAATCGGGAGTGGGTCAGGAGGGACTTCTGATTGGAAGAACGCTGGTAAAGTCTCGAAATATGGTACCAGTAAGGGTGCTGAACATTAATCCCCATACAGTGACCCTGAAGAAAGGCATGATTGTGGGAAGTTGCATTCCAGTATGTCATATTAAACGTTGTGTAGACGATACGAAAAATAAACCAACCAACGTTTGCTCACAGAAATTGCTGGATATGTTGATACCCTCGTGTCAAGGATTAAATGGCGACCAACTGGGCAAGGTAAAAGAACTGGTCGGACGATATCGAAGTATGTTTGCACTGGATGATAGTGAGAAAGCAAGGACGAATGTTGTGCAACACAAGATAAATACTGAAGATGCGCAACCGACAAGACAACATTCCAAGCGGCTTCCTTTAAAACGTAAGGAAGCCAAACAAGTGATCACCGACATGAAAAAACAGGGAGTGATTGAGCCCTCGAATAGTCCATGGACATCCCCGATAGTGCTTGTCAAGAGAAAGGACGGGTCGACAAGGTTTTGTGTAGACTACCGGCGGCTTAACAATGTGACAAAGAAAGACAGCTATCCTTTGCCCAGAATTGATGACACCTTGGATACTCTATCCGGGTCCAAATGGTTTTCGACCTTGGACTTGAAAAGCGGATACTGGCAGGTAGGCTTGGAGCCAAACGACAAAGAGAAGACTGCGTTTACAATTGGAACTGGATTATGGCAGTTCAAGGTCATGCCATTTGGATTATGCAATGCCCCTGCTACTTTTGAACGATTGATGGAGTCGATACTGCGTGGACTGTCTTGGAAGACTTGTCTGGTGTACCTAGATGACGTGATAGTGTTAGGTCGGTCTTTTGAAGAACACCTTAAGAACCTAGAGGAGATATTCCAAAGATTACGGGGGGCAAACCTTACATTGAGCCCCAAGAAGTGTCACCTGTTTGGAAAAGAGGTGAAATACCTAGGACATGTCGTTTCAGAGACCGGAATAAGAGCTGACCCTGACAAAATAAAAACGGTACAAGAGTGGCCTACACCAGCAGATATACACCAACTACTCAGTTTTCTAGGATTGTGCACATATTACCGACGTTTTATACTTGGGTTTGCAAACATTGCCAAACCGTTAACAAAATTAACCGAAGATGGACAAGAATATGATTGGAATGACGACTGCCACAGAGCATTTGAACAACTGAAACGGCTACTAGTTACAGCACCAATTTTGAGTTATCCACGGATGGAGGGGAAATTTGTGTTGGATACCGATGCCAGTAACACAGCTATAGGAGGCGTTCTTTCTCAAGTGCATGACGGACAAGAAAAAGTTATTGGGTATTTTAGCAAAGTCTTGTCGCGGCCGGAAAGAAACTATTGTGTGACAAGAAGGAGCTGTTGGCCGTCGTCAAATCCGTAGAGCATTTTATAAGTACTTATACGGCCGTAAATTCCTGTTGAGAACAGACCATGCTGCATTAAAATGGTTATTGCAGTTTCGAAATCCTGAAGGGCAAGTGGCAAGGTGGATAGAGCGGCTGCAGGAATATGACTTTGATACAGAACATCGTGTAGGAACTAGCCATCGGAATGCAGACGCTCTATCAAGGAGACCTTGTCCGGTGGACTGCAATCATTGCTCCAAGATGGAAGAGAAAATAAGTGTCATCCATAGAATGACGGTAACCGATGATACTTGGCAACCCGAAAGAATGCGAGAAGACCAGGAGAATGACGCCGAATTGGGACGTATTATTGAGTGGAAAAATAGAGGACAACGACCAGCTTGGGAAGAAATTAGTATTTTATGTAGGAGCCTGAAGGCATACTGGGCACAGTGGGACTCCTTGATGATGGAAAATAGAATCTTGAAGCGACGCCTGGAATTTGAAGATGGCACTGAGAGACTTCAATTGATAGTGCCGAGAAGCAGAGTGCCGGAAGTGTTGCAGCACTTGCACGACGGTATTTCCGGAGGGCACTTTGGCGTGAAAAGAACTCTCGAAAGAGTGAGAGAAAGATTTTATTGGGTGAACTGCAAAGAAGATTTGAAGGAGTGGTGCCGGAAATGTGAATTGTGTGCCTCTGCAAATGGCCCGGTCACAAAACGGAAAGCCCCAATGAAACAGTATAACGTGGGGAATCCTTTTGAGAGGGTAGCCATTGATATAGCTGGTCCGTTTCCTGAATCAGAAAAAGGGAATAGATACATCTTGGTTGCAATGGATTATTTTACCAAATGGCCGGAGGCATATGCTATACCTAACCAAGAAGCCGAGACCGTTGCAGATGTACTAGTGAGGAGTTGTTTTGTCGTTTTGGAGTTCCGTTGGAATTACACTCCGATCAAGGTCGAAACTTCGAATCAGTATTGTTTCAAAATGTCTGCAAGCATCTTGGAATCAGGAAGACTAGAACCACGCCACTTCATCCCCAATCGGATGGAATGGTTGAAAGAATGAACAGGACGTTAGGAAGTACCTGGCCAAAGTTGTCTCTGAACATCAACGAGACTGGGACCAATATCTGCATTTGTTCCTACTGGCGTACCGATCTTCGGTACATGACAGCACGGGTACTCTCCGCTTGCGTAATGCTAGGGCGTGAATTGCGGCTACCATGTGATCTTCAGTTTGGATTTAAACCTGAGAAGAGATCGCAGGTGAAGATTACGTTAGTAAGCTTCGTGAAAGATCAAATAGTATTCACGAAAACGTCCGAAAGAATATACAGGCAGCAAGCGATCGAATGAAATCACAATATGACACGAGAGCACAAGAAGGTGGTTATCAACCTGGAGATTTAGTGTGGTTGTACAATCCACAAAGAAAACGTGGATTGTCGCCAAAACTACAAAGACAATGGGAAGGGCCGTACGAAGTGTTAAAAGGATTAATGATGTAGTGTACCGGATCAGAAGATCCTCGTGGTAAACCGAAAGTGGTACACTTTGACCGTTTAACATCCTACGCTGGCAACAACCAGGAAGACTCGAATAATGATAATGGTGTTCGGCAAGTTATTAATCATGAGCCAAATGTAGATTTTGAGAGTTTTATGGCGGCGTATGGTGGTTCCGCTAAAGCGAGATTTGGCGTTGTTGTTGAAAAACAGCAAGATCTGTTTAGAGCACCAGAAGAGTATTCCCTTGCACATTGCGTAGCTCAAGATTTGGCAATGTCAAGGGGAATAGCTGTTGTTTTTAAGAAAAGTTTGGATGTGTGGATGAATTAGTACAACAGCAGCCAACTGTAGGAAAAGCTTTGGTTCTTCAAGATAAAAATCGTTATGTTTACTATCTGGTCACCAAAAATTCTTCATGGCAAAGACCTAGTTATGGACATCTATGGAAGGCTTTGCTAAATCTTAAGGCGCAGATGATGGAAAATGGAGTAACAAGACTAGCGATGCCCAAGTTGGGCTGTGGAATGGATCACTTAGATTGGAGGATAGTCCGAAATATGCTAGAAGTAGTTTTCCAGGGAACCAACGTCCAGGTCCTTGTTTGTTGTTTTCAACCGGTTGCCTACCAAGACCAAGAAAAGAGTGTTGACTGTTATTTCCAACGACGTGGTGGATGCACCAGAGGAGATAGCTGCCGATACCGTCATCAGTCATCGAATTGGCGCCAAAATGTATCTACAGTTACGAGACGTAACGGTTTTAAAGAGGGGGCAGTGTTGCGAGCTACTACTAGGCAACCCATCAAACACACAAGCGCTGTAGACTCTGCATACCTTTCAGGATACGAGAATTCTTTCAGCAATCAATTACATACAAACGCCGCAAGCACTGTTTATTCTCTACGGTTCCAGAATTGTTCTGGAACATACTAGATAATGAGTCATATATTTAGATCTGAGTATATATAAGACCGCTAAGAAATGCAAGAGTTAGTCTATTCTTGAATGTCTAATATAAATTATATCGTGTAAAGTAATAGTAGTTTTGAGCTTTAGAAGTATATATAAACGTGATATGCTGTGTCTAATGTACATGCAGCTTGTAGTATACATAAATAAATAGAAGTGTATAAATAAATAGTTGTGTTATTGTTGTTAATGGACCTATGATAGAGAAGTTAGTTTAAGAAGATATTAGTGCTTGTAAATTCATTAGTGTAATAGTGCTTCATTGTTAAGTGGACTGAAAACATCTATAAATAAGGCATATACTGTTAATTAGACTTGTGAACAGTAAGTAATAAAGACGTTTGTTATTACTTATTTTAAATTAAAGAAACGCGGTAGTAGTAGCCCGTTACAATAGTAAAACACCGGGTATAGATTAGGTGCAAGCAGAAACTCGAAAAGCCGCTGGACAAGCAGTAACAGAACGTCTCTTCCAACTTGTAAACTATATGTATGAGACAGGCGATATTCCCAAAGTTTTCAAACGTAACATCATAGTAACTGTACCAAAAAAGAAAAGCACGGATAACTATATTATTCATGTCTTTTACAGTGTATATAATTCATTAAGGGATTGTCTAACTTTAATACAAAACCGCACGGTATGAGACAGGCGAGATACCTAAAGATTTCAAACATAACATCATAGTCACCATAAAAAACTTTTGAACAATAAATTTGACAGCATATGTGTCAAAAATATTAACTAGAATTGTACAAAGAAGGATGGAAAAACGGGCTGAGGAAGTACTAGGAGAAGATAAATTTGGGTTTAGGCAAAACAAGGGATCACGGGAAGCTATTTTAGTTCTGAGGATGATGATGAAGAAGACAATAGAAAAAAACCAAAGCGGCTATATAGGGTTTGTACATCTAGAAAAAGCATTCTACAATGTAAAATGGAACAAAAATGTTCGAAATACTCAAAAGATTGGATTGAGTTTTAGGGATAGGCTGATAGTACAGAGCTTATACAAAGAGCAAACAACTGTAATAGAATTAGAGCAGGAACGTAGAAAAGTAGATATTAAGAAAGGGGTAAGGCATAGATGTGCCCTATCCCCATCAATTTTTAACTTGCACATCGAAGAGTCAATGAATACTGTCAAATGCAGAAACACATTTGAAATTATTATGCAGAGACAAAAGATTACTATTCTTAGATTTGGAGATGATATAGCGGTATCATCATCTAGCTAGGAAGAGTTAAAAGCAACTCTTAATGAAATGGAAACAATCTAACAGAAAGTTACGGTATTAAAATTTACAAAAATAAAACTAAAGTACTAGTATGCAATGGAGGGAAAATAAATCAAAAACTAAAATACTAATAGCAAACAAGAACTTACAAGAGGTTAAGGATTTCTACTACCTAGGATGAAACAAGGAAAGGATTGTTGAAAGCATATGTGTGGAGCACAGCACTGTACGGTTATGAAACTTACACAAGGGGAGAGGCGGACAGAAAAAAGAAATACATGGCTAGCTCAGAATAGAAACCAGAAGAGGTACGCGTCCAACTAGTTCCAATATGGTAAGCCATATGGTGAAAAAAATATTTGTAGTTAATCCTGATGATTATTATAAGCAACTATAGGTGTTGGTTTTGCAAAATTCTCAACTAATATTAATTGTGTGAAAAAATTTACTGAAAACTATTATATCGACAAACGTCTGTGTTAGGAGAACTTGGCAACCGTAGGCTGCTTAACCCCTTTTACACATCACTGAATATCGGTGAAATAGAGCATAAATTTAGAAAACAACAGAAGGGGAACCGAGCAGTATCTAGGCTGTACGAATGTAAGGGAACTGTGTAGGCTATCTGAGAATAGAAATCAGTAAAGATACGCGTCGAACCAGTTCCAAGACGGAAAATCTAATGACGGAAAAATAATTGGACTTAAACCTGAAAGGTATTATAAACAAATACAGATGTTGGTATTGCAATATTTTCATTTAATCCTGATTGTGCGGAATGATTTATTGGAAAACTATTAATTCGGCAAATGTTTAAGTGTTGTGGGATCTTGGTAGACACAGGCTGCTTAACCCTCTTGACATACTACTGAATATTAGTTGAATGGGGTATATATTGACAAAACAATAGACGGAGAACCGAAATGTGTATCTAGCAAGAGAGAGCAGCGGCTATGTTTGAATACAACAAACAGAAACAAGGACAAAAGTGTTTGGAGCGTGTGTGTGGAGCACAGCACTGTACGCTTGGGAGTAAAAATGATTTAAAAAACAGCAGAGCTCACCTAGGTTAGCTCGGTAGTGCTGCGGCGTTGAAGTCCACCCAGAGGATCCTCCGGGTGGAACTCCACCACTTCTTATGAGTACTTTTATAAAATAGATTATTACCTTCATGGATTCTTTGGAAGAATGCTCTATTTATGTTAAATAGTTTATTATGTTTATATCGAAGAGTATTTATGGTTTCAAAGTAATAGTATTTTTGCGAGCTACTAGTAGGCAACCCATCGAACACACAAAACGCCGCAAGCCTGTTTATTCTCAAGAGTTCGAGAATTCTTCTAGTAATTACTGGAGGATGAGTCATATCTTTAATTTAGGATATATATATATATATATATATATATATTACTCATATTTAGACCAGGGTAGAAAATTAAATAATCACATCAAATAATTTTAATCACCGTGTAGAAGCTTTGGGAAAAGGTACGCGTTATTAAAACCATGAAGCATAAAAATTCATTCGTTTCATTAAAAATAAGGGAGTTAAATTATTTACAAGACGCTTGCTATAAAAAAGGAAGCAGTATTAAAATGCTCTACGTGTAATTTAATTATTCCGAGTAAAGAAACAAATGGAAATTACGTGCAAAATTTATATTAATTAACTCAATTTTAAGTAACCGGTATTAAACAAAATGTACAGATAATAATTAATATTTGATTAGGAGTCACTAAAAATTAAAGGGTATTATTTTAATTGGAGTTAATTGAACCATTAGTAACATATAATATGTATAAAAGCTAGTAAAAACCCAATAATATCCAAATCGTAGAAGCGTTAGTTAGAAGTAGGACGAGTGAACACCTGCGTATTTTTAAAAGTCTCATTCTGCGTATATTGCAAACGGTCGGATAAACCGTAGCTTATATTAACATAGGAACCCACGTGGATTGAAAATAACCGATACTAAAGAATATAGATTTGTACCACTCGAAACAGGGTAGATAGAGACAGATAATATGCGCAAGACAGAGACACATATAGTAAAAGGCGTGAGTTGAGCAACGTCACTGGGTTGCGATTGGTTGAAAATAAGAGGCAAACTTGAGAGGTAAAAATACCATTTCGGTATAAAAATTAATTAGTTATTCCCAGACGTTGCGAGCCGTGTCGAAATTTCTGAGATTTAACTGGTGCGAGTGCAAATTTAATAAGAACCGACGCACAGGCGGTCGAGATGGGAACATAGTATACGAAATTCTAGAAACTGGCCGTTTTGGGGACAAAACCGACAGACGGGCTAACCACTATATATACCCAGGTTAATATGAGTTTCGCTCTCTTAGATTTTCGATTTGATTCAATGCGTTAAACAGTGCTTTTTAGTTTTCCGATTTTGATAGAATAATTTAAACAGTTTGCTCGTATATTTTGGTGATTTAAAACAGTTTGTTCTTTACGTGCTACAATGAATGTAATTTAGTGCACTTAGAAAAGAAGATACAAGGTAATAAAGTCTAGTATCACTGTACCAATTAGTCAAATTTGCAACGACAAATGAATACACAAAAGTAGGCAGTTTTGGCGTATATTTGTGAAAGAAGTATGAATTTCTTTGCTATTTTCGGGGGTGTTAATAATTAAATGATTCGTAAACGTGTCTGGATCCACAAAACAAGCTTCAGATATACACAAATGAGTTCCGGAAAAGCACTAAAACAACTTTAGATGAATGGTTGTGTAGAAAATTTTAAAGGCGACCAGCAATACGAGGACCTAAACATAACCCAGTTGGATTGGCGTGATTAACAGAGGACGATATACACTCGGGCCACGAGTGCATTAACCTTCAGGTAACTTATGCTTTGTTGTTCGATTTTTGATGTTTTGGTGTGTGTTGAATAACTTTCTAATTGATTTACTTAAAATGGACAGTAGTGAAATTGTACTAACAACAAAAAAATTTTAATTTTAAGGTGAAATTTTCTTGTTTAAGTAGAAAGGGGTATTTAGTATTTATGTTCTGGATTCTGATGAAAATTTGGGTATGTCTTTGAGCTCAATTAGACGAACCTGGTTAATTAACGTAAAGGGGTGGTAGATGCTCCCTTTGTACTCAGACTCAGGTCTGCATATATTGTTATATTAATTAGTAGGCATCTACAAGGACTTTAATTCTGGATGCACATTAAAAGGATAATAAATTTAATCTTGAAATTTTCTGATACTGAAATTTATGCTGAATTTTAACTTTGAAATTTTAATGTATTGTGAATATTGATGTAAATAGAGTTAACGTTGGTGTTTGTGATAGGAATGTGTTTGTTTTTTTATGATTGAGGATGAAAGTTTTAACTAGGTGAGCAGCCGAGGCGGAAAAGAGTAAAGAGGCGAGTAACAGAAGAAAGTCAACGGAACAGTTAAGGTAATGAATAGCTTTTTGTAGGATTCACAGCATTCTTGACGCCCAATCTGTGGGCCACGATTCGAAAACCGTAGTTCCCGGATTTTGGTGGAAACACAGCAATATATATATATATATATATATATATATATATATATATATATATAAAGACCGCTTATAAATGAAAGAAGTTAGTCTATACCAGAATGTCTAATATAAATTTATACTGTGTAAAGTGAAATAGTTGAGCTTTTGGAATTCCCAGAGTATACATAAATGTTAAGTGCACGTGTCTAACGTACATGCAGCTTGTAGTATACATAAATACATAGAAGTGTAATAAATAATAGTTGTGTTAGTGTTATTAATGGACCTATGGTAAAGGAGTTAGTTTAAGAAAATATTAGTGCTTGTAAATTCATTAGTGTGATAGTGCTTCATTGTTAATAGGACTGAAAACATCTATAAATAAGGTATATACTGTTAATTAGACTTGTAAACAGTGAGTAATAAAGACTCTTGTTATTACTTGTTTTAAATTAGAGAAACGCGGTAGCAGTAGCCCGCTTCAGTATATACACACTACACCACAACATATCAAATTACAGTCCTGGCCAGAGGCATATTGGTCTATCGGGATACCGGGAAAAATTCCGGTGAGCCGATGCATTTAGGGTCGAACAGAAAATAATATTTAAAATAATATGAAGAATACTATAACTCCAGCAGGCAAACTATATATTTTTATATGCACTACGTACTTTCGTGAAACGCCTTCAACTACGTCTTTGTAAGGAAAAAGAAAAATAGCAAGAGGCTTTTCTAGCATTACTGTTATAATGTGATTATAGGTTTGTAGCCTGATAAATAAGTTGCACTATCGGCAATGTGGAGCGGATAATATTATTAAATATTCAGCTTCTATTCAACAACAGTTTTTTAAGAACGTTCAAGCTTAGGATACATATTTGAAAAAACAAAA
This sequence comes from Platerodrilus igneus, assembly GCA_036346225.1. NCBI lineage: Eukaryota > Metazoa > Arthropoda > Insecta > Coleoptera > Lycidae > Platerodrilus > Platerodrilus igneus. The sequence continues at coordinate 6,497,627 of JARFIW010000131.1, read as the reverse complement.
GCGACCGTGATTTCTAAACGGCATATGAATGCGGCGTTATTCGACCCGAACATGTTCCATTATTCACATGTTTACAAACTATAAATAGGAAAATTAGAATACGAAACAATGTTCAAAAGATTCGTAAGCTCACAATTGAGTTCGAATAAGGTTTAGAGTTAATTATTCTGCTACCGAGAAACGGATGTAGTATTTTGGACAGGTCGGTATTTTACAAGAAATTTTATACAGTACAATACGGGGTTCAATTTGTCAGGTGTGGTGTTCTTTGTATGATTACGTCGTCATCTTACGGCTGAGTGAGCTACTGCATTGTTTATTTACAAATTACTGTAACCAAAACTACCCTTATTCTATTCATAATAGCATAAGAAATCCTTTTTTTTTCTTTATCTACAATTCTACAAGTTTTATTTTGAGTTTTTGGTTAAGCATTCGCCATTTGGTCTCTTTTCGGAATGCGTGTAAATTATATAGGAGTCGAGAAATAAACAAATTTGTAGTGTTAAGATTGATAGTTTGGAACACTAGCAAACACATCTATATTAGTTTTTACATTAGTTTTATATTAATTTTATATTAGTTTGAATTAGTTTTTAGTGCTGTCCTGCTGTACTGGTTTTGTGCTCTCATTCTGTTTTCACTAGTTTATAAAACGTTAAAGTTCTCATAATTATAGTTTATAATGCTCTTGGTTGAAACAATTCGATAACTGCAATGGAGAAACATACGAAAGCTAAAAGAGGGAAACTTCGGGAACAAAAAAGGAAGGTACTAGAAAAAAAATCAAAAAAGTACGCAAAACTTACCAAATATTTTCGACAAACTATCAAACAGACAAGCTTGGTAGAGATAAAGACGCACATTATCTTGCAATCATCACAACCGTCGATCTCAACTTCCTTGCAATTGGTAGAAGAAGCACAAACATTAGAAGTTAACAATACAGTAGCAGTTAAAAGCCCAATTTTATCAACAAATGTGGTAGCAGAAAAGAATCAAATGAGGATGAAGCAGTTACTGAGTCGTCGTGAAAGGTATTTGTAAGGCCTTCTATGTCAGATATGGATATATTTTTCAAATTGCATCCTAAATAATCTTACTCTTTCGCTAATCTATCTTTTTCCGAAAAAGTATTTCATAAAATAAAGGGCCAAAGCCGTTGTTGACTCAGTTATAATGAAATAATTATTAAATTGTATTGCTCTGTTTGCATAGTGTTTGCACAGACAAACTAAAGTAATTTATTTATCGAAGGAATGAACGATTGGAGGCATATACATCAAATAATTAAAGAATACTAAGGTAATAAAATGCATAGCCATTCTACAGAAGCTTATTTTCTACTCTTGCACGAAAAAACAACACCATCTGATTCTCAAAGTAAAAGATTATTAAAAAGGATCAAGTTAAAATAAAGCGGCAAATATTAAAAAGAGTTGTTGAGGTAGTAAAACTTATAAGAAAACGTCGTTTAAGTTTTAGGGGCACTAAATTTGAGGCAGCATACGCACTAGATGATCTTACACCTGACCACGGTAAGTTTATAGAAATTATTTTGTTGATAAGCAAGTATGACGTCTTTTTAAAAGAACATTTAAATACTATAATAGATTAAAGCAAAATTGCTCATGTAGAAGTAGTAAAGCTTTGCTATCAAAAAATACAGTAGTTGTAGTAATTCAATCTATTGTGGCACCATGATACGTGTTTAACTTTTTTTATGTAACTTGATTGTTACAATGTAGCATTGAATTATACATTACTAAGTCATCGGCTCTTTCCTTGTATTTAACAACATTGTAATAACCACATTTTTATCTTGTCTTGTTACTTTGTTAACTACAGCTGTTATTGTTTAGGTGCATTATTAAATGGAGTTATTTATAATAAACGATGTGCAAAAGCTTTTTTAGTTTTATGTGAAAAACGTGTAACATTGAAATCTGTTTCCTTTTTTTTGTGTTTCTGAAATAATTTATGGACCTGAGTTACGTTGCAATATATATTACACAGAAATAAAACGATGTTTTTATGTTTTTAAGTTTATGACCTAAATTTTCTTTAATAGGACTAAAAATTTATGAAATGTCATGCTTATAGAACACTGCTATTTATGAAAATAAAAATATACAGGGCACATCAATTTTAACTTGCCCGTTTAAAATTGATTTTTCTATTTTTCGATTGGGTTTTTTTAACGCAACAACAAACGCGTTACAACTTGGAAATTATTTATATTGTGAGTGCTTCATAAGTACCGAAAAAATTGAAAGTATTGCAGACCAAGAAAATTTTATTTTTCAGGATTGTACTAAAGATAGGAATAAGCTAACCTAGTTTATGAATAACAATGTGTAAAATTGACACTGACAAAGATTACTCTTTCTGAAAAAAGAAGCAACGGAACAACTTTTGATTATGTACTTTGAACAACCTAGCTTGTTAAAATCGATTTTATAAAAAAACATCACTTGCATAAATTTATTTGCTTATCTGATCTTGGAAAATAACACAGCTTTAAAAAACAGTTGTCTCAGATATTTCATATTATGACTTCACACATGCCAAATAATTGTTATGATCACATGAAACTGTATATCAGTATCACATATTCATATCCTGTTACTTAAGGCAATCAATCTGTCAAATAAATCACATGTAGAGGCGTAGTGCTATTCGATATTCGTACAAAAGGAGAAGAACGAATTTTCATCAGATAGATACAAGCCTTTGCGACAAGCAACAACCCATATATTTAAAGAATGATATCCTTGATGGAAAACACGTGATGGATTTACTATCAATTATATAAATTTGTATTTTTTATTATACTGTTTGTCTTTTATAGGGTTTCCGAAGCCGCCGTACACTACTAATTAGATGATAACTATTAGACAATTTGTTGTATTACAGTATGTTTTGAAGTTTATCCGGTATAATCCAATATTTATGGTTGGAAAAGCGAATTTATTTTTTTAAGTAGTTAATTGAAAAGTGAAATATAATTTAAATGTTAGGAATTTGATTGTAAAACCCAAACACATTATTCGTTCTTTTGATATTTTATTTAACGAATGTTGTAATAGCATATCTATTATATTTCACTGATGTTTGCTTATTGCAACTAATGCAACGTTAAAATAAAATATATAAAATATAAAATTCTAGATTCTTTGTGACATGCTAAGATTTATTTAACTTAATATTATTGAAATATCCAGTCAACCACTGTTGGTTGAAACGTATTGGAATGATTAGTGTTCTCTACTCTTAGAGACTTACTCTTTCAATCCAGTAACTTCGATAAAAGAATCTGTTATAAAACCAAGTTCGTTGCGTTAGGGGGAACTGTATCTTATCTGGAGCAAAGCTGCCGTTCAGCAACCGAATTTATGTATTCAGCCACTAACAGATAATATATTTTACGAATAAGTTATACTTACATTATAGCGACTCCGACATTTTGGTAGGTAATAAATTCATAGGTTCTCAGTTTGAAGTTTAAGATAAACACAATATAATGATAACATTGCGGTTGTGGGTATTTATTTTCCACTTAGATATTCACAAGTTTTACTTGCCCCAACATAACTTTGCTCTAAAATCTCATTTAAATTACATTTTCCATGAATAAAATGAAAATGGTATTTCGATCATACCAATAAAATCGTTGTAGGCTTAGAAAAGGATTCGAAGAATGGAACGTATAATGGAATAAATTCGGTATTGGTACAAGTTTTTCCTCTTTATATCACTACATATTTTCGAGGAAAAATAATTTTATAAATTTTCAAAGTTTCCATTACTGCGATGTTTAGGAGTTGAAGAAGTTATAAGTAGCCAGAGATATCAAACACTTTTGTTTTCTGCTGAATGGATAACGAGATTTGGAGAACTTTACTTGCCTCGCTGGAATAAACATATCTTCATACAAAATCAATGAGTTATGTGTTTCTTTACTTTTATAGCTTATACAGTCATTACTTTATATGAACCATCCACATAATACTTATTGGGAAAAAGCATATACTAAAAAATTATAATTTAAAAATAATGTCTTCCAAATGACAACTTCGTTGGTGACGGAATTCTTCCATTCATGCACGCAAAATTGATAAAGACTTTTCAAGGCGTTCGTGAGGTTCTGGTTATCTTTTCGGGGATATTCTGTTTTAGTTGAGGTAATGTTATAACGCTCGCGCATTAATTACGCATACATTTTCGTATAGGAAGAACCATTTATCAATTTTAGCTAATTCAAGAGTTTTAATAATAAACTAGCCGTATAGAAATTGGGTAGTTTGCAGTCTATAATAGGATTATTTCCGTAGATTATCAAAGTAAAATACCGAAATGAATATAAAAATAGTTAGTACATTCTTTTATAACCAGCAAGTGCAACCCGAGACTTCACCACAGACATATCAAATTAGAAAACCAACATATTTCCCATGATTAATCATCCTACGAACGTGGATGTAAAAACATTCTCACGTATTGAAAAAAACCTAAATTATGATAAATTACTCAAACAGGTAGAAGCCTCTAACTAATATAATTTTAGACGTACTGGACCTACCTAATGACGTCAATGTTACGTAGTATCCTGTAACGAATATATATTTTGTAGCACTATTTTTGCAAGAATCACATCTGTACAATTTTAATCTGTGGTATTTAATTCTCGTATTTGATACTGTTATATCTGAAAGACACAATTCCATAATGGAACAGGAAATCATGACCGTTTAAATAACTTAAATGCTTTACTCAGAGATATTTAATAATAATATACACTCAAGAAACATATTTAAAAGGGAACGGGTTGTTTGTGTGGCCTAACTTGCAGGCGGATTATACCCTTTCATTCGTTAAAATTAGAATAGCGCTTGCGTGAATACGGTCACGAGGACGCGCTAAGCAGATGCCCCGTCCCGTACTTGTACGGTACGAATAACAAAATCAGCCATTTGTATTCAAGAATGTAGTGCAGACCGCATCCATCTACAGATGGGCTCCCAAATTTTATATAAATGGGGCCTCAGAATAGGCGTGCCGAAGTAGAGACAGGGGGGGCTGGTCGTCTTGGGACACAGAGAAGATTTTATTCCTGTGACACCGGCAAGGCGCTTGATCACGCTTCTCCTTGAAATGGTTCGAGTCGGTATTTGTTAACGGTAAGACCGCATTATTCAAATAATTTATAAAATATCTTTATTTCCTTAGCGCTTGATGAAGTAACATAATGATGAAGTAACATAATAATGAAGTAACATACTTACGAAGTAACATACATTTGAAGTACACATGAATTAACTAGATATACGAATAAAGAGATTGGAACAATGTTCGTTTGTTAAGAAACTACAGCTGTTGTTTGGTATTTTGTTACAACCATTTAGTAAGCAGATTTCAGAAAACGTGCGTCGCAGTTTGATAACTAGGGATGACAGCTTCATTAAAAACAGGTATCAAACCTTTTTTTGTTATGTTTGTGAGTGCTCACATTAATTGTAGCCGAAAATTGCTTAGTTAAATTAAATTTTGTGCATAAAGAACAACGTAGAAGATTATTGTTACGAAATGCTATTACAATAATTTTGTAAGGTATGCAGAACATTCACTTGTTAAAAAGATGAGACTCCAAAGTCCATTTCCTGTTTTCTAGAAAATTACTTGCAGATGTCAAATTTTTAATAAACTCATTATATTTAAATAAGTTGAACTGTTATTTGTCCAAGTTAACTGCACGTGATTCAAATTTTTTAAGAAATAAATTAAACTCAATGTGAAACATATGTAAGCCAATAAACAGATCTGAGTATTTGGTATTAGAAACTTGTTATAAAATATTATTAAACTTAAGGTAGATTTATAAAGAATCCAATTTTATTATTTCATTTTTGTAAACATATTTAAAAAAAACGAAAAGAGAGAAACTATATTAAATTTCATTTTTGGACTCAAGTTTTTTTATTCCATGCACAATTAATTTTACTAAATTTTTTCTAAAGAAAATAAGTCTTTTGAATAATGAAATTAGACGAACGCAGAAGTAATTTAAAAAACACAGATATGCTACAACTGATTTGTTCTAGGTATTCATTTTTGATTCAAATATCTTTGGTGTGGTAATTTCAAGATTATCCACCCGTATTTATTAACATGCTTTTTTATTAGAAAGCACAAACAGTGTCTTTTTAATAGAGAATTTGTTGTGTACTTTTTCTTTCAGGATCATCGAGATCGAAGAGGTTGTAAGTATGTTCCAGAGGTTTCCAGATGTGTTAGTTCATTAAGTTGTAAGTTTTTTTATGGTGTCTATATCCCATGAGTTTCTCTATCTTCTCATAGGAGTATAGAATTTCTAGTATTGTCCATATAGATACAGTGGCGCTCAACCACCTTTTTCTTTTTATGTTAGCTTGTTGTAGAGTTTAGACCATCCCCACACCCTTTCTCATTGCTCACCCTTGGGGTAATTCCCAGACTTAGCCGCGAACCAATAAGGCTTCACTTGTATCCAACGAGTGGAGGTCAGAAAACAAAAAAAAAAGGTTACAATCCGTGGAAGTATATAACATTCTCATGTTCTGATAAATCCGTGACCCCAACTGCAAGGTCAGTTCAAATCATACAAGCTGTGTGAACAGTTACAATTAGGGAATTTCCTAAATTAATATAGATTATAAATGCGGTACATTTGATTTTCCTATGTTTCATCCGAAGGTACTACATTGGCCAGAAAACGAGTGTTTTTACCTTGGAATTTTGAATTTTGCCTAACCCTTGCTGTTTCAAGCAAGGTAGGAATTTTTAACGTGCGTGACAACACACACAACATTTTACCTCTCATCCTACAAACGAACAAGCAAATTGTTATAACCAACTATTACAAGACGGTTCCTACACTTCTATAAACAAAGACCCCACTTCAAAACTTGAACGGGAAATTTCAGCACTTATCAAATTCTCTAATATTCCCAAAGCTATCCAAAAACGCATAATACCTCGCGAATCTAAACCACCTCGCTCGTATGGCCTTCCTAAAGTCTATAAAACTGATTTCCCTCTCCGTCCGATAGTGAACACAATTGACTCGCCAACCATTTGACAAAATACCTAGCAAATTTCTTAAACCCCTATTCCGGTAACACCCCTACCGATGTTTTAAACTCCACTCATTTCATAGAACTAATTGCAAATATTGAGCAAGACCCTAATGATGTACTAGTCAGTTTTGACGTAATATCCCTATTTACAAACGTACCTGTGATAGACACTGTCTCCATTATCCTACTCCTACCTCAAGAAAACGAATTTGAGTATCTGGTCACGCTCATTGAAAAATGCTTAACTTTTACCTATTTTGTCTTCGAAGGACAATTTTACAAACAAACTTCTGGCACGCTCGTCGACTCACCTCTTTCCCCTACTGTGGCCAATATATTTATGGAGTCTTTAGAATGCATCGCTTTAGAATTCACAGACCTTAAACCAAAAACTTGGATCCGTTACGTAGATGATACTTTTGTAATCTGGCCCCATGGACACCAAACGTTCAATAATTTTCTAGATCACATAAACAATCAACATAAAGATATTAAGTTTGTATTAGACCGCCCCCTATAATAATAGGTAAAAGTATCCGTAATGTTTAAGTTGGTCCGATAGGTAAGGGTCAGTCGGGGTTAAGCGTGCGAGAGAGTGCGGCACGTTATTGAAAGGCGCGTCGGTTGTTCTAGAACCCAGTTAATTTGTGAACTTTGCGTTGCTAATAAATTATACATTTTATCCGTAAGAGTGTGGCAGTGATAGTTGATGCTAATGAGGATCAGTTGGATTGTACTTTACAGATAAGTTATAGTTGTAGTATTGTTTCTTTGTTTGTTTTTTTAATGGCAACGCCGCTGGTCACATGGTAGTTACGGTGCGTGCTGCATTTTTTTTATTTAGCTGTGTTTGTTTTTTTTATTTTGTGACATTGGTTACAATTCATTAAACTACATAAATCCATCTACGAGTTATTATTACATATCCACAGGTTGTAACAGGTAAAAACTTAAAGAATCACGAAAATACCGCATGAGAGGGGTTGCCGCTAACCTGGGCCAACATCTGCAAGGGCAACCACTCGTTTCGCACCCCTGGAATTTCTGAGCTTCTGAGGGAACTGATTCATTTTGGCGCCCAACGTGGGGCCGTTTTCTTGTTACACAAATACCTGGAACTGTTAATGATTCGAGTTGTTTACGTAGAATTTGAAAAGGTTCAGGTACCTAAGGTCATTAGTAAATAATTACTGCTATTGGTATTTAGATAACATTTAATGACATCTTTGAAACGAACAGTACATTTTAATTTCTAATAAGTGTTAACGGTTATTCAACAACCAGGTCCATGTTAATTGTATTTACGGACAATAGTTGGTATTAGGAATGTTAATGAGACTGAACTGGAAAAAGTTTAATTCTTAGGTGTTTGGATATTGAGGTATAACATTCCAAGTTGCATTAAGTTTGAGTGGACAATTCAGAGAAATTCATTGGGTTTATTGTGTTAGTTTGGAACAAAAATAAATAGAGTAATTTAGAGCTTAAGAGTTAATGATCGCACCTCAAGGTGAAATATGTTTTTGATTGTTGTTGAAATGTAATGTCACATAAGTATAATACGCGTAGTAAAGATGCTTTGAAACAACTAGTTGCAGCTGTTAATAGTATGAATTGTAACAATGCCATCCTAAAGGAATCAATTGAACAAATGAACGTGAATATTGCTGCAAATATTAGCAAATTAAGTTTTGATGTAAATCGTGTTTCGGAATCGGTTGAAGAACAGGTAGAAGCTAGCGATGTTGAATATGTTAGGGATGAAGGTATTGTGCATGTACACCAACCAGAGACCAGGGGCGTCACGTCCGAGGCGTTTGGGTATCATAATTATTTGAGTTTATATAAGGATCTGGGGGGTACGAATTTGTGCTTTATGCCGGAGGAATCTGTGCATCCGGTGACTTTCATTAAAAAACAGGAAACAATATTTTTGGAAGCTGGAGTTCCTGAAAGTAGAAAAGTTCCTTTGACCGTTAGTAATTTACGTAATTCAGCTCAGGATTGGGGTGTATTAAAGGAAGAAAAAGTAAGGGATTTCCAAGAATTTAAAGAGCTACTTTAAGTCGGTATTGGGGGGTTGACGAAGAGAGGAAACTTTTTTAAAAAATTAAATTTGGGTGTTACGAAAGGGGGTCAAGGGCTGATTATTTTTTAAAGTTGGTGAGAGAAGCAAATTTCTTAACTACTCCTCTTGAGGAAAGTGCGCTTATTTCTTTATTAAAAAATCATTTTCCGAGTGAAATTGAACGAGGTATTGTAAATTGCATGCCCAGAACTTTTGATGAAGTAGAAGCTTACTTAAGGGAAATTGATGAAACTTATAATCGGAACCCCAATAATAATAATAATAACGGTTCCTACACGAATTGGCGTGGTAGAGGTACGAATAATGATCAAAACGGGAGCGCTCGTTACAATTTTAGATCAAATACGTCAAATTCTGGAGGCGGTAATAGTGCCCGCTCTGAAAATAGAGAAAATAATACTAATAGTAATTACAATAATGGTGATGGGGATGAAGGGCGTCGCGAATCTCAAACTGTTAGTAGTCCAGGGGGAAATCGACCATCGGCTGTGGCCGCGTTATTTAATAAAAACGGGGATGACCTTTTACTAGAAGACAAAAAGAATATAAAATCAGTTGCGTTGGCACCGACCATTGAAGCGACAGTTGAGACAGTTTTGGTAAAAATATTAGTAGATTCGGGTAGTCAAGTTACCTGCATTTCAACAGACTTTTTATTAAAGATAACGCAAATTAGTAGCGATATTTTACGTTTGCCGTTTACATCAACTATTTTGGTGAGTGCGACGGGTAAGAATTCTATTGTTAAGGATCAATTTTATTTGAATTTTAAATTTAATGATTTCGAATTGGCTTACCCTTGTCTGGTAGTTCCGAATTTAATTCGTGATGTCATCTTCGGATGCGATTTTTTTGCTGATCATCAAATTAAAATCGATTTTTCAAAAAATTGTTTATCGGGTATTTTTGAAGGAAGAGCGATAAGCGTAGGGTTTAGTATGGAACCAAAACCTGATGGTCGGTTGACTGTTTGTCAAGTGTCGGAAGAGAAAGAGGAGGAAATTCAATTAAAAAAGGAGATAGTGCCGTGAAAGGTGTCTGAGATTAAAGAGGTAGTGGATCGCGCAAAAAACTTTTCCCAAGAAGAAAAAAATAAATTGTACGAGCTGCTGTTGTCACATAGGTCGATATTTTCGAACCAACCAGGACGAACGAATGTTTACTTTCATGAAATTGAGTTGTGGGATGAGTCTCCATTTTTTATCCGATCATACCCAATTCCGTATGCATATAAAGACGAGGTTAGGCGGCTGATAGAGGAGATGGTTGCGTGGTACGTAATTGAGGCGAAGCAAACTGAATATATCAGTCCGTTGGTAGTAGTTAAAAAAAAGGATGGGGTTATAAGGGTTTGTTTGGACGCTCGTTTTTTAAATAAGCGAATGGTGAAAGATCGAGTTATGCCTCCGAATCCTACAGAATTGTGGTATAATTTTTCTAGTGGCCACCGACTGAGTACACTCGATTTAACGGCGAGTTACTGGCAGATTAAAATTAAGCCTGAACACCAAAAATTTACTGGGTTTTTGTACGAGAGGAATATTTACGTTTTTAAGGTTTTACCGTTCGGTCTAAGTACGTCGGTAGGATCCTTTATAAGAGCATTGGGTATAATTTTAGGACCAGACGTAGAATCATATGTGATTGCGTACGTAGATGATCTCCTTATTTATTCGGAAGGGGCTGAAGAGCATTTGATTCACTTAAACAAAATATTCGAAAGGTTTAAAGCTGCTGGCATTACTATAAAATTAAAAAAAATCACATTTTGCCAGAAATACAGTTGTGTTCCTTGGGCATATTATTTCCGCTAAAGGGGTGTGTGTTAATCCTGCCCGCGTGGAAGCTATCAATTCATTTCCGGTACCGAGGAATATTAAACATTTAGGTGGCTTTTTAGAGGTCGTTAATTATGAGCGTCGGTTTTGTGAGCAGCTTGCTCATTTAATGGGGCCGTTATTACAGCTTTTGAAAAAAGGAGTTCAGTGGCGTTGGGGTTCAGCTCAACAAGAAGCGTTTGAGAAAATTAAGTCTAGGTTTTTATCGATTTCGATGTTGAAGCATCCGTGTTTTGACCGTGCGTTTTTTATCCAAACAGATGCATCTAATGTGGGGTTAGGTGGTTGTTTATTTTAAATAAATGAGCAAACTTCAGAAAAGGATATCGTAGCATTCACCAGTCGGACTCTGCGTGGCCCTGAAATTGGTTATTGTGTTACAGAAAAAGAGGCATTAGCCGTACTACATTGTTTGCAGCAGTGGCGGGTATTTGTGCTAGGTCGAGAAGTAACTGTGATCACCGATCATAAATCTCTATCGTTTTTAATGTCCTGCAGACTATTAAATTCGCGTTTGACTAGGTGGGTGTTGTATTTTCAAGAATACGCTTTTAATGTTAAATATTGTGCTGGGAAGGAGAATGTCCTTGCGGATGCTCTATCGCGTTATCCAATCAAGGGAAAGGAGAAACTTGAAAAATTTGAGAGGGTGCCGACAGAAATTTGTGCATTAATGAAGTCGGAACTATGTAAAAGTGTCCAGATAGGTATAAAAAATATTGTTGAGGAGCAAGGGAAAGACGAATTCTGTTGTAAAATGATGTCTAGATTATTGAAGGAGGAAGTTCCGAAAAGGTGCGCTGATTGGTTTGTGGTGTATCAGGGAGTTTTATTTAGGCGAGGCTACGAAGGTTCGCCAGAGTTTAAAGTGTGTGTGCCTGCTTCCCAAATAAGTATACTGGTTTGGCAAGAACATGCAAATAATGGGCATTTTGGGGCGGAAAAGTGTTTCCAGCTGCGTTGTGATTATTATTTTCAGAGGATGAAACATTTCATTCGAAAAATTATTTCAAGCTGCGATTTGTGCCAGAAGGCGAAGAGTTCGATTAGAATTTATGGCGAATATCATAGTGTTTTACCTAAAGCGCCCAACGAAATCGTATGTGTTGATCTCATTGGTCCGCTCCCAGTATCAAGGGCGGGGGCGACTTTTTTATTAGTTATTATTGACGCTTTCAGTAAGTTGGTTACTTTGCACCCTCTTAAACGTGCTAATATAGCTGCGATTCTTCGTTGTTTGGTCAAGAAATATTTTATCGAGATTGGTAAACCAGGGATCATTTTTTCCGATAATGGTAGCCAGTTTACGAGCAAAGATTGGAAAGAGTCGTTGAATCTATTAGGTGTAAAGGTAACTCACACGTCAGTGTACTTTCCGCAGGGAAACCAGACGGAACGGGTTAATAAAGAAATTGTGCGTATTTTGAGATCATTGTGTTACTCGGCTCATGGGGGGGGGGCTTTGATGCTAGATAGAGTAAGGAAATGGATTAATAGGGCAGTCCATGACTCGACTGGGTATAGCCCTCGTGAACTACATTTTGGTGATCATATTGATAACCCTAATATTAACAACCTTATTTTTCCTACAAGTGACGTACCGGATGTTGGTAGGGATAAAATTATAACACTAGCTTATAATAAATTAAAATCTAAGGCTGAAAAACTTAAATTACGTCATCGAAGGATCCATAAAAATTGTATTGATTTTAAGATTGGTGATAAAGTACTGGTTCGTACTCATCCCCAGTCTTCTGCGGAAGACAAGGAGATTAAGAAATTCTTTCTGCTTTATTCCGGGCCTGCGAGGATTGTGGCTAAGCGCGGGCCAAATTCTTATGAAGTACGGGACGACACTAGGGGTCTCTTGTTGGGTATACAGATTGTTAGGAATTTAAAACCGTATGTTGTACCGTATCAAAATTTAACACTGTAATTATTAAGTATAAGTTCAATTTAATTACAAAAATATGTTTAGCAATTAAGTTTAACTTATAGAGAGGTGATGTACTAGGCCGCCCCCTATAATAATAGGTAGAAGTATCCGTAATGTTTAAGTTGGTCCGATAGGTAAGGGTCAGTCGGGGTTAAGCGTGCGAGAGAGTGCGGCACGTTATTGAAACGCGCGTCGGTTGTTCTAGGTTAATTTGTGAACTTTGCGTTGCTAATAAATTATACATTTTATCCGTAAGAGTGTGGCAGTGATAGTTGATGCTAATGAGGATCAGTTGGATTGTACTTTACAGATAAGTTATAGTTGAAGTATTGTTTCTTTGTTTGTTTTTTTAATGGCAACGCCGCTGGCCACATGGTAGTTACGGTGCGTGCTGCATTTTTTTTATTTAGCTGTGTTTGTTTTCTTTATTTTGTGACATTGGTTACAATTCATTAAACTACATAAATCCATCTACGAGTTATTATTACATATCCACAGGATGTAACAGGTAAAAACTTAAAGAATCACGAAAATACAGCATGAGATAGGTTGCCGCTAGCCTGGGCCAACATCTGCAAGGGCAACCACTCGTTTCCGCACTCCTGGAATTTCTGAGCTTCTGAGGGAACTGGTTCAAGTTCACTATAGAAATTGAAAAGAACAGAACTCTGCCGTTCCTTGACGTTCTGGTGGAGCGCCAACCCAACGGACGACTAGGTTATTCCGTATAGCGAAAACTCACACACACAGACACATACCTACATGTGTCGTCACATCATCATCCGTCACAAAAATGATCAGTAATCAACTCTCTAGTCCACTGTGCAATTAAGATTTCACAACCAGAAATTTATCTAATAAACTGACCCATATAAAAACTAGTTTTATAAATTTGGCTATCCCAACTCAGACATTGGCAAAGTAATAAACTTGCATCTGCATCCAATACAAACCCCCAAACCACACAGTAATCCCGACACACGGTCATTAGCAATTCTTACATATATATACACAGAGTAACAGACCGAATGAGCAAAAATTCTACTTAAACACAACATCAAAACAATCTATAAGCCCACTAATTAAATTTTACAAATATTACCAACCCCAAAAGATTCCGAAAAGTCTTATACCCCTAAACGTATATAGTATACCTTGCAGCTGCGGTTTAGTATACATAGGAGAAACAGGACGGTCAGTACAGACTAGACTAAACGAGTATAAGCGATGTATAAGAATTAAGAACAAGCCAATACAAGTGCTCAGCGGTGGCCGAACACCAATATGAAACAGACCATACCATTAACTTTAACAAGACGAAACTAATTGCCAAAATTCCATTTTTCTACAATAGAAAAATTAGAGAATCCGTAGAAATCACTAAAAATTCTAACAATCTAAACAAAGATGATGGCTACTACCTTTCCCCCATTTGTAAAACAAGCCTATGTTCACAAAAGCAGAACCGTGACGTGAAGTTCACTGATTCGCTACGACACTCTTCTCTATTCATGATCCTTCATGCATCAAGTTCTCGCTGTGTATAAACTACCACTTTCACTACTTTCAGTAGTCAATTTGCCACAAGACACCTTTTGGCTTAAATGGGCTGGTGAGTCTGCTAGTTCAGAGGTAACTTTACATACTCTCTACACTTTAACTTGTCTACTTAATATTATCATTCTTATCTTTATTACTATTTATTTTTATTATTTATTTTCTTGTTTTGATGAGGTCCCTTACAAAAGTGGGCTAAACGTCGACCTTAGTTTATAAAATGACACGGTCCTAACGCAGAAATTAAATATTTATAATGACTCCGGCCATCAAAGCCTCCGACAATATTTATTAGCCGTTTGTTATTTGTATAGGTTTTGTAGTATCCGTCCATAAAGAAGTTATAATAGGAAGGCACTGTATTTCCTTATAAGTTCTATCTTCTGCACACACATTTGGAAGAAACTCGTCGGATCAACATAACACTGGACAATGAGCTTTGAGTACCAAATCTTGAAAGATGTTAAATTATCATTTTTATCTTTATTATTATTTTTATTATTTATTTTTTTTCTTGTCCTGATGAAGCCCCTTACAAAAGTGGGTAAAACGTCGACCTTGGTTTATAAAATAACACGATCCCAACCCATGCCCATAAATATTTATAATATAGCAACATGTTACTCTTTTGAAATCCGGAACGCTATTGAGGATGTGTCTTCTTTGTCGATTGGGTTTGTACTTCTGTCACTAAACATGAAAAGTGATACTCGCGTTGACTAGCGGTCGCGTGTGTAAGTTATGATGATACGGTTTTCTTTCAGTAACGTGTTATTGGTAGTAATACGAAAATCGTGATTTTAAAATTGTTAGTTTTGAAGCAAGGGTGTCAGAATTTGTAGAGGGTATGTCAACAAAAGCGCCGGATTTAATGTTAAAAAACACACCTTTTTTCCAATTAAGCGAATATTTATATTTCCACGTATAGAGGAACAGTTGCGATTAAACATAAAATACGACATTCGTCAACTGGCCACCAAAAAACCACTGGCCCACGACCCTTTTCATAAAATTATGGATAACGTTTTTGAATAACTGTAACTCTATTTAGGCAATAGCGCACCGTATCTCTTCAACTGTTTGTGGATTGATCACATGCACCTTTTCCTTCATGTAGCCCCAAAGAAGGTAGTCCATTGGTGTTAAATCGCACGATCTTGTGGCCAATGTTGATCGCCAAGCCGAGAGATGACACGGTCTGGAAACTTGGTCCGCATTCACACCACTGTTTCGTGAGCTGTGTGGCAGGTCGCACCGTTTTGTTGGAAAAAACATCCATCACATCAATTCGATCCAATTCGGTCCAAAGAATTTAATTAACATAGCGCGATACCGTACACCATTAACTGTTAGCTACATTTTCATCCACATTTTCAAAAAATAACCAATAACTCTTCCTGCCCAAAATACGCACCAAACAGTTATTTGCGGTGGGTGCATTGATTTTTCCAATAATACACGAAGATTTTCAGCACCTCAAATTCGGCAGTTTTGCTTATTTACACACCCGTTCATTTGATAATGTACCCCATCGGAGAAAATAATTTTCCTTGAGAAACCATCATCAACTGGGTGGTGCTCCAGCACTCAATCAACGATTTCACCTCGCTGCGTATGGTTCCTTGGTTTAAGTTCTTGCGTCAATTGAATTTTGTACGCGTACAAACGCAGATATTCTTCCGAAATTCGTTGCAGTGTGGGTCTGGTAATGTTCAGTTTTTGACCATAATGCTGAATGATGTGCATAGATTCTCGAACATACTTTCCCTCACAGCGGCTATGTTTTCAAGGGACCGACAAGGACGGCGACGAACAGTGCTCTTCTCATCCATCAACGTGAATTTTATCGCAAATTTGTTAATTAAACGGCAAACTGTCGATTCATTTGGCGAAAATTGCACGTAATCTGCGAAATGTTTCTGCGAACCCTTCACCATTTTTAGCGAGTTTTCACAATAATTAAACATTGCAAGTTTGAATAATGCTACATAACTTCTAATCGCGTGGTTTGTAGATGACAGCTGTCAAAAATAAATAACGCACTACTTGCACAAACACAATAGCGGCAAATTCAAATCCGGCTCTCTAGTTGAGACACCCTTTATATTACCTGTTAACGTAAACTTATAGTGTCCATGTATTCAAGGAAAATATTCGAACTTGTGTACATACATGCTAGATGTAACTCTTTGTTTTCAACCAACAGTAATTTTCTAACAATGCTTCATTTACTACACATTAAAACGTTTAGGGCTGTTTGGTTTATCATAGCTCAGATTCAGGTTATGTTACGTATAACATAAGGATAATAAGTATCGTTCTGGTTTCGTATTGTTCTATTTGCACAATCTACGTCCAAAAACAATTTAATTAGCAAAACGCGTGTACTCCTGTTTTATTAAGCAAATCGATTGTTTTATAGCTTGAAGGTATATTCTAAAAATAGAACACAATTTGAAATACTGCGGTGTAGTAAGGAAAGTCCGTCCCTTGATATTAAATATTTAGTAGACTATGCGGGTTTGTATTGGTATCTTTGGGATTCCATTGCGTGCACCTGTTTTAGTTTAGAATTCAAGTAGAAATAGTTTATGTGTAAACCTTGTATGACATGGTTTAGGAATATACAGCACGAAGAAATTGTAAAAAAACTTATGAGATCTCTGCTTAATTTTGTGGGTGATTAAATCAGATGTTTGCAAAGAATGTTTTAACCGTTTCAACGCAGATAAACTGAACAACATCCACACAATATATCAAGGAATTTCTAAACTCGGTAAATTAGAGTTTATAGCAAAGGAGACTGGGAAGCGCTTTTATAATGCTAGATATAGTAGAACTCGCTAAAGAACAACCTACGCCACCACTTGTAAGATGAAAATTGCCAATCCATGTTAGTGTTGGGAGATTATGAATGATATAATCGAAATATAACGATTATGGCTAAATAATCGACTATTCGATTATGCTTTCGAGATATCATTCGTTAAAAATCATTCGAATAATTTTACATATCAAACATTCGCTACATACCGTGGTATTCATATTTGACCTTTCACACTCATATCTCATTCTCTCGATTTAAAATTCGAACTTGGCTGTACGCTACAACAATTATTCATCTCATAGCATTTCCGCCTAATACATTTGCCAACTCATTTGTTTCAGTTACATTAAGTTACTTCTTTTCGCTAATCTACAACCGCAATTCAAATAGACAATAATTGCCCATTTAGTATTAGAGAATGCAGTTCTCACATTAAATAAATACCATATTATTATCCGTAGAAAAAAGTTTTTTGAAATTTTAACAATTTATTGTGCGGTGAAAAAATGTCTAAAATTATACCAAAATTGTGTTAATATCAAATACAAGTTTTTTTAAATATTACAACGCAAATGTGCTAATATTTCTGTAGAAAATAATAGCACAATTATATTGGAAACTCCTACATTTATAGAACAAAATTTTAAAATCATTTTGTACTATGCATTACTATACATTTATCGCGGAGTATCAAACAACTGTTGAAAACTACTATAAACATATTATAAATTATTGATATATCTTTGTGTTAATAACTGAAAGATATTGTAGTTACTTTTTTTACAATATTGGGCTAAAAATTTAGATTATTGTACGAAAAGTACGTTCAAGGCTTGTTTTACTACGCAGACGCCAAAGGACCCTAAATTTTGTCGCCGTGATATTAGGCAGGAAAGTGAGTAACTTGACCTAGCTAGACGATTTCCAACATTAAGTGTCGTGTTTCTAAAAGTATACCTACGAAATGGACGAATTTGTTAAAAATATTGTAGGTTCTTGGGGGCTTTTGCCTAAAATCGAAAAGGCATTTGACGGTAAGTACAAATATGTTTGATAACGCTATAAATCGTTTCTAAATCAGTAATAGGCGCATGTATTGGGATGAATTTAACTTTTAATTTTATTTATTTGGCGCTAATGTATTACGTTTATATTCGCTTGTTCTTATGAATCCTGTGAACGAATCTGATCTTTCATCGTGCAATTATGGCAAAAATGAAGCAGTAGTATATTTCTCAATCTCGTCTTTAGATGTCCTGACGGGCGATTATTTTTATTGTTAGAATAGAGGATAACAAAATACTATAGTAGAGTCGGCTAGAGCAAGGGTTTTTTGGTAACGGTTATGTTAAAGAATAGATCAGCTAGGTATTTGTTTAAAATCATAATTAAAATATTTTCATTAAATGTAGTTTTTCTTATGGGTAGTGGATGGGTTTACTAATGTCACAGTAAATTCTAAATATTGTATAGTCACGTTGCATTAATTCATGTTTTAAAAATATCCTAATATAATGTCCGGCCTGAAATAATTTGCTTAATAATTTTGTTTGTGGAGCGTGAATATCATATGAACTTGACTAGGACATCAATTATATTCTCATATATAATTAGCCCACCATTTTGCTTAGATTTAAATACAATAATCATACTATATATATATTTCAGATAATGAAATAGACGAAGACGCGTTCAATAGTTTAAAGAACGAGGATATTAAGGAACTCATTCAGGTGCTAGGAGTTCGTAAGAAATTTCAGGCAAAATATAACAACAGCACACTTAACAAGGTAGGTACAAATTTTAATTTATGCTATGCAATAGTAAACAAATCACCGTATGTGAACCCAAACGTGAAATGGGTGAGGAAGCTCCGTCACCAAAGTTTGTAATTTTGAACAAAAATTTTTAAATTACCAAAACAGAACAAAAAATTGATGCGAATAATAATTACTTTTAGTTTTATAACTGATTATTGCTTGGAATTTTATAACAAAGGAAATCATTATGGACGTAGCGTTGATTGATTAATGAAGTAAGCACTTGATGAAGAACAAGGCAAGTTTATTTATGTATTTAGCATCCATCCTTTTCATAAGTAGGTACAAAGTGCAGAGAAAAATTTAGCCAGCTCAATTGCTAGTGTTAGCATAAACAAACTATAGCCAGTTTTTGAATCTTAAATAATCTTTGCACATTTATAATATAAATTTGGCGATTGTTGGATAGAATATGCAAACAAGTAGAATAATTTATTATAATTTTAAAATTGAAACGCTACTGCGTAACCAAACATCTATACGTTCAGGCATAAAATACGATGTTTAGACTTGCCAGAAAGGTATAGCACTAAATTCTTTTTTGTAAACTACGAATCAACAAGAAAAGGTGTTATTTTAATCAATAATGACAACTATTGCACTAAATCGCACAGTTCTTATTTATTTTTATCAAAATAAAAGCTACGAAATAAGAAAAAAGTTGTATTTTAATTGAAAATTACAAGTTTTGCACTAAATTTTTATTTCGGCCATGAATCAGAAACAAAAGATTTTATTTTAATCACTGGAGATACTGCACTAAATCGCACATTACTTATTTATTTTTATCAAAATACAAATAAGTGCTACAACATAAGTAAAAAAATTGTATTTTAATTGAAAATTACAAGTTTTGCACGAAATATTTTTATGACCATGAATCAGAAACAAAAGATTTTATTTTAATCGGTAGAGCTAAGCAATGCACTGAATCGCCTATTACTTATTTATTTTTATCAAAATACAAATAAGTGCTACAACATGAGTAAAAAAATTGTATTTTAATTGAAAATTGCAGGTTTTGTACTAAATCTTTTTTTTATTGACCATAAATTGCATATTGATTTCTTGTATCATCTCTGAACACATGGGATATCTACTCTGAATAAAAATCACTAAAATTTGTCAACAAATAAGATAAATTTTGATAATCTATTTTTTATTGCAGGCAGTGCAGTACGAACCCATATTAAGTCCTGCAAACACAGAACCAGTATCTACTCCGGGCAGTGTAGGAGCTTCATCATCAGCGGATGAGCATACAACACAATTTTTATCCAAAATGTTGGCACTATACTTGATAGGCTGTTTTGTTTTTATCTGTCCACACTGTAGTAATGTAAACATTTTATCGTTTGGTCTTAGTGTATTCATAATTAAAGTTTTTTCGAAAAAATTGTGTTTTTTATTTGTGTGCCATTTTGCAGAATGTTGAAGGTCAATATTGATGGAACACTGTGACGTATTACGGATCAAAAATGTTGATGACAAAGTTTAATAGATAATACATTGTACTGCAGATTATCTATATTTTTGTGGTAATTTTTATATATAAGTTTGACATGGAGTTGTCTTTTGCGGGTTAAAAGTCCACATAAGAAATAAAATTTAATTTATACTTTTTCTTGACGTTTCGGTAGTATATAAAATTGTATTGGTTTCTTGGGATGCACTCGTTCGTAAAGTAACACCTATCGTTTCAAATTGTAATTTCTATTCTGACGTTTCGGCATGACATTTATGCCTTATTCTTAGACTAAAATAGGATGTAAGTAGATTAGCATATACTGTTTTAGAACTTTGTAATCACAAAAGTCATCCTATTTTAGTCTAAGAATAAGGCATAAATGTCATACCGAAACGTCAGAATAGAAATTACAATTTGACACGATAGTTGTTACTTTACGAACGAGTGCATCCCAAGAAACCAACACAATTATGTATATATATATATATATATATATATATATACATATATATAGGAACAACCTTTAAGATACACCCATGCGGAATAAGAATACAAGATAAGGTTGAGCAAACACCACTGCTTTAATATTTATCTGACCTTAAGAACACAAAGGGAAGAGAGGCTCATTGCAGGGGATCGTGCATTCGAAGTTGACCTAAGACGAGCTTAAGACATGTGTCCTAGGTAAAGACGACCCTAGAACATATCTTAAAGACGAATGCTAGATTGAGCCGCGATCTGTTTACGTGTTTATTAGCTACTTGTATTTATTAATCGAGGGTTTTCAATTCCTCATGTTATGGTTAGTTTCGGTGTAGTAAAATTACATAGTTCTAAACATTAATTGTGGTTATAAGTTCACGTAAACTGTATTATACCTGTTTATTTTGTTAAATGCTTTATATGATTACGGGAGTGAATTATCTCAAGAAAGTATAAAAGCAATAAACCCCTAGACAACGTAAAAACAGTCTACATATATATATTATAGTGGTTTTAAAGGGTTAAAAGTAAATATAAACAAAGTAATTTCAAACACCCTGTATAAAAAAACAACCAGAATTACGTGCGAAATTTATTCCAGTTAGTTCATTTTTAAGTAACAGGTATTAACAAAATTTTACAAATAATGAATAAAATTTAGTGAGGTTTGTAGAGAAAAGAATGTTAGAAGCCAATGCAATTAATTTATTAATTTAATTGAATTTAATTGAACGGTTAATTACGTATAATATGCATAAAAGCGTGTAAAAATCCAATAATACCAAGGTGAAACGCGTTGCTAAACAACAAATATATCGGTGAGGTTAAAATACATGGAAAATCCAACTCGTAGAAATGTTATTTAAAACGCTCGTTGAGATTAAACACCTGCAGAATTTTAAATGTCAAGTTCCATTTATTGTATAGATAACAAACAAGGATTCTAAAGATTGTACAAATGGCCCGGTGTTTTCGCATGAAACGCTAATGAGCGGTTATTTAAAGCACGTAAGTTTGGGGTCCATGTGGGGTAGATAGCAGATGGTCTGAAATATCGATTTCTACCACTCAAGCAAGGCGAGAAAGAGACGTAAAATATACGTAAGCAAGGAACAACGTTAGTATAGGCGGGATTTGTGAAACGTCAATGCACTGTCTATTGGTCGATATTGTTAGTTGGACATGAGACAGATACGAGCATAGTGTATATTAATTTTCAGAAAAGATAGTAACGACGCGCTGAATTTCGAGGATTAACAAATCGGTTAGAAACAAAATTTGAAGAACGTGGTATTTTAAATTACATTTTTCACGGTAAGAGGGTCTGGAGAGGTTACAGTGGAAGCATATAAATACTTTTCGAAAACATAATGAAAGCCCTTAATGTTTCGACTGCTTCAGACGACGTATGAAAGTTATCACGAGTTTGTAAGTATAATAAAATTATTTTAAATTATATTGCACGGTGTTAGGCTCATAATTTGTACGCGACTTGTGCCGAACTTAGAAGTTATTGAGCTATCACCTATATTTTTTTTTAACAAATTCGTGTAGTGACGTTATGTAAAGCGGATTAAATTAAATAATCATGAAAGACGTGACATGACAACTTCATACGCAGTTCTATGTACTACTTAGAAATTGTAAGCATAAATGACCGCAAAACACAGTACCGTGCGATTGTTCTTGGTTAATGTTATAAAGAATTTTACATTTACCCCCGCTATTCAAATAACTAATTAACTCTGTTGGCGGTCGCAGGTTTCCGTAGCTGTCATAGTAAATAGCGCTACTACCGTACTTTTTATATAAGTGGTCCAATGCGTACCTAAACCTTCTATTCCATCTAAATCAATTATACCACATTCTTTTAAATTAACTTCCTTGGGAAGATTGTTTCTCATGAACACTCCACGGAAATATGGTACTTCTAATTGCTTAACAAACTCTATTAATTCTACATTGCATAGTGCTCGATTAGGTAAAATCAAGTTGCGCTCCTTTGAGGTTTTGCAGGGGCTAAAAAAAGACCAAAACCTTTTTTATAAGGTTTGATGTACATGCCGTTTCCGACTGCAATGTCCTCCATTGCCTTGTTATGACGTTGTTTTTCCGCTAGTTGTTCCTTAGCTATTTTAGTATCTGAAACTGCTTTTGCAACAGCAGCTGCACCTCCAGTAAGAGTACCAAAGGCGCTTAGGCCTGCAAAAATTAGTATTAGTGGTAGAAAACCTCCTGTTTTAGGAATTGATATAATACGAGCTGATTTAATATGCTTCTTTTGTTTTGCTGTATTGGCGGCCTTAATTGCTATGTTGATTGCATCCAAAATATTAGATCCTTTAGCCTTTTTTAAAGCTGTACGTGCTTGTTTGATAATACTTTTAATACCTAGCGTACTTCTTATTTTACGTTTCTTTATCAGTTTTCTTATTTTATTGATATTTTTTGTTCTCAGTGATGCACAGGCACCCATACTAAGTTTTACTTTAGCTTTCATTGTGGTAGCTACTCCAAATGCTGCTACTTTTTCACCTAAAGCTAACTGTAGTTAACTGAGCTAACTTCAAATCTGCTTGATGACGTTTAGATAGATCCTTTTCTTTGGTGTATGCAATATCGTGCTCCTTACAAGCCTCGTCTAACTTGTTCATTCCCTTGTCTCCCCGAGCTAACCGTTCGATTAGTTTTGTACCCGGACCGCAAAATTTGTAACCCGGAATATGCGCTTCAAATGGTAAATTGTTAATTACAGTATTTAACAGTCCGTTCCCAGTAGTTTTAGAATTATTATATGTAATCATTAGCGGACAACTGTCCTCTCAAGCTGTGCAGTAAATAAATAAAATATTATGAATTAATGATTCTTTATATACTCGCCGTTTCTTATATATAATTCCACTTTTTTTAGAATCGAATTTAGTACTTGCAAACATGCGTGTTGTGAAACAATCACCACCTTTAACCATAAACAATAATGACATTGGCGAGCAATCCTTAGCTAAAAATAAAACACTTAGCGTTCTTCTGCCATCATCTATTCGATGTCTAGTTGTTGGTCCATCAAATTGCGGTAAAACCAACGTTATGATTGGGTTGATAGAACATCATAATGGTTTAAAGTTTGAAAACGTATATGTTTATTCTAAATCACTTTATCAACCAAAGTATCGATACCTTAAAAGTCTACTGCGACCAATAAAAGGGATCAAATATTATACATTTTCCAGTTCTGATAATATTATATCACCATCTGATGCTCGAAATAATTCTATATTTGTTTTTGATGATGTAGCTTGCGATAAACAAGGTATCATTAGGGAATACTTTAGTATGGGGCGTCATAAACAAGTAGACAGTTTTTACCTTTGTCAAAGTTATACTCGTATACCTAAGCACTTACTACGTGATAATGCTAATCTTTTAGTTTTATTTAAACAAGATGATTTAAACTTAAAACACATATATGACGATCACGTCAATACTGACATGAAGTATGATAAATTCAGTGAAATATGTGCTGCTTGTTAACAAGACAAATACGGTTTCTTAGTTGTAGACAAAGATAGTGATCCAGGTCAAGGTTTTGATGACTTCATACATATTTAAACCTTGAGAGACGCAAGTATCGTTAGTATCGAAGAATTTTTTTTATTACAATAAACTTTTTACGCAATGAACAAGGAGGCGATAAAACTTAAAAGAATTTTAATTAAGAAAAGAAACATTGTAAAAACCAAAATTGCGCCAGTTAAAAGATAATGAAGTCGTCCAAGTGGAATCAATCTTACCCATAACATCGCGATTAGAAACTATTGCTAATAAACTGGATGGGGAAAGTGTGGTAAAGAAAGAAAAATTTAAAGAAGAAGAAGAACTGCCTCATAACAGTGTAAAAAAAATTAAACCTAAATTGCTAGAAAGGAACGTTGACTATATTGATTCGCCGGTTATTGCACAGCCTATACCGAATATAAAAAATGATGCCATAGAGGAAGATGATGATGATGATGTTGAGAATGAATACGAAGCAGAAGTTAATCGAAATGCACAAGAAGCCCAGGAATATATACAAAGCTTTGCCGATTCACCTGGTATGACACATTATCTCGAACAGCTACATCCGCTACCTCGAGAATATATTTACAATATGTTTAAAGATGTTAAGAACGAATTTGATCATAAATATGGTATTAGGTTTAACCCTGATTCAAATGGTCTTATGATAGGCAATTCGAATTTCGTGTTGGATGATGAAAATGTTCTAATAAATGATTTGAAATATAAAGGTACTCCTGGATTATGCGAACTACTGTTTAAAAAATATCCTGTCGGGTACAGATCGCAAGATCTGAAGTCGTACCTTGATATTGTGAAAAGAACAAATGCTAATAGAAGATATTATTCTGAAACAGAACAAATTCAGGGTAATAATTCATATAAATACAAAAATATAATATCTACATTAAACATACTTCCCCAAACACCCCGTAGACCTAGAACATTACCCTATAGAAAGCGTCTTGGAGACGGTATGACAATGGAAGTATCAAATAACGCTATAGATTATTTATATTGGAATGATCCCAATGAACTTGTTGATAGATTACGACTTTCAGTTTCATCTCAGACTGCTGGACAAACAGGTCACGTCAATGAAATAAATTCGATCATTGAAGAATTGCGTGAGGCGAAAGTGATTAGATGATATGACAATTGACAAATTTGGAAGGCACTTACATAACCGTAAAATAGATATAAGTGAACAGGAATATGAAAACAAAAATGAAGGTTTTGAAACCTTGATTGAGTACAAATTACATATGCTACATTACACGGTAGTAGCAACGTTCTACTCTAGTACATTTCTCGACGGTGACAAGACATTCCTTATTTTCAACATTAAACATAATTATGAATT
Organism: Platerodrilus igneus; assembly: GCA_036346225.1. Lineage (NCBI taxonomy): Eukaryota > Metazoa > Arthropoda > Insecta > Coleoptera > Lycidae > Platerodrilus > Platerodrilus igneus. Next base: position 6,471,573 of record JARFIW010000131.1, on the reverse strand, counting down.
TCCTTATGAGGAAGCAGTCATTGAGAATATTAAAGGATACCCGCAAGACATTGAAATTCTTATAAACGAAAAAAGTTATGTAATTGCACAGTTACAAAGATTTTTGCTTAAACGTATGGATGTAATCAGCTTTTGTGACAGCGGTGCTATCATAAACAATACCACAATGTTTTTTGATTTTATATTAAAAGTTCCTTTCAAAGCAAGTGGAGCCCACGACATTCAAACATAGAAGTATTTATTAATTGTATTTAATAAATCCTGATTAGAAAAAAGTATTATGATAGTTGCTCAATCAAAAGTGAAAGGGAATATAGTAAATGAACTTCATAAACCAGCAAGAATAAATTTCAAGAGACGCAAAGTGATAGTAAAAGGTTTAAATGACCTTATTCAGACCGATTTGATTGAAATGCTACCATATTCGCAAACAAACAAAGGATTTAAATACATTTTAGTAGTTATTGATTGTTACTCCAAATCGTATGGGCTGTACCACTTAATAGTAAAACGGGTATTGATGTTACTGCTGCAATGAAAACAATTTTAAATAAATTTAAAAATCCGCCAAGAAATTTGCAGTCTGATTTTGGTAAAGAATATTATAACAAACACTTTCAATCCTTAATGCAGACATATGGCATAAACCATTATAGTGTTTTTTCTACAAAGAAAGCATGCATTGTGGAACGTGTAATTAGAACTTTAAAGGGAAAAATGTGGCGCTTGTTTAACCTGAACGGTTCTTACAATTGGATAATAAATTTAAGCGATATTGTGAAACAATACAACAATACAGTTCACAATACTATCGGAGTCAAACCTGTAAAAGTTGATAAATCAAATGAAAAAACTATTCTTAAATCATCATTTACCCACATCAAACTTGCAACCAAAATACCAAAATATTCAATTAAAGATAGTGTGAGGATTAGTAAACACAGGGAAGCATTTACGAAAGGTTACACACCAAACTGGTCAAAAAGGTAAACGTAACCAATCCGACAACATATATATTAGAAGATCAAGACGAGAAAGAAATCAAAGGTGCATTTTATGAAATGGAGTTGCAAAAGGTTAAACATCCAGGAATTTACCTGATAGAAAAAGTCCTAAGAAATAGTGAAAATAAAGTCTTTGTAAAATGGTTAGGCTTCTCTAACGTACACAATAGCTGGATCGATAAAAATAATGTTTGCTAGAAGTTGTTATAATAATAGTTAATAAGGCTAACATTGTAAAATTATATTAAAATAAATAATACAGACAAAATCTTTCTATTGTTTTTTATTATTATCAAGCCATTCTTTTAATAAAAAGGTATTTTGTTTTGCACATTGCAAATTATTATTGCTGTGTCTACAACAATGGATGTTATATTTTAAACAATTGTTGATTTTTAACTCCGATAGCTTACGACAACCTAGTGCAAGCATATCAGTTTCAAAGTTTTGCATTATATATGTTTCAATTAATTTCTTTTTTTCTAGACCCTTCACAAATACTTCTTCACCGGGTCGGATAATTTGCTTCAAATAAAGCGCTATATATGATGACACCATTCCAGCCGTTGAAGATTCATCCCAAGAAAGACCATGAATATTCCTTGTCACCCAGTCGTTATGTTTTATATAATCTTGGCTCAAACAACTAGACTGCATTGGCAGTTTAAAAGTTTGATGCCAAACATCACCTAACAACAAGTCCAAAACCGCAATTTCTTTGCACACAAACTCGTTATTCTTGTATTTAAATCCCTGAATATCAATTATATACATGTTTGTATGTAAATATATGCAGTACACTTCGACTAATTAAATTAATATTAGGAGCACTCTCCTTATATAGCAGATTACCACCATCTGCGTACTTTGCCAAGTCACTTTTCAACCTATCACAAGAGTGAACACATTTTGAATTGAAACCGGCCCATGTGTATTTGCAGCCTCTAAACATAGATAAAAAACATAAATCAGAATCCAGTTTAATTAAACACAATTGACTTGAATGCGATATTTTGCATCTGTCATACTTTATAACTTCTCGCTAGAAAACCAAATTCAAAACATCTACACACATTTTCTCTGCACTTACATTTTTCAACATACGTGTGTTTTGAAGTATGTTTCATTGAAAGTAATATTAAGCCGATCCTAATTCAAAACGTGCCCACAAGTATTTTACATTTGAAAGTATATAAGAATTCATATTTTCACAACTATTTTACATTGAAATGTTTTCACAACTATTTTACATTGAAATTATATAGGGCCGATCCTAATTCAAAACGGTGCACGTGTATTTTACATATGGAAAATACGTCTGAACACGTTTTGAATTAGGACCGGCCTTACCCCACTACTCTCTTTTTTTCTATTCAATCAAACTTTTACGCCGAAAGCTGTTTTTTTGGAATACCCTAAATGTCAATTAATTCAAGTACTTTGTATCTAGAAATGTACATGTTACTGGTGTTAGTTCAAGGAATATCGCAACATTAAAGCTCCGTTCAATATTTGTTATTTTAATGTTAACAAATTAACAATAATTGTAAATATACTTTAATATGGTCAATTAGCAGTTTCTATACATTAACGCCGACGTGCTTCTATGAGCTACAACCTATTTCACATACAGCTCCACCAAGCAAACATTAGTCCTGAAGGGGAGTGGCCTGGTGACACTGCTGGTAGTAGTGTACACTTGGTGTAAGAATTTTTCTATGACATTTAAATTATGTTGTAGGATAGGTATTATAAATACTTTACCATAGAAAAATAATACGCTTTATTCTATGACTTTACTAAATCGATGTAATTAATGTCAAGACATGGTACTTTAATCAATATTTTTAATAAATCAACAAGCATTAAGACCAAAGCATAGTACAGTGTTTATTGAACGTTTCTTTAAGTATTTAAACACACAGCTGTATAGTGCATACATTTCAATATATAATTATCAACAAAACAACATTATAAGAAATTTTTTCACCAGAATTCTGGTGCTAGATACTTTTGCTGTTGTAAGTTTAATCTTCGTCGTCTTTTGATGATTCTATGTTCACAGTGAAGTTCAAGCGTCAACAATATCATCTAGTAAACCATCCCTAAATCAAGCTTCTTGCCAAACGATGAACATGGTCACAATGCTCTACCCACTCTAATTCACCAATTACAGAAAATGCTTTTTGCACTAGATTTACAATTTCGCCACTTCTTTGATCTACGTTATTCATTGCAACCTTACGTTTCAGCAATCTCCGTATCCATTTTATAGGATTGAAGTCACGATGATACGGTGGTAAACGTAGCACAGTACGACCATATGTTTTAAGTAATTCATCTACAAAATATGTTTTGCTATATGGAAAGGTCTTAACTAAAACAGTATTGGAAAATATCGAGAAAAACGCAGTTATTAATGAAAAATCAGTTTTAATTACATATGTACATACTATACAATGTTATTCCTTGGAAGTAGACGACTGAAAATGCACATCAATTGTCTTTTGCTTTTTATTGTTGAGAGACACGTTGAATACTTGTTTCTGTAACCTTCTTAAAACTAAGACATCGTTAGCAGAGACACCATTTTCCTCCGCCCAGGTGACGTGGCAATCGAGGCGATGGCCATATCATGAGAGATTGATTTTATAGCCGCCGTCACTTCTCCTTCAACCTGTTCCTCGTTTTCTCCCTCTTTGGCCACTTCTCTATGATCCGATCTTCTGTCATAAATTGGTTGTTTTCGTCATCTTCACTGGTAAAGCACACGCCTATATCATCAGTTGTCAATGCACTATCCGGTCAATCCACGAGTTGTTCGTTAACCACGTATCGCAGTAGGTTAATCTCCCTCTCTTCACTGGCTTTCTTGTTCGGTTCATATTTTTTGTACTGGTCCAGTAGTGTCATCTCCGGCCATAGGTTTCTCCAAAAGTAAATGATGACTTTCTCGTTATTGTTTTTCCAAACATTAGCGAGCGAGTAAACCACGTCTTTCAGGTTTATTTCTTATTGTACAGTAAGCTCTTTTTGTATTGCATTTTAATCACCTGGATAACGTATCGGTTCATTGGTTGTAATAGGTCGGTCACATTTGGTCATAAGAACATCGCCCGAATAAAACTGTCGGCTGAATTCAACTCATCTTCACCAGAGTGGCCAGGGCAGTTGTCCAAGATCAGCAAAACTTTATGAAGTAGTTTCCGTTCCTTCAGAAGTCTTTTCACTGAGGGTTTAAACAGTTCATTAAACCATTCAGTGAATACGGGCTTATTCATCCGCCCTTTGCTATGGCTCATGTAATTAATAGGAAGTTTGATGTTTTTAAATGCCCTCGGAATCTTCATCTTACCTACGACTAGGATTGCCATCTTATGTGCACAGCTTGCATTTGAACAAGGCATAAAAGTGGCCCTATCCCTAGCCAACTTTCGTCCAGGAACACTAACTTCTCCACGATGCACAAATGTTTTTTTTTCGTAGCAACCGTCAATATAAATTACTTTCGTCCGCGTAATAAATTTGGTCAGGAGTTAAATTCATTTCCATGATAAGCTGTTTGAACCTTTCTTTATATGGTTCAACAGCGCTTTCGTCACATGAAAGTTTCTCCACAGTCTACTTCCATAACGTTGTTTGAATTTCTGCAACCATCCCTTACTAGCTTGAAAATCATCATTTCTTGTAATTTTCTGGTAAAAATCCCTAGCCTTTCCTTTAAGGATTTTACCAGAAATTGGTGTATGCCTACCACGTTCTTGTAAAAACCAAGCATAAAGGCTATTGTCAACTTTAGGATTTTCACCAGTTTTCAGTATCTGTCGTTTGCTTTTTAAATTTTTATTCGTCTTAAAAAATGATATTATTTTCATCATCATCATTAGGTTTTCAGTCCTGGAACTGTTTACTATTGTTGTTTACTATTCTAAACTAACCTACACATTCCCTGAAATTTGCACAGTCTGCATCTATCACTATCTGATCTAGGTCTACATCAACTTCCTTTTTCCTATCTCTGCTTGTAATATATATTCCATACTATTCCCCAAAAATGCCCTAGAACATATTCTTCCCTTCTATTTCTTCTATTTTTTTCTACAGATATCTTTATTCCCCTACTACTTCTATAACCTCTTTGTTATTAACTATGTCGGTCCATGCTATCATCCTCATACTTCTGTAGCGCAACATTCCAAAAGGGAGCTACCGTTTTTCTGTCTGCTTTTCTACTGCCGTATTTCTCAGACATACTGCGCTGTGATTCACAGATATGCTTTCAACAATTTCCTTCTAGTTTCTATGTTGTTGTTTTTGATCATAGGCGCTGTTCTTTCTTGTTAGACGCAGTTCGGTCCCCTTCTATTATTTTACAAATATATACCACATTTCCCCGACATTCAGTGGTTGTGAAGGGGGAGGCAGCTCTGTGGCGTAGTTGGTACGCATGTGACTATTACGTCCAAGGTCATGGGTTCGAATCCCGACACGGTCCGCTTGAAAAATGTATGCGCCCATTTTTCACAAAAATACACCCTCGTTCGGATGAAAAGTAAAATAGAGGTTCCGTGTGTGAGTGTTGTCACGCATTTTTAAGATCTCTACCTTACTTGGAACAGCTAAGGTTGGGCAAAACTCCAAATTTTCCAGGTAAAACAAAACTCGCATCTTGGCCAATATAGTACCTTCGGATGGAGCATTAGAAAATCACATGTAAAGTATGTGAAGGGGGTTAAGCAACCTGTGGCTGCCAAGATCCCCAACACTTAGCCATTTGCCGAATTAATAGTTTTCCTATAAATCCTCCCACACAATTAACATTATTCGAGGATATTGTCCAACCAATATTTGTAATTTCTTATAATAATCATCATGTTTAAGTACAGTTATTTTTCGTCATTAGTTTATCCATCTTGGGACTGGTTGGATGCGTACCTCCATTGATTTCTATTCTGAGCTGGCCTACACTTTTCTCTGAAATTTCTACAGCCTACATCTTGCACTATCTGTGTGCAGTAGGCTAACCTAGGTCTACCTCTACTTCTCTTTTTCCTATCTCTGCTTCTAATATATTCCGCACTATTAACTCATGCCGTAGTATGTGACCTATCATCCTATCTCTCCTATTTTTTTACCATTTTTCACATATTTTTTTCTTCCCCTACCATTTTTAGTACCTCTCTGTTTTTAACTTTGTCTGTTCATGATATCTTCATCATATGTCTGTACCACCACATTTCTTGTCCGCTTCTCCTACTCTCCAGGCTTCACAGCCATACAGTGCTGTGCTCCACACATATGTTTTAAGCAATCTTTTCCTTGTTTCTATGTTTGTTGTCTTTGAACACATTAGTTGCATTTTCTTGTTAAATGTAGCACGACCTTGTGCTAATCTTTGTTTTATATCTTTTGCGCTTTTCCAATCTTGCGTTATTTGGCTTTTAGGTAACAGATATCCTTAACCTCTTGTAAGTTCTGGTTACCTACTTGTATTCGTGTTTTTGATTTATTTCCCCCTACTTTGCATACCAGTACTTTAGTTTAGTTTTGTAAATTTTCATACCGTATCTCTATGTTAGAACTGTTTCCATTTCGTTATGAGCACCTTCTAATTCTTCCTTGCTAGATGCTAATAGCGCTATATCATCTGCAAATCTAAGCATATCAAATTTTTGGCCCTGCATAATAATTCCAAATGTCTTCCTGCATTTCACAGTATTCATTGCCTCTTCTATGTACAAGTTAAAAATTAATAGGGATAGGGCACATCCATGTCCCACCTCTTTCCTAATGTTTACTTCTCTACATTCCTGCTCTAAATCTATTACTGCTGTTTGCTCTTTGTATAATCTATGTACTATTCGTCTATCCCTATAGCTCATTCCAATCTTTTTGAGTATTTTCCGTTTTACATTGTCGAATTCATTTTCCAGATTTACAAACCCTATATACACGCTTTCCCCTTTTTCTATTGTTTTCTCCATTATCACTCTCAGAGCTAAAATAACATCTCGTGTTCCCCTGTTTCGCCTAAACCCAAATTGATCTTCTCCTAGTATTTCTTCAGCTCGTTTTTCCATTCGTCTTTGTACAATTCTAGTTAATATTTTTGACACCTGTACTGTCAAACTTATTGTACAAAAATTTTCACATTTATCTGCACCTTTCTTTTTAGGTATAGTTACTATGATGTTATGTTTGAAATCTTTGGGTATTTCGCCTGTTTTATACATATAGCTTACAAGTTGGAAGAGACGTTCTGTTACTGCTTGTCTAGCGGCTTAGAGTTTATGCTTGTACGTTATTTGTACCCGGCGCCTTACCATTATTTAGACCCTTTAATGCTAATTCAAACTCAGGATATCCCAAGTCATCATTTTCAATGTTTGATTCCTATTCTAATGCTGCTAGCTCCTCTCCTGCATATAAATTTCCTATATATTCTAGCCATCTACTCACTTTTCTACACTTTCTCCCGCGTCTTTTATATTTTTATTATGCGGTTTTATATCCCTAAAATTAATTCTAATTAGTTTGCATGCTTCATCTGTCGTTCCTATTTCCATCTTAGTTTATACCTCTTTGCACTTTTCATCAATCCATTGTTCTTTAACATTCCTGAATTTGCAAATTATTTCCCATTTTATGGCTTTGTATCTCTGTTTCCTGTTTCGTCTGATTTATTTTTGTATTTTCGTCTTCTATTAAATTCAGGATATCCTTTGTTGTCCATGGTTTCTTATTTTATTTTTGTGTATACCCCAGAATATCTCTGGCCGCCATGTCTAGGCTGGATTTAATGTTATTCCATTCTGTTACTACTCTTTTAATATAAAATATTTTCCTGATATCTTTGAGCAATTCATTTGACTTTTTTTCAAATTTTTATTGTATATCTTTATTTTTTAGTTTCTCAAAGTCAAAGTGCTTTTTTCCGTTTCTTTTTTTTAAATATTTAAATTCAATTTCGGCCTTCATAATTACGATGTTGTGATCAGAGTCTATGTCTGCTTCTGGGTAGCTTCTACAGTCTTTTACTTGATTCCTAAACCGTTGTCTAACAAGAATGTAATTTATTTCATATCTTCCTATATATCCTGGTATCTTCCACGTATATCGTCTTCTAACATGATGTTGAAATAATGTGTCTGTGATGATTAAATTGTTCTTGTTGTAAAATTCTACCATCCTATTTCTCCTGTCGTTTCTGGTGCCTAAACCAAATAAACCTACTACCGCTCCTTCCCTACCCGCACCTGCCACTGCATTAAAATCCACCGTAATTCTTTAATTTTCATGTCTTTTTACGTATTTTAATATGTCTTCGATATCTTTGTAGATCGTTTCTACCTCTTCGTCACTGTAGCTAGAGGTGGACATGTATACTTGTATTATTACTGCGTTTACCCGTTTAGATTCTAATCTTACCATGAGCAGTCTTTCGTTCTTTTGTAAGTAATTTTCTACACAGTATCCTATCTTTTTTCGCATAACTATCCGCACACCCGAATTTCCTTCCTCTGCTCCTGTATGAATTACCCTGAAGTCTCCACTTCAAAAATCCCCCGCCTCTGGCCATCAGGCTTGGCTGATCACTACTATGTCTAGTGCTATCCTATTCATTTCCATTTTCAGATTCTCTAGCTTACCTACTTGCTTCATATTTCTAACATTCCACGTTCCGACTCGAAAAATGTTCCTGATTCTTATTCTGAACTTTCCGATCGCATCTTCCGAAGTAATCTCCTCCCGGAGATCCGAATAGGGGACTATTTTAACTAGGCGTCGCCGTGGATCAATATAGTAAGCGTAAGACTACGGATCTCAAGGTCCTGGGTTCGAATCCCGACACGACCGACTGCTTGAAAAATGGCAAGTGAGCTTTTTTCACAAAAATTACGCCCTCGTTCGGATCAGAGGTTAAATGGAGGTCCCGTGTGTGAGTGTTGTCACGCTCGTGAAATACTCCTATTTTGCCTGGAACGGCAACAAAAAACTCACCTCCTGGCCAATGTAGTACCTTCGGGTGGAGCATTGGAAATGTAAATGCACGGACTATTTTAACTCCGGAATCTTTACCCCAGAGAATGCCATCATATTTATTACAATTTAAGTACGCCGTGTACTTGGGAGATAATGTGGTGGTTTTCCGTTATTTTCCACATCTCGTAAGTGTGTCTTAGACTGCTATGCCGATCCTTATGGTCTCTGCCAATCTAAGTACCGAAAGAGCCGCTGCCCTCTTTTGGAAACTTGTCTTAGTCTGGTTCCTCACTAACGACCCTACTACTTTGGTTGGACCTGTAGTTTGGCTCTTTAGCTCATTAGAACACGCAAGCCGTTTCACCTGTTCTAGTAATCTAGAACTTCGGCAAGGTGCAGGTCCATTCGAAATGGGATTTTATTTTATCACTGGTTTTTCTAATGTCATAAACTGTAGCTCGGCCAACACCGTATTCGTTAGCAACACTAGATAACGTTTCGCCCTTTTCAAGCCTCTATAGGATTTCATTTTTATCTAACAAAGATAGAGTTTTATGTTTACGTTTTCTTCTGCACTGATGCCATCTTTAACACAACACTACTACCACTATCTACACTGAGCACTTCTCTAAAATCGAAGCGACACTTACAGACAGACAGCTACAGACAGACAGTTACAAACAGGCGCGGAACAGATTGAGCAGTAAACGAAGCGCGATCGTGACAAACTGATGGAGTGAGTGCGTGGGACGTGAATCATCGCTTTTGGTGCCAGTGCATTGTTTAACCAGTCCTGTCCTGTCGCTCACACTCTAATACAAAACCCCGGATTACTGGGAGTGCCGGAGAACTGAGATGCCGGATTACAAAGGGAGTACTGTACTAATAATTCAGTTTTGCACATTTCATTTCTTGTTAAAACACCTTGCTTTGCCAGCCAATTCTGAATAATTTCCTTTCGCTCTGCTTGTGTAGGTTGTTTATTAATTTGGACACTGATATGGTACGTTGTCCATAACAATAATGCCATTGGGAGGTAAATTTGGAATTAACTGTTTTTCCATCCATTACATAAAGCTATGGTGATTCATATCATCATGATAGTCTGCAGATATGCTTTTCAATTTAAATATTAAAAGACCCCTTATTGACAAAGCCATAACGTCCACATGCATGCACAATTATGTATCGTTGACTAGTACGATTAGTCTTGTAAACACCAGGTTCGTCTTTAGATTGCCAGAATTTCAATACACCATACGATGGATGAATATATGTTTCATCGAAATATGTCACTGGCAGCTTACCTTTTTCACGAGTATTGCTTTCTCGTAAGACACGTAGATACTGTGAACGCCATGCTACAATGTCTGTTCGTTTCATCAGTAACTTAAGTTAATCATGACATTTTTAAAACTAAAGCCAATCTTTATCAAATGCTTTCTTATTCTTTCGTGACCAACAGTATAATTGATTGTGTGCTTTATTCTCTTGCCAAAATATCCAACGTAAGAACTTGTTTATCAAGCGTATAAATTTCATGAACAGTACGTTTCGATACCCCCAAGTCAAAATCGTTAAGGGTAATTTTATTAGAAACCCCACAAGATTGCCTTTTTGATGGAGATTTTAACGCTCCATGCTCAGATATTGAAGCTTCCTTTCTTTTATATTTTATAACTGCACACGATTTTCCAGTTGCAGCAGTAGCAAGTTCAGTTGCCGTTTCTAAAGGTAATAACTAGACACCTGCATCTTTCTGTTTATCGAAAAATTCAATAGCAGATTTAATGATGTTTTTATCTTAAGAATTAACACTCTATCTAGATGTCATTAGCGGGTTTACGATACAACCTACAAAAATAAAGTTTTGTTAGCTAACTAAAGACAAGAATCTGTTAGAAATTATATATCAATTTATAAATTCCAGTAATACGAGGTTATGAAAAACTTTAACTTTACAATATGATTATACAGTTTTTATACAAACTTTTAGTTTAGCAAGGAAAATATGTGACTGTTAATAAAGTTGAATAAAATAGAAGAATAATGGAAGAAATATAAAAACTCAGAAAAATTAAACAATCCGAAAACTAGGCAAAAACGATATAATGTAGGGTTATGGGTTGGTCAATTCGATAAGTGAGAAATTAATAGATATCGAATGGTGCCAGTAATCATATCGTAATAATTTTTGTTCACACAAGTTACTTTAAACATAAAAGCGCAATTAAAATCCTTTAAATTGTTTTATGCAGCAACTACGTTTTGTTAATGTACTTTGTATTCAGTTATTTGCGTTTAATATTTAAATCAAATTTACATACAACTCGATAAACAGTGCGATAAATAACGCTGAATATAGCCATCACTATCAATTTTCATATAATTAAAATTATATGTACGGAATGTACAACATAGCAATTCAATTTTCTCATTGGTTACATACGTTCTTATCAAATTTTAGTTCACATATTTTCCGGGACTAATGTTCGCTTGGTGGCACCGTAAGCAGTATAAATTAAAACGATCAAGAACGTTGAATTGAGAAATTTATTTTATACGACTATTTTTGTTCATCTGTCCGCATAAGCCCTTTCCATTCAGGTACGAAAACCCTTACAATTTGTCTCAATTAGAAGTCTGCGTTTCCGAATTACTGTTAATGATTAAAAAATGCTCCAGTATGCCACTAAAGCTTCTTAGAATACTGAAGTCCAGTGTCCTAATTTTTTTCAATTCAGCCAAGAAAAAGAATTCCACATGTAGCAAATCTAACCACAAGTCACTAGATTTATCTATTTTCCTTCCATGCAATAGATTACCTATTTTACGAACAGCAATTCGCACATCTTCCATTACATACCCTGCAACCCAGCGGCATAGAGGATAATAAATTCAGAAAGTATAAGTTTGAAGTTCAAAATAAACATTATACAAAGATTACACTATGGTTGCTGACCCTCACTGGAGCAATTACAAACTCCCCATGTCGTAACTTAACTCTAACCCAAAAACTCTTTGAAGTTATCTTTCTTAAGAAAATGTGAAAATGTTATTGCAGTCCTATTAATCACGTCAACCGTGCTGCTGTGCTGTAAAACTATAACCAACTTCTGAAGTTGGAATTTGTGCGGCATCCTTGCTGACTCGGGAAAAGTCACATAAAGTACATCCTTTATCCCATTCAATATTTAACAGAGTTTACTTTTATATGCTTTCTTGTGGCGTTTCAATGCTTGTACGTGTGTTACTAGCGAATTCAAGGTGCAGTTAACAGACAACGTGGGTGCGTCAGAATTTCTTATGTGTTACGAAACTGGTTTAAGATTATTAGAATTTAATTTGGCTTACTTACGTACAATATTCAGAGAAGAAGCTATACATGGATTGGGAAAATTCAACTAATAATTACGGAACTAAGGATAATGCCAAAAGATATATACTAATATGAGCAGGACTGAAGCCAGCAATTTCAATGCTCTGAGCAAAGAACTATTTACCGCCCCTGCAAAATATTTACGAATATCATTGATACTTGATATTTTCAACAGAACAGTGGCTACTTAGTAATACACATGATATGCTCTTTAGGAAACACCACCCCTGTACTTTTTTTTATATATTATCAATTTACTGCTGATGGTGTGACTACAGTTAGACAATTTTGCTAAGCGCTTAGTTAGTAGAATATTGGCGCGGTTGCATAAAAAAAGGAGAAAAGTGCTGCCTCAAAAGTATGCATTTGTAATTGTTCCGTAACTTTAAGTATATATATATATATATATATATATATATATATATATATTGCTGTACATACCCCTTTTAATGGGTCGACCTATTAATTCTGTAATATCACGTGTCCTTACGTTGAGCGACCTATTTATTTTAATTGCTATAATACTAAATTAAATTATTGAACCACCATTTTAATCTTTCCTACAGCTTGTGATTATTTCCTCCTCCAGCTGTTTCTTAACGTTGCTATCAACTGGAGTTTATCATAAACAACTTTATCGACCAATGACAAAATTCAACAAGTTACCGCCTTTGCGGGTTATCTCTGCCCTACTTAATTTGTGGCTCCTCCTCTGTACTATTTCAATCTTAAGACCTCGGCTAGCATATATTTGTAATTATAAAAATTCAGTAAGTTTGGATCCCATTTAATGAAACTAATGCTTTATGTACAGCTTTTACGTTATTTACAATACATTTTCAAATTAATTCACCTTTATAAATTTCATTTATCAACAACCATTTAATTTGTACTAAAACCCAAAGTCACCAAAGAAAACTCATTATCTTTACCAACAAATGTAGAATATTCTAAATCCGTTTTCTTATTATTATTTCAATACGTATTCAACCCTTTGTTGACTTGTTTACAAGCATATAATATTTAGCCAATTGGATATTAAAATAAAATAAAATTCTTGTAGAAAAACAGATGCCTTATAACTAACAATCTGACCTGGTTTTATCTTTTCACGACGACGCTTCCATTGAAATTAATCTTCCCCAATTTTTGATTCCATTCAACTTGTCACCATTATGGACCAACACCATTAAATTATAATTTTATACTTTAATCATTCTTGCCATAGACTTCAAATTTGTAATTCGTTCACCCCTAACTTCAAGATTATGTTCTTCCTTTCGCCTCGACATTTAAATTGTTTTATTGTACTCTTTCTTAACATCAAACATTCTGGCCTATTTTCCCTCAGACCTCGAAGCCCTATTATTTTTATGTCTTAGTTTACGATTAATTCATAAAAATAATCCTACTTACGTTTTAAACGGTAATTTTCATATACACACTCATTTATTTCACTTTGTACCACTTGTTACGTATTATTCAGTATTACTGGCAATGCACTTGGGCCTTCATTGAGTTCAAAACTGACTTTCTTATCGCGGTGCTTGCTAATATAATTTCGAATCCCCACTGCATCCGTGGTGTGGTCTAGAACCTGTCGTTTGCTTCGGACCAATCAAATAATTCCATTTCGAATATTTTCTGATGTAATGCTCTGCGTTCGTTCATAATGCCCACCTGCCTGCAGGTGTCTTCACTATCAACATGCTGTATTTTGATAGAATAGTCGCCTTTCCATAAACAACTGATGCAATTTTACTTTAAACTTTCATTGTTTACATGCGATTCACGCAATTTTAATCATTTCTCTTATCAAAATGGTTAGATCTTTATACGCATTATATTAGCTACATGAAACTCTATTTTCACATCCGTATTACTTAATCGTCTGAGACTCTTTTCTTAATGCGTGTCTAATTATACTTTATCATTTATACGCGTGCTTCCACTGAAAAATATTCTTATTCGCTTTAATTATGACAACTGAACACTATCTACAGGGTATTTAATCTTTACCATCCGTTTAATACTCGTATTTCTCATTCCTACGCCAACTATGCGTCTTCCTATGTCTTTCCTGCGTCGCCCAAAACTATTTCTACTTTGTACACAGGGTGTTTCCTACTTACTATCTACTTCTATTTCTTACTTATTTCCTAAAATAACTACAATTTTCTGCTGCCTATTCTAATTACTCATTCTCTAGTGACCTTCACTATGTCGTGCACCCTTAAACAACCCCTTATCACAGCAATATATATATATATATATATATGGAAAATATAAGGTCTTGAATAGGTGTTAAACCTGTATCCTGGTTTTGCCGGAACTATGCGTTTACCAATTACGCCACCGAGACCGATGACGAATTGGGAAATTTACAAATTTAAATCGCGTACACAACTATACATAAACCTAACTTTCAATTACATTTGGCATTTTTGTCAATCATATTTGACATTGTCAAGTTTTTGACTTGTCAGTTATAGACAGGAAGCGACGCTCAAAATTACGGCTATAAGCCAAGTATTAAATATATAAATATTTTAGATAGTTAATTACACAAGGTATGTTGATAAATATTATCGTATTACAGTGAATAAGATGAAATAATAACTTAGACTTTTATGCAAAGCCCAAATGATCATTTCAAATCGAGCTAGATGGAAAATATAAGGTCTTAGACAGAACTTGAACTTACCCTGGTTTTGCCGGAACCATGCGTTTATATATATTTAATACTTGGCTTATAGCCGTAATTTTGAGCATCGCTTCCTGTCTATAACTGGTACATATATATATATATATATATATATATATATATATATATATATATATATTATATAAAACTGATTACGGTTACTGAGGACCGAAGTATAAAATTAAAAATTAAAACTTGAATTGTATGCGACGTTTCGTGAAATTTATTCACATTATCACAGCTATAAAAGAACAACTAAGTATAAATTAAAATTAGTTAAAAATACGTACCATAACACTTAAATAATTGAAAATAAATGACTAGACCTAAACGTTACAATCTAATTAAAAGGCGTGTTATAGATATCAACATAAAGATATGAATGACCAGTTGAGTGAGTATAAATTGTTGTTGGTGTAGAAAGGATATATAATATAAAATTTTCTAAATGTTAGTTAGCGGAGAATACACTTATGGCTATAGTTAGTATTATAAAGTTAACGGTAGGATGGTTATGCTAAATTAAAAATATTAATGTATATTGCAGACAGATTTTGAGTATCCGTTTTTGATTAATTGAATTTTTGTTTATATATAAAAACATTTCTTTAAACAAACGGCGGGTAAGATCTTCTTCTACAGGCTAAAACAAGTATTTTCGTAGTCAAATTCATGTTTTTGATTTATAATGAGCGACTAAAGCTATGGAGTCTTTATTATTGCGCGATGAATTTTTGCAATCAGTTTGTAGCCCTGATTCTATAAATAAGTAATTGCTTGGTCTGACCTATGTACTGACCATCGCAGCCTGTACAAGGTATGCTGTAGATGACGTTTGGTGTTTCAAACTTTTGGCTTTTGTCTTTTATTTTGAAAATAGAGTGCGGCCTGTTTTTATAATAAGTGATAATTTTAATATTATCGGTGTTTAAAATGTTGGATAATTTTTGGGACAGTTTTGGGACAAAAGCTAGCTTGTAATATTGAAGTGTCTTATTTTTGTTAATGGAAACAGGAGGATTGGATTTCCAACATCGATTTAATAGATCGGTGGGGTATCCGTTGTTTTGAAAAAGTCATGTAAAAGAATAGTTCTTTTGAGGAACTCTGCGTTGCACAGACGATGTATTTTTGGACAACAGACTTTACGGTGTCTAGTTTTGAGTCAAGCTGTGGCAGGATTTAAAATTTATAATTCTATTAGAAGCTGTGGGTTTTTGATATATATCTGTAATAATATGGTTATCGTGCCTTATGAGTAGTAAATCTAAAAATGGCAGTTTTTTATTGGACTCAATTTCAATCGTAAACTTTAAGTCTTTGTGGTACGAATTAAATGCGGTATGTGTCATATATATCTTGTCCTTTGGTAAGCACAAAAGAAAATCGTCAACGTACACTAGTAGAATAGGTATTGGAAATCTGGTTTCTCAATGATGGATTCAATTAGAACATGTACTACTAATTCCGCAAATATGGGAGATGCAGGGTTGCCCATAGCCATGCCTTTTATTTGCTTGTAATATATGTTTGTTGAAACTAAAACAACTATTGTCATAAATGAACTCTACAATATTGATAAAACTGTTGATGGAAATGTTGGAATATTGTGCAATGATGACATTGCACAATATTCCAACATTTCCATCAACAGTTACATTGCACAATATTCCAACATTTCCATCAACAGTTTTATCAATGTTGTAGAGTTCATTTATGACAATAGTTGTTTTAGTTTCAACAACATATATTACAAGCAAATAAAAGGCATGGCTATGGGCAACCTGCATCTCCCATATTTGCGGAATTAGTAGTACATGTTCTAATTGAATCCATCATTGAGAAACTAGATTTCAAACCTATTCTACTAGTGTACGTTGACGATTTTCTTTGTGCTACCAAAGGACAAGATATATATGACACATACCGCATTTAATTCGTACCACAAAGACTTAAAGTTTACGATTGAAATTGAGTCCAATAAAAACTGCCATTTTAGATTTACTACTCATAAGGCACGATAACCATATTATTACAGATATATATCAAAACCCACAGCTTCTAATAGAATTATAAATTTTAAATCCTGCCACAGCTTGACTCAAAACTAGACACCGTAAAGTCTGTTGTCCAAAAATACATCGTCTGTGCAACGCAGAGTTCTCAAAAGAACTATTCTTTTACATGACTTTTTCAAAAACAACGGATACCCGAGCGATCTATTAAATCGATGTTGAAATCCAATCCTCCTGTTTCCATTAACAAAAATAGCACAATATCACAAGCTAGCTTTTGTCCCAAAACTGTCCCAAAATTATCCAACATTTTAAACACCGATAATATTAAATTAGCACTTATTATAAAAAACAGGCCGCACTCTATTTTCAAAATAAAGGACAAAAGCCAAAAGTTTGAAACACCAAACGTCATCTACAGCATACCTTGTACAGGCTGCGATGGTCAGTACATAGGTCAGACCAAGCAATTACTTATTAATAGAATCAGGGGCCACAAATCCGATTGCAAAATTCATCGCGCAATAATAAAGACTCCATAGCTTTAGTCGCTCATTATAAATCAAAAACATGAATTTGACTACGAAAATACTTGTTTTAGCTGTAGAAGAAGATCTTACCCGCCGTTTGTTTAAAGAAATGTTTTTATATATAAACAAAAAATTCAATTAATCAAAAACGGATACTCAAAATCTGTCTGCAATATACATTAATATTTTTAATTTAGCATAACCATCCTACCGTTAACTTTATAATACTAACTATAGCCATAAGTGTATTTTCCGCAACTAACATTTAGAAAATTTTATATTATATATCCTTTCTACACCAACAACAATTTATACTCACCAACTGGTCATTCATATCTTTATGTTGATATCTATAACACGCCTTTAATTAGATTGTAACGTTTAGGTCTAGTCATTTATTTTCAATTATTTAAGTGTCATGTAGTATTTTAACTAATTTTAATTTATACTTAGTTGTTCTTTTATAGCTGTGATAAGTGAATAAATTTCACGAAACGTCGCATACAATTCAAGTTTTTAATTTTAATTTTATATTCGGTCCTCAGTAACCGTAATCAGTTTTATAAAAATAAATATGCAGGACATGATACAATTCAATATCAATTATATATATATATATATATATATATATATATATATATTTTATTTTTTAAAACTGATTACGGTTACTGAGGACCGAAGTGTAAAAATTAAAACTTGAATTGTATGCGACGTTTCGTGAAATTTATTCACATTATCACAGCTATAAAAAGAACAACTAAGTATAAATTAAAATTAGTTAAAAATACGTACCATAACACTTAAATAATTGAAAATATTATAGATACATAAAGATATGAATGACAGGGAGTAAATATAACTAAATGTTGTTGAGAATACACTTAGGCTATAGTTAGTTTATAAGTTAACGGTAGGATGGTTATGCTAAATTAAAGATATTAATGTATATTGCAGACAGATTTTGAGTATTCGTTTTTGATTAATTGAATTTTTGTTTATATAAAAAACATTTCTTTAAACAAACGGCGGGTAAGATCTTCTTCTACGGCTAAAACAAGTATTTTCGTAGTCAAATTTATGTTTTTTTGATTTATAATGAGCGACTAAAACTATGAAGTCTTTATTATTGCGCGATGAATTTTTGCAATCGGATTTGTGGCCCCTGATTCTATTAATAAGTAATTGCTTGGTCTGACCTATGTACTGACCATCGCAGCCTGTACAAGGTATGCTGTTGATGACGTTTGGTGTTTCAAACTTTTGGCTTTTGTCTTTTATTTTTGAAAATAGAGTGCGGCCTGTTTTTTTATAATAAGTGCTAATTTTAATATTATCGGTATTCAAAATGTTGGATAATCTTTGGGACAGTTTTGGGACAAAAGCTAGCTTGTGATATTGAAGTGTCTTCTTTTTGTTAATGAAAACAGGAGGATTAGATTTCCAACATCAATTTAATAGATCGGTGGGGTATCCGTTGTTTTTGAAAAAAGTCATGTAAAAAGAATAGTTCTTTTTGAGAAACTCTGCGTTGCACAGACGATGTATTTTTTGGACAACAGACTTTATGGTGTCTAATTTTTGAGTCAAGCTGTGGCAGGATTTAAAATTTATAATTCTATTAGAAGCTGTGGGTTTTTAATATATATCTATAATAATATATATCAAAAACCCACAGCTTCTAATAGAATTATAAATTTTAAATTTTGCCACAGCTTGACTCAAAAACTAGACACCGTAAAGTCTGTTGTCAAAAAAATACATCGTTTGTGCAACGCAGAGTTCCTCAAAAAGAACTATTCTTTTTACATGACTTTTTTCAAAAACAACGGATACCCCACCGATCTATTAAATTGATGTTGGAAATCTAATCCTCCTGTTTTCATTAACAAAAATAAGACACTTCAATATCACAAGCTAGCTTTTGTCCCAAAACTGTCCCAAAAATTATCCAACATTTTGAATACCGATAATATTAAAATTAGCACTTATTATAAAAAACAGGCCGCACTCTATTTTCAAAAATAAAAGACAAAAGCCAAAAGTTTGAAACACCAAACATCATCTACAGCATACCTTGTACAGGCTGCGATGGTCAGTACATAGGTCAGACCAAGCAATTACTTATTAATAGAATCAGGGGCCACAAATCCGATTGCAAAAATTCATCGCGCAATAATAAAGACTCCATAGCTTTAGTGGCTCATTATAAATTAAAAAAACATGAATTTGACTACGAAAATACTTCTGTTTTAGCCGTAGAAGAAGATCTTATCCGCCGCTTGTTTAAAGAAATGTTTTTTTATATATAAACAAAAAAATTCAATTAATCAAAAAACGGATACTTAAAATCTGTCTGCAATATACATTAATATCTTTAATTTAGCATAACCATCCTACCGTTAACTTTATAATACTAACTATAGCCATAAGTGTATTCTCCGCTAACTAACATTTAGAAAATTTTATATTATACATCCTTTCTACACTAACAATAATTTATACTCACTCAACTGGTCATTCATATCTTTATGTTGATATCTATAACACGCCTTTTAATTAGATTGTAACGTCGCATACAATTCAAGTTTTTAATTTTTACACTTCGGTCCTCAGTAACCGTAATCAGTTTTTATAAAAATAAATATGCAGGACATGATACAATTCAATATATATATATATATATATATATATATATATATATATATATATACGATGTATAAATAATCACAACCTTTACGAAAAATCGAAAGGAAGTTATTAATTATACAAAGCAAGCTAGTAATTTGCATAGCCATAAATGAAAGAACCCTTAGGGTTATAAACCACTTCATCTTGATGAGATCCACTAAGATCGAAACTAGTTGATGAATGTTTATTCCCTTTATGAAACAAACAAATTCTTTCATTTATGGCTATGCAAATTACTAGCTTGCTTTGTATAATTAATAGCTTCCTTTCGATTTTTCGTAAAGGTTGTGATTATTTATACATCGTATATACTTGTTTTATTTATTTAAATTGCTATAAGCAATAATTTTTCACATTTATATATATATATATATATATATATATATATATATTGCTACGATGTCGTCGAACGCCCCGTGTATTTAACGCTTAGTTGCTTGCTGCTCGCCGCCTCTCTGTGTCTCCTTTTAAATTTATCTACAATAATTTTAAATTCAACACAATTAGATTTATGCCTCCACTAGCTCAGTTATACCTTGCGCAGAGTGAACGACGATATTATAACAGAGAATATTTACTCACTCCTCTTCAACACTTCATATATCTCAATAAAATGAACGAAATTCACTAAATTTTGTATAATAGACTAAAAAAATGTACAATTTATAACTCTACGTCCTTGTAATATTATTAGCTATAAAAATTTTTGAATTATATGAAAATAAATATTCCTATTAAATTTCTTCACTACCAAAATTTTAAGCAATTAAAGCCACCTAAAATAACTATGTTTTATATTGAAAGCTTCGTTGAACGTTCAAAAAGATATTTCCCTTTTAACGTAATTTTTACGTACTAACCAAGACTTTTCGATGACCTTTTACACAAAAATTATCTATATTACATGTGAGTTTTATGCTTCTAAAATATTTGAAACAAGACATGCAACATTCAAGAAATTATAAATTTAAATTCTGACCTTATATCTTTTAGTTGACTCCTACGAAAGCTTCGTGACCTAGATCTATTGTTAGTTCCAGTCGCTAACCCTTACCGCGGCTTTTAACCCAGTAATCCACAGTTTTCGAATAACTTGTAGACGTTCTTTAGTGAATCCTTTAGTTGCTTATTTAGTTTAATATCACCATTAGATCGTTTTTTATATTATTGCTTAGAGAATTTTTTCGAACCTTACTCAGATAGTTTCTTAGAATACTACTTAAAACATTACTTTAATTAAATTTAGACTTAACGTTTTTAATACTAACGGCAAATTTTCAATAACTCGTAATTCACGCGCACTTCTATTATTTTTAACTTGAATTTATAGGCTATTTGATTTTATGTCACTTTTAACTTCACTTAATTTCAAATTCACGTAATAAATACGTCTAGACTGGTACAAACATGCGTCTTTAATGGAATGAATCCAGGTTATCAGTTTTGGTTTTTTATAACGACCAAATTCGTTTCCTTCTATCTCTTAACCTGTTGTGTTTTATTTAAAATTGCTTACTCTATGTATTTAACTTTACACGTATTTAAACTTTTTGTATTGGGATTTGCTAACAAGTGTTGTTATTTATGCTTGAAACATCACGTAAACATAAATTTTGTAAAAAAATTTATTAGATTTTTTATTTAATTCTGCACATATACCAAAACTTATGATTCCGTATTTTGTTTATCCATGCCGGACTTTACAAAAATGTGGCAGTTTCTACATTTAAAATGTCACGTACTCCTTTTACCCCACTATCTATACCTTATGACGTTATGAAATATGCTCGTTTTTCTAAAGTTTGTTTTATACGTTCTATTGCCTTCTATTTCTTACGCAATGCGTTGAGTTTGAAAGAGATTTGTTTCACGTTTAAATATGTCTAATTTCAATTTATTTGGAGTTTATGAATAAATTGAGTTGCTTCCAGGGTTATTTATTTCACTAAATGTGGTTCAGTTATTACAGAATGAGCTTTCTTTTATTTTAGACAAAGTGATTTATATTTGCTTTGGCGCTTGAGGATGTTTTAAATGTTTAGAAATGTTTTAAATGACTTCCAAAATTATTTATTTTGACTAATGTTGTTAAGTTACTACAGAATGAGCCTCCCCGCTTTTATTAATTGTGGTTATTGTTGATTCTATACAAGCTGATTAGAATTTACTTTTTGCATAATGGCCGAATTATGTACTTTTTATGACTTAAATGTTTGATTTTCTTGATTCTTATGATGTTCACATGAAGTTTACCTCCCCTGTGACCTTATATACCCCTAAATAACTTTATTATCATAACATATATATATATATATATATATATATAATTAAGTTTATATTTGCGTTAATACTAGCGATTTATGTTAATTTTCGTTCTGAATTTATATTGAGTTTTTCCGCATTTACTATTATTTGCCTTGCCTCTCAATAGTAAAGTGATAAGTGTGTGATACCTGCAACGTTGGACATTTTGGACCGTTGTGATTATTGCTGTACAATCTCTGCGTGTGCTGGTCACATCCTACTGTGTGCGTCACGTATTGCTAGCTTATTCAAGGTAAGTCAAATACGCTCGTTTTGTATTTTTAATATTTATTTTTTATACCGTCTGTGGATTAAAGTACATTTTCTCTACCACAGTTTATCGAAGGTAATTTGTTTCTGTATATATACCGCGAAATATGCAGTAATATATAAGAAGGATTTTCTTTGACATTGTACATATTGCTTTCAATAATTGCAAGTGCATTATGGATATACAAGGATTTAAATATATGGAAAAGTTAATTTGTATGCAAAGAAATCGCAATTTTGGATTGTAAAAATGATTTTTGACATAAAATTTTCGAAATGTCTATAGACTCTACTTCCTTGTGTCCAGATCAGGTAAGTCATAATGTCTGGGTGACAAGAAGCAATCATGGTCTTTTATGGAACGACTGTTCAAAAATAAACTGGACTGGTGGTAACATTTATCAATGTATTTATGACACATTATTAAACCTGGAGGATAAATCCTTGTCAAAGTGTTAGAAAGGAAACAATAGTTGGAAATGTATCTTTGACAAAACGAAATTACTGGCGTGCTTGGTATGGACTATTCTAAGCTTTTAAGTTGAAACGTAACAATTATTTATCATATACCACACACTGTTGTAACATAGTAATAATAATCTACCATGTGCATTGTGCAAAACAAAATGTATCGTTTTTAAAACAATGTTACAATAAAACACATTACTGCTTGTTTTGTTTGTCAAATTTACAAAATATATAATACTATCAACAACAACAACAAAACAACAACAACATGGTATTTGCCTAATATTATTTTTATCAATCCAACTGTAATCAGCAGTAGAAACCCCCAACCATTTAACAAACATTTATTTTCTTTTTCTTTAAATACTTTTTCAACCACATAAATTCCTGGTGGTTTAACTTTTTGTAATTGTAATTCATAAAAATCCCCTTTAACTACTTCCTCATTTTCGTCTTTTAACAAATATTTCGTTGGATTTGTATGTTGTACTTTGTCAATCCCAAAGGTTTCGTTTGACCAGTTAGCTGTAAAACCTTTCTTAAAGGTTTCTTGGTGCTTACTTATTCGAACATACTCGACAACAGCATACTTAGATGATCTGTTGGCAATTTTAATGTATGTAAATGCTTATTTGGTATACTTTTTTTATTATGCTTAGTATCGTAAGCCGGTTTTATTCCCGTAGTACTGTAAACTGTATTATTGTAACGCCATATAATGTTGTCCACATTTCGAAGCCAATTCTAGGAATCGTGTCAGTTAAAAGATCGCAAAATATACCTTTCAAAGTTCTAATCACACTTTCAACCATGTATGTCTCTTTGGTGCTAAATACGCGATAGTGGTTGATCTCATATTCCTTCATTACAGCGCAAAAAATTCTTATTATTATACTCTTTACCAAAGTCAGACTGTAAATTTGTTGGAATTCTTTTAGATTTATCTAAAATTGCTTTCATACCAGCCGTCACACTAAGGGTCGATTTATTTTTAAGCAGTGAAAACCAAACAAACTTTGAGAAACCATCGATTACTATTAAAATGTACTTGCAGCCATTGTTTATATGGTATCATTTCAACGAAATAGGTCGGAAAAGGGTCGTTTAATCCCTTTGCTGTCACTCTGAGCCTTTTAAAATTGATTCTTGCTGGTTCGTCGAATTTATTTACAATTTCTTCTTTTACTGTACGCATTGTCATTACTATATTGTAATAAAACTTAATTGTGATTTGTACATGGATATATACACAAAGTGTAATTATTATTATACTGAAATCAAAATTATACAGCGTGTTTCAATAATAAGTTGTACGTTTTTAATTACTTTCCTTTTTTTTCATCTGACTTTTGTTTCCTGTAATGCCCAATCGTTACAGCACTTTGTATTAATTTTTTTGAAAAACTATATATAATTACCATCATCAAGTGACTCTTCATGACGGTCCTAAGTTATGTCAATAGCAAATTCAGCATAGATACGGGATAATTTCTATTAGACGAATAATCCCGTAACGCATAAATCGGTGCTTACCGTGTTATAAAACGATAGGTTCCAGCTAGAAATCCCGCAAATGAGTTGCCTATTTGCGGCGAGGGTTCAGCAGTTACGCCTATTTATCTCCACTGGTATAGATTTTGCAGCTCTTTGAGTTGTTAAAGAAAAATTCAAAGCAAAAGCTCGCCGCTCCAAATGCTATATGGTTATCTTTATTTGTCTCGCCACTACAGCAATTCATTCATATTGTCGACTTAATCAACAACTGCATTTTTGGCTGTTCAGATAGATTTGTGGCGTGCCTCGAATTGTGTCGCAACATACACAGTGACTGTGGCACAAATTTTAAAGGCGGAGCTAATTATTTTAGCGAAGTAACCAATTTTCTTAAAAATTCCAATCACGTTATAGTCGACCATTTTTCCTTAAAAATAATACAACAGAACTTCAAACCACACCGTCATCTCCCCACTTTGGTGAAATTTACGAAGGAATTATGTCCGCCAAGCACAATTTACATCAAAAATGGGTCCATTAGTTTTACCTTCAAGGAAATGGTGACATTACAAGTGGAAGCTATCTTTAATAGCCGTCCACCAGGTTCGGTTCCCATGGGCTCGCGCAATGACACTGATTTTTTTATACCTTGTCATTTCCTGATCTGGTTACTTGTTCAATAAGCGCCTGAAATTAACGTTGAACATGCATCTACAAATCTCTTGCATCACTACAAGTTTTTGCAACAAGCTACTTAAGATTATTTACATACGTTCATGCCACAGGTTAAATGGGCAAGACTTCAACCAAACTTACAATTGGGTGATGTGGTTTTTGTGAAACTAAAAAACATTGGCTCTTTGGACGTTTAACAGAAATTTATCCCGGCAAAGACCTTCACATACCACCGAACCTTGATGAAATAAAGCAAAAGGGGAACTGAGCAGTATATAGGCTGTGGAATTCCAGGAAATGGTGTAGGCTAGCTCAGAATATAAATAAGTGGAGGTATGCGTCCAACCAGTTTCAAGACGGAAAACCTAATTACGAAAAAAACAATTGCACTTAAATCTTATGATTATTATAAACAACTACAGGTGTTTGTTTTTAAATATTTTCAACTAATGTTGATTGTGAGTAAGGATCTATTGGAAAACTATTAATTCAACAAATGTTCAAATGTTGAGAGATCTTAGTAGCCGCAAGCTGCTTAACCCCCTTTGTAAGCAATAGAAGGGGAATCGAACTGCATTTAACAAGAAACTACAGCGGCTATGTTCGAAGACAAGAAACAGGAAAACAAGAAAAAAATTGTTAAAAGCATATGTCTGGAGCACAACACAGTACGTCTATAAAATAGGGGCAGTAGGAGAAGCAGACAAAAACGATAGAAGTCATTTGAAATGTCGTGCTTCAAATGTATAAGGATGATAGATAGCATGGACAGACAAAGTTAAAGGCAAAGAGGTTATAGACATAGTAGGGGAAAACAAAAACAATAGGAGAAATAGAAAAACAGAATACGGGGACTAGTGCGGGATATATTACAAGCAGAGATTGGAAGAAAGAGGTAGAGGTAGACCTAGATCATACTATTGCACGCAGATAGTGAAAGATGCAGACTGAGGAAATTTCAGGGAAATGTGCAGGTTAGCACAGAATATGAAACAATGAGAGTATGCGTCTAGCCAGTTCCAGGACTGAAGACCTAATAATGATGAAAGACCGGGTTGTCAGAGTTGCAAAGGTTCGCACCGCAAGTTGGAATTATGTACTCCTTACTTGCAAGTTGGTTCCCTTCCACCTGTTAACATAGTGTGACAAATTTGTTTTATTTTTTTCTTTATAGATTTTTTAATAGAAATTATGTCAGCCATTTAATTTAAAACTACGTTTTGGATGGGCGGTATGTTGCGTCCCAAAGTAAATTTGAAGCTGTTTTCGTTTCTGTTAATCTTAAAAACCATCACCTTCAATTTAGATATTTTTACTAATTATAAAGTGGTCATGTTGTTATATTGTGCAAAATACTCGTTTGTGTGATAGGTTTTGTTTGTAAGTGTAAGTTGTACATAGAGATTGATATCGCGTTCGTGTTTGAATGCCACGCTAATAAATATTCAAGCAATGTCCATAATTCTCATTTTTAAAGTTTTATACCGTTTACTTATGTTACGTACCTGGTGAATAATACAATCTTCGCGTCCACTACCAGTTGTTGAGAAAAGAAGACTACTGAACTGCAGTTTGTTGGGATTAAGGCTTTAGAACAGCATCTGACAAAGCAGTAGTTAGGATTCAACGAGATACAAAAATTGAAGTTTTTTGTTGTGTGTCATTCACAAAATAGTACTGCTTCTCCTATATAGTCTAGTCTAGGGGTGGGCAAACTAGGGCCTACGGGCCGCATGCGGCCCGTAAAACCTTTTCATGCGGCCCGTCATGAGTTTCTAAATATTAAAAAATTTTATCTTTTTAAATTATTTTCGAAACTTTAGAAAAAAGGTGTTGTACAGATGGGTTTTTACTTTGCACGAACGTTTTCTTACGTTCTGTGAACGTTTTTTCACATCGCACGGACATTTCCTTAACGTTGTACGGACGTTTTTTTGCAATTTCGAAGAAAAATGACGTTATTTTCCGAATTTTAAGATCAACTAGTTAGTCTTGACGAATTTTGTTGGTTGTGTGGTGTGGTTATTTAAGGAAGTATTAAGTAGGACGAAATCAGAACCACATGCCATTGATTGCCAGAAAGACCTACCTACCAGACTACCTGTTCCCGACCCGAAGTTTTGTAAGTACCCATTTTTTCTTAACAAATGAAATACCGTATTCTTCCGAATATAAGCCGCACTGTTGATCTTTGAAACATGCTTAAGAAAAATATTATTTCAGAAAACATGAGATCAAATTTTTTAAAAATAGATATGGAATTATTGTTTTCATTGATCGTAGTAACAGTAACTGCAAAGCGCCGATTAATACTATTTTATTGGCTTCTCTGATTTTTTGAAAATCGTTGTGATCCTTTCTTTTATGCTTTATTTAATGTTTTTCTATTTTATATCTAATGTAAAATTTTTGTTTGTAATGTTTTTGTTATTATATCTAATTAATATATAATTTTTTTATTATTTTAGGTAAAACAAAGTTAATAACATAATGAGTAATTTCAAGCCAGCAAAGAAAAGAAAAATTGATAGTAAGTGCCGAATTTTTAACTTTGAATAGACTGGAAAGTACTTCTTCACGGAAATAGGAATAAAGGCCGTGTGTCTCGTCTGTCGTGACAGTCTGGCGGTGTTCGAGGAATACAATCTGAAACGGCATTTTTAGACAAAACATCCTAATTTTTGTCAGAAAATTTCGGAATCTGAAACGCAGCACGAGCTTAATGACCTGCTAAAAAAGTTAAAATAGGAACAAACTACTTTAAAAAGACAATCTACCATTCAAAAGCATGCTATCAAAGCAAGTTTTCTTATTGCAAAACACAATAAACCATTTTCTGATGGTGAATTTATAAAAGACTATGCTGGATGCAATTAATGTTGTTTGTCTTGAGGCCAAATGAAAATTTGAGGCTATTAGTTTATCATGCAGAACTGTGGTGCGGAGAATTGAGGATATTTCTTCCAATTTGACGGATCAGCTGCTTCAAACCGTTTCAAATTTTCTGTGGTACTCTCTGGCACTTGATGAAAGCACTGATGTCCAGGATACAGCTCAATTGTTAATTTTTATACGTGGCGTCCAGTACAATTTTGAAATCAGTGAAGAATTGCTTTCAATGGAATACATGAAAGATACTACCACGGGCCAAGATTTGCACGAAAATTTAAAAAAGTGCTTGTCTAATTCTGGTTTAAAGTTAGATAATTTAGCAAGCATAA
Organism: Platerodrilus igneus; assembly: GCA_036346225.1. NCBI lineage: Eukaryota > Metazoa > Arthropoda > Insecta > Coleoptera > Lycidae > Platerodrilus > Platerodrilus igneus. Next base: position 6,442,838 of record JARFIW010000131.1, on the reverse strand, counting down.
CCACTGATGGAGCTCCTTCTTTAATTGGCAAGCATTCAGAACTAGTGAAATTGTTGAACGATCAAGTGCAACAAAATTGTCCAGATCACACAGTGTTATTATTTCACTGTATCATCCATCAAGAAAGCCTTTGTAAGTCTGTTCTTGATTTTAAACACGTTATTGATCCTGTTGTGCGTGTTGTAAATTTAATAAGAGCAAGAGGTCTCAATCACCGACAGTTTTGAATCTTCCTTGATGACATGGAATCAAAATTAACTGATTTACTCTACCATACTAATGTTCGCTGGTTAAGTTTAGGAAAAGTATTGAAACGAGTGTGGAACCTAAAAGAAGAAATTGTGTTATTTTTAGATACGAAAAGTATTTCTTCTGATTTCTGTGGCTTGGTTAGAGATGAAAAATGGCTTTGTGACTTTGCATTTGCAGTTGACGTCGTGGATAAGCCGAATGAATTAAACACGAAACTGCAAGGTAAAGGTATTTCTGCACATGAGTTATATGTGGCTATAAAATCATTTCAAGTCAAACTGGGACTGTTTGCTAAACAACTTAGTGCAAAAAACTTTGCTCATTTCCCAATTTTACAGACAGACTTTAACTGTTTTGGCTGAATATTGTGAAAAATATAATAGTCAGATTTTCAAACTAAATGAGAAATTCGTAAGAAGATTTGTGGACTTCAAATCTGTGGAACCACAATTCAACATATTAACATTTCCCTTTACTTCTGCGGTTGAAACAGCACCAGTTCCTCTCCAAATGGAACTCATTGACTTGCAGGCAGAAGGTGCATTGAAAGCAAACTTTGCTACTAAAACTCTGTTGAATTTCTATGCAGATCTAAACCCAACAAAATTTCCACAGTTGAAAGACTTTGCAAAAAAAATGTTTATTATTTTTGCCTCCACATATATATGTAAACAAACCTTTTCTATCATGAAAATCAACAAATCAAAAATCAGGTCGCTTCTGACTGATGGCAACTTACAGTCTGTGTTGCGCATTAGTACCAGCAATTTGATACCAAATTTTAATAAACTTGTTGATGATTGTGGACAACTGCATAGTTCCCATTGATATACGCATTTCTGTTTTGGGGAAATAAAAAAAATTGTTCAATGAGATTGTTGTAGTTTTATGTAAAAAAATTGACACGACGGCCCGCGAAACATTTTGAACACATATAGGCGGCTCTCCAAGAAAAAGTTTGCCCATGCATGGTCTAGTCGTACTTATTCAATGTATCTGGGTCAGTTAAATCTAATATATAATAATAAATATAGAATAACCTGCAATTAGTGCAGTATTGTAGTAATTATCATCAGTGATCTCTGTAGCGGCATTTGAGTGTAATAAGGATTTTCTGCAAATATTTGTGAATGATCAGACTTATATTAAACCGAATAAATAACAGCAAATTGAAGTTTATTTCAATGTCCATACTGTCACAAAAATTAACAATTCTGCATCCATAATCAGTTTACTATAAATTAAAATTTAACTATCCATAACCTAATCATAAATCCCGTACTAAATGTATTAAATTTAATCGATTTTGTTGCAGGTATGAAAATTCACAATAAACCAGAGTATTAAAAATCGGTTACCAGATATTAACTAAAGTTAAAAAGATATAATAAAGTTGCCTTCACAGCGTAATGTAATTTTCTAAATCTATTACGTGCTTAAGTTTCATGAAACTCAATGGCGTGCAAAGTGGGTGTTTTAACGCAGTTTGGAGAGGTTTGGGAAAATTGAACATCTGTTGCAACCTGATGCGGATAAAACATGTTCGTTTATAAAGATTTTCCTTTAGTTATTTAGCCCAAATCTCCATAATACGTACACAACGGCTTTGGCAACATTAGTATTGATAAATTAATTAAAAAAGGGAACTGTAGCTAAATCGTTTTCATTAGCCAAAGCTTATAAATTCCAAATTCATATGTGCACTGAATTTATTAAAACGTTTTGAAAATAATTTGAGGGCAGTTATTTCAAGTTTACGTTGTATAACGTAACGGAGACAAATAATATTGTAGTAGAACGCTGACAAGGGAACTGGCACATTTCTGCTCTTTGATTTCTTAGCTAACCTCTTAATAAGGGTGTGATTTCTTCGCTAATCCCATAATAAGGGTCTCATTTACATTCACTTTCAATTGCATATTTTTGCACGCTTCCGACAGCTTGTCAAACATTTTTCACAAATCTTGTGACGGTTCAGCCAACAATACTGAGTCATCCTTATACAACGGCATACTGACATTTGTTTCACCAATTTTCATTCCTTCCATTCCTTCGCAAGCCTGCCAGATACATTTATCCAAAAATACATTAAATAGACCTGGAGACATCACACAGCCCTGCCTTACACATTCCACAATGCACATGTACATCTCTCTATTGCCTTTGTACATCGTTCTGATAGATTTCATGCACTTGCTAACACCACATAATTCACTTCTGTTCACAGAGTCGTACGGCTTTTTCAGATATACAAATGCTACAGGCATATTCTTTCCGGCATGCATACACTTTTCGATATCTTATTGCATTGCGAACATTTGATCCACACATCCTCTTCCAGGCATAAAACCACATTGAATGCCCATATCTTGCTCTGCGTTCTCTTGCGAACTCTCTCAATCACAATTTTTGTTCACACTTTATTGGCTACACTCAACAGACTTATCCCACGATAATTGTTGAATTCATACTTGCTACCTTTACCTTTGTGCAAAGGGATAATGATCGCACTCTTCCAATCTTCGGGCACCTTTGCTTGTTCTATGCACAACTCTATCAGTTTGCACAAACATTCAATCAGCATCCTGGACCCATACTTAAGCATGTCAATTGCTATTCCATCTACACCTGCCGCTTTGCGATTCTTCAGAGTTCTCACCGCCTTCCATACTTCATCCACACTGCATTCGAACTTTCTACTTTATCTACATTTTCGACCAGTACATTACTGCTCTCTTCATCATTCACACATTTATCTGTATCTTTTTTGCTATCACCATCAGCGTCTTAAGATACTCCTTCCAACAGTTTCTTACACTCTTTTTATTTATGATTGATATATCTTTGGCATGAATAGAGCAAAAGGTATTAAGACTTGTCGGAACTGATGTTGAGTTGATGCTTTCCAAATAGGATAAACATGGTGGTCGATAACCTTGCTTATGTTGGAGGAAGTCAATATTCACAGTTGCAAAGACGAAAATTTTTATTTCTTGGATTTTCATTCTGGAGTTTTTACTCATTACCCTACACCCCCCCCACACACACACACACACACACACACACACACACACACACACACACATCTTTTTTACTTATAACCTGAAAATCTTATTGCGTTTTTCATTTTTTTTTAACATAAGGGTAAACCGCTGTCACTTTTTTAAATACCTCTTTTGAGTATGGTGGTGTGCATTTACCATATATATCTTCCTCTTACCGATTTTTAATGTTTTTGGGTTAAGTATGCTTACATTTGGAAATAGTAGGATGTGATTATTTTTGTTTCTTTTCCTAGGTAGGGGCCCTTCAAATTTTTTGTTCTTTTTACTTGGGAACATTTCTCTCTCTTATAAACGCTTGTCCAAAAAGTTAATTTTTTTATACCTTCTACACCTTATTCTCCTCCCGACGGACCTGTTATAAGTCCCAAAGACTATGCCTGTCATATAAAAGCGATGGGTTTTCCTGTTAAAAATTGTTGGAATTTTGACCACTTCTTAGAAAGTTGCAAACCCTTTTAGTGTATGATCTCTAACCTCAAAAAGTTTTCTTCAACTATGCTTGATTAACGTTCAGCACCCACACAACAAAAGTTTTCTTCGAATAAGCAATTTTCCTACGTTCTGTTGGTGTAGCATTTAAAGTCAGTGTAGTATTTTTTCAGTTTTTCAAATCCGTAAAAAAATTTAAATCGGAACAACCATAGAGTGTTTTTAATTTTTTGCCAATACGAATTATTAGTGGTATTTTTGATATAAATCCGCCATGTCTTGGAATTTTTGAAATCGGATCACCCCTTTCTGATTTATTAATCAACCCTTTACAAACCATATGGTGTGTATCTTTAATCCATTTATAAAGAGCATTGCTCTGTCTTTTGAGATAAATCCATCGTGGAACCTATCAAATCGCTAGAATGTTTTCTCAGCTACTAAAATCTGAAAGAATTTCTTAATCGGACAAACCGTATAGCCACTAACCCTATTTTTATATTTTTCGCCAAAACCAATTGTTAATGATGATACTATTAATATAAATCGGTTGTTCAACCTAGTAAATTATATTGGAATTTATAAAAGAGTTGTGGTTGCCACAATAAAAACATTTACACCTTTCCCACTACCCATATCTGATAAACATATTATGTTTCTATTCTATTCCAGCAAATTTCTTAACACCTCTTTAACTATCCCGTCTTTTAAAATTATCAACAACAAAGCCCCGCGTACTGTTTAATATCCAGAACATAACAGCAAACATTTTTATTTAGATTTAACCCAATAAAATTGACAAAAGAATCATTTAAGCACAAAAGGTTAAATACATTTATTAATAACATTAGGTAAACGAAATTCCTACAAATTATTTTAAACATGTATGTTAAAGTATATTTCTTCCATCTTAAATTTGGCGTAGAACGGAAGATGTGCTTGGTTTGAATCTACAAACTCAAATATTAAGTACCGTATATTTTAACTGCATTGAAATCTGAGGTTTTAGTCCTAATGTCCAAACTATTTCACCCCTTTCTCATACCAATATATTGAAAGATTTCTCTAGAACGTAGTTAAATAGAGAACCTTGTGTATAATTTAAATATATTGACATTTTTCGAACCCTTTGCCTTTTAGAACTGAGAGCTACCTACATATTTTTGAAAAACCTATTTGTAAGATGAAGGAAACTTATTTTAAATTACGCTTTAAAGGCGCAAGTTTAAACTTACTAATAAAGTAATGTATTTATATATTTGTGACCGCGGTTTAATTATTGCTAATGTAGGAAAGCGAATAGTGTTAATAAGCTTGTAGCTGTTTAAATACACTGCTATTCCGAATACAAGTAATGTTAATGGAATTACTGGGATTAAAGAATGCCGTAGACCGTAATTATCATTTTGGAAAAATTTTCCGTGCAACTTGCCCATAAAGTACTATTATCCCCGTATTTGGTGACGCTACCAGACCAATGCTGAATACGTTGATGTCGCATAAAATTGTCTTTTCGAGTGTAGATGATGCTACATATCAATAGTCATACAGGACCTACCCTTAACCGAGTTGTATCCCATCAATCCCAATTTTACAGTTTATTTATATTCATTTTCTATGCGTCTAAAGCATCCGACTAGCGCTTACTTATAGTAATTTTTTAAAATGATTTTTTATAATTCTAAGATCTAATTTTTCTGGGGAATTCGAATCTATCATCATTTGTAATATAGAACCTGCCCCTAGTCGAGTTGTAGCCTCTCAATTCCAATTTTACAGCTTTTGCAATTATAAAGATTTTCTATGCGTCTAAGCATGCGACTAGCGCTTATTTATAGTCATTTTTAAGATGATTTTTTATAATTCTAAGATCTACTTTTTTTTTGGAAATTCGAATTTATAATATAGAATTTATAATTTATATAATATATAATATATAATATATAATATATAATATATAATATATAATATATAATATATAATATATAATATATAATATATAATATATAATATATAATATATATATATAATATATATATAATATATATAATATATATAATATATATATAATATATAATATATATAATATATAATTTATAATATAGAACCTGCCCCTAATCGAGTTGTACCCTCTCAATCCCAGTTATACAATTTTTGTATTTATAAAGATTGTCAAAGAATAAAACATAAGCTTGATCTAGATTTTCCCGAAACATCAAAATTTACCTTGTATTTTAAGTTAAAATTAACCTCTACCCGCATTTATTACTTTTAATTTAACGGTGAAGTTCTTCTGTAGTTTTGTAGGGAATTTTCCTCTCATCTAGCATACTAGCTATATTTGCAGAACCATCAAACTGTGGAAAAACCATCAAACTGTGGAAAAACCAACGCCTTAATATTTTTCATTTTACATTAGAAGACTTGGACTTTAGAATGTTTTCGAAAAGCCTTTATCAACCAAAATATGAATGGTTAAGAAGTATGTTCGAACTCTTAAATGAAGAAATTGATTACCACGAATATGAGAATTTTGATGATCTAGTAGGGCCTGGAGATGCCAAGGAAGATTCAGTTATTGTGTTTGACAATATTCCTGCGAACGAATAAAAGATCGCACGGTTTTTCTCGTATGATAAGCACAAGAAATTTGACTGTTTTTACTTATGTCAAACTTTTGCTAGCTCCTCCAAACATAAACTCAGAGATAACGTTAACGTGATTACATTATGGAAGCAAGACAAGACCAATTTTCGACATATTTTTTTGGATTATACAAAATTTAAAGAAATGTGCTTAAACTGTTGGAATGGGATGCTTTGAACATAATTTTATAACTATTGTGAAAGATTTTGATATTGATAAAGGACTACATAGGAAAAATTTGGATCAAAATATAAGTATTGAGGATGATGTAAATGGTCAAAAGCTTGTGGTGCATAGAAAGGGTTATATTAGTTCTCCGCAAGTATTCAAAGAAGAACATAAGCAATTGGTTAAGCCGTTGCAAGAGACAGCATCTTATTTACAAAATATTACCCAAAAAATTCCGAAATCTGTGAGAAAAATTAAAGATGAAAACGTGGAACCGCCTTTAAAAAAATTATACAAACAATTTCCGAGGAACCAATACATCGTTATTATGCAAATGTGTTCACATGAGATCAAGACGAAAACATAAACAAATCAGTTTATGAAGTAAAGTATAATTCTCAAACCGATACATGAAGTTTGGGGAAAATGTGTTGGAAATTGATCCAAAAGTAGTGACATAACCTTAAATAATAGTGTATATTCGGTACTAGATGGACTTACAGTCTACTTTTGAAACATCAGTCCGAAGACGGTGATTTCAATCTACAAGAAGATTTACCAAAATACTTGAACATGATCAGATCAGCGTCGATTATTGGAAGTAAGTTTAATTCATACACGATACAAAATTTAACTGCGTTCCCAACAAATAACAAAATAAGTTATAAAAATACGTGTTAAAACATCCCCCAGATTTTTGGAGGAAGTCTAGAAGCGTGCTCACGGGTAAAGATGTGGGTTTCCATGAAAGCTTTTACAAGAAATTGAATACTATCTCTGTTGAATACATATATTAGAACAATATTCAGGAATTAATCGACTGGTTATATTATTGTATGCATCCAACCAGTCTGGAAATACGGCGAGGAACACATAAACGAAATGGTGTGTATAATTGAAGAATTAAAAGAGGAAGCTATAATAAAATGAGCCTCCACAAAAAGAATTAGTTTTAAAAAATCTCCATCGTTGGTTTCGGATGTCTTAGACATAAAAAGATGTAAATATACCATGAAGTCTTCGATTATCTTTATTAACAACTGATGGGAAGCAGAAATGCGTTTAAAAAAATTAAACACACCACTCCAGAGACTAAATGCATCCACTTCTAATGTACGTGCTAACGGTTTGTTAACTTTTGAGTTATATAATATAAATATGATCAAAAATATTTGAGTTCTATTATACATATATCAAAACTTTGTTATAATTTCGTCAAGTTGGTCATCATAGCCATCATTCAAGAAGTGTACTCTTTTCCTTAAAAAAGAAAAAATTAAACGTTGCTGGAGTAAATTTAAGCTATTTTCTGATATTTAAAAAAAAAGTACTTGACTTTAAGTTAAACAAATGCTATCATTTTTTTAAACAATTGCTAACACCTGACTTTATTTTTAATATATAAGCCCATTGCTTAAGAATACTTACTCCCAAAAATTCAATTTGATTTTAACTGAAAATATAGGTTTGATTAATCTAAAGTAAAAACTGAAGGTTTAATTTCTTTGTTATCGGTGGAAAATTCGAATTCATTGCAAATTTTTAATCTAAAGCTAGTCCATTGTAGAAATTTTAAGTACATCAAATGTCTGTGGTTTGTTCATTTACACGTTCCATAGAAATTCATTCGATTTATCACAAATGTATAGACAAAAATTAAACGAGGATGGAGTAGTATTAACTATATTTGCAGGTGTTCAAAAATTTGAAGTGAGTAAATATCAGTAAATATCCCTCAAATAAATGAACTTGCTTGTACCCTAGGTAATAGTTTTTTCCCCAAATTTTCAATTAATTAGTTGACTGCTAAACAAAATGAGCCACCAAAATTTATTTTTTACCTGTTCTTTTTAGGGTTGTATAGTGCAGAATGTAATCAACAACCGAATTCCTAAAAATTTGCAAACATATGTTAATTGCAGATCTTATTAAAAAATGCGGAATACTAAGAAAGTTGTTGACCTCTAGACAACATGTGTAATTTTAGCTTTATTTGGAAATAATCATTAATATTGCTTTACTAATTACAAGTGGAAACATTAATTTGTAAGGCACATCGCACATATGGCAAATAGACAGGTCGAACTTCCAAGCATTTCTAATTTGACTTACATCGACAGTATCCTCCGGCTTCGATGAATTTTTCAACTAGAACAAATGTTTATTTACTAAAAGGTATGCGATCAAAAAAGGTTCAGAAGTTTCGGTTTTAAATTAACAATGAAACTTTATCTTGTTGATTTTTAGTTTTCTATATTAGCCACATCAATTAAAACATTCGTATACTTAGAGTTTATTAAATTCATGTACATATTCTAATACTCTGTTAAGCTTATTTTAGGCTACAAAGTTAGTAAATCATTCTAAAATAAGACACTATTTGAAATTATCACATTTTGTCTACGAACAACACGAGTATTTACATATCCATTAAAATACTTTATATTTTGTTTTAAGAATATGAGAAGATGTCTGTTTTACATTGTAGCATTTAAAAATTTCTAGCAAATTTATTTGTCGACATTACCGCTATAAATTCGTTATTTTAGTATTTACTCAACAATGTTTTATTCTATTATTGATTCTAGTGCTCTTGTAGATTTAATAACCCAACAAATTGCAAGGTACACTACAATTTCACTCGTAGTTGCAATTTGCAAGATATTATGTGGTTCCAGCTGATAACTTATTTACAAACCATTTTTACGTGTTCTCAATTCTTCAACTATAGTATTTAAGATATACCGTCCGATCGTTTATTCGTGACAGATAGTCACTTTTCGTTCTCTTATTGAAGTTAAAGGTCGCTTGCTGTTATTAGACAGTAAAGATGCCGCCGGAAATTAAGTTTTCCTGGGGAAAACGTCGAAATAGAAAGGTCAGATGGTTAAGAGTTGTCTGATACAACTCATGTGTTAATTATAACTCCATATTCGCAACGGTTTGTTTGAATATGAAATTAATCGAGATTTATAATGAAATTCATTACAGTGCAACTTAATTTATGTTCAAGTTATTTTATTATATAAATTTGTATGCAATTATGTTGGACAAAAATTGGATTTCCGGTCCGCGCCTAGACATGCAGTAAATTGTTGGTTGAACAACATGTGGTTTAAGGTTAGCAGGTCATCGGATGTCACTGGGTAAGACCGTTAAATTTTTTTTTGGTTATGCTGCGTTTTACGATGACTCATTCCGTATAAATGTAGTGATTTGTTGAGAGGTTGTAGATTACCTCATGCTGCAGTATGGAATCAACTACTTATTTGTTTTATGAATGATTTTATGATGTACATTGGTATATAATTGATGATGTGTTCAAGTTCATGAATTATTCTCAAACTTTACCGGCTTTACACAAAAAGTATTTTGTCAGATAAGTGATCGTCACTTGTTATTTATAAAATCAGGTTTAATATTCAATTTTAAAGATACTGTTTATCTTGTTTACCTCAAATTACGTGTCAAGATGTTCACTTAATAAAACCTAAAACCAGAAAGGTAAAGGGTAAGCTGAAATTAATTGTTTAATAATTTTGTTGAAAGTTGAGTAATTCTAAAAGAAATGTAAGGTCTTTTGTAGCGCTACCCCAGACTATTAATTATTAAAAATAAATGTTGTCACATAAAAATCAGAAATCATATTAAGACTTAGTAGTAATTAAAGCTTAAAAATGTGTTTTACGGCCTCTGTGTAAAACTTGAAAATTACGCTAATAAGAATTTTGTTTTATTAAATTACAATCATAATGGCTCATAACTTGTCTTAAAAAGTTATATATAATTATTTTCGACTTCAGTTTATTATTGAAGAATTATTGACTTACTCCAAAATGATACGATAAAAATTAATTGAAACTGAAAATAAGGATTTTGTGTTTATACCGGACTATAAGATATATATGGTATCTTTGTTGGTAGTGTTTATGTTTCAGAGCTGTCCTAGGACTTTGTCAGTCCATTAAAGAAGACGAACAGAAGTAAGTAACATATTTGTGGTAATCAAACTCTGTATTTAACGAGGCTGTTCATAATTTAGGTTTCCAAATTTTCCTCTTTTGCAAATTGATTCAGTCAGTTGCATTATAAAAAATTTAGGTGGCGTCCATTATTTTATTTTCCAAATTTAATAAACCCACTGACCCAATCTTATGCGACTGCGGGTCAAAACCCAGTTAGTTAAAAGTCTTTCAAGAGTTTTCTTTTTCTAAAAGCCGTTTTCCATCCTAACTTTACCTTGGGCTTGCTATTATGATATAAGAATTCTCAAACGGTTAAATAAAAAAATCAGCCTCGAATTTTTACACTTACAACATTCTAGCTGGAATGGAACTATTGGGTGGCTACATCCAACATAAACATAATAATATTTGGATGTTCAAATACAATTTGTAGCATAATCATCCATTCCACTTAAGAATTTCAGCGATTCTTTTGTGTAGGTTAAATAAGCATTTTTAACTAATAATTGTAAAAAACCATCGGGTTAAAATCATATCATTTGTTGGCATATGTATATTACAGGCGTTGGTAAAAATAGTAAACATGGGATTCGATTGCCTTGTGGTTTAAAGACGTTTTCTTCGGACACTGGTTTTACGGTTGAATCGTTATATCGCGTCCAGCTTGTGTAACCTGTGTGATATGTATCAGTTACATAATGGCCGTTTGTTGCTTCTTTGCCTTCGTGGTAAACTATGGCGAATAGTTTATATTGTTTTTCTTTGGTTGTGTAATTTTTCTTTGGTGATAGTAATTTGGAGCTGATTTTTAAGACTGTTGGGTATTCTATAGACTTTATTATTTTAGAACAACTGTTTAATTTGAAATCGAAGAAATTAAGGTGTAGTATAAGTATAATTGGAAGCTTTTCTAATGTGATGTGTTCCAATGTTTCAATTATTTCGGTTGTTTTTGACGATGTTATGTCTTGGATTTGATTTTTTGAGACGAGAGTTTCTAGTCCTTCTTGTATAATTGAAGCTTTCTCTATATATAAATGTATTGTGAAAAACTGTTGTACGAGCCCTAACAACTATGTATTAGGACAAAATATAATACATATATAATTCACTTATTTAACAGTTTATTTGTTTTTATAGTAATTTTTGAATTTGATACTCATTAACTAATTAATTAACAACAATTGGGGCCATTCAGCAACACAAAAAAAAGATACTTATTCTATAAACTCTAATTAACAAGAAAAATGTTTAAATTGTGTGGCAACTAAATATTGGGACACAGCAAGAATTTTTACGTCTAATATGGAGTAATATCGCCCTTAGATTTTATGACCGCTTGAATTCGGTTGGGCATTAACTCAACTAAGGTTCTGCACTTTTCAAGAGTAAATCCATTCCAAATTTGCTCTATTTTGGTTCTAAGTTCCGGTAATGTCCGTTGTGGGTTATTCTTCAACGTTTGTTTCATTTTAAGCCACACTGTTTTAATGACCTTGAGGTCAAGACTGTTAGAAGGTCGTCTAGCCACTTTTTTGTGGTTTTGGTCGTATGGCAGGGCGCCCCATCCTGCTGAAAAATATAATTTTCGCTTTGCGATACTTGGTAGCAAACTGTTTGCAATATTTGTTGATATTTTGCAGCATTCACCATAACATCAATAAATTCAAAGCATCCTAATCCTGAAGTTGCCAGGCAACCCCTAATCATCACCCTGTAGTAAATTTTATCGAATTTTTTTGACAATCCTTATGGAAAGCCTCATGTTTAGTGCGAATCAATCGTTTGCGGTGATCACCAACACATACGTCGAATTTTGATTCGTCGCTAAAAATTACTCTGGACCAATCTTGTACCGACCATGATAGTTTAGATTTTGCCCAAGCGAGCCTGGTTTTCTCTTGTTTTTCCGTCAACAGTGGCTTTTCCTTTGCGTATAAGAGAACAATTTTGTTTAAAATTATACTTTTAAATTGTTACTTGTAATTCGACCTTATAAAACTTGAGTCCACTTTTATGAATCCACCGACGACAGCATTCCCTTAACAGATTTAATCCAGTTTCATAATTCCGTTCAACCGTAATTTGCCTTAAAGTATTTCTTCGGTCTTTTTTGCATAGTTTTACTAAGAGTCTCTTATTCCTATTACAAACTATTTTTGGTCGACCCGAACTTTTGCGCTGTTTATATAGGATATTTTCCGTTTCTCCGTAATGCTTTATTATATTTCACACTGTAGTTTTAGGAATATTGAGTTCATCCACAACTTCACGCATTGTTTTATTGTCGCAATACTTTTTAAGCACTAACTCACGCATTTAGAATTTGTAGAAGAACCACGTACCATTTTGTTCATTAAACACAACTATCCGCTCAATACGGTAAGAAAAGTATTGCGCATTCATTTGACGTTTTGCTCTCCATTGTTTTCACAGCCTACTGTTCTTATCTTGTTTCATTTGAAACAGTTACTTTACACTGTCCCAATATTTAGTTGCCACACAATTTGAACATTTTTTGTGTTAACTAAAGATGATAGACTAAGTATTTTTCTTTTTGTGTTGCTGAATGGCCTCAATTGTTGTTAATTAATTAGTTAATTAGTAGCAAATTAAAAAATTACTATAACAACAAATAAACTGTTAAATAAGTGAGTTACCTATGAATTTTATTTTGTCTCAATATATAGTTGTTAGGACTCGTATATTGTCCGTAACTGTATTATCTGCTTTATGTATTCTTGAACGTAGTGATCCACTGAAGATCTCGCTGATTGAGGTGTGTTGGTTACTGGTATGGTGTGTGATTGGGCAATTGTGGTTCGTTCCTTTTGCCTGGTAACTGCTTAATAACTTTAGTAGTTCTAGTATTTCGTCGTTTAAACTATTGAACAGGTAACTCAGAAATTCTTCGGCATCTTGTTGTTCTTCTTCTTTGGACGTATTGTTGTAAGTATTTTTAATTAATTTGTGTATCGATACTGGTTTAAATGGCTATTAATACTGTTGCGAGCTACTACTAGGCAACCCATCAAACGCACAAGCGCTGTAGGATCTGAATAGTTTTCAGGATATGAGAATTCTTCTAGAAATCAAACACACCAAACGCCGCCGGCACTGTTTATTCTCAATAGACCTGGAAGCGTCGCGTAATTACTAGAGGATGACTCATATCTTTAACTCGGAGTATATATAAGACCGCTAATGAATGCAAGAGTCAGTCTATACTAGAATGTCGTATATAAATTATAACGTTGTAAAGTAATAGTAGTTTTGAGCTTTTAGAAGTGTACATAAATGTGATATGCTGTGTCTAATGTACATGCAGCTTGTAGTATACATAAATAAATAGAAGTGTATAAACAAATAGTTGTGTTAGTGTTGTTACTGGACCTATGGTAAAGGAGTTAGTTTAAGAAGATATTAGTGCTTGTAAATTCATTAGTGTAATAGTGCTTCATTGTTAAGTGGACTGAAAACATCTATAAATAAGGCATATACTGTTAATTAGACTTGTGAACAGTGAGTAATAAAGACCATTATTATTACTTGTTTTAAATTAAAGAAACGCGGTAGTAGTAGCCCGTTACAATACGTTGAATTTCTATTTTTTTGTTTGAGTATAGTTAAATTCTAAGATGAAGTTCACCGTGTTCAATTGTTGGTATGCTGTTTTTATTTCTTGAAGCAATTGGCTTGTATTTGACTAACCTATTAAATAAATTATAGGGAGGTTGGCATGCTATAACCACATGCAGTATTGAGTTTATGTAGCAGCAATTGTTTCCGTTAATTAAACCTCGAAGCGCCGGGTTCTTAATTTGATTTTCTATAGTGTAAGTTGCTAGAAATTTCTTCATTCCATATAAGTTCGCGTCATTTGAGTTTGATTTATGCGATTCTAATGGTGAAGGTGATTGTGTTGGTGATTTTGTCAATATTGTAGGTTATTCAGTTTCTGGTTTTAGTATGTCTTTTTCAGTATTTTTTTGAGATGGAAGGTAATCTTTGTCGTTTTTATTGTTAAGTAAACTATCTCATGTGGTTTTTATTGTTAATTCTTGGGGTTCGTATTCGTTGTTGTCGTTATGTTCGTTAAGGAGGTTTGTGTTGCGTTTGTAATCTATTGGTGTTTTGTCTAGGAAACATTTTGCTGTGAGGTTGATTTCTTTGGTTTTTTTGTAGATTCATGTAGTCTTCGGTATTATTTTTCGAATTTGGTGATTGATTGTTTAATGGGATAAAACAGCTGAAGGGATTGGTTTGGTCGGAAGGTAAATATTTTGAGGAATTAAGGTTGGGTATAGCATTTGGTTTATTGGTGTATGGTTGATTTTTGACTGAAGATTTTTTGTGTTTGTGATCATAAAAATTTCATCTAGAGAGGGCGAAGGGGGGAAAGTTTCTAAAAAAGAAGCGGCGTTGCCTCTTTGAATGGCACTGTTAATTTGTTGAATGAGGTAGCTCTTGGATCTTTGTTTTCAATTGATATTTTCCTTCTTACTTCTTTAATGTAATTTATACCTGTAGGGTTAAAAACACCGGAGGTTTCAGTTGCTCATCATCATTAGGTCTTCAGTCCTAGAACTGGTTAGACGCGTACCATCATTGTTCCCTATTCTGAACTAACCTACAGATTTCCCTGAAATATGCACAGTTTGCATCTATAACTGTCTGATCTAGGTCTACATCTACCTCTTTTTCCTATCTCTGCTTGTAATATATCACATACTATTCCCCAAAAATGCCTTATAACGTATTCCGCCCTACTATTTCTCTTTTTCCCCAGATATCCTTGTTTCCCTACTATTTCTGTAACTTATTTGTTATTATCTTTGTCTGTCCATGCTATCGTCCTCATACATCTGAAGCACAGCATTTCAAAAGGCTGCTACCGTTTTCTGTCTGCGTTTCAGACTGCCCGTATTTCCTAGGCATACTGTGCTGTGCTCCACACATATGATTTCAACAATTTTCTTCTTATTCTATGTTTGTTGTCTTTCCTCATAGGCGCCGTTCTTTCTTGTTAGATGCAGTTCGATCACTTTCTATTGTTTTACAGTTACATGCCTTATTTCTCCTACCTTCAATGGTTGTGAAGGAGGTAAGCAGCCTGTGGCTGCCAAGTTCCCCAACACTTAACCATTTGGCGATTTAATATATTTTCCAATTTATCTTTTCGCACAGTCAACATTAGTTGCAGGTATTTCGCAACCAACAACTAGTTGTTTATACTAATCATCAGATTTATCTGCGCTTATTTTTCGTCATTAGGTTTTCCGTCTCAAAACTGGTTGGACACGCACCTGCACTTATTTATATTCTGAGCTAGCCTACCTAGTTCCCTAAAATTCTCACACAGCATGTGTATTCAGCTTCGTTCCTTTCTATTGTTTTCTAATTTTATACCCTATTTTACCGAGATTCAGTGAAGGAGGTTAAGCAACCTGTGGCTACCAAGATCCCCAACACTTAGACATTTGCCGATATAATGGTTTTCCAGTAAATCCTTTCACACACTTAACATTATTCGAGAATATTGCCCAACCAATTCTTGTAGTTACTTATAATAATCATGATGTTTAAGCACAGTTATCTTTTCGTCATTAGTTTACCCATCTTGGGATTGGTTGGATGCGTACCTCCATTGATTTCTATTCTGGGCTAGCCTACACATCTCCCTGAAACCTCTACAGCCTACATCTTTTACTATCTGTGTGCAGTAGTCTAATCTAGGTCTGCCTCTTCTTCTCTTTTTTCCTATCTCTGCTTCTAATATATTCCGCACTATTCCCTCATGCCGTAGTATGTGGCCTATCATCCTATCTCTCCTATTTTTTACCGTTTTCCACATATTTCTTTCTTCCCCTACCATTTTTAGTACCTCTTCGTTCTTAACTTTGTCTGTCCATGATATCTTCATCATACGCCTGTAGCACCACATTTCAAAGGCTTCTACCTTTTTCTTGTCCGCTTCTCCTATTGTCCAGGCTTCACAGCCGTACAGTGCTGTGCTCCACACATATGTTTTAAGCAATCTTTTCCTTGTTTCTATGTTTGTGGTCTTTGAGCACAGTAGTTGCTTTTCTTGTTAAATGTAGCACGACCTTGTGCTAATCTTTGTTTTATATCTTTTGTGCTTTTCCCATCTTGCGTTATTTGGCTTCCTAGGTAGCAGAAATCCTTAACCTCTTGTAAGTTCGTGTTAGATACTTGTATTCTTGTTTTTGATTTATTTTCCCCACCTTTGCAAACTAGAACTTTAGTTTTAGTTTTGTTAATTTTCATACCATATCTCTCTGTCAGAACCGTTTCCATTTCATTAAGAGCAGCTTCTAACTCTTCCTTGCTAGACGCTAATACCGCTATATCATCTGCAAATCTAAGCATATCAATTTTTGTCCCTGCATAGTAATTCCAAATGTCTTCCTGCATTTGACAGTATTCATTGCCTCTTCTATGTACAAGTTAAAGATCAATGGGGATAGGGCACATCCCTGTCTCACCCTTTCCTAATGTTTACTTCTCTACGTTCCTGCTCTAATTCTATTACTGCTGTTTGCTCTTTGTATAAGCTATGTACTATTCGTCTATCCCTATAACTCATTCCAATCTTTTGAGTATTTCAAACATTTTTTCCAATTTACATTGTCGAATGCTTTTTCCAGATCTACAAACCCTATATACATGCTTTCCCTTTTTCTATTGTTTTCTCCATTATCACTCTCAGAGCTAAAATAGCCTCCCGCGTTCCCCTGTTTCGCCTAAACCCAAATTGGTCTTCTCCTAGTATTTCTTCAGCTCGTTTTTCCATTCGTCTTTGCACAATTCTAGTTAATATTTTGACACGTGTGCTGTCAATCTTATTGTTCGAAAATTTTCACATCTATCCGCGCCTTTTTTTTGGTATAGTTACTATAATGCTACGTTTGAAATCTTTGGGTATCTCGCCTGTCTCATACATATAGCTTACAAGTTGGAAGAGACGTTCTGTTACTGCTTGTCCAGCGGCTTTTAGAGTTTCTGCTTGCACTTTATCTGTATCCGGCGCCTTACCATTTTTCAGACTCTTTAATGCTAATTCAAACTCGTCTCGAAGTATAGGATATCCCAAGTCATCATTTTCAATGTCTGATTCCTGCTCTAATGCAGTTAGTTCCTCTCCTGCATATAAATTCTCTGTATATTCTCGCCATCTACTCACTTTCTCTACGTTTTCTATAATGACGTTTCCTTGTGCGTCCCTTATATTTTTACTATACGGTTTTATATCCCTAAAATTCATTCTAATTAATTTGTATGCTTCGTCTGTCTTTCCTATTTCCATCTTAGTTTGTACCTCTTTGCACTTTTCATCAATCCATTGTTCTTTAGCTTTCCTGCATTTTCGAATAATTTCCCATTTTATGGCTTTGTATCTTTGTTTTCCTGTTTCGTCTGATTTATTTTGTATTTTCGTCTTTCTTCTATTAAATTCACGATATCCTTTGTTATCCATGGTTTCTTATTTTCTTTTGTGTATACCCCAGAATATCTCTGGCCGCCATGTCTAGGCTGGATTTAATTTTATTCCATTCTATTTCTACTTCCTTAGTTTCAGATATTTTCCCGATATCATTCAGCAATTCATTTGACTTTTTCGAATCTTACTTGAATATCTTTATCTTTTAGTTTCTCTAAGTCCAAGTGCCTTTTTCCGTTCCTTTTTTTCAGATTTTTAAATTTAAGTGTGGCCTTCATAATTACGATGTTGTGGTCCGTATCTATATCTGCTTCTGGGTAGCTTCTACAGTCTTTTACTTGATTCCTAAACCGTTGTCTAACAAGAATGTAATCTATTTGATATCTTCCTATATCTCCTGGCATCTTCCACGTATATCGTCTTCTAGCATGATGTTGAAATAATGTGTTTGTGATGATTAAATTGTTCTTGTCGCAAAATTCTACCAGCCTATTTCCCCTGTCGTTTCTCGTGCCTAAACCAAATAAACCTACTACCGCTCCTTCCCTACCCTCACCTACCACGGCATTAAAATCCCCCGTAATTATTAAATTTTCATGTCCTTTTACGTATCTTAATATGTCTTCGATATCTTTGTAGATGGCTTCTACCTCTTCGTCACTGTAGCTAGAGGTGGGCATGTATACTTGTATTATTACTGTGTTTACCGGTTTAGATTCTAATCTAACCATGAGTACTCTTTCGTTCTTTTGTAAGTAATTTTCTACACAGTATCCTATCTTTTTCCGCATAACTATCCCCACACCCAAATTTCCTTCCTCTGCTCCTGTATGAATTACCCTGAAGTCTCCACTCCAAAAATCCCCCGCCTCTGGCCACCGAACTTCGCTGATCCTTACTATGTCTAGTGATAACCTATTCATTTCGATTTTTAGGTTCTCTAGCTTACCTACTTGCTTCATACTTCTAACATTCCACGCTCCGACTCGCAGAATGTTCCCTACTCTTATTTTTAACTTTCCGATCGCATCCTCCAAAGTAGTCCCCTCCCGGAGATCCGAATGGGGACTATTTTAACTCGGAATCTTTTACCCCAGAGAATGCCATCATGTTTGTATCAATTTAAGTACGCTGTGTACTTGGGAGATTAATGTGGTGGTTTCCCGTTGCCTTCCACATCGCGGTAGTGTGTCTTATACTGCCATACCGACCCCTATGGTCTCTGCCAATCTAAGTACCGAAAGAGCCGCTGCCCTCTTTCGGGGACCTGTCTTAGTCTGGTTCCTCACTAACGACCCTACTACTTTGGTTGTGTAGTTTGGCTCTTTAGCTCATTAGAACACGCAAGCCATTTCACCTGTTCTAGTAATTTAGAACTTCGGCAAGGTGCAGGTCCATTCGAAATGGTTTCAGTTGCTATCGGTATGAAAATGTAATTGTTTTCTAAGTTTTATATTTCAAAATTTTATTTTTTCTTCGTGTATGGCTGCGGCACCTGCGGACGTGGAAGTGGATCTGATGTGCAAATCGGTTCAAGTATCAATGCAGGTAAAGTCCCATACAACTGGTTTGCCATATTTCCAGGGAATGACCGTCATCTCGACTAGTGTCTAAAGGCTCTAAAGAACAGGGGATTTGTGCTGTGAACATACTACGTTTCATTGGATTGTTGACTGAAAAATGACGAGAGAAACGGCCATCGGTTAACTTACAACTTAGGCCGTGTCTTCCAAACGTGTCTACAGTAGTGCCGCAGCGACATTGATGTGGGACGTAGATTTCACAACCTGAACGAAGGCCTGTGGTGATACGGAAACTTTCATTATCTAGGAGTGTTCCTAGTGATGCTGTTGGCAGGGCATGAAGATATGCACCTGATTCTTTTGTGAAGACTGCGTTTAGGCGAGCTTTGTCTAGTAAAGGCGATACTTTCTTAAGTAGGTTTTCTTTTTCGATGTTTAGTAGAGGGGGGGGGTCCCAGTTTTTTTGGAGACATTTTTTATCTATGTTATTTAGTACGAGGTTAGTTTTATTAAACCAAATATTTTCAGCTTCTAGTGTTATAGGGTCTTTTTTTCTGAAAAAGGGGGGTAGGATGGAGTTGGTTAATCTTTTTGAATAGTATGAAGAGGATAGGAATGTTGGAAGGGCCAGAGAGGTAACGGATCGTATTCCAAGACCTCCTTTGGAAATTGGTAGAATGACCTGATTTCAGCTATTTGCGTTCAAAGTGATGTTAATTAAGGATTCAAACGATAGACGGGTTATGTAACCAAAGTTGAATAAAGTATCTTTGTGTCTCCATGTTGGGCAGCATCCGTGTAGATACGACAGTTTAGGGATAGATTAGCAATTTTTCAGAAGATAAAAAGCAATGTGTGATTGATGGTAGTGAAGATAAGCGGGAGCACATTTTATTGAAATATTGTAATTTATCGTTGAATGCGGATTGAAAGGATTCATCTGAAAGTGGAGCCCCTAATAAGAAAAGGTTTGATTTGGATAAGATTCTAATGTTTGGTACGATGAGGTTAAATTTGCATTTTATGATTCTAAGAAGAATAGTTCGCATTTTTTGAAGGCTAGTTCAAGGCCTATGTCTGTCGAGTTTTTTATTATGGATTTGAATGCCTCATAAACTGATTTACGGTCCCCACCTATGCAACCATCATCAAGGTATCAACTGTTGAATTCCGTGCTTATGTTCTTTATTAAATTGTTTATCAAAAGACAGAATAGAAATGGAGCTAAAGAGTCTCCTTGTTGGATACCTCTTTCAGAGGATATGATGTGTTGTCCGAATAGGAGGTAAGAGGGAAATTTATAGCATTGATATATAAAGTGATAATTTTTTGGTAAGGTTTTTTAACAGTATTAAGTAAATGGTCATGATGTATAACATTGAAAGCATTTTTATAGTCTAATTTGAGCAGGATTTTGTTTTTAGGATTGAGATGTTCAGAGAGATAACGCCTAGCTGCTTGTGCTAGAGCTTCACAACCTCCTTTCGATTCGAAGCCAAATTGGTATGGACGGAAGTGGTTCCCTAGTCTTTCATCTATTTTATTACAAATGACTTTTACTGTTAGGTGTCGGTAAACTGTTCCTATGGCGAATGGCTTGATTCCATCTGTATTTTTAACTGTATCCACTATTTTGAACAGAGAATTATTAGTTAAGTATACTGTAAACCTGTTGAACTTACATATGGCCAGCTGGTGGTTACCAGCTTCAATATTTCTAATATTTTCTATTACACAAGGTAAACTGGACAGCAAATTGCCGAACTCGGTAAAGTTGAAATTAATCGTGAATTATACTGTTATGGTGGCTGATTTGGATACAACTTTGTATCCGCTAAACTGTTTGCACCAAACGCAACAATTTTATTTGTCAATTTTTTTATTCGTAAAATTTTTTCATAGACCAGCCTTTTATTCGCAAACTGCATTTTCTTTTCCAAACGTGTTGGTGTTTTACCCGGGATATTTCAGTTGGAACATTAATGTTACACCATTCCTCTAGAGTTATCATCGCTTTTTCAACCAAAAGAGCAGCTTTCTGTAAATGCGATTCTTATTTAGGTAGGCATGTATTCGATGGTAAAGATGGAACTCGGAGACAGCTATACTCGTCGATAGGGATGGTATACCCACCCTATTAAAAACCATTACTCAAAAACGTGTTTGTGTTTGATGCGTCCATTTCAACTAAAGAATGAAAATCTAAAAGTTTATTTAAAGTTTGTATGCAAGTATTTTGTTCTTTCTTTACCACTTGCGTTACTGATACATCACTGCTTCTCTTCAAAATAATATTTTCATGTATTGGAATTTCTGGCATCAGGTAAACAAAATTCCTACAAATTATTTTAAACATGTATTTCTTTTATCTTAAATTTGGCGTAGAGCGAAGGCTATGCTTGGTTTGAATCTGCAAACAAAAATAATCAGTATCGCATATTTCGACTGTATAGAAATCTGAGGTTTTAGTCCTAATTTCCAAACTATTTTACCCCTTTCTCATACCAATATATTGAAAAAATTTTCTAGAACGTAGTTTAATGTACAACCTTGTGTATAATTTAAATATGTTAACATTTTTCAAACCCTTTGCCCCTTGGAACGGAAAGCTACCTAAATATTTTTAAAAAAACCTATTCGTAAGATGATGGGAAGTTATTTTAAGTTACGTTTTAAAGGCACGAGTATAAACTTACTAATCAAACTATGTATTTATATATTTTAAATACGCTCTTACGGTTCGGAATAAATAATATTCTGTTACATTTTCAAAATCAAAGTTTACACTTCAAATCAAACAAATGAATCACGGAAGGAAATTACATGTATTGATAAGTAACGAAATTTTAGCAATTTGTACCTCATTTGCAACCGCGGTTTATTTATTGCTAATGTAAGAAAGCGAGTAGCGTTAATAAGCTTGTAATTGTTTAAATACAAGGCGAGGTCGACATTTTAATTCTTTAGCAAAATTTTAAAGTGAAACTGTTAGTCCTAATACAAGTAACGTTTAATGGTATTAAACTGAAATTCAAGGATGCCGTAGAACGTAATTATCATTTTGGAAAAATTTTCCGTGCAACTTTCCCATAAAGTACTATGATCTGCGTATTTTGTTACGCTTCCAGGCCAATGCTGAATACGCTGATGACGCATTAAATTGTCTTTTCGAGTGTATGTGGTAATGCCCTTAACCGAGTTGTACCCCCTCCATCCCAATTTACAGTTTTTGTATAGCACTCGACTGATCTAGCGTTTATTTATAGTGATTTTTTAACATGTAAAACATATGACTGATATATTATCTAGTTGACTTGCTGGGGAATTCAAATCTCCCATCAATTGTAATATTAGGACCTGCACCTAATCGAGTTGTGAAACTAATTTTTTTCTTTATTTAATTTAATTATGTCCTGACGTTGGGCATCAGTGAGACATATTAAATTTGTTTAAATGGGGAGTGAGTCAATTAGTGAACAAAACCTCGGTGGACCCACGGGCTTTACTATATTCGCGGCTTAGTCTGGGAATTACCCCAAGGGTGAGCAATGAGATTGGGCGTGGATATAGGGTGGGCTCGACTACAAACGGGAACTAAAAAAAGGGAAATGAGCGCCACTGCTTCTATATGGACAATAAATAAAAGTAAAGTATCCTACAGTAAGACGCAGAAACCTATAGGATATAATGATTATCAAAAAGCATACAAATTAAAATAAGCAATACCTCTGGAAACCTCTTGGACCTCTGCTCCATATTCTGCGATGTCAGACTTGCAAGAAAATGTCACACACAAAAAATAAAATATAAGACACTGTTTGTGTCTTACGACATCAAAATATTTCGGTCTTTATAGATCGACTGTCCCGACTTCAAAATCTCAACAACACTTTACTTATGAAAATATACTCTACTGAAAATTACTTACTCTGTTTCTATTACCTAATGCTGTATCAACTTTTTTCTAAGTTCCACATTCAAAATTTTGTTTATCTAATTTGGATATTATTAATTTCAATTAGTGAAATAAAAAGACGAAAGTTTTAAATCAAAGTATAATCTAAATGTAATTCTCTTTGTTGCAAAAATTATATATAACAAATCTGATAATCAGTATAAAATAAATTTCAAAATCTCTGAATTTGTTTTTCTACATAGAGAGATCTTAACATTTTTAAATTCTTTAGTACAGTCGGGTTCTTAAACATCCATAAAACAGATCTGTTCTGGCTTACAAAATTTCTCTAACGAACTTATTACACAAAAGTTCATATGGCTCAAACATTATATGAAATTAAAGAAAGTTAGTTCGTCATATGTTAGAAGCAGCATTGATATTCTACTAATCATATGGCATATTGTAGTTAAACATCTTTCAATCAAAAGTGAACTTTATACTTATTTTTCTCAATTAACATGTGCATTACTTACGGGCTTTGAATAACAACCTTAAATTAATTATTCTAAAAGTTCAAAATTACTCTTATGTCAAAAAAAAATTAGTTCTGAACAAAAAGGTATTTGACCTATTAAGTTACTAGGATATAATTCTCTAACTGATTTTTATTTGGGATTTAAGCATAAACATATCTTGCAAAAAAATTTAACATTAACATTCGTTTACCAAAAGTTTCTTATAATTTGGAAAACGTTAAATCAAAGCTTTGACCGTAATTAATACGTAAAATTAATTCACTCAATAAATAGTTTTATAAGTACCTGGATGGTTTTGTTTTAACTGCTTGATGGTGATGCTGCAAAACGCCCTAGACCAACCAAAACAACATTATACTCCATCTTATTGAAGTTTTAAAAAGGTACGAAGTTGGCATTTGCTAGATACAGCATTCTTACATGAACAGCCCCCCCAGACAGCTTCAAAACGAGTGATTCCACAATACATAATTACGTTCCAATAACATTACATGGAATTCTGCTCGACATACAAACCACTTGAATTCTCAATTCTACCATTCTCAAACGTGCTTTCTTAAAATTTTATTCTTCAGACGAGCATACTTAGATGTGCCTACTTAAATGTGCTAAGGAAATTAAAGCATCTATTAGTTTTATATAAGGCAGTTTTATTACACAATCTCACCATTAACGGACTTCCACCAGCACGTGTTGTTACATTCTCCTCTTCATTGTCCGGGGCGGCTTTACAAGAGCTCTTTTGCAAAGCCCCCACGACAACCTTGACACCCTTTTTGATAGTAGGGCAATCCTAATGCCCCACTTGGAGCATGGGAAACTCCGCATCTTAAAACGAACCGTACCTGCTCGTTGTTGCTTGCAAGATGGCCGCGCTCTCGCTCGCCTTCCTGTCAACCAGCCAACACCCTACCTATAGCGTCACCTTACGCGCAGGCGTTGTGTCTGTCCAGCAATTGCACAAGTGGGCTCAAGAATACCTGTAGCTTATGCAACACAAGTTAAGTTCAGGGTATTTGCAGATATCAAAAGCGTAGGAGTCACTATTAAATGCTTTATATAGGTGAAGATAATGTAAAAAGGGAAAGAGGTGTTCTTCCTTATAGTAAATTAAACTATTTAACGATTTCACGCTAAATGACAATTTCCCATGCTGTAGAATAACAATGGCTAGAAATGTTTTTCTTTAGAGATTTTAATATAACAAAAGTTTTTGTTACAGTTGTACCCAATCAATCCCAATTTTACAACTTTTGAATTTATACAGATTTTCAAAGAATAAAGCATAAGCTTGATCTAGATTTTCCCGAAAAAATCCAAATTTACTATCTATTTTAGGTTAAGACTAACCTCTACCCGCATTTATCACTTTTAATTTAACGACGAAGTTCCTTTATAGTTTCCTAGGAAATCTATATATCTTTTGGAATTTGGGAAATGGAACCAACTCTAGTTCTTTCCACTATCTCCAATTATATATATTCATCTCTCCACTTTCAATTATAGCTCATAAGTTTTTGTACTATAAATTACCCTCATTCCACTGTATAATCTTCATAAGTTTTTCGCTTATTTACTGTAAGTGATCGATTACTTTTATACTGCTACAATCTAAGAAAGGTCAATTTCTAAAGCTCAGTCGCATTAGGTGTTTTATTACAAATTTTTAACGATTGGTTATTATTAAATTGTCTAGTAGTAGATCTAACAAATGGTGTCAAAAAATTTCAAAATTTAACAAAAAAGCGTTCTCTTAAAAAGAAGAAGGTAGAAATTAAAATACATGAAAATATTGTTTTGCAGAAGGGCAATGATGTATTAACAACGCAAGTCGTAAAAGAACAAAAAGTACTTGCATCCAAACTTCAAATAAACTTTTAGGTTTTTTTCTGTTGCTGAAATGGACGCATCAAACACAAACACACTTTTGAGTTGTGATTCTTTTAATGGGGCGGGTATACCATCCTTATCGACGAGAAGCTGCCTCCGAAGTTCCATCTTTACCATGAACACTGGCCTATCAAGTTAAGAATCGCATTTACAGGAAGCTACTCTTTTGGTTGAAGAAGTGATGATAACTCCAGAGGAATGGTGTAACATTAATGTTCCATCTGAAATATCGCGGGTAAAACACTAACACGGTTTGGAATAAAAGGTGGTCCATTACAAAATTCTACCAATAACTTAAACTTATTATTATTTTGACAACGTTCCTAGGTGATGGATTGAAACGTAAATAAAGACGATTTTAACAACTATAAGTAGTTTAGTTCCCAAACAAGATTAAGAAAAGGAGTTAAAAGTTTGCTAGAATAGAATTGAAACACAATATGTTTATCAGGTAGGGATAGTGGGAAGGGTGTAGATGTTTTTAATGTGGCAACCATAATTCTTTTGTAAATTTCAATATAATTTAATAGGTTGAACAATCGACTTATATTCAAAGAGCCGCTAACAATTGTCTTTGGCGAAAAATTTAAAAATAGGGTTAGTGGCTATACAGATATTCCGATTTAAAAAATTCTTTCAGATTTTATTAGCTGAGAAAAAATTATAACGATTTAGTAGGTTACATGATGGATTTATCTCAAAAGACAGAGTAGTGCTGTATAGAAATAGATTATAGATTAACATAGCATGGTTTGTAAGGGGTTGATCAATAATTCAGGAAAGGGTGATCCGATTTGAAAAATTCTAAAACATTCGAGTATGTGAGAAAAAAACCATATTAATTGACATTTTAGACGACGGATTTATATTAAAAATACCGCTAACAATTATTATTGGCAAAAAAACTAAAAAACAGAGCTAACTCCTCGAGAGCTGCTCTGATTTAATTTTTTTTACAAATTTGAATATCTGAGAAAACTTTACACTAATTTGATATGCTACACCATTAGAACGTAGGAAAAATTGGTTATTCGAAGACAATTTTTGTTGTGTGGATGCTAAACGTTAATCATGCGTAATTAAAACTCTTATCGAGGTTAGATATCAGATATTAAAAGGGGTTGTAACTTTGTAAGTGGTGGTCCGATTTTTAAAATTCCAAAAAAATCAACAAAGAAGCCACACTCTTATTATGGAGTTAACTAAGAAATCACACTCCATTTATGAAGTTAGCTAAGAATGAAATAGATAAAATGTGCCAGCTTCCCTGTCAACATTCTACTTGTCGTCAAAAATCGTTTTCAGGTTAAGGGTGTGCTTCGATCAATTGTCTTAAATCCCAAATCTCATTTTAGAAACAACATGTTTCTTGACAATTGCAAATAGAAACTTCCTCACCATTAACGGTACATGGATCATGAATATATTCTTTAAATACAAGTCAAATATACACAGCCGTTTCGACGTAGACCCACGAGACCTAAAGCTTAAAACATCGCCTTCTAGGAAAATGAACCATTTTGACAATCTCGAAAAGTAAGACTTCCTTAGAACTTAGCAATGCTACGAAAAAACAAAGTCACTTCAATCTTTGCATTCTTTCAACAAACTCACACATAGAGAAAGTATTTCGTAATATAACTGAGTTTATTATTATTTTTTTTATTGTATGAGTATATTCGTTTTTGATTTTTATTCATCACGAAATAGATGATTACTTGTTGCGTTTCCAGTATCACACATAAATTGTACACAGAACCGGAAACATTGCAATTTCATATTTTGTAATATTATAACTCCCTGTTACTAGTTTCGGAATTTAGGCAACATTATGTGCATGTTTAGTTAAGTGTGTACGAGTGAGAAGCAACTGCTTTTGTCATTATACCATGTGCGATTGAGGAGGAATAATGTAGTTCAGCTTGTTAATGTGAGGCGCTGTTCCACGCGTCGTTCTGCTTCATTTTTTTAGTGTTGTGTTGAACGTTGGTTTGCCATCACAATGTCTGGTTCTTTTTGGTGTTTCAACAAGGTTGTGATCAGTTTGTTCAGCTGACAATTGAAATAATACAGGTCATCTACGAGCAACTAGGAAGGAATATATTTTCAAAACTTTTCATTTTATTGAAAGAACCATGTTATCGCAGGGACGTAAATCGAAACTAACTGGTTGGTGCCTTGGGATAAATTTGGGCTGGCATTTTTAATCATTCTTTCAACTGGAATGATGCATTTAGGACGGAATATTATCTGGAATTGGTGTATTATAAGCAGTTGTTTATGTAAGTGCTTGGTATTTTAAGAAATTTACTTTAAAAATATTTGAGTACTGTACCATTTGACATCTGGATCAATAGGTGTCAAAAATAACTTATCAACAACGTATTTATCAATCACTATTACTATAGTATAACTGGTATTAAATATTTATATTCGTTCATATTTTCCCCACAAGAACAAAAAAATATAAAAAACAACAATAGATTTAAATTGGTTTATTGAATAAGTTATGCATTTATCTAAGATATTTAACAAGCAATTTTAACCAATATTCTTTTAAATTATGGCATTGTTGTTGATTGTAACACTGTTATCGATACTTTGAAGCAAAGTTGTTGGTAAGTGATTCTTAACTTTTAGTTGTCAAGTTATTTTTTTATGATTTTATTTTTAAGCACTGACTGTAAATGCTTGTTATTCTATACCTAATATGAAACCTTATAACTTGGTGATAATCAGTCAATTGTTTCATTTAACAACCCGCACTTAACAAAATGCTGTATTGATTTCACTGTGTTATTAAGGTACTTACCACTTGATGCTCCTACAACGGTAAATAAAAGACCCACTAGGTGATACAGAAGTAAGGTCTCATTGTAGTATCATTGTTTTAATAGTTGCTCTTGCATATAAAAGAAGAGAAAGGGATTGCTATCTAGTATTTCCAATAAGTATGAAACAGGTTGCGACCGCTACAATTTATTTGCATTGTTTAGCTCTACCTCTTACGTAAAATCAGCTGACACTTATACGAAATTCGAACAGCCATCTTGTTCCGATCTAAAATAAATTTATCATAATCTCAGCGATAATATTTCTATGGTACAACACTATTGATAAAAATGATTTCAATTTAGTAGCTTATTGAGTGGAAAAGAATTAGCAGATTGTCGGAATCGTAAAGTGTATTTTTCTAAATTAGTATTAGATATAAACACTAATAATACTTTTAAATGGTGATTTCAACAAGTTAAACCAATACTTTGCCTCGATTAACGCCTGCCAAAAAGATATAATTGGAAAATTATCCTTGCTACCACTGGTACATTACCTAAAGTTTTCTCTTACTGATTACTTTATATGTCATTCTGACATATTAAATAGAGAACAGTATATAATAAGATATTCATTTCTGTGCTTCTTCACACAGTTCATCTATTTTTAAACCTCTAACTTCCTTTAGTAAGACAAGCTTTATCTTTACTTGTTTTCTTTTTGCTTGGAAACATTCACCGATTAGAGAATCCAATTTAAGCCTGACTTTTTACTTCAATTATCAAATTCCATAGAATATGTGCCACCAAAACAAATGCTACGGTTTTACGTAGAATAATCCATTTGACATGTGTTATCTGTTCTCTATTTACTCACACTAGAATTGGTTAGGTTTTCATAAACGATGATTTTTCCCATTACTTTTTGGTTACTTTGTAATAAAAAACCTTAGCTTTATTTAGCTTGATAAGGCTGTTACGTACAACTTTGGCTCCAGAAAATGTAGTCGATGATCTACAGAAAATTCGGTGATATACCCTGCTAAATTTCTGTTTCGTGGTACCAAAAACTTCGACTGTACTAGTAAGAATGGTTGCCAACTATTCAGTTGGACGGGTAGTCTAAATGTTTAAAAAGGTTTGCCGAATGCTATCGTGTGTGAAAAAGATCTTTATCGGGAAGTATCTTGGAAGTCACCTATTTTTGAAATACCAAGGTTCCTAGGAAAAGTCCCAAGAAAGAATAACAAGCGAATCCTAAACCTGAGATTAGTAAAATTATTCTAGTCTAAAATTCGCATGAGAAATTATTAAGTACATAAAAAACAAACGTTTTCGACGAATAACATTACTACCTAGATTCTTAATCTAATAACAAAAACGTACATTGGGAACGTTCATAAATTTCATGCAATTAATTAGAAATGTTCAGTCATTTACAGTAATTGTAGGTTAAAGTTTCAGACATTTTAATCATAGATACCTGAGAAGTGACTTTTCCGTCGGATACCACTAAAAATCTCCTGGACATATTGTGTTTTTATCAGATTATCCTTGGTATTGGAAAGGGAAAACCAGATGCTCTGAATCAACATAGTTCTGTCTAAAATGAAGTTATCAATTTAACGAGAACCAAGGTGTTCCTAAAATTAAAAGTAACCAATCTGATCGGGTATTATACAAATTTTGTACTCTACTTGAAGTCAGATCAATGCATATTCTTCGAGGTTAACTAACCTATTCAGGTTAATTGTTTGGATGGTAAATACGAAGTTTCATTTAACACTTATTTTTACTCCATAAAGTAATTCAAGATATCTTTGACAGAATTCGAACAAATGAACTACGGCTGCAAATTGAAATTACTTTGTGTCTTGATTTCTATCTAATATATGTACAATTAATTTACAGAAAGATCAACTAATAGCAAAGAAAGAGACTTTCCAGTTTTGACTCGGTACAGATTTTGATGTGAACATCTTCGTGTTCAGACGACCAGGTCATAAGCGTCAGTGGTATACATTATTAATCAAAACTAATGAATCATAAACTGCAATAATTTTAGAATACAAAGATACACTGATGAGAACATTTCTAACCTTTCAAACCGTCATAATGAATTTGACAACGTTTGAATATGAACAATGTAAGATACAAAGTTCAGCCTTCCTTAGATCAAGGTGCATGTAACCTAAAAATTATATTTCTTAAAGGAAATAACCTGATTAGGTGGGATTTTCTAATACAGGAACTATTAAAAAGAACCATGAATATCAATATTTCAAAGGAACGCCACAAAACTTATGCGTTTGTTCGTCCAGAAATAACTGTCCTTGCACAACTCTTTGTTCTGAGATAATCCTTCTGAAAATAGACGAAACGTCAATTTTAATAAATTTTGATGACACGAACCACCTAAAACACATACTATTATTTTTGACCCTGGGCGTGAAAGCCTTCAACAATATTAGTTTAGGTTTCCTTAGGAAAACTGAACACCCTTTTCAACTTAACGCAAATAAAGCACGAGCATTTGGAAATACATACCTATGCTTCAATAGCTCAAATTATCGTAATACCGTCCCTTACTAATGCTGTTCAGCCTTTGGTATTCATAAATTAACTAGAACGGGAAATTGTATCTGAACTGCATTCATCAATTATAGCTTACCCATTCAAAATTCATGCTATGCCCTAATTTATTGAAACATTTGAAAAATAACGTAAACTTCTGATTTAGGTTTATGGTTTGGAACGCAATGCAAACATCCAAAGCATTGCAGGGCATCATGAGGCCAAGGATGTGCTTTTGACAATTTTATTAAGCATTTTCTTTACGTCAGTTTCAATTCTGAAAAACTTTATATGGTTTATTGGTGACTACATTCAGGTTGCCTATTCTTTATTAATTTAAAGATGACAGATATATACCCAACTATAGAGAAAAATATGCTTGCGATAGGGTTTTTGTGTTATCCCCAGTTGAATCAAGCGCTATTGCCTAGTATGAGGACAGTAAATATTGAAGTCAATTGTTTTTATCAGATGATTAAGTCCAACATATCATTTCTCTCTTTGGAGAAGTTTATCTAGGGAGCATAGTTATATATAGATTACCGATTAAGCACCTTTATTCACACTTGTTCTGTATTCTCTTCAAACGCTTATATTGTTCTGGAGCCCATATGAAAACCCTTCATAGATACAATAGTAGGGTAAAATCAAGGATCCTGCCGCCACATTTCCTCCAGAATCCCACATTTCCTCACACATCTGGACCAAATTTACATGTAAATTCGCACTATAAAGTCTTATTTTTTAAGAATCTCCTCCTGGCCCCTCCTTGCTCTCCTCCTTGCTCGGAAACCCCAACAACCATTTTGATTACGTCACACCCGCATTCTTTCCACCCCCGAGATAAATCTTTCTCCACATTTCCACACACGAGATAAACCTACCTTGTTTGGTATCAATCAATATTAGAATTTTCTCAGCTACCCGAATTTCTAAGAATTTTTCAGATATCATCACCCCCAAGGGAGCTACCCCCATTTTAAGATTTCTTACCTGTAGCGACTTTTGAGCGTTCTTATAAATTTTTTTAGTCATGCGATACATCTTGTTAGTCTAAAATTTTATGCAGAACTCGAATCTGCAAACAGATTTGAAATCGGACCACGCCCTGCAAAGTTATACCCCTTTAAAGTCCTGATCTTCTAATTTTGCTATTTGCTCTATAAGCAAACCTAACAAATAGTTTTCTTCGTCTAGCCATTGCATCTTTCGAGATAAACCTATCTTGTTTGGTATTAATTAACATTAGATTTTTCTCAGCTACCCGAATCTCTAAGAATTTTTTAGATTGCGCCATCCCCAAGGGAGCTACCCCAATTTTAAGATTTCTTACCTGTAGCGACTTTTGAGCGTTCTTATAAAATTTTTTTAGTCATACGATACATCTTGTTAGTCTAAAATTTTACGCACATCCCGAATCTGTAAACAGATTTGAAATCGGACCACGCCCTGCAAAGTTACACATATACCCTCTGCGAGATAAATCTTTCTCCACATTTCCACCCACGAGATAAACCTACCTTGCTTTGTATCAATCAATATTAGAATTTTCTCAGCTACCCAAATCTCTTTAAATTTTTTAGATAGCTCCATCCCCCAGAGAGCTACCCCCATTTTAAGATTTCTTACCTGTAGCGACTTTTGATCGTTCTTATAAATTTTTTATACATGCAATACATCTTGTTAGTCTAGAATTTTATGTAGAATCCGAATCTGTAAACAGATTTAAAACAGGACCACCCCTTACCATTTTACACACACCCTCTAAATTATAACTTTCCTGCAGCTTATACCTAAAGAAAATCTAAAACCATTCTTAAAACTTTTTTACAGACAATTTTTACTAATACAGTTTAAATTTTGTAAACCACATTTCTAAATACATATTCACAATTTTTTATTTTGAACCTAGAACTTCTCATATCGGTTCATACTTATTAATATTTATTTCTAAATAGAGCACCTTTTCCAAAGACCAACCGGACCCGCATGTTTCAAATTCCTCTGATTTTGTTCTTATGGTTTCGCTTAAGACCTCGTACGTATTTTCCAGATTACTAGAAGACGTTATAACCACATTTTTTGTGTTAAAGGATTTCACATCGGTAGTCTCTTCCCCCATTTTGGTGTAAACGCCGTAGAGTTCGCAATAGACTTTTACTGCTGAATGTTGTATTCTTTTTTCATTAATTAATCGAATAAATCGCTCTTTCTGCTTCCAAAGAAACTCGGGCACTCCATCGTCGACACTGGCGTTATTTATGCGATAGCTAGCCATACGGTTGTTAAACGCTGTACTAACCATTTCTACACCATCGTCGCTAGTAGCGGTAACTGATGCATTTTATGTTTGTTGCTCCTTAAGTGTGCGGCATACGTATTCTTTTCCATTTCGAAATCGCATACTTTACACATAATTCGTGGTTGTTTCGTACAACTCCTTTAACAGCTGGCGGAGCTGAACGTTTAAGGCTTAATGACATACCGTGCTGTTTTCCTTGTGTCGCTGTAAGTTGTCCATTATCGTAAAAGCGATACCGCAAGTCCCACAGTTTAAGTACTTTGCTGCGGACGGCTTAACCGTGGACGATGTTACGTCACAACATTTGTTCTGGTGCCGTATGAGAGCATTTTCCAGGTATAGGAAGCACCGCAAGAGTTGCACTTAAAAACGTTTGCAGATACCATTTTAGTACAAAACAAAATCCGCACTATAAGACTTGACTGTAAGCGAACTAACTTATAACTAAAGAATTTACTCCAGCGTACCTGCTTTATGTACCCTATAGAATGCAAACCGAAGGTTTCGAAGATACCGAACGAAGTTGAGGATTCATCGGGAACTAAATGACGTCATAATCCTTACTGCTCGTCCAATACATTTAGCGCCAATGCATGCACCCGGTTCGCATCGTCGATGGTGCGAATGCCGTTAGTAGAAACATCGGAAACGTCTTCCATGTTATACGGATCGTGTGCATATTAAAAATCCAAAAGAGCGGTAGCACACGCACACAAATTGTGTGCAAGTCGTGCTGTATAAGATGCAGTGCTACTATAACCAAAAACACTTTAAACCATTACTAAGAAAATACCAACTTGCTGTCTACAGGATACTTACAACAATTTAATTTTAAATAGCTTCTACGTCATATTTTAGGTAGGCTTGAATATTTTTCAAATGAATCACCAAGCGAAAGTATATGCTTAGCACTATTAAAATTACCCATTAATTTCCATTTTACGACCATAGTTAATTATAGATTAAAATTTAATTTGTGTACGTTCGAGCTACGCGTAAACTAACATATTTTGCAGCAACTGTATAATACATGCATACCCCTTCTCTGCGCTACTGCTATTCTTGTAGTTGCTTGGAAAAGTCAGTCACCCTTTTTACTGCTAGGGCCGCTAAAAAGCACCATTCCATACTTTATTTATAAGTGTAGCACATCGCACACTTTTTGTCGGTTAATTAAATTTTGTTTATGTAGGCCTTTACACTTTCGCTTATTTAAACATCTAATACGATTGATTAACCACTTTCGATTATTCTAACGGAGACCACCATACGCACCGTTCTTTTGAATCCAACGATCCTATGGGTTTCACGCACTAACACCTGACGTATTTTTCTTACTATTTGTTAAACAAAACTACCGGTATCGCCATTGTGGACGTAAACAGATGTTTGTGGATGTGTACGAGAATATGTAACCATATACATTAACCAGTCTAAGCTATTTTATTTAGTCCACGAAAACTACTATTTTTCTAAACCACAATTAATAATCGTCTTTATAGGTTCCACATTTCGACCATTACCCAATGGCTGGTGCTACGTACATGGAAACTTTAATTTCTTATTGGAAGAATTCTTATTCTCCCGCGCACTGCTACGTAGTTGCATGTCCATTCCTTTTGGAGGTATATGCTCGTTATAAGTTGTAAGACCCTCGGTTTTACTTAACTACAATTCGTGAGACCCTTTAATCTTTTAATCGTATCTTTCTCGCCTACATTACAGTAGGACTTAACATTACTACCAACAAATTCTAAGACTGGACCCCCATTAAATACGTCTTTAATTTTCACCTACAACTGTTTTTGTTGACAAGTGTTATATTGTATTTAATATACGCGGGTAGTCACTCTTTTAAGATAAATATATTTTGCTAGGTATCAACTAATATTAAATTTTTCTAGGAACCCCAAATCTGTAAATAAATTATAAATAGAACCAACCCATACAAAGTTATACCTTTTAAAGACTAATTTTGCCCATCTTTATTTAACGCCATCTTTAAAACCCTTTTTCGCTAACCGAGACATATGCTTTAACTAACCATTCCCTAGAAATCTAAAACCGATGTGCCCGCGAATACCGCGTGGAGATAACACGTATACTCTGTCAACCAGGATAGAAGCAGAGGAAGGATTTGGAAGGTGGGCGAGGAACTTAAAATTATGGAATTTAAAACTAATATATACAATAGATTTACAAAATCTATACAACTATCTTATATCTTTATGCCCCCATGCGTAGATTGTTGTACTATTAGGAATGATGTACCTTTGTCATCTTCCTCGATAAACTAATTTTATTAATAAGCTGCGTATGCAAATCGTATTTTTTACTCCGGATACATACGCAGACAAGTACTCCACACCAAATAAAGAATTGGATGCTTGGTAACTGTTAACTTCCGCATCCCTCGTGTACGCCTAAGCACGCCTGTGCCCATGCGCACCCTGCGCGTGCACACCCTGCCCATGCGCGCCCACTGCGCGTGCGCACCTGCCCATGCGCGCTGCCCATGCGCACCCTCTCTGTGCGACTGCTATTTCGTGGTAACGTCACAGCCTTTTATAAATAAAGAACAATGTTATATACTATTATAAAATGTTTATTCTGACATTATACATAACAAATTTAAAAAACAACTAATTTACAAACTGCGGAAATGTGCACAGGAAGTACTCTAAGATGTACAGCAACACCTATCTACTCAGATGGTAAAGATGATAAAGAAGTTTGTAAAGAAGTTTTAGGATGCAAAACAAAAGTTTAATATTGAGGAAATGAACTCTGCAAAAATAATGAACATGCTCGTCATAAACTATCAGAGCAAATAATAAATGAAGCAAGTTCTATGGATTACACTCCAAATTCTGAAGATGAGGATTCAACACAGGAAAGCAATAGTCAGGACACTAAAATACCGACGTATATTCACTTTAATGTGCATGGGCTGATTGAAAGACTGCAGTTGCTAGTTACTGTTGATTATCACAACCATCGAGATATGCATAACCTAAATGAAATTATCTCTATAATATCTAAACTTCGACAAAAGGATTATAAAATAGAACGACAACAAAGTTAGATGGGGGTAAATATTTATACATAAAATATTTATTGAAATTGTAAAATTGGAATAGTCTGCATTTGCATTTTGATAAGTAAACATCGTAATAAGATGAGCGGGAAAGAATTATATCCTTAGATGCTATAAAAATTTTAGAAGAAGTTGTCAAGGAGATGAAAACAAGTTTATCAAACAATTCAACTAACCAACATTTGAATGGTATGTCTAATGAATCTCTGGTAAATACTAAAATAGTGCAAGATAAACCTACACATGATAATGTTGATGCGAAAGATCAGAACATAGACTCCAAGTCAGACGTTTCTGACAGAAAAGAAAGAGACAACTTAAATCGTATACTAAAGAGGATTTAAATAAAGCCCTTGACGAAATAAACAAAGGATGGATTACTGGTTCAGAAGCATCCGAAATCTACAATGTTCCAAAAGCTACACTCTATACGAAACTCAGATCAAAAGAAAATCGTGTGCAAAATTTGGATATGTATACTACACATTTACCAATTAAAAGGAGGAAAAAGTGACTTTTGTGTGTATTAGTTTTAATGAATAAAAATATATTTCTATGTGAAGTGTACCTGTTAAGTATTTGAATTGAAATATAAATATTGTTTCAAACGTTTTGGGTTTTATTTAAATATAATGGTATTGTTAGGATGCAATAAAAATACAGGGGTGCGCGCGCGCAGGGATGCGCATGGTCAGGGGTGCGTAGGGGCACATTACGAGATAGAGGTCTTGGTATAAAATTTCCAGTTTTATGTTAAAATTTTTCTAAATCAGAACTACTAAAAATTTCACCAAACCCCAAAATATTCGAAATCTAAAGTAGTTACAAAAATGCCGAATGTATTCGCTCTGTTGCTCCAGACACCTCAACTTCATTCACTAATAATATGCATAACCATACCCCTAATAGCTTCGCATACTACATTAAATGCAGTTATGATGACAGGGCATATGTTGGACACCCTCATATCGCTTACATCCTCTTGATTAGGAATAGTTTTGTTATCCGATCTAGCTCGGATTAAATCCGCAATTTAAAAACCAAGTGTGGACCTAGGTTAGATAAAAGGAAAAATTAATAGGTTAGGTCAGCACCGCAGCGCTGACCTAACCTATTAATTTTTCCTTTATCTAACCTAGGTCCCACTGTTTAAATTTCTATCCATGAGAGATTCCTATTTTTTGCAAAACCCTGAACATAACAATCCAATTATAAATCTATTAACAATTTCCGTAAACGGATTATATTCAAACATAGAGTCATGTATAATACTATTGATAACTGCTTAAATGAGGAGTGAAAGCGCATTACTTCTTAATATCACCCATTTACCTAATGCGGGAAAGCTTAGTTTAGTTCATAATATATAATAACTAATTTACGCTGTAATTATCTAGGTATATTTCGGGTTAGTAATAATTCATACGAGTAGGTTTATGATTTTTCATTCTCAGTCTATTTTCTGCTGTCTGCTGCGAAGGTTCACCTTATACCAGTATAAAATATAGATTGTGAGTAGTAGTTATGAATACCGAGCTAAATAATCGACTTATTGCGCTATTTAAATGCCCTATCTGTTATGACATTGCATTGCCACCCATTATGCAGTGTATGAATGGGCATATACATTGTAATAAGTGTATAAAAAAAATAGTTTCATGCGCTGTATGTAGAGTACCGTTGGGTAAGGTGAAAAGAGTGGAAAATGATTTTTATAATATATGTATTTTTTAGGAAATGCTCGAAACTTAGCAGTCGAGGAGTTAGGAAGATATTTAATATTTAATTGTGAAAATACAGAATTTGGATGTCAGTTTGTTGGTGAGCTTCAAGATAAAAAGGAGCATGAAGCCGTTTGTACGTTAAAACGTTATAAATGTCCTCTATTGGATGAGGCGTGCCAGTTAGAGGTATTGTATAGGTGTGATATTATATATGGTGTTTACTAATTATGATAAATGAATAGGGTAGTTTGGAAGATATATATAATCATTTCCAGTCTAACCATACTCGATTGGCTGTTCGTCATATAAATATGACTGATATAATTGTAAGGTTTCGCAGTACTGGTTATCGGTTATGGACCGTTCTGATGCGGTGTTTCAATAAATATTTTATAGCATCAATTTTAAAACAGTTAACAATGATCAGAACGAATTTGATGTATATTTTATAATACGAATGCTTGGTGTAGGAGGTAGTTTTAATTATAGGTATGTATGCATCGATAGATTATTTAATATTTTTATATATTTATTTTTATTTTAGTGTTTCCTTAGGACCCGCTCGATTATTAATATATAATGGAGATGTGTTGTCAACTGAGGATTCTATAGATGATATAATTGATAGTCCTCGCTGTGCTAAATTAACTTCAGGTGTATTAGGAAATGTTGGTATACCGGATGGGTATAATAGAATCTTTTTAGTTATAAGCGAGAATTTACATGGGGTGTGAATAAGAATAAATATGTTAGAGCACATACATCTTGTTTAACATAATTAAAATTCAGATTTTTTTTTTTTTATAATATTCGATGATGTACCTTTATTAGATGATAATACAGAAACAATTAATTGTATTCTGGTATATATCATGCACTATTTCGGTATGCTAACGCAATTGCTAACCCCTCCCCAATATATAGATGATGAGTGTTTTGTATAGGTTCTGCTATCTTGATTTGTTTGCAAGTTAGCATAAAAGACTATTTTAGGGTGTAATGTGCTCAAACGGTTAATAATAATACAATTATCTTGAAAAGTAGCTGGAATTTGTGAAATAACGTTGAAAATGTTGAAATATTTGGTGCCCCAAGTTTTTTAAAATTTGTTGTTGCGTATAACTTTGTGATATTGTAATAATATTAAACTATTTCTTTATTTGCATAATCAGTTTAGGTCTGGTTGTGGGGCGTATTAATGGTAAAGTTCCTCGAATTTATCTCCATCAGAATAGGGTGAAATTGCGGATTTAATCCGAGCTAGATCGGATAACAAAACTATTCCTAATCAAGAGGATGTAAGCGATATGAGGGTGTCCAACATATGCCCTGTCATCATAACTGCATTTAATGTAGTATGCGAAGCTATTAGGGTATGGTTATGCATATTATTAGTGAATGAAGTTGAGGTGTCTGGAGCAACAGAGCGAATACATTCGGCATTTTGTAACTACTTTAGATTTCGAATATTTTGGGGTTTGGTGAAATTTTTAGTAGTTCTGATTTAGAAAAATTTTAACATAAAACTGGAAATTTTATACCAAGACCTCTATCTCGTAATGTGCCCCTACGCACCCCTGACCATGCGCATCCCTGCGCGCGCGCACCCTGTATTTTTATTGCATCCTAACAATACCATTATATTTAAATAAAACCCAAAACGTTTGAAACAATATTTATATTTCAATTCAAATACTTAACAGGTACACTTCACATAGAAATATATTTTTATTCATTAAAACTAATACACACAAAGTCACTTTTCCTCCTTTTAATTGGTAAATGTGTAGTATACATATCCAAATTTTGCACACGATTTTCTTTTGATCTGAGTTTCGTATAGAGTGTAGCTTTTGGAACATTGTAGATTTCGGATGCTTCTGAACCAGTAATCCATCCTTTGTTTATTTCGTCAAGGGCTTTATTTAAATCCTCTTTAGTATACGATTTAAGTTGTCTCTTTCTTTTCTGTCAGAAACGTCTGACTTGGAGTCTATGTTCTGATCTTTCGCATCAACATTATCATGTGTAGGTTTATCTTGCACTATTTTAGTATTTACCAGAGATTCATTAGACATACCATTCAAATGTTGGTTAGTTGAATTGTTTGATAAACTTGTTTTCATCTCCTTGACAACTTCTTCTAAAATTTTATAGCATCTAAGGATATAATTCTTTCCCCGCTCATCTTATTACGATGTTTACTTATCAAAATGCAAATGCAGACTATTCCAATTTTACAATTTCAATAAATATTTTATGTATAAATATTTACCCCATCTAACTTTGTTGTCGTTCTATTTTATAATCCCTTTTGTCGAAGTTTAGATATTATAGAGATAATTTCATTTAGGTTATGCATATCTCGATGGTTGTGATAATCAACAGTAACTAGCAACTGCAGTCTTTCAATCAGCCCATGCACATTAAAGTGAATATACGTCGGTATTTTAGTGTCCCGACTATTGCTTTCCTGTGTTGAATCCTCATCTTCAGAATTTGAGTGTAATCCATAGAACTTGCTTCATTTATTATTTGCTCTGATAGTTTATGACGAGCATGTCCATTATTTTTTGCAGAGTTCATTTCCTCAATATTAAACTTTTGTTTTTGCATCCTAAAACTTCTTTTACAAACTTCTTTATCATCTTTACCATCTGAGTAGATAGGTGTTGCTGTACATCTTAGAGTACTTCCTGTGCACATTTCCGCAGTTTGTAAATTAGTTGTTTTTAAATTTGTTATGTATAATGTCAGAATAAACATTTTATAATAGTATATAACATTGTTCTTTATTTATAAAAGGCTGTGACGTTACCACGAAATAGCAGTCGCACAGAGAGGGTGCGCATGGGCAGCGCGCATGGGCAGGGTGCGCACGCGCAGTGGGCGCGCATGGGCAGGGTGTGCACGCGCAGGGGTGCGCATGGGCACAGGCGTGCTTAGGCGTACACGAGGATGCGGAAGTTAACAGTTACCAAGCATCCAATTCTTTATTTGGTGTGGAGTACTTGTCTGCGTATGTATCCGGAGTAAAAATACGATTTGCATACGCAGCTTATTAATAAAATTAGTTTATCGAGGAAGATGACAAAGGTACATCATTCCTAATAGTACAACAATCTACGCATGGGGGCATAAAGATATAAGATAGTTGTATAGATTTTGTAAATCTATTGTATATATTAGTTTTAAATTCCATAATTTTTAAGTTCCTCGCCCACCTTCCAAATCCTTCCTCTGCTTCTATCCTGGTTGACAGAGTATACGTGTTATCTCCACGCGGTATTCGCGGGCACATCGGTTTTAGATTTCTAGGGAATGGTTAGTTAAAGCATATGTCTCGGTTAGCGAAAAAGGGTTTTAAAGATGGCGTTAAATAAAGATGGGCAAAATTAGTCTTTAAAAGGTATAACTTTGTATGGGTTGGTTCTATTTATAATTTATTTACAGATTTGGGGTTCCTAGAAAAATTTAATATTAGTTGATACCTAGCAAAATATATTTATCTTAAAAGAGTGACTACCCCGCGTATATTAAATACAATATAACACTTGTCAACAAAAAAGTTGTAGGGAAAATTAAAGACGTATTTAATGGGGGTCCAGTATTAGAATTTGTTGGTAGTAATGTTAAGTCCTACTGTAATGTAGGCGAGAAAGATACGATTAAAAGATTAAAGGGTCTCACGAATTGTAGTTAAGTAAAACCGAGGGTCTTACAACTTATAACGAGCATATACCTCCAAAAGGAATGGACATGCAACTACGTAGCAGTGCGCGGGAGAATAAGAATTCTCTCCAATAAGAAATTAAAGTTTCCATGTACGTAGCACCAACCATTGGGTAATGGTCGAAATGTGGAACCTATAAAGACGATTATTAATTGTGGTTTAGAAAATAGTAGTTTTCGTGGACTAAATAAAATAGCTTAGACTGGTTAATGTATATGGTTACATATTCTCGTACACATCCACAAACATCTGTTTACGTCCACAATGGCGATACCGGTAGTTTTGTTTAACAAATAGTAAGAAAAATACGTCAGGTGTTAGTGCGTGAAACCCATAGGATCGTTGGATTCAAAAGAACGGTGCGTATGGTGGTCTCCGTTAGAATAATCGAAAGTGGTTAATCAATCGTATTAGATGTTTAAATAAGCGAAAGTGTAAAGGCCTACATAAACAAAAATTTAATTAACCGACAAAAAGTGTGCGATGTGCTACACTTATAAATAAAGTATGGAATGGTGCTTTTAGCGGCCCTAGCAGTAAAAGGGTGACTGACTTTTCAAGCAACTACAAGAATAGCAGTAGCGCAGAGAAGGGGTATGCATGTATTATACAGTTGCTGCAAAATATGTTGGTTACGCGTAGCTCGAACGTACACAAATTAAATTTTAATCTATAATTAACTATGGTCGTAAAATGGGAAATTAATGGGTAATTTTAATAGTGCTAAGCATATACTTTCGCTTGGTGATTCATTTGAAAAATATTCAAGCCTACCTAAAATATGACGTAGAAGCTATTTAAAATTAAATTGTTGTAAGTATCCTGTAGACAGCAAGTTGGTATTTTCTTAGTAATGGTTTAAAGTGTTTTTGGTTATAGTAGCACTGCATCTTATACAGCACGACTTGCACACAATTTGTGTGCGTGTGCTACCGCTCTTTTGGATTTTTAATATGCACACGATCCGTATAACATGGAAGACGTTTCCGATGTTTCTACTAACGGCATTCGCACCATCGACGATGCGAACCGGGTGCATGCATTGGCGCTAAATGTATTGGACGAGCAGTAAGGATTATGACGTCATTTAGTTCCCCGATGAATCCTCAACTTCGTTCGGGTATCTTCGGAAACCTTCGGTTTGCATTCTATAGGGTACATAAAGCAGGTACGCTGGAGTAAATTCTTTAGTTATAAGTTAGTTCGCTTACAGTCAAGTCTTATAGTGCGGATTTTGTTTTGTACTAAAATGGTATCTGCAAACGTTTTTAAGTGCAACTCTTGCGGTGCTTCCTATACCTGGAAAAATGCTCTCATACGGCACCAGAACAAATGTTGTGACGTAACATCGTCCACGGTTAAGCCGTCCGCAGCAAAGTACTTAAACTGTGGGACTTGCGGTATCGCTTTTACGATAATGGACAACTTACAGCGACACAAGGAAAAACAGCACGGTATGTCATTAAGCCTTAAACGTTCAGCTCCGCCAGCTGTTAAAGGAGTTGTACGAAACAACCACGAATTATGTGTAAAGTATGCGATTTCGAAATGGAAAGAATACGTATGCCGCACACTTAAGGAGCAACAAACATAAAATGCATCAGTTACCGCTACTAGCGACGATGGTGTAGAAATGGTTAGTACAGCGTTTAACAACCGTATGGCTAGCTATCGCATAAATAACGCCAGTGTCGACGATGGAGTGCCCGAGTTTCTTTGGAAGCAGAAAGAGCGATTTATTCGATTAATTAATGAAAAAGAATACAACATTCAGCAGTAAAGTCTATTGCGAACTCTACGGCGTTTACACCAAAATGGGGAAGAGACTACCGATGTGAAATCCTTTAACACAAAAATGTGGTTATAACGTCTTCTAGTAATCTGGAAAATACGTACGAGGTCTTAAGCGAAACCATAAGAACAAAATCAGAGGAATTTGAAACATGCGGGTCCGGTTGGTCTTTGGAAAAGGTGCTCTATTTAGAAATAAATATTAATAAGTATGAACCGATATGAGAAGTTCTAGGTTCAAAATAAAAATTGTGAATATGTATTTAGAAATGTGGTTTACAAAATTTAAACTGTATTAGTAAAATTGTCTGTAATAAAAGTTTTAAGAATGGTTTTAGATTTTCTTTTAGGTATAAGCTGCAGGAAAGTTATAATTTATAGGGTGTGTGTAAAATGGTAAGGGGTGGTCCTGTTTTAAATCTGTTTACAGATTCGGATTCTACATAAAATTCTAGACTAACAAGATGTATTGCATGTATAAAAATTTATA
This sequence comes from Platerodrilus igneus, assembly GCA_036346225.1. Classification (NCBI taxonomy): domain Eukaryota; kingdom Metazoa; phylum Arthropoda; class Insecta; order Coleoptera; family Lycidae; genus Platerodrilus; species Platerodrilus igneus. The sequence continues at coordinate 6,398,519 of JARFIW010000131.1, read as the reverse complement.
AGAACGATCAAAAGTCGCTACAGGTAAGAAATCTTAAAATGGGGTAGCTCTCTGGAGGATGGAGCTATCTAAAAATTTAAAGAGATTTGGGTAGCTGAGAAAATTCTAATATTGATTGATACAAAGCAAGGTAGGTTTATCTCGTGGGTGGAAATGTGGAGAAAGATTTATCTCGCAGAGGGTATATGTGTAACTTTGCAGGGCGTGGTCCGATTTCAAATCTGTTTACAGATTCGGGATGTGCGTAAAATTTAGACTAACAAGATGTATCGTATGACTAAAAATTTTATAAGAACGCTCAAAAGTCGCTACAGGTAAGAAATCTTAAAATTGGGGTAGCTCCTTGGGGATGGCGCAATCTAAAAATTCTTAGAGATTCGGGTAGCTGAGAAAATCTAATGTTAATTAATACCAAACAAGATAGGTTTATCTCGAAAGATGCAATGGCTAGACGAAGAAAACTATTTGTTAGGTTTGCTTATAGAGCAAATAGAAAATTAGAAGATCAGGACTTTAAAGGGGTATAACTTTGCAGGGCGTGGTCCGATTTCAAATCTGTTTGCAGATTCGAATTCTGCATAAAATTTTAGACTAACAAGATGTATCGCATGACTAAAAAAATTTATAAGAACGCTCAAAAGTCGCTACAGGTAAGAAATCTTAAAATGGGGGTAGCTCCCTTGGGGGTGATGATATCTGAAAAATTCTTAGAAATTCGGGTAGCTGAGAAAATTCTAATATTGATTGATACCAAACAAGGTAGGTTTATCTCGTGTGTGGAAATGTGGAGAAAGATTTATCTCGGGGGTGGAAAGAATGCGGGTGTGACGTAATCAAAATGGTTGTTGGGGTTTCCGAGCAAGGAGGAGAGCAAGGAGGGGCCAGGAGGAGATTCTTAAAAAATAAGACTTTATAGTGCGAATTTACATGTAAATTTGGTCCAGATGTGTGAGGAAATGTGGGATTCTGGAGGAAATGTGGCGGCAGGATCCTTGATTTTACCCTACTTACAATACATAAATAAAGATATTACTGCAAAGCCTTTTATGAAAATTCGATTTTTATTAAATATATTTTTAAGGGGTTTTCTTTGTTTGCTTTAATTTCTTTCAGTTACTCAAACGTTATTGGTTAGCCAAGCGACAGCAGAAGTTCCAACTGTAAAGGTTAGAAACAGTGCTTTCTTAGTTCCGTATAAAAGCTATTTTAAGTATCATCAACGATTGTTTCTATTCTCAATATAAACTAAAGAAGCCCGGTGCAGAGAAAGAACCGGTAAAAGCGTAGACAACGCCTCCCCAGCAGAACAAACTTGAACTTGAAAAATGGAACCGCGAAGAAAATACCGGTAATCTTGAAGAACCGGAAATTTTAGGCTAGTTGTGTAGATAAAAATTGGAGTAGTCCCATGTTCACAATTAATATCGTAATTTTCTGCCAGAGGGTGGGGAATGCTATGCAAATTCCGTCAAAAGTACAGAAGACACTTTATATTTACACTGACAAAAAGTACAAAAGTTAACAATATTTCTATACTATGTCCAGTCTTTAAGTAATTCGAGAGATTCATCTACTCATGAACAAGAGAAACTTTAAATTAACTGAGCTATTGAAACAAAACACCGAAACAGCACCTATTCAGTAGAACGCGATCGTTTAGCCACTTTACTCGCATTAAAAAATGTGTACAAAAAAATATGTGCTAAGGGTTAAAAACTACTCCATTCTGAGGAGGCCCAAAAGGTCGTAACCAGGTCAATTAATGTTTTTTTCTCTAAGAAAACGGTTTAGTAGTTGTTCTTAAAAGTTATGCAAATATTAGTTCGATTTGTACCGGTAAATTCGCCTTATGATTTTCATAGGGTGGTATTTACAGATACATCTTATGTACTTCGATTAATTAAAATCTTGGACTGCAAAAATATTTGCTTTTTATTATATCTGTTGCTCAAGGGCGTGACAGCTAACGAAGCCTCGGAATGTATGTTATTCTATGCACTAATTAAGCTTGTAACATTGCCCAACTCCCAAAGGCTTTAAATTGTACCTCAAATTTTGGTTCAATTTTAAATACCCCTTCAATATCTGTTTATATCTTGGTCAAATTTTAAGAAACTTAAACTAAAATCTATTAGAGCTAATTCTACTGAGATTGAATTCGTTTCAAAGTGGTTTATTTAACTTTAAGCTGGGAAGGTCGTGTATAATTTTGTTCAACAAATTTTTATATAGAAAAGAATCTGTTGTGTGAAGTGAAATATTGACAGGAATTTCTCCAAGACACTAGACATTAAAGGTCGGATTAGTTTTGAGATTTGTGTTTTTTTGTGTGTAAAATACTTTATGAAAATAAGCTAACTCATATTTTGTATGTAATAATTTTATTTTGAGAAGTTGCAGCTTTAATGTTTAATTAATTCAAAATCTCACTTAAAAAATCATTTATATAACAAGGGGCAATTTACACGTATCTTTGTAAAAGGTACATTTTTAAAAGAATAAGCAAAGTTGCGAGAGTATTCTCTGAAGGTTCAACAAAAGTTTACTCAGGGTGTAAGCTGAGACGTTTGCATTTTTAAATTTGCTTATGTGATTTATACTTCACAAATTTTCACTTTTCTCTATGTTTAGCGGTGACGCAATAGCCACAGATGGTGGATAATAGTGGACCTGTAAGTATGAGTATGCTTAAAAATATGCGAAAACTTCAAGCACTTAACATAATAAACTACGGCGGCAGCGGCGGATGGCAGGCACGATATCGGTCGACCAATTGCGGCACTTAAACGTTTAGCACTATAGCTACAATACACCTACTTGTTTGAAACAACTTTTAACAACTGTACTGTTCAATAGTGCGACACATACAACAAAAGCACTCGCAGGTTTTAACAATCGCGGAAAACCGTAGATACACTATCATTACAACGAATGGGAATTTACCTGCAAATTACATCCTATGTATTATTAAAAATTAATTTAAACTAAATATTTACAAACGGAACATACCGCCAACCAAAATGCAAGGCATTTTTGAAAAGAACAAAAGAAAATAACTACAAAGAGTGGAACGAAATGTAATAAAGAAAGAACAAGAAAAAGTTAATTAATATAAGAAAACCCAGGAAATGTTTACGCGAATAAAAAGCAACAACAAAATTATACTAAGAAAAATAAAGGAAAATTTACAACGAAGGTAAGAGACAGAGCTTAGCGACAGGGCGCTTCAGCTCGCCATGTGCGGTATTGAGAGTGACAATCCGAAAGATAAATTCAACCATTTGAACACTAACGACGTATCTCAAATAAACATAATTGATATACAAATCTGCAAGGCGACTTTAGCTAGGTAAAAGAACAGAACATTTCCTGTCGGAGAAGAAGGGTGTGTGAGATAGGCGACCACCAATCCGTAAGATTATCTCTTTAATTTGTGAAGAGTTTTTTTTATAACTGATTCGGACTGGAAGGCGTTCAACTCACTCGAGAAGTGGGTCTGTTGAGTATATTTAATCAAAGAGTTCAAAGCGTTATGAAGCTCAAAACAGGACAAGAGTCGAATGTATTTTGCTAACGGATTTTGTATGTTATGGATAAAGCGGAAAGTCTAAGCGACAATGCGATTGATAAATTGAAAATTATTTTCAAAATGGTTTCTATCCACAAAGAGGTGAAAACGGTGGTTAAAACAATAGGACGTTCCTCGACTAGAACTTCCAAAGAATTAACAGACGAAATGAGTGGATTCTAAGTGTTGAAGGAGCGATGCAAAGCAAACTATGCCGCTTACCATAAAGAACAATGACATTAGTCGGAAGGTAGCAAACCACGTGATTCAAGACCAGCAGGATTCTCATATGAAGGAATATAATGCCAAGAAGAGCGAGAAGTATTTTCCTGAATATAACAAACTCGGTTGGCGACGATTTTCTACCATCGCTAGAGAACGAATCCAAGAAAATACGACCATGGAGTCGGATCAACAAAAAATTTTTTTAATAGTAATATGGGGATCATAAGTTTTGAGGACAGAGATTAATAATATTGAGGCCGAATCAGCGGCTAACAGTTTGAGTTTAGGCAAAGAGAGGTTACGAAGCAGAGCCACTTTGGACTTAGCACAAACTGAGCGAACCTCAGCGGAAAAGGAGTAAGAAAACGAAAATAAACGACAGCACAATAGCCGCATTTGGAAACGTCCGCAAAACAATGAACTTCACACGTAGAAAATTGTAACGGAAGTAGTAAGCGTGATAAAACAAAGTCGGAAAGAAGTGGTAAATCATATAAATATCTCTCCTACAAACGGAGTAAGTCGATGGAGGGGATCATCCCAATTTAATTTCAAAGACCAAAAGCACTGAATTAAATATTTTATCAAAAAAGTTAGAGATAAAATTCTATTAGGGTCGAAAATACGGGCTAAGTTGAAAAGTAAGTTGCGCGTCGCACAGGACGTACACTGTGGCCGAACTAGAAAACAAAAAGTATTTGAGGTGGGATTCCACTAAAGACCTAGAACAGGTTGAGTGTCAGGATTCGCAAAGGAGCGCATGAACAAAACGTAATGGTCATAAATCAAAAGTTGCATGCTTAGACGATTTTATAAAGAAATAAAACGCTGTAGAGCGAGATCACAGATACTGGGAAAGGAAGATGTTGAATCTATAAAGGGCAGACAGACGACATACCGTTCTTGCTCATGGGCGGCAAAGAGTGTCAACGTAATATTTTTCAACTAAGAATTCATCAGGTGTGAAAGGTTTAGCGCCTAGAATCTCTTCGACTTCCCATAATTTCGCAACAATATCTTCCAGAGGTAAAGCAGAGTCGATCATACAAAACAAGCTAATGACCTCAGAAGCGAACGAGGCGGATGTGCTTCCCATTAAAACATACCCCAAAATAGTGTTAAGAGCAATAGATTGATCACTCTAATCTTGGATACAGCACTTTAGTAAGATTTTAGAGAAAATATCCGCGTTAAGTAATAAGTGAGTAGGCCCAGATTGAGAGAGGAGCGGGTCAACATGTTTGAAATTAGCTAGATGAGTGAAATTTTCGGAATAAATATTAGTAGTAGATAAATGTTCGCCAATTTTGGGAAGTACTACAGCTTCAAAATTAATAATAGGCGAGGAAGCACGTATGGGTTTGAACGAAATACTTGTAGCGTCGTGCAAAGTCGCAGAGCGCATGGACCTTAAACAACTAAAGGTTAGAGAATGCGTAGTAACGCGGAAATCCAAACGTTTCACACTATTTTGCGATTGCAAGATAAAAGATGTCCTGCTACCCGAGTCGAGTAAACAACGAAATTTCTGAAAAGAACCAGAGCGATCAGCGATTTCCACTTGAATGGTGGAGAGTAACACAACTGAAAATTTGACGAGAGAATTAAGTAACATAACATTCGGTGCTAAAACGCCACTACTTCTGCACGAGGAAGTGGATTCTTAAATTGAGTTTTGAAATTATGCGCCTATTGAATAGGAAGATTTACTCCAATATCACAGCAGTTAAAAACTACAATCTAACTTTAAGGGCTCGATTCCACAAAAGTGATTCGATTATAGCACCCAAGGTAAAATTGGTGACACAACCACAGTGACTCGATTTAACATTCAAGCTTGATTCTACTCTGTATGAAAGTCAGAGTTAAGGGCATAAATGATTTAGATTTAGTTAAAAAAAGATTTATTTAATATAAAGAAATAATATAAATAAACAAAGTTAACAACAAAGGGATACTAGAAATGGTAGAGGGAGAAAGAAATATGTGGAAAACAGTCAAAAATAGGAGAAATAGGATGATAGGCTACACACTAAGGCACGAGGAAATAGTGCGGAATATATTAGAAGCAGAGATAGGAAAAAAGAGAGGTAGAGATAGACCTAGGTTAGACTATTGCACATAGGTAGTGAAAAATGTAGTGTTTGGGAATTTCAGGGAAATGTGCAGACTAACTCAGAATAGAAATCAATGGAGGTACGCGTCCAACCAGTTCCAAGATGAAAAACTAATGGTGAAAAAAATAACTGTACTGAAACCTGATGATTATTATGAGCAAATACAAGTACTGGTTTTGCAATATTCTCAACTAATGTTAATTGTGCGAATGGATTTACTGGAGAACTGTTAATTCGGCAATATCTGAGTGTTGGGGGATCCTTGGTTACCACAGGCTGCTTAACCCCCTTCACATACCACTGATTCTCGGTGAAATGGGCATATAATTAGAAAACAATAGAAGGGGAATCGAGCTGTATTAAGGCTGTGGGAATTTCAGAGAACAGTGTAGACTAGCACAGAATAGAAATAAGTGAAGGTACGCGTCCAACCAGTTTCAAGACGAAAAACCTAATGATAAAAAATAATTGTACTTCAATCTGATGATTATTATAAACAACTACAGGTGTTGGTTCTAAAACATTTTCAACTAATGTTGATTGTGCGAAAGGATATATTGGAAAACTATTCATTCGGCAAATGTTCAAGCGTTGAAGAATCTTGGTAGCCGCAGGCTGCTTAACCCCTTTTACATATCCTACATTTGATTTTTCCAATGCTCCACCCGAAGCTACTACATTGGCCAGGTAGCGAGTTTTTTTTACCTGGAAAATTTGGAATTTTGCCGAACTCCTGCTGTTCTAAGCAAGGTAGGGATCTTTAACGTGCGTGACAACACTCACACACGGGACCTCCATTTTATCTCTCTTTTGAAAGAGGGCGTATTTTTGTGAAAAATGCTCGCCTAACATTTTTCAAGCGGACCGTGTCGGGATTTGAACCCGGGACCTTGGGCATAGTAGTCACACGCATACCAACAACACCACGAAGCCTCCCTACTTACCACTAGAGTATAAATTTGTAATCAACGGAATGGGAACTAAACTGCATCTAACAAGTAAGAGCAACGGCTATGTTCGAAGACACAACAAACATAGAAACAAGGAGAAAATTGTTGAAAGCATATGTTTGGAGCAGAGCACAGTACGTCTATAAAATATGGACAGTAGGAGAAGCAGGCAGAAAAACGGTAGAAGTCTTTTGAAGTGTTGAGCTCCAGAGATATGAGGATGATGGCTTGGACAGGCAAAATTAATAATAAAGAGATTATATAAAAAATGTCAGGGAATTAATATCTGTGGAAAACAAAAATATGAGAATAGTGGGTGTTCCGTTTATAGTAATTAATTAAAGCTAAATTTTCATTTTAGATTGAGTTTGTTAGTTATTTTAAATTCGCCGCGGTATATTTGGATTTGTTAGTGCAAAATCCCTATGTGTTTACTTAAGCACGCTAACCAGTGCTGTGAGTGGTGAACGTTGTTTAGTGCGCGGCTGCAAACAAGTATCGATTGGAAAACACGCCAAGCCAAGAATAGTATAGTGTCGTCTTTCGAATTGATCGCATCGCATTTTATACTCATATATGTAGAGCCAACTTCGTCTAAACCGCTGTGTGAATATAGTTTCGTCAGTCGAATACACCGCGTCGAGTTTGCACGTGCTACATGGAGTTAATTGGAGGAACCGCTTTGTTGCCCGCTGCCGCTATTTCTCATCATTATTACACTTATAAACCGCTTTGATAAGCCGCTACCGTTAAATTGTGCTGCGCTTCATCCATCAAAGGAAGAGCTGTATTTGTTCCAACGGTTTTGCATCTGCACGCCGCATCATTAACAGGTGAGTGCTAGTAGTAAACGCTATGCTTTGATTGATTGATTTGTTTAAAGACATTCATTATGTTGTTTGTAAATTATCAATTTTAAATTTATATACAATCCATTATCTCTCCTCTTTAGCTATTCGAAATTTTCCGCCTACAATTTACAGTGAGCGATATATTTCAAGCAGAGATAGGAAAATAAGAGCTAAAGGTAGAGCTAAATCAGACCATTGCACGCAGATGGTGAAAGATACACCTGTGGAAATTTCAAGAAAATGTGTAGGTTAGCTCAGAATAAGCAACGATGAGGATACGCGTTTAACCAGTTCCCGCACTGGAGACCTGATGATGATATGAATAAGTTGATTTATGTAAAGGCGATAGCTGATTAGGTGTTAGAGTGGACTTTACAGTCTGAATCTCCTCAGGGTCGCCCATTATATCTATTTACATTTCAATAAAGGTAATACTAACTAATTAACTAACTAACTAACTAACTATAAAGTCATTTCTAAAATTGTCAACATTTGTAAATGCTGCTCCCTTCCGGTACACTTGAATATCGTTTTCTCCAAAATCAAACAAGATATGAATTCTAAATAAGTCATAGTTTAATATTTATAAAGGCAGTCGTATCACAACTAAAACGTTTACGCATATCATATCCTCAGTTTGCAGTATCAACAGTATTTACTGCTGTTTCTCTGGTATCATGCCCATACTTCCTCAAAATTAACATCCCTATATTCATAACCTCGTACCTTACGCAGCTATAAATCAGAATATTGCCAGCCGCAAACTGATCATAAAAACGTAACCCCAACATCTATCAAATTTAACGAGTTCTACTGTATGATGGCAGCAAATAATATAACAACACACTATACACTAGCTATTACTGAACGTAAAAAAAATTTATAAAGTTTCAATAACGCAATCACTATTTATTCGGAGCTTCATTTTTAAAAACTAAATGACGCACAAAGTTGTTGTTTGGAAAACTAAACATCTGTTACAATCTGTTTTGTATGGGCAAGGATTTTGCTGTATTTATCTTTGATTTCCATAATAAATAAATTAGTAATACTGACGCTATCAGCATTAATAAATTCCATTAATTTAAATGCCTAGGCGTAGTAGCTGAACTGAATTCATTCCTGTAAATTCGTTCAAATTTTGGAATTTATATTTACGATCTATATTTGTAAAAAGTTTCTACATATCGGTTAAAGCTTACACTGAAATGTCTCACAAGCAAGCGAACACATACTTCTTACAAAAGTTCCTGTCGAAAACATATGAAGAGTGCAGGGGAAAAAAGATTAAGGTCAATATTTTATGCCAATCAATGTTATGTTATTTTTGTATTCTTAAATTGAAATAGAATTCGGAGCTGCAATAGTGGTAAGCTAAAACGATGACAGTACAGAGATATGTGAGTTTGAAATATATGTGTCTGGGAAAAAGGATGAGGTTGCTAGTGATTGTTGGCTAAACAGATGAGGGTCCACATGAGTTAGTAAGTTGCACTGAACCACTAGCTGTTTCATTCTTTCGTAGTCTGTGCAAAACGTTTGTAGGTTGTTATTGTGACACTACAATATTGTGGTGTTGTTAAAGTGTTTTTGTTAGTTTGAGTATTATTTACAAGTTTGTGTTGTTGTAGGTGATGAAATGATGAGTGAAAATGATTTTGCTACTATCGAGCCTAAGAGCAAAAAAAGGAAAATCTTATGGACGTTTACAAGATGTTGCAAAAAAGCTAAGGTTAAGTGCTCATGAAACTGGCGAAGACTGTAAGTGAACGAATGTTCATTATTTCTAAATTTAATGAAATTAAATCTTATGATGAACAATCGGTTTATCTTTGTGGGCTCATTACTTGCCAGCAAGTAATTCGGCATCGCCCTAAAAAAACTGAACACGAAGCCGACTTTCATACATACTCTTATTCTTATAAGATTAGGGTTCTAAGAAATGGTGAATTATCCGAAGTTCCAGTATGCTACAAGGCATTTATGTCACTACATGGTGTAACTGCCAAGAGAATACAAACGTTACAGAAAGGACTCACAACAACAGGAGCTGCCCCTTTGGACATGCGCGGTAAACACAAATCAAGGCCTAATATGCTATCAAATACAAATTTGAACTATGTAATGGAGCATATTGGCTCTTTTCGAGGCCGGACTGTTCACTATAGCTTGAACAAATCAAAAGAACTGTACTTGCCCGAGGAACTTAACATTAACAAAATGCATGTCATGTTCAAGGAAAAGTACCCCCAAGTTGTTATATCTTATGAAAAATACAGGGAAATATTCAATAAAAATTTCAATATAAGTTTTGGGTATCCACGATCGGACACCTGTAGTTTTTGTGACCAGCACAAAGTCAAAGTAGAAGCCATACAATGTAAGTTAGCTGACACAGTGATCTCTGTTTCTACAAAGTCAAAACTGATCTCGGAACTGACAAAGCTTGATTCTGAAAAGAGTTACATTTAAGGAAAGGTCAAGCATTTTATATGCGCAAGAGATGTGAGAAACAAATTTCGCCGAAAAATAAAACTACGGTTGCTATTGCAATGGGCTACCAAAAAAACCTAAATGTTCCAAATATTAGCACAAACGATGCGTACTACAAAAGAAAACTTTCGTTTTATATGTTCAACATTCATCAATTATCAGATGCAGAATCATTTTTTTATACATACCCTGAAGTATCAGCAAAAAAGGGAGTTGATGAGGTGTGCTCTATGCTGTTTGATTATATAATGAATCATTTAGACCCAGAAAAAAAACTGACAATATTTGCGACTCATGCAGTGTGCAAAATAAAAATTATGCTATTTTCAGGATGCTGTAAAACTTTGAACAAAGTTTATAAACTACAATTAGATTAATTGAATTAAATCTGTTGCTACAGGTAAATCTACAAACTACTATTGATCTTTTTTGGATAATTTTACACAATCCCCCCCCCCTAACTTTTTAAAAATTGTATGAATGCAAACAGTAATAAAAAAATAGAGCACAATGACTCTTTTTTGCTTTTTCCATGAATTTGGATACTCATCTTTTTCTGTTCTAATGGATACTCATCTTTTTTTGCTTTGTGTTTTATGTACTTAACAACAAAATAATGTTTTTTTTTGTTACAACAATTACTTAGAAAACTGATTGTTAGGGTATTTCATTATTGAAATCATACCCTTAGGGACTAGGCAAGTTGGTATTGTCCTAAAACTTCATTTGTTAATTTTATAGCTTTTTAAAATTAAACATTGTTTTTTCTCAAAACTTTAATTTTTGAACCTTCATCGTTTTCCCCTGGACTCTTCATATGCTTGATGTAAATAATCAGTTGTATGATTAGGAACCACTTAGCGACTAATTTATACATTTACTGTAAAAGATAATAGAATAGAGTAGGTTATATACCTTTTGTTACACTCATTAAAACTCGCACTCCCTCCGAGTCACAACATTAAGGTTTCCAAAAACAAGCTCTTTCAGCACTCTGTAACTAACTATCTTTGTCTCTCTTTCTTAGTCTCGTATATATGTTACGGCCAATGTAATAAACCGGTTTGTATTAATAATAACCGGTCAGTATTAATAATAACTGCAACATTTGATCAAAGTGATGAATACTGAGGAAATAATCACTTTTACCGATTATTATTATTAATTCCTGAACGGGTTTAATTAAAGTAATAAAACAGATAAATATTTAGTATAGAGGAGGCAGCTCCATTGACATATATTATAAGGTAATCCTCCTGAAAAACAATCCGACAGTTTTATTCGGCGCTCATTGTTCGTTTAAAAGTTATAGGGTTACAAAGTTAGATAAATACAACAATTCTTGACAACAATGTACGCACTGGCGAACAAAGCTATGGGTATTCCACAAAATAGCATTCCACGAACATCTTTTCACAAATGTTTTTTCACGAATACAGCAACTTCGAGGGAGGTGTGGGTTGGGTGCCCCCCGCATCCTGCTAATGGTCTGTGTGTGTGTGTGTGTGTGGTTGCGTGCGTGCGTGCGTGCGTGTGCGCGTGCGTGTGCGCGTGCGCGTGCGCGTGTGTGCGTGCGTGAGTGAGTGCGTGCGTGCGTACGTGCGAGTGTGTGGTGTGTGCGTGTGTGTGTGTGTGTACTTTGGTGATGGATGCGCTATGATGTATGTATGATTTGATGTATCACTCATTCGAAAGTTTCTTCGTAAAAATTTCTGTGATAAAAGAAGCTTTTGTGAAATAAAACATTCGTTGAACACTGTATTCGTGCAAGGATGTTTGTGGAATGCTATTTCTTGGAATACCTATAGCGTCGTTCGTCAGTGCGTACATTGTTGGCAATAATTGTTGTATTTATCTAACTTTGTAACTCTATAACTCTTTAACGAACAATGAACACCGAATGAAACCTTCGGATTGTTACTCAGGAGGGTGACCTTGATAATATAAGTTAATGTCAAAGAAACTGCCTACCCTGTACCAAATAATTACTCTTTTACCAATTGTTGCGGTTATTATTAACACGTACCGGTTTATTATTAATACTAACCGCATTTATTATACTGACCGTAACATATTATATATGTTACGGCCGGTGTAATTTATTGAGAATTATTCATAATTACCGGTGATTATTAATACAAACTAACTTATAAGGTGATAAATTTATCACATTGACTGGTTAATATTAATAATGCACGCACACCGTAATAAAATTTAATAAAATTTGGAAACAAAGTTGCGTTATCTTATTTTTATAACCTCCAAATTCCCCATTTTAAGTATGAGTATGCAATATCACACGAAACGCAATAAAAGTACGCTCTACATGTGGTCCTCCAACAGCACACAATGCGACGCGAGAGACTTCAATCGTGGACTGGCGAGACGTGCGGTGCAGCCTCCGTATAGCGCGACATGCTGCAACACGTCAGTTGTGACTAATACATGGACGAGCACATTAGTTACGTATTTTAGCGTGCTTTTATTGCATTTTGTTTGATTTTACATACCCTTACTTAAAATGAGAGAAAATATTTTAGACTGTGTAGATGCTTTTTGATATTGCTGTGTTTGATTTCTTTCCGTAAATTCCATTACTCCTGTTGAGCCAGTCAGTCAAAGAAGCGTTAGAAAGGAAGGTAAGTCACAATTTCAAATTTTACAATTTGCTGTACCTGTATCACAGCACTCTTTTTGCAACGCCCAAAGCGAGACGTTGTAATATCATTAATTTAACGGCGATCCAACGTGAGGCCGTTGTCATATCAATATATATATATATATATATATATATATATATATATATATATATTGCTGTGGCTTACGAGATTATCTTCGAGTCCCACGCTTGGGCCGTTATAAAAGTGCAGTGTACTCGGGTGCAAAGGCTACATAAATATTTCCTGAAATTAAAACAAATTTTCAATATTTCTGGAACGCCCCCTTTTATTTTGGCATACCACGGTTAGTTTTAAAATCTGCTTTTTCTGCGATACTTACCATCCTAAGTTTACTCTTTCTCACTTATACTACCAAATAAAATTACCACTCAAATAATGCAACGAAACATACAACATTTATTCATACAAATTAAATCTTTACGTCACCAGCTCAATATTTACAAATTTGGATATACAGCTTCATAAAATATTACAATCTCAACCATTAAATCCTTTTAAATTTCATGACTTTGATTTATTTCAACAGTTTTTTGTTTTATATAAGTAGATGGGTCTATCTTGAAACCCTAAATTGAAATTTACTCTGGTCTATCGTGAGCTTAGTATAAACCCTATTACTGTAAATGCATAAATAAATCGCATCTTTGGTTTTAACGTCCCTAAAGACCCGTTTCCCTTTACATTGAATTTTTATATCATTTATTTACACCTTTAAATAATAACTTCAAATTGTCCTTTTCATATACCCCTCAAATTAGCTACTAAGTTATTCTAGTTACTGGGCGGTAGTGAAATTAGGTTATGATATTTAGTATCTTTGTGAATATATCATCCCTCGCAAAAGGTTTATCCCAGAGCTAATAAATATGTCTAAAGTTGTGTACATAATTCAAAGCGGATCAACAGACGGCTCAATCGAGTGGGTTGGTTACGTTCGGTATAAACGCGTTTGGATCGAGTTCAAATTCAATCGGGTTGGCTTTCAACCGGGTTCAACAATGCCCAGATAAACGTAGTAATTGTTAGCTCTGGGATAAATATAACTTTTTGTGTGGGACGACATATTCACAAAAGTCCTAAATAACACAATCTAACCTAATTTCACGGTCAGTAACTAGAATGAAATTAGCAGCAATTGTAGTTCGATCAATGCGACCGTTATGTCGTCAATTTCGATACATAACTTCAACTCAACTCTCTTGTTGAAGGGAGTTGAGTTCAGTGCTTCGATCCGTTCGACGAAGTGTTTATATCGATCCTTCCAAACCGCTAACTTCAATCGAGTTGATTTTGACCGGATCGAAGGCATCGATATAAACGTAGTAATTTACGACGTTTATCTCGATGCGTTCGATCCGGTCGAAGTCAACCCGATCAAAGTTAGCGGGTTGAAATGATCGTTATAAACACTTTTTCGACCGGATCAAAGCACTGAACTCAACCCACTTGAATAAGAGGGTTGAGTTGAATTTAAGGATCGAAATTGACGACATAAACGGTCGGAGTAGATCGAGTTATAATAGCTGCTAACTTATTCTAGTTACTGGCCGTGGATTGAGGTTAGGTTATATTATTTAGTATCTTTTTGAATAAGTCGTCCCGCGCAAAAAGTTATGTTTATCCCAGAACCAATAATATGTCTGAAGTTGTGACATAATTCAAAGCGGATCGAAAGAGGGTTCAATCCAGCGGGTTGGTTAAGTTCGGTATATACGCATTCGTAGTAATTTACTACGTTTATCTCGGCATAGTTGAACCCGATTGAAAACCGACCCGATCGAATTTGAACTTAATCCGAACGCGTTTATACCGAACGTAACCAACCCGCTCGATTGAACCGTCTTTCGATCCGCTTTGAATTATGTACACAACTGTATACATATTTATTAGCTCTGGGATAAACATAACCTTTTGCTGGTGGCGACATTTTCACAAAGGTACTAAATATCATAACCTAACCTCATTACCGCCCAGTAACTAGAATAAACTAGTAGTTATTGTAACTCAATCCACTCCGACCGTTTATGTCGTCAATTTCGATCCGTAAATTCAACTCAACCCTCCTGTTCAAGGGGTTGCGTTCGGTGTTTCAATCCGGACGAAAAAGTGTTTATATCGATCATTTCAACCCGCTAACTTTCATCCGGTTGACTTCGACCGGATCGAACACATCGAAATAACCGTAGGAATTATTAGCTCAAGGTTAAACATAACCTTTTGCGCGCGACGGCATATTTACAAAGGTACTAAATACCGTAACCTAACCTTATTACCGACCAGTAAACTAGAATAAGTTAGTAGCTATTGTAACTCGATCCACGCAGACCGTTTATGTCGTCAATTTCGATCCGTAAATTCAACTCAACCCACTTGTTCAAATGGGTTGAATTTAGTGCTTCGATTCGGTCGAAAAAGTGTTTATATTGATCATTTCAACCCGGTAACTTCAACCCCGTTGACTTCGAGCTGATTGAACGCATCGAGATAAACGTAGTAACTATTTATCTCTCTACCTTGAGTAGGATATTTGATGTTACCATAATCCTGTTTACTAGATATTAGCGGTTATGCGGCCATGAAGTTTAAGGAGAAGGAGTTACGAAAGATACAAGCACTTACGTCAGACCCAAAGTAACCGTAATACGCTTTCAACCCTGCAAGGGATTCCTGAGGTATGATATGCCAAATTACATGAAAATATGGTTGTCAAGGAAAACAATTTCCTGCTTGCGAATGGAAATTCGCAGTGTTCACAAGCTCATATTTCATATTATCTTTTATTCATGTTTGTCAACAGTTCTGTGTAAACACAAGTTTTACAGAAATAGGTTCCTTGATAACTATACTGCGCAACCGACAGTTCGTTACATTTTTTCACAAATTAGCTTTATAACCGTATTGACCTACGTGCCAACCAATTTAGAACCTAAAAAATATTATTTAAATCCCTTCATGCATTTGTGAAAGCTATTATCGGTTTAGCTATCGCATCAATTTCTTATTTTTTAAACAATCAAATAGAATATATCGGTTAAAGTTTATTATACGAAGTGTGATTGCAAAGCCTTAAGACGGGCGCTGATAGCTCATAAAAGCTTTTAATTAAACTCGAGTATGGAAGAAAGATCTTGTTTTATCCTCCAACGCTTTGAACAGATCTGCCATATATGTGTGCACTAAAGAGTAAGAAGCTGATGATATAGGACACATTGTCGGTTCTCAGCGGATTTTAAATTACGCGGAATGAATGAAAAACGCGTTTGAGCCAAATTAATTTTGATCCAATAAAATTGATAGCGAAATATATTTTTACCGCAGTAGAAAAATCAGGAGCAATCAGGAAATAAATAAAAATGCCGAGCACATTAACAGGGATGCAAGTTTTCAACTTCCCTTTATACAGAAAAAGGCATTTCGGAGAAAATGACACTGAATGCACGTAAACGCGAACACTAATCTACACTCAAGCGTAACTATAACAACCATCAGCTTGTATTGTTTACTTATGCTATACAAGCAGTAACTTTTCCATCATTTTTCACTTCCATTATTGCTAAATCGGCACCTTTAGCTTGATAAGGCATATGAGTATACACATTTTAAAATAGTACTTCAGGTCCTGACGTATCTGTTACGAAAGCGTACAAAACGCCGATTTTATTAGTTTTTAATACATAGTATTAAATACGACTTGGGCTATGGTTTTTTCTTAAACATAGCGTTTGGGAGAATAAACGACTAAGTTGGTCAAAAGTCTCTGATTCAACAAATTCAAAATTGGCCGAAAAGGACTCCGATTAGGTTGATCTTCTACTTCAAAGCCAATAAACATTGCAGAGGTTAAGGATCGGGCGGCTCCGTGGCGTAGTTGGCATGTGTGTGACTACTACGCCCAAGGTCCTGGGTTCGAATCCCGACACGGTCCGCTTGAAAAATGTTAGGCGAGCATTTTTCATAAAAATACGCCCTCGTTCGGATGAGAGGTAAAATGGAGGTCCCATGTGTGAGTGTTGTCACGCACGTTAAAAATCCCTACCTTGCTTGGAACAGCAAGGGTTCGGCAAAATTCAAAATTTTTCAGGTTAAAAAAAACTCGCTTCCTGACCATTGTAGTACCTACGAGTGGAGCATCGAAAAATCACATGCATGAGGTTAAGGATCTGACCGTATACTTACAACTAGAGATGGTTAATGAAAGACTTTAAATTCTTTTGTGAGTCGATCATCTTTATCCGCAGATTTGAGGATGCTCCGAGTGCAAATTTAATACCATTTGATGTATTTTTAGGAGTAATTCACTTAGCCAATGGGACACAGATCTAAATGGAATAATTCTAAGCGACAAATAATGACTATCTGATGACGCAGCAACAAACACGCAATCATCACAGTGAAAGTATCAAATTTCATCGCGATAGAAAAAACGGGATAAACACGTTCAAATGTGAAGGCAAATGTTGGAACTTTTTTTCGACTCCCATATGGATATCGTAAATCAAAACTTTATATTTATTGATAGACAGTAAACCAGGAATACTACAAAAGGTATTCTCTAGCGTCAGCACAAAAATATAAAAACAAACCGGCCTTCGTCGTAGCAAAATAGAAATTGTATTCTTGACGACAACGAATAGCCAGATCGTTGTGTATTCTTGATCGCAAAGATTTTGCTCAATTTTAATCTTTCTGTGCAATCACTCCATTTATCGGATATAGTTCCTGCCGATTCATTCCTTAAGTTTGTAACGCTAGCACGTTACTTAAGCAAATATTAACTAGTAGAAAGGAATTTATTAATTTCAGTTAATTAAATGAGCTTTTAGCACGAAAGCTTTGGTAGTTTACAGTTAATAACGTTGCAATATAATTTTGAATTAGGATGAAAGAACCAAAATAGTAAAGCACTCAGTACATTATGTACAAACGGCAACAAGTATAGGGATTCTGTGTCCCTTTATATTAAATTTAGCAAAATTACAGATAGACCTTCAGGAAATAACCGTCATATAAAATATTTATACAAATTTACAGGAATTCAAGAACCGTAAACTATGGGAGATACACTTTAAAGTTGCCATAAATTCATAATACCAGCCATAAAGATTTATGCGTTGAGAACGGACGGAGGACGTAGCTTTCACGTAAAATCGTGAGAGTAAAATGACAGCTCACATGGACAGAACAACATTTGTTACGTAAATCTAGTAGCAGGCGCGTTGGGCGCCAAAGTTATGTTACCTTGGCTTGTAGCCGTGCGTAACAAAAAGAAAAGCAAAGAGAAAAAAAAAGTGACCGGGCTCAATCGGAGAGTAGGGGGGGTTGTAGTAAGCAGACCAACATATAACGTACGGGGCTATAAGGAATTAGTAACAATACCTAAAAAAAAAGAATTAGAATAGCCAACCTGCAATAAAAATAGTTAAGTAAACCTGAAAAAAAAAGAATGTAAAAGCATGTAAAAGAATGTAAAAGAAGGTAAAAACGTTTAAATAATCTATATAATATGACAACGGTAATAGCAGTACAAAAACTTTTAATACAAAGTGAGGTAATATTGGGGAGTAGCAGAAACGTTTCCTCACACACCAATTTAACATCAATTAGACAAAAATATTTTTAACAAAAGATAAATAGATAAGCACAATTGATGAGTAATTCAGTAGTAAATAGGTAAGACACAATTGATATAAGTAATGCAGTAAATAAATAGGTGAGACACAATTGATATGAGTAATTCAGTAAATAAATAGGTAAGACACAATTGATATAAGTAATGCAGTAAATAAATAGGTAAGACACAATTGATATGAGTAATTCAGTAAATAAATAGGTATCAGTACGACGAAGAAGATTGCAAAACAAACGGATAGATATTTAAAGTAATAATAAGTAGGAATATTTCAACTTACACAACCAGGAGCACAGGAAGAGTTTCTATAGAATTGGACTAGTTCGGCTACTGATAGCCTTGAAGTTGTGGCTGGCGGAGTGTGGGGTGTCCATGGTTCCATCCCATTATCCACTTGAAACTTGGTAAGCCGGATGCCCTGGTGTAGTTTGGCAAAGATTCACAGTCTATTCGCGGGGGTGGAAGTTGTGGTACAACAGACAGGAACACAGGCAACACACGCCACTAAGAACAATTAAAGTTAGAATAGTTCCGATCCAACCATCCGTCAAGAATTTTTCGTATTGCGGATCTGCTTCAGCAGAAAGAACTTCATCACCTTCTGAAGCTAATTTCAGTTGGTACAGGCATTGTTTGAATACGGTGAAACATTTAAAAGCACGATCACTCTCACAATCTCGTCTTTAAAAAAAAAAGAATGTACTTCCATAGTTTATTTACTTATTAAATGCAAGGTAAATTTAACCTATCATTAATACGGAATGAGTTAAACACTTCTGCAATTTCGTTTTGCAAAGGTTTTAGGGAGTTTTAGAACCTGACTAAAGTGGCTCCTTTAAAAATTCTGTACAAGTTTATTGCACTTACCCTGATAAAAAGGACACTAAACTCGATTGCACACACATTAGTCCTAAAGAAAGAATCGGTCAAGTTTTTCAAGTTCTACAACATTTATCGCCAACAGAAAATCAACTAAAAACACAATTAGTAAAGCACGCGTGATCAAGCTAAGTCAATGTTCCGTCAAACCGCGCGTTATTTCAAAAAACTCAACTAAGAAAAACAATCGGTAATAGCACGTGTCGTGGAGTAAAACACACCCGTTCGCGTATATAGCATCTTTCCTTCAAGGGTAATCAGAACTACACTTCTTATCTGTTTATATTTAGCCTCGTATATCCACATAAGGTACAAATTATAATACGATGCACTTTATAATCAATTATAAGCGGTTTATAATTTTAACTAAGTTGGAAAGCAAGTTACGAATAATTCTCATAAGAAACGAAATTTACGTATAGTAACAAAAGACAAACTAGAACTCAAAACACAATCAGTAAAGCAACAAGGAAACAGCATCTTGAACGTAATATATCCGAACCAAACACAAAACTAACAACTACTATTAGTAAAGCAAACAGGACACCGTATTCTTAACGTAAATCATATATAAGAGCGAAGAACAAAACTCAACTCGACTATCTGTTTATTCACCTCGTTGCTATACCCATAACATCTGAGCGTCTTATCTCGACCGCGATAAAAAGCCTAAGGACGAAATTTATACGACGAATAATTATTTCCTTATTAATGTAAATCCAACCTTTATGCAACCGGCTATGCAAACTGATGTATTTCAAATACGCTAGCCGACAGGAGCGTAATATAATATAGAATACATCAAGTGATTTGTAGAAATTTATTTATGAGTAGAGGATAGCATAAAAGTTTAAATCATTAAAAATTGCACGTTACACATTGATATCGAAATTAGGATAGTTTAGACAAACAATTTGTGACATCAACATTTGAAAAGAAGAAAATGTTATATAACGTCTAAGTACAAACGTTGGGAAGTTAAGAAATCAAAAATGGTTAAGTGACAGCGGTGGTGTGTAAACGACAGACCGTATGCGCCTCAATGTGGATACTCGGCAACGAATTGATTTTGGCCTTAACGGGATTGGCAGGGCAAAAAACTTAAGTACGTGTGTATTGTAAAATTTATATTTACGTCGAACGGCAATCGGACAATAAAATTATTCAATGAAAGTATGATATACGGATTTCATTCTTCAACAAAACTTAGAATTTAATGAGATGAAATGAACATACCGTGTAGATTAGGATGAATTGTTGGCGGTTATAGAAGTTCTTTATTCAAAAAGAAAAAGAAAATATTTATATATATTGCCGTGGAGCTTCGCTCTAGCTCAGTCCTTTCTCAAAAAAAAAACATTCGAGGATTTTATTAATTTTCCAAAACTCGGCAATTTATACACTATAGAAAAATTTCAAAAAAATAATTTCTTACCCAGATTCCTCTCTTCATCACCTTAATTCTTCAACCGCTTCCTTGGCTAGCTCAGTTAGGTCTCTTCTTGAATACCTAGATTCACTATCATACTCTTTATCGTTCACGCACACACTCAATAAAAACACAAAATAATACAACAATTATACAATATTTATTTACCACTATTTACAAATAAAAATTCACGATTATCTACATTTCGGTGCTCAAATTACACCTCAATAAATTCTATTTTTGTAAAGTCCAGTATTTTACCTAGAAATATTAAACACATTGACTGTAACCGGAGTAAATGGTCCCTGAATAATACCTGATTTTTCTTTCTTTATTTATAATTAATTTTAATTAGGACACTCTGGAGTATGGTGAGCTCATGATAACCCAGTTAATTATGAATAATGTATGCTTTTTACTTTGCATACGCTTACTGCAAACCAAAAAACCCCATGTACTCGTAACAATAAAAATTTAAATTCCTGAGGAACGTTAATAAGTTTTATACACCTTTAGATTTCTATTTAAATACCATAATAAAAGTTAGTTATACGTATTATTTTCAATACGCAAAATAATGCAAATACCTTCATAATTTACTCTCACACCTCACCACAATTTTTATAGTTTATAAAAACAACAAATGCTAAAGCGTTACCTGGAATTTTTTTAAGATTTCTACTCCGTTGACGAAGCCGTTAAGTTGTTTTCGCTCACGGTTTCGTGATTCTGCTCTGCTGGCCGCTTCTAGATATTTGTAGCTGAACACTATCTAAGTTGTGCTGCATGCTCTGCCTTCACAATGCATCCAAATCCAAATCCAAATTTATTACACTTCTTTCATAATTGCGTACTTTAGTTTAATTTAATTTAATTTACGTTTCATTACTTCACTTCACGAGCTTGTTTAAAATAAATGTTGTACCTCTATAAAATTTAGACTCGACACTACTCGCGGTTCAAAATTATGAGGCCAACACTGTACTATTTAATTTAAAATAATTTTATATACTTACAAGCTCGTTCGTAGTCTGAAGCGATGACAGTACTAAGAGAACGAAGTTAAAAGAGAGAGCGATACTAAATCTTTTAGAGTATTTATACACTTCGAATGTAACCTCTCCATACCCTCCTAACGCGAAACATTTAATTTAAAATAATACTTCTTAAAATTTGGGTTCAACCGTTTTCGAAATCTTCGAAATTTAACGCGTCTTTACGATATTTTCCGAAAAATTAACATTCAATATTCTTGTGTTTGTCTGTTGTACTACTAACTATATAGACCAATAAGATTTTCAATGCCGTCTTGAAAACCCGTCTGTATTATTCCATGTTTCCTTCTAACCTTGTTTGAGTGGTAAAAATCGATATTACTGTCCGCGTTTCAAATTAACCAATGTGGACTAAATACGTGCGTTTTGACTTTCATTTAACCAATATTCTTTGAATACTGTCTTTTATCTACATAAATAAGGGGAACCTAACATTCCCAAAACCTGCAGGTGTTCAATTAACAAACGTTTTAACACAACATTTCTAGGAGGTTGCGTTTCAAGGTTTTTTATATTCAACGGCTGTTTCTGTGTTAGCAAAGCGTTTCACCTTGGTATTATCGATTTTTCACGTTCTTATGCGTATTATACGTAATTATCCGTTCAATTAAACTCAATTAAATTAATTAATAATTTGCATTGGCTTCTACAACTTATTTTCTTTACAAACCTAACTAAATTTTAATCACTAATTGTAAAATTATGGTTATACTTGTTACTTTAAATTCATTAAATGAAATAAATTTAGCACGTAAATTTTGGTTGTTTCCTCTATACAGGGTGTTTGAAATTGCCTTGTTTATACTTAAATTTTTTTAAAAATTTTTAAAACCACTACAATATATATATATATAACTGTGATAAGGGGTGTTTAGGGGTGTATTGAGTAGTAAGGGTCGTGTAGTAACTATAAATAGCAATTGGAATCAGAAAACTGCATTTATTTAGCAGAAAAATAAGTAATTTGTACATTATGTAAATATCAAGCATTTAACACCCTGTATATAGACCGTAATTAACATTAAACAATGCAAGTGAGCATATCTTTCAACAATAGAACGCGCATTCAGCAGAGAAATAATCGTACATGTATTTAAACTACGTTGAGGAGTGTTTTACAAGTTTATAAAATAAAATACGCAGAAAATAAGATGAAATCTAACAAATCTTCATGCAACTACGCTGGAACTATGAGCGCTTTGATAAGAAAACGCACTTTCAAATAAATAAATACATAAACGAAAACAGCACTAGAGATACATCATTTATTTTTGTACAATTATCCAAAAGCATTATCTATACAATACAACAGACGTAAGTTGAATGTCTGGCCACGATTACAAATTACAATGTATCAAAAATCGCAAATAAACACCATGACACAAAAATCCGAAGAAATTTTATCAGAAACAGCTTAATAATACAGGCAATATTAAAGAAAACCTAGTTGGTCGCGACAATCTACAAAACTGCTTGGAAACCTAACCCAAAGGTAGTGGGAAAAGCTATTTAACAACCGGTGATAAGACAGCTCAGTTACTACTTGAAGCAGGTTAAATTCACATCACTTTTAACCAGAAATTGGTTAATTAATTAAAATTAAATATTTATAATGATAAGGCTTCTAATCTGCGTCGAAAAAACAATTCTAATTTTAAATCAATTCAATTCTAATCGGCTTTTGGACTATTTCTGGTTCACTTATAAAACAATTCTAATTTTAATTCTGGTATAGCTATGGGACAATTCTAATACGTTGCTAATTTATGATCCGGAAGTCTAGGATTTTAAGTGGTGTTAAAGGGAAAAGCACATGCAGAAAGATATAAAATAAAGTACGAGGTGATTTTTGAAAAGCAAGGAGTTACTGTACTGAAATATTAGTTCGACAAAGCAAAGCATTGATATTCAATTGAAGACAACAAGGGGGTGTTGATCCACAACACGAAACAAAGCAGGTCAGACCTACCTAGTTTTAAGGAATCTCTTCAATTTAAATTTTAATACTGAATTTATTCAATTTATTCAAAACTTGTAAAGAGTCAACAAGGATATTGAGTACGTTAAACTTACGTAATAAATCATAAAGAGGTCTCGAACGTTCCAGATTTTTGTAAAAAGGCGTTGTTTTTGGTGACTTTATTTTAAACTAAAAGAATATAAATTTTAGGATAAATAATACATATGATATTAACTGATTGAAGGGTGTATTTAAAGAATTTCAAAAATTGTAAATATTATTTTCTTTCATTATATGAATGTTGATTGACTTCGTTTTATCAATTCAAACAGATAATGATAAAGGGATAAAAAAAGGAAAATTAATCACCGTAACGTTGTGCACTCTGTGTAGATTAAAAAGGGCTAGCCGTGGCATATTAATAAAAGTAAAAGATTAATTGTAAAAAAACACAAAGTGGTGGCGTTCAGTAAAACATTTATTACATCCGACTACAAGTGAAGGGGTTACTACAGCAATATTTATATATATATACGGTTAAAAACGGAAAAAACGAATCTAACAAAATTATTTGAAATTGACAAGGAAAACGTTCCGAAAATGACAGCAGTTACACTTCAATGAATGATTCCTTTAACGATATTTAAAAATATCATTGTATAAAGCGGAGTAAACGTTATGTACTTTATCGACATCTATTTTGTTATTAATGGGATTGATTTCCTTATTGATATAAAACGATTCTCTGAACAACTTGGTTTTACGTCAACATTTATTAGCAAATAATTCATGAGAATGATAATAATTTGTTAATAACTGTATAGTGTGTATTGATTATTGTAATCAAGTCCAAGGCGTGCATTGAAATCGATATATGTATAATTTATTCAAAAAAGGATTGAATTATTGTATTTTATTCAAAGTTAAAAGTTTGTAACGTGATGCGTTAAGCAAGATCAACTAGATATGAAATAAATAATACTTAATTTTAAAGGAATTAATTTGTTATGGAAATACCTGGTAGAATTTTTGTTTCATATTAAATCGTGTTTACAAATCAAGTTTGGTAATTAAATCCTTAGTTTCATTCAAATTACACTAAAACCACAAGAATGTAAACAAACCAATTCTATTTTAATTTATAAAATTGTATAGTCAAGCACTGCATGTGCTTTTTAGAAAGCTGTCAGAGTTGAAAAATTCAATAAAATGCACGTTTAAATTCCAGCTTTAAAAGTTAGTAAAATAAATTTCATGCAATATGACATTATTTTAAGTAGACATTGCTGTAATTGTCATAAACGAGAAACCAACACAAAGTATTAACAAGACATTAAATAAAAGAAATACACCGACACAGCGTTACATAAATGAGATCATCGATTCCCAGACTGATGAAAATCCACAATAAAGATTGTAATAAGACGTTGATTGATAACATATGATATATAGTGGAAAGAAAGTTTGGTTGGAAACAACAGAAGAGGGTCAAAGACAGTGCTATAGCAACCGGTCATTGAATTACGTCAAATTGTAGTAATATAGTTAAAACAGGAATGTGGAATTAATGCGTTGGATAGTTTTGTTACTGAATTAGGTTAAGTTAGCTTTACGATTTTTTTCATCATCTGGGCAGATTACACATAGATTATTTTTAGGAAAGTGTATTTATAAGTAGATGTGTATGATATTGTTTTTTTTATTTCAATGGAGAGTAAGTTTTCAGCGGATTTTGTTTTTAATTAATTAGGGAAACAGGTGTGTATATAGCAATTTGTAAAGAATATCCAACTACCCCAGTGACCGTTGTATCTAGAAGGGGTAGTTGATTTTGTAAGTGTAATAAAAAACGGGGGTAATTAAAAACTTTTTGTAAGTTTATTACCCTTTATCCTCGTGACTATCAGCTATATACTAAAACTCTCTATTTTTAATCTGATATCAGTAGGTCGAGATTTTCTTCTTTATACTCCAAGCCCAGGGTAATGTCAGATGGAAAACGGCTATAGACAAAGAAAACTCTTAGGGGTTAAACGGCTAGTAGAGTGTTAGCTCTGGGTAGATCATGAGCATGGGTCATGGGTGGATAATCGACCAAAAATATTTTTAATAGGCGCCACCGTATTTTTAATACAAGTGCCAACAAAATTTAACTGTGTTTGTATAAGGGGAATGCGGAAACCTTATCTTAACACCACTATCATAGCCATAAAATTTGAATTTCACTCTTTATCACACACTTACCAAAACCTCAACCACCAGATGTCAAACAGTTGTCTCAGCTTTACCTGTGAACAAACAAAAACACCACATGGACACTATTTGTGTCTTCAAAAGCATATGCCAAAAATAGAATAAATGAATTTAAACATCTGTGAAATACTAAAGGGATTCATTTTCATTACTCTGTCTTTTTACTTAAGGGGGATTTGCTCTAGTTTTCTCTTTCCTAATTTAAATGTTATATAATAAAACTTCTTTCAAAGGAAACCAAAATGAATTCTATTTATATGTAGAAATCTGATTATATACATATGACTGCAATATATATTTACTATCTTGTCATAAAAATTTTTTATAAAAAGAATTTTAGTGAAGTTTAACCTTCAAAATAAATATGTATAAATTGATCATTTCTATAAAATTTAGTTTAAGCAAACATGTCATAATTTATTAGTTCATAGCACATGAATTTATTTTTACCATAATCATTGAAGCGCTTCCTTGACCATTTACAACAAAGATTGATCATCAGAAAAATAACGATCATAATATGCAACTATTCAAATTTAACTGTTGTCTACACAAAAAATATACACGAATATCAGTACCAATAAAAAGCTTTTACATGACCTGAATGTTTTTAAGCAAAATGTGAAAATTAAATCAAGACTGCATCTGGCGTCTAGATTAGGAAACAGAATCTATACTATCTTTTTTTTTATCTGACATAAGTTGTCATTTTAAATATCTTAAAACACATTGAGTGCGTGTACAAGCAACAGACAAATTAGATATTTATTCGGTGTGTTATTGACTTTAAAAAACTACTTTTTATTTGTGTTACTCTAATATTCAACGTAGCAAATCTCATAATAATTTACTATACTTTCAAAGTTACGGAAAGTTTCAAACACTCACGTGTATCCAAATAAATTGCAGGTGCAAAATCATGACGTCAGCTGTTGTATTTTTCCAGCGTATTAATCATCTGTAAGTTTGAAGTACCAAGATTCTTTGTTGAATAAACCATTTCTATGCGGCGTATTAAATAGATAGAACGAAACCATAACTGCCTGCTTTAAATTACTGCGACGAAAATTTATTATAATTTAACATTGAAAATTGTTGTTGTAGATATGTCCATTAGATATTGCACTAAAGTGAAATATATTAGTTTAATTTATAATATTAATCTATACCAACTGTCTTAAATGATGTATATTATTGTTCCATGTTCTCAACTCAAGTTCTTCTTTCTGACTCTATTAGACGCCTCGTGTTTTAGTCGAGCCATCTTGACTTTTATCTCTAGTCTACAAAAGCGACTTGATTCTTCGACGTTGGAAACAAAAGTGCTCATAATTAACTGGACTACGCTTGGCAACAAGCCACAGAATATAAATCTCCTAGATTCTATGTGTTATTGGGAATATTATACTTTACTTTTTATTGGCTGAATATTTACGAATTAAATGCTTTAAAATTTATCTGTTTTATTATTAATCTATTAAGCTTGGTGTAACAAGAAAAAAAATACGTTACAATTTGAACAGAGAAACGTAATAATTGAACGTGGAATTACAAAAACAAGAATGTTTCATGTGGGATAACTGTCTTCCACATAGACGACAACATCACTCAGGCTCGTGACGGCCAACTCTTTGGCGCCCCCTGATAGTGACAGATATAGGACCTTTAAAGGTAAGTAATAATGTAATGCAGAATGTTAGTAGAAAACATTATTATTTATTAGTTCGTAGTTTTTTTATTGTTTCTTTATTTTCTTTTCACATTTATCTATAGCAACCCACTCCCGACCACTGCAAATACTCGACGCCTCCTGTTTATTGTTACCGGGTCCCCGTCCCTTCAAGGCAAGCCAAAATTGAAAATGTTGCACCCGTAGCAGTCAAAAAAGAATAAGAACAAGTTATTCTTATTCGAAAAAGTAATACCGAGGTATTATTTTTTAAAAAGTTATTTAGATTTACAAAGATAAAATTTGTTAAGAACAAAAAAAAATAGATATGTTTCAGTTTTCTAACCCAATAGTTGCAGTTATTTATGATGGTTATCACATATATCTGTAACACATTGCGTTACGCAAGTTTTAATTAGATGGGGAAGGAAAATTTAGAAAATTTGAACGAACAAATTAAAATATAGACGCATCTGCTATGATAAATTTCACGAACAATTAATTTTAATTCAGTATAATATTTCAAATTTTATTTCTATAAAGGTCATTTAGCTAACAAATTTGACTTTAAAAATTATAACATTATTTCTTTTAAACACGTTGTAAGCGTGGTAATATAAGGTGATAACCTAAATTAAAACCACAAATGAAAACATATTTTAATATTGCAAAACTCGGCATATAAATTGCAAATGCAAAGATAATATGCAGTAGAGAGATATCATCGATCTCGACTACCAAGGACATGAACGTCATATTAAAACAACACAATACAAATTATATTAAAAGTAACGTGACAATATTCTTGTACGTAAGCATAGATTAAAATATATTACGTTGTGAGAACAAATTTTTATAGTAGGAAGAATGACATTAGTTAAACCTGATGGAAAAAAAATTTAATTAATTATTAAAGAGCAGATAATTAAAAAAGTCGAAATGTTGTCCTGCGACAAAGTATTAAGGTAAAGATAGGGTTTCGCTGTTCGAGTTGGTATGAGTACAAGTTGAAGATTAAGCTGATAGAATACAACTCCAAGAAAAAAAATACCTAAAGAAAATATGCGGCAAGCGGCATGAAGTTGAAATACGCTTGCAAGTGCAAAGTAGGTTCACACACGCGGGGGGCTTGGATAGCGTGGATGTAATGTCGTGATGACTGATGTAAGCAGGGTAAGGAACCTGAAGAGTTCACTTTTCCAATAATTTAGATTTAATGGTATGTTGTGTTAAGGGTTCTGCTGTTGTTAGATAACCTAATTGTTGCAAGAAAAATTGGAGTTGTTTGGCATCTTGAAATTAAACAGTGAACAAAATGAACTGTTCTGTTTAGATTTATGGATTATGTACATGTGAATTTTAAAAGTAAACAAGTTTATGTTCATGTAATAGAAAATTGATCAGTTATGAAAGTAATTATTTGGTTCGACGCTGAATTAGAAATAGAGCTAATGTTGGTTAAATGTAAGCGTAATGTTATCGTGCAAGGAAGTTTGGAACATAAATATTAAGAAATATGTACGTATGGAAATTTAAATTTAAATTTTAGTAGCAAAATTTAGTGTTAATTGAAAAAGTAGAATCTGTGTTTAAGTAAACTAGTCCCCATTTTGTAACACACAAAAATTGTTTATTTTTATTTGTAGGTATTTAAAGTGTGTGCAATATAGAAATAAAAACCGTATCATCTTTAAAATTTATTGCTATTACTTTGCACTCAATATTCTTAACTTTTGACTCAAATACATTTTCTAAATCACTGACAATAATTACACTTATAAACCAAATGTTGTGTATTAATAAAGCATACTCTATGAGTACCATACAATACAATACAACACAGTACAACATTATGAGTAAGAAACCATTTATTGCCATTATCTTTAGATGAAAAATCTCGAAGCTAAATTTCACAGAGAAATCAGGTATCGTTCCTTTTTTAGCACAGGAAAATAAAACAGTTACTTAATATTTTTTAGAGATTCATTTTGGTATTGTATAATTTCACTCATTCGTTTTGCAATTTGAACCACTGCCATATTTTCATTTCCGATTGTAACGTAGTTTGTTTATATTTCAGCCATTTTATTATTCTTTTATTTCAAATTCCATTATTCTGTTTATAATTTCTTTTATAGGAACTCACACTCACGCCACTGTAGTTAGCCGAAGCACCATTGAATCGTTAAAGGGCCCCCGTGCCTTCGGAGCAAATCAAAATTTATAACGTAAGGCTCATTTTACCAGTAACATGTTGCTACGTACATTTACGTAGCCTAAAAGCCAAAAAAAAAAGGAAATGACCGGGCTCATTCGATGAGTGGGCGAGATATAATACATACAAAAATTAAAGAAAGGCCTGAAATAAAAAAAATTGCATGCTCATAAAAATTATCATACAACCTCTAATTACAAAAAATATATACATATTACACCAGAACAGTAGTGCCAAAAATGAATGTAACCTAAAAGAATCAATACTTACAATGGCGAGCTGCCGTTTTTAGGTTTCTGCACATTAATTACAAAAAAAAGAACAAGAAATTACGACCCTAAAACAACAGTTCTAAATGATTATCTTAAATACAACAATTAAGCATGTAAAAATCATTAGCACTACACTACCTTAATTAGCAAAATTTTACAACCCCAAAAAAAATACAAAAAAAGAGAAACCCTTCCCTTGTAGACATTAAGTAGTTTAGGTGTTAAATTGAGAATTAATTTCAAAAATTTGTAAGCACAAAAAAGAAAATCCTCTCCTTGTAGACATTAAGTAGTTTGGGTGTTAAATTGGAAATTAATATCAAGAATTTGTAAGCACAAAAAAGAAACCTTCCCCTTGTAGACATTACCACCGTAAGTATACCATTACGGATATATGATTGTCACCGAACATACAATCCTAACGATAAGTACCATCTCACATAACGATGTTCATGTTCACAACTACCAAGTGTGGGCTTCTAGTCGAACCCGACAAACAGGTGGGCGTGACCCCTTTCTCAGGAGCAGTGCCAACAAAGAAACAAAAAAAGAAATCGGGCTAAAGACTCACCTATGTCCAAGTTATAGTGTAACATTATTTTGTAATGTTAACAATTAAACACATTAATTAATTAAAAATTCAGTAACTTGAATAAAGTATAGACAAAAATTCCCACAATAAATTACTTTACATTCAGTCAGGCTCCTTTATAATAAAAAGACCACATTTACCGATAGCTTCGGGCTACTAAATTCCAGCGGCAGGTCATAATAATTTAAAGCTCTACCCTAATAAACCAAGTAACAATAAACTTCTTAAAAGTTAGTACCTTTTTAGCGTAAATAAAGGAAAACCAATTTCAGTTTGAAAAGCTTAATACTTTCGTTGATTTACAGCGGGTTAGATAAAACAAAACATTATAATAGCAGAAACTATTTCCAATTTGATTTGTTCAAATATTACAAGTAATTTTAAGTAGTCTGGAGACATTCATTGTATTTAAAATCCATTTCGGCTCAAGTAGGTTTGCCGGTCTTTGTTAATGCCAGACTACGGCCGCCATAGGTAGATCCCACATTGCAATAATTAGGTAATTGGTAGAAGGAATAGATAATTTAAATTCTTGGGAAAAATAGTTGCTTCCGTGATTCTCATGTAGAAAGGGGTTGGATTTGGCTTCTGAAATCTTGTTTTGTGGGAGGTTCTGTTCAGTCATTGGATAACAGACAATGACGCTCATAATTAGTACGGTAGGGGAATAGTCTATATATTTGAAGGCTTAGCCAAAAGACGAGGAGTTTTTTCCAATGGGGCCGACAGTGGTTAAGAAGTAGAGAGAAACGTAGTTTCGCGGTTAGCGTTCTCTGGCACGACATAAAATATTAAACTTCGTATCACGTTAGTAAAAAAAATTCCAGTTTCGCGAGGGTTATGCCCATATGTTCGCGGATTTATAGTGATGCAAGATATATATTTACAAACTTGTAGGCGTGTGACGCACAAGTAAATGATATTGTCAAAATTCTGCCGAGTTCGTGTACCAGTCAATTTTCTTAAACCTTACAAACAGAAGCAACAAGCGAGATTCTCTTCCCAAAATTAAGAACTGCTCTACGTTGGAAAACAAACCCTCAAACAATGGACAATTATTAGTAAGTCTTTTATAGTTAAGTAGCATGACCAATTTTTAGTTAGTTTATTTGTTAGGACGTTTTGGCCATAAACCGTAGGATTAAATTAGTGTACGATTTATAATATAAGTTTCTTTCATATACAAGTGTTTGATAACTACTTATGTACTCAAAATTTTCATAAATTCCATAGTCACCTATTCACTTAAATTTATAAACTAAAAGCAATGCATGTAAGAGGTTCACGTTTATTGCTCTGTGAATTAAATAGTTTTGTTTGCCGTTGATTAAGTCGATAGTTTTCTTATTTTTTATATAAGTAGTACAAAAGTGAGGAATTGATTAAAAGAAACAATTGTCCTCCTTGGGATGACAAGTCTCTCAAGGATTTTTACGAACATTTGGACATTCTCGACTTGTCTGGCGCCCTTGGCAATTGTCATTAAGCCACAATATTTTATGAAAGGTAAGTGCCACATTTTTGTAGTATATTATAAATTAATTTAACCCTTTTTTTCAAAATTTTAACCCTCTATATGATCCACGACCTCCCGCTAGCTAGTGCCGGTGACCCCCCTTTAAATTTTGTTTTACAGGCCGCCCCCATTTTATAATTTGACTGGAAAAGATACACTTAGTAGCTTTTCCGCCTGTAACAATAGGCTGGCTTCCGCCTCTAAGGATGGATTGGACCAGCTGTGTGCGGAATCACGCCATGTGCGTATTCTCGTGCCAACAGGAGCGATAGTTTGACTTGATCGTTAGGCCCACCGGAGGAAACACGCGATACTGCGTGCACAAAATTCCATAAAAACGGCAACGAAGAATCTAACAGTCACGAGTGCTTTTTAAAAATTCCGAAAAAAAAGTTAATATTAATTCGTTTAACCCAATAACTAGAGTTCAAAGTAGTATTGTTGTTATCAAACGAGATTAGAAAACTTGAAAACACAGTTTTATCGGATAGTTCAATACCTCATTTCAACGAGTTTATAGCTGGAAATCGCATAAAAATCAATTATATACGGTCGTAATATATAACAAGTTAACGGATACCTAAAACAAGGTATTGACTATTTAATTTTAGCATAAACTTTACGTTTCGAAATAAATAATTTTAAAACGAAAATTAGTAGGAAGCGTACTTATTGTAAACAGGATGTTGTCGATGTTTAAAAGAGTAGAAACGGAATCGATGTAAATGAAATAACCAAATACCGTCGAAAATGAACGTAACAATGTTTATCTAAATGTATTTACTTATTATCTACTTATTTACTTAGTTTCACTAAACTATGCACAATATTTTGTTTAAAAATAAATGAAGGGGTAAAACTAACTTTTACATTTTATAAGTTACCATAGTTTTACAGTCAATTGCCTAAGAAGAATCGACTCTAGTGGTAGAGATACAAACTATGCAGCAAATCTAACAGGAATATTTTTAAGACCAGTTAGAATATCGAATAACAGATTAATTAGAAATCTTGATGCTGTAAAAAATAGTGTGAACTCAAAAAACGATTTTAAGAAAAGATAGCAGGTTGTTAACAAAAGTTTTTATTTTATTGAATACAGATCATTAGTGATTATGTTGAAAGATAATGCAATCGTATACTATGGCAATGTAAGTAATTTCCTGATTTCTCTCGATATCAAACATGTAATTGCGTACTATGATTAGGAAAAGCTTATTTGTTGAAAATCGTATAGCATGTATATAAAATGTATATAAAACAAATTTCCGATTAAAAATAAACGTATTTCTTTTATTAAATAAATCAGGCATATATATATATATTAATATAAAAGAATAATCCACATTTAAAATGCAAATGAATACTTAATATATATTAATAGTTATTAAGATGAAATGAAAACCCAACTTTGTATTTAAAGTTGAATTACCATTTCAAATCGAACTAGTAATTGAAAACCACTAAAAGAACGGCTACAGCAGGACTTGAACCTGCAACCTCTGATTTTCCGGATGCAAACCCCATCAAGAACAAAATGTTCAACAACCCAATTGTTGAATAATGAAGCCTGCCCTTTCCTTTAACACCGGCAATTCATTTACAATCGTTTGTTAGACGACACGGTGATAATTTTAAAGCCATTTTTCAACATGAGGGCTATTTTTTCATCAGTGACTGAAACGGGTCTTCCAATGCGACGATCGCCAGAAGCATCCAAAGTACCGACCTCTGTATCACAATATTTCATACACATTTGCTCGCTGTACTCCTGCTAATTGTTGCATCTCCATAAATGCACTTTAAATGTCTACAAATATCAGTTGAATGCAGGTCTGTGGTTAAAAATTCAATAACTGAGTGCGGTCTAAACACATGGACATAGCAGGAATATATTATGCCATGAAAACGAGTATCGATGGTGAACTATTCAACCTTTCAAACAATACTTGGAGCTTGTGAAGAGGAAGAATGGTGCTACAAATTACTATCATGCGCTACCGTGTATACGAGGGCTGTTCGATATGTATCGGTAACTGCCTGCCAACACGTGTTGCTAGGTGCAATCTGACGTTTCTATCTTAAAGTTTGACATTTTTGACAGTATACATACTTTTTTCATATGAATACTATTTGTTTGGTTTCGATTGAGTTGAAAATTTGTTTCGGCCAAAAAGATTGAAATTAACTCGTAAACATTTTCGCACGATGATTTTTACGATTGCCGACGTGGATTATCTCAACAACAGTGTCTGAATCAACTTATTTCTACTTTTGGGGAAGAAGCTCCAACTAAAACCACTGTATACCGTTCGTATAGTGAATTCAATCATGGTCGTAGTTCGCTAGCGGATGAATTTAAAGGTCATCCAAAATCGGCTGTTGTGCCAGAAAACATCGAATTGGTAATGCAAGACTGTCATGTGACTTATCGTGAGATTCAGGTATCCGTAGGCATTCGTATAACAAGTATACATTTGATATTACATGAACATTTAGCTGTGAAAAAGCAATGTGCACGTTGGATTCCACATAATTTGACAATCGCTCAAAAAAAGACTTGTGTCGATGGCTGCTCAAAAAATACGATTGCGGTACATCAAACGCCGTGTATAACATCTAAACAGGTGACGAATCTTGGATTTATTCGTATGAACCCGAAAGTAAACAGCAGTCGACTGTATGGGTCTTCCAAGATGAACGAAATCCGACAAAAGTTGTCTGCACTCGAAGCATTTCGAAGAAAATGGTTGCCCGTTTTTTCGGAATAAATAGACATGTCACGACTGTTGCTTTAGAGGATCGTAGAACAGTTAATTCCGCTTGGTATACAACCATTTGTTTGCCACAAGTTTTCGGAGAAATGAAAAAATAAACCGATGACGCCAAAACATTGTCCATCATAACAATGCGAGCTCTCACACATCGCCTCAAACAAGTGACTATTTGAGCACTCACAACATCGAATTGATGGGTGATCTGCCATATAGTCCTGATTTGGCATCTAATGATTTCTTTTTGTTTCCACACGTGAAGAACAAACTGCGTGGACAACTATTTTCAACACCAGAAGAGGCGGTTGATGTGTTCAAAAACCTAGGTTTTGGAAATATCTCAATCGGAATGGAAAAAATGCTATCAAAATTGGTTCCAACGTATGCAAAAGTGTATCAATCATCTGGAGAATATTTTGAAAAACAGTAAAGACATTTTCACACCCTAAGTTTTGTTTTTGTTACTTATTCCTGATACATATCAGGAAAAGGATCCTTGTAAAAGCAGAATTTTAAATTATATTATAACATGATTAATAAGTATACCTAGCCAATTAATAATGTATAAAGTAAATAAATAATTTATACTCACCATTTAATAGCTTGTTTGTTGGAATGTTCTGAATATGTTGTACATTAAGCAATTTATGAATACAGAGTAATGATGTACTATTGTCCAATAAGCTGCCTGCTTTATAGTCCATTGCCACTTTTTTGTCATCATAGTTAGCTTGTACTAAAAATGATTTTTTGTTGATGAGTTTATTATTTGCTATGGGTAAACATTCGTAGCTTGGACATATCAGCACTTCGCTTTTGAATTGCCCTTTTGTATGTATATTTTGAGTTGGAGCTTTACAAATACTTTCAATGTGCTTTATTTCATCCACTTGAGTATATCTGTTCATCTTATAGGTTGTACCAGTTGTGTTTTGTAATGGTTTTGCATTTTTTTCTAATTGCATTTTACTTTTATAATTTGCTATTAATTTAGGAATTCTACTTGTTACAAATTCTTTTTTAACTACTTTTTTCTTAATAGAAGTATTTGAAAAGGTTTGTGCTGATCTATTTTCGACTCTTAGATCTTTTCCTTTTTCCAGAGGTACGTTCGTTACTCTTATCTTCTTAACAGAAGTATTTGAAAACGTTTGTGCTGATTTATTTTCCACTCTTAGATCTTTTCTTTTTTCCATAGTAACATTTGTTACTCTTATCTGTTTTAAATCAGTTGTAGAAGTTTTTTTTGAAGGCAACTCTATGCTAGGGGACTGTGCCGAAGAATCTTTTTTTGAACCAGGTTGGTTATGTTTTGATCTGAATGTAACAGGTGGAGACTGTGTACTTTGATTACATTTGGCAGGTTTACTAATATTTTGTAGTATACTATTCTTAGCCGCCTTATAAAATGCCCAATAAGTATCATATTGTGTATTAGTAGCTACATTTCTTAGTGGTGAAACTTTTATGCCCAGTTTATAGCGAGACTTCAGTTTATTTGTTGAGGGAGCATTAGTACTTGAAGTAACCATTTGTTTTTGAATATACTGACAATAAACAAGGGTATTTGACAAAGACATACTTGGTAGATGTGCTGAATATGTGTTTCCGTGAGTTTTTTGTTTTTTACTAATAATTCCTGACGTTTTTAGTTGTGTTTCGTATTGCTTTGCTATTTTCAAGTTGTTACTTAACATCGTCTTCGATTCTGATTGATAGGATTTTGAACAATTCATTCTACATATTCTTTTTCTTTTTTGTTGATCTTCTAAACTGGGTTCGACATTTTGTATAATACATCTTTTTAGTTTTCTTGTTAATGGTAAAACTTTGTTTTGTTTAGCAAATGCAATTGCAGTTGGATTACAGCTCTTCTGTTCTTCTTGTATAACATTACTTGATTGGTACTTCAGTAGTATTAAGTATAACATCATCTAAACAATTGGGCTAGATAGTTCAATTGGTTAGAGCACTGATCCGGAAAATCAGAGGTTGCAGGTTCAAGTCCTGCTGTAGCCGTTCTTTTAGTGGTTTTCAATTACTAGTTCGATTTGAAATGGTAATTCAACTTTAAATACAAAGTTGGGTTTTCATTTCATCTTAATAACTATTAATATATATATATATATATATATATATATATTATATATATATATATATATATATATATATATATATATATATATAGAGACATCAGTGCCCTTCTTGCAATAATTCTTTCTTGTTTTAAAGCCGTAGAGACAATCAGTTTTTATTCTTTGTATTGCAAAGAGAGAAATACGAAAAAAGTACACCAACAAAAAATTTTAATTGCATAATTGGAAAAACTATCAGACAACAGAAAGTAACAACTTGACGTTTTTCCATAGAATTATCAGCTGAAAGGTCATTTGGGGTACAACTGAAATAATTGCATAAAGAAATTAATTGTAAACAAAAACAGGAAGTTTAAAGAAAACAGGAAATCGCGTTTTTCGGATACTACAAAAAACACTTTTTTGAATTTTTTCACCTTGTACCTCCGAAATAAAATGCTTGCTAAAATAGGCTCATAAAAGGTTTTTTTTATTCTACAAGCAATTTTATTCCGATTTGTTCGTAATATTAATAAAGCGCCCTGTATATTTCGTTTAAAAAAAATACATGGAGTGTTCAGTTCAGCACAGAATGAAAAAGATAGCTTTAGGTAACTAAAACTTGTGATAATGTAAACTTTTTCATTTCAGCAGAAACTATTTAAAAATTATAAGAACGACTTTCCTACCGTAACAACTTAAATCCACATTATTACTACCCCATAAATTCTCTAAATAAATATCAACTCCACTAGGCATTTAATTCTGCTGGCAGTTGGAAAATCATTATACCTTCTTTCCTGTAAAAGATTCTTGTCATTATCTCCTTTACTAAATATCAGTGGCCACACGCCTATAAAGTTTAAGGAAAAGGCGTGATAGAAGAAACAAGCATTGACGTCACATTCAACACGATCGTAAGACGCTTTTCACTCTACAAGGGATTTTAGGAGTATAATAAACCAAATTACAGGAAGACACGATTGTCAGAAAAACAATTTCCTTTGCTTCAGGAGTCTCAGTTCGCATAGCTTTGGAACTTATATTCGTTGTTATCTTTAGTACATGTTTATCAACAACTCCGTATGAGTAAAGTTTAGAGAAATAGCTGACTTCGTATCTTTATTGTTCAACAAGCCATTTTAAAGCCGGGTCTACATATCGTCCCTTTTTAAATATGTGTATAAGTGCACATCCATAAAACTACCCACACATACATATTGGATCAAATCGACGATACTAGACCGATGATGTTTATCAGACGACGTAGTACTCAGCAGTAATACCATTAATTTAAATGTATATTTCACTAAATTAAAATGTCTTAAACAAGTACCTCAATAACACGCTATCGAGAAGAAGTGATTTCTTCAATCTGGGACCATCTTCCATTAAAGTCGACACAGTTTGTTTTATTCCGCTTGTTTCTCTCTCAACTCTTCCTAGCTGATCTCTACATGAATGTGTCACCTCTGTCATCTTTATGTTAATCTCTTCTTCACAGAAGATTCTAACCTCCATCCTTAGTTGTCCCATTTCCTGCCTCACACCTCTTATATCTAGCTCATTCTTATCAACCCTAGTTTCTACTTCCTGCCATTTTTATCGTCAAAGTATTTTTAAAATCTGAAAATTCTCTTGTAGATTTTTCTATTTTCTTCCCTAATTCCAGGCCCAGTTTTTCAAATTTTTGATTTGATTCAGCACTCATTTGCACAAATCTTTGATTTGATTCTGCACTCATTTGCTTCAACATTCTTATTATCATTTCGTTTCCTTGCTCACCTGATTCTGTCTTCGACTGATCTCTGCTTCCT
Source organism: Platerodrilus igneus (assembly GCA_036346225.1). NCBI lineage: Eukaryota > Metazoa > Arthropoda > Insecta > Coleoptera > Lycidae > Platerodrilus > Platerodrilus igneus. The sequence goes on along the minus strand of JARFIW010000131.1, from coordinate 6,359,499 downwards.
CGTGCTTCCTCCATTTCTCGTGTTCTTTCAAATAAAGCACTATCGCTACTTTCTATCTCAACCCCTTGACTTCTTAGCCACCCCTTCCTCTGCATACGTTTAAATCACTTCCTCACACACTCAAAAATATTTACAAATTTACACTACACAAACACTCTCACTCAGCTCGCCAGTTTCGTGGAATAAAATTTTTGATTTTACTTGGAAATCGAGCCCTCACGTTCGGGTCGCCATAAAAATGTAGTGTCCTTTGGAGATTAAATTCGCGCCCTACCGTTGGGAGCCATAAAAGTTGCTCTGAACTTCTATTTGGTTATCATGTCCGACGAATTGGTGTCATAAAATTGTTGAGTACTCCTATTGAAAAATAAAATTTACACCTACGAAATTTTATTTTTAAATAAAATTGTTAATTCCAAAATCTCTTGAAAAGCTCCCCCAAATCAGCATACTACGGCTAGCTCTGCTTCCAGCTTCTTCAGAGATACTTACCCATTCTATACATACTCTCTATCACTTAAACTACCAATAAAAAAAATTACCAACCAAATAATTCAACAAAACGTTCAACCTTTTTATTTATACAAGTCAAAAATACCGTCACACCAGCTCAATACTTACAAAATGGATATAAAACATCTCCATAAATTTTCACAATATCAACAATTAAATCCTTCTAAATCTCCTAAATTTAATTTATTTCAACACTTCTTTATATTTAGTTCAAGTAGATCGGCTTATCTTGAAACCCTAAATTGAAATTTACCCTGGTGTATGGTGAGCTCAGTATAAACCTTCTTACTCTGAATGCATACAAAATTGCATTTTTTTTAATACTCTCAAGACCCGTTTACTTCTCACATCAAAATTATACGTCATGTATTTATACCTTCCAATAATAAAATCAAAACGTCCTTTTCATATAACCCTCAAAATAAATTTTATGTTTATAAAATTATTCACCAAATACGTCAAATCGTTCTAACACAAAATACCAGCACAAATGTTCAAACAATAAAAAAAACAAATTTCTTTACCTGGTGTATGCTCTTAACCATCCTCTCTGTAGACGTCGTCCACAAAATTCTTGTGGTGGAATTACATCAAACTTCCCTCTGCTACATGGACAGCAAGCTCGGTTTCAATCGTTCATCCAATTCTAAGTAGACGCCTTCAGTACAGCTACTCATATAATCGTCCAAATATGTTTGTCGGCTTTTGGATATACCATACAACCTGCACCCTCGTTCCGTAAAATAACTTGGCTCGCTTACTTTTGTAACATCTCTTGTTCTTTATGAGTGTTTAAACTTATAGCCCCATTCATGAAATAGCACCAACTCGTGCTTTTAAACACTTGTAAATTAAATAACGGACTACACTATCACCCGATCTACAAATTTTCAGCTTTGATGTTACACCATGTAGGTCTGAAGCGAACAGAAAAAATAAGAGAGCCTCACTGCGTCTCTTAGTGTATTTATAAGCCTCCAAGCCTACCCCCTGTCACCTATTTTCACAGAAATTCACTTCCACCTTAACCGATTCTTGAAATTGCTTCGCTAGTTATGTATCCCCCAATTACATATATATATATATATATATATATATATATATATTGATATATTGAATCTAATAGGAATTATTAGAAATTATTAAGTAAAAGTATAAGTTCAATGCAACATTGTAACACAAGGATAACCCAGAGAGGTTATCGACAGTTCATGAGAACGGACATGCAACTTTGCATCCGTGAGGGCAGTGATACTGCAAGCGGCAGGTCACAGGCGGTCAACAGACCGCAATTACTTAGAATTAAGTTGTTACATTGTAATAAAGTGTACAATTAAGAGAAACGCAGACATGAGATCTGCAAGTTCCCACAGCCGTGTGGAGGGCAGGTTATTATAAAAAGCCCGGGAGCTCAATGCCCGGCAGTCAGTCTTCGAACTCCATACTTCGTTGTTCAAGCTACTCAACCGAGCCAGTCTTCAAACTCCATACTTCGTTGTTTGAGCTACTCACCCAGTACAAATTAATTTTTATAAAGTTATTATGTACAAATTTTAGTAATAAAAATATTGTTAAAGTGTCAAAGCTTTTTAAAAAACCAGCTCCAAAGGCCCGAACTTTAACTCGCTTCAAAACACAACGATCTTTGGAAACTAAGAATTTTCTCACCCCATCGTAGCTTTAGTCTGAAATACTGATTAGAGTGCTCAACGGTTACAATTCGCTCAGAAAAGTTTCTCACCTCGATCGCTTTCAACCAATCAAAACACATTTCCCCGTTCAAATCTATCTTCCAATTCTATTATTCTCGTCTACCCCCATATTTGCTGTCTTTGTTAAAATTTCACTATAGCAACTTAAAATCAATATTGTTGTTAGCCTCTACAAATTATCGCGTGCTTTAAACGGCTGTTTTGTACAACGTCTGATATCTTTCATCGTCCTTTACTCTGTACTACTTATATTCTGTCTCCGGAATATCTTGCTTTGTTTTGCAAAAACCTGATGTTTCTCAACCCTCGCTTCGATCGTTAACTCAAATTTCTAAAAAATTATATTTCAACGTATATAATGATTTCTCGATATGTTTATGTATCTGAAAGTCCTTTTTATGAATTGTTTGCGAGTTTTAAATTGTATTTTCCCAAGTTGTTTAGCCTGTAGACTTCCTAGAAATTTGTTTTTAACAGACGCTTTGTTAGTTAAATGAACATACGCGTTTACATTATCGATTTTATATACTGCAAAGCTTTTTGTACTACACGTTACTTATATGGAATTAAAGCACGCTTAAATTATTGTTTTTATACTCTGTAAACAAAAGTTTTTCCCCTATTATTTGATGTGCTCGATTTACAACCTTAGATTACCAAAGCTACTTGTCCTCGCATTATTTTTGAGTTTTTATGCACTGCAAAGCTTCCACACTATGCCACTTTAAAATTACGACTTATTGATACAAACGTACGCTACTATATGTTTGTTTTAAAGTCAAAACTAATTAATTTGAAGCGTAAATAATATATTGTTGTGTTCTATATACAAGGTCCTTACAAAATTACTTTCTTGAGTTATTTATCCATTTTTATATATATATATATATATATATATATATATATATATATATTAAAACCTTAAGTTCGAACCCGTCTGTCAGTGGTTAAATCAGTCGCTTCTTCAATAGTTTTCAATATGTTAAAACTACATCAATAAATAGAGATTTTTCGTTGTTTTCAAAGAAACCAAATATTTTTTTAAAGCATCGTGTCTATAAGTTCAAGTTTCTTATGATGTGAGTACATACGTTTTTGGTCCCAAATATCTATACGCTAATAAGGATCACGTCGTCGCAGCGGGTTCGGTCAATTTCCCTTCACGCTAGATGCCTGTTTTTTACGCCAATTATGATTTATGGCACGACGACTTTATTGGTAACCTTCTAAGATGTGCGTATTGTCTTTCCAGTTCGTGTATGAGTAAGCTTTGCGAGGGCAAATCTAGCTTGTTCACTGTACGCACATTGTTTAGCATCTTGTTTCGTATTTTTGCCAAATAGCTGTAGATCTATGCTTTCTGAGTCCTCATCAACGCGAAGTGAACCATCAGTCCATCGCAAACACAACTCAGCAGCTCCAAATACAGAAGATCTTGCTGATATTCTTTTACTGTCTTTAAGCTACAGAAACCTGGACTCAAACTCAAAACGTGTTCGATGTAAAGGTAGGTTCAGTTCCTTTTACTTCAGAACAGCTTTTGAGTTTTGGAATTTACAAAGCAAAACTTCTGAGCTGAAAGAAGACTTGAAACCAGAAAAGGATTTCAAATCAAATACAATAGTTTTATCTAAATTTAAATTTAGTCCAAATAAATCTTTACTTGTTAAAAACACTTTGACTGCCGCTTAGGGAAAATTGAAACAATTTTTTTCTTGTCTTTATTGCGAAGGCGATCATAGTACTTATGAATGTTTGAATTTTATAGAATTAAGTATTACGGAACGTTATCATGCGGCCAAAAACAGCTTCTTTGTTTCAAGTACCTAGGTAATCATAATGGTTCTTGAAGTTCTAACGGAAGTTGTCATAATTGTTCATCGCGTAAACATAATACTTTATTATATTCTAATTCGGAACAATATCCTGCTGCTCTTTCAAATACTTTACAAGCTGTAGAGGGATCTTCTATTAGCCCCTTTCGCAGCTACTTCGACTTGTATTGTTTCTAATACTTCGGATAATTGTACAGTGGCTACTGGGCACCATACAAGCGAGAATTATAGATCTTAATGGTGATATACAACCAGTGCCTTGTGTTTTAGATATTGGGTCACAAATAAACGAAACTTCTGAAGTATGCGCACAGCGTTTGCGTCTTAAGCGTTCATATTGTTATAGACACATCACAGGGATTTCTAATAATTCAGTGCGCTCTAAGGATATATATAAATTGTCTATCAGATTCCAATTACGTCTCACTACAATTTAAGTTTACCGCATCTATTTTTCCTGAAATTACGGGAAACGTTCCTGGGCGCTTAGTGCTTTTAGAGGTTTTAAAGAAGTTTCGAAGTATAAAACTAACCGACCCTAATTTTTATGAATCCGCTCCGGTAGATTTGCTCTCAAGAGCCGAAATATCTGCTCAAATATTGTTTTCGCAATATTCTGAGATTATTCTGAGTTACTTCGCTCCGGTGAAAACTACGTTTGAATATATTCTGTTAGGACAAGTATCCGACACCACCCGACTTCTAATTGTATTTCGTTTTTTGTGGTTTCCGAAACTTTGGATAAAAAATCCAAAAATTCTAGGAAGTGGAAAAAGTTAATAGAACTTGAAATATTCTTCCTGAAAATTCTTATTGCCAAGAGAACTTTTTGGAGACACATTCCTTTGAGGAGACGAGGCGATACGTATCTTAACCATTTAATAGGAGCGTCCCTTCTTTTGGACGCAATAGTCTTAATACTTATAAAAGCTACATTAATGTGGAAAAACGTTTGTCTCGCTTCCCGGTACAGAAACAAATTTATCAGTAATTTCTTCAGGAAACTTGCCGCATTGCCGTAATGCCGCACCATACTGTTTTAAAGGCAAGCAGTTGCATTACAAGTTTCGTGTAGTGTATAATGTTTCTCCTCCAGATTCACCACAATTATCGCTAAATGATCGGTTATACTTCGGTCCCAAACTTTAAAGAAGTTTAACAAAAATTATTTCTTCTTATAGGTTTCATAACATTGCGGTATGTGCAGACATCCGGCAAATTTTGGATCATCCTACCAACACATTTTTTGGCGACTTCACCTGCGGAAAGCAACCGCGAATACGAGCTAAGAACTTTTCCCCACGGTCTAATTCCTTCTGCCTTCTGAGCGTAACGCGAGTTACATATCCTCCAAATTTGGACGTATACGTAATCAAACAGAATTATTAAAACTTAAGTTAGATTGTTACAATGTATAACTGAAAGACATTTGAAAGAGGTTAATGAAAGTTCACAAAACAGACATGAGAACGGAAACAGACATTGTACTCCAGACGCAACGTGATACTGCAGGTGCAGATCCCAGTAGGTTATAAGACAGCAATTATTAAAATTAAGATTGCTAAGAAGTAATACATTGTATTAAATAAAGAAATAAGCAGATGAGCTCTGCAGTTCCCATAAGCAATGTGTGGGGCAGGGATAAAATAAATACCCTCGAGAGCCCAAGATGGTCAGTCATTCTAGAGCTTTACAACTTTAACATTGTTGGTAGTTCAGTTACTCGCCGTAATTTTAATTTATTTAACTAAAGTGAATTTTAACTTAGAATTATTTCGATCTCCACACGTTACTGCATGTAATTTCTGTATAAAATAAATTTGACATAAGAGTTTTTTGAAGAAGCTTTTTCAAAAAGCCGCTCCAAGAGGCCCAAAACCTATCTCGCGTTGTTCGTCAATTTCTGATCGATGAGGGCGGTGCTTGCAGTATAGTTTCAGTAGCGCTGTTTAATCGTACCAATATAGTTGATGTTATAATTTCTGGTGCTGCCACTCCAGCAGTTGCAAAGCAACTTTAAGCTCAGTTGATTAAACTCCTTGTTTTGGGGAGGTTTCAACTCCGGAAATGGTCTAGGAACTGTATCGATAGGTTGCAGGATTTTCACCAAACTGATCTCGAATCTGAGGTTAGCGGTATTAAGATTTTAGGTCTAGTATGGAATCCTAAGAACTATAGTTTCCTATATGGCCAGTATTTTTGATCCTTTGAAATGGTCAACTCCTATCATTTATCGTATAAAATGTTTTTTGCAATAATTGTGGATACAGAAACTTCAATGGGATAACACTCATGATCTCGCTTGGTGCGCTGAATGGAAACAATTCCGCGCTCAACTTCTCTATTTACCCCAGATAAAAATTCCTCGCAAGTTGTCGCTTCCAAATATTAGTTATTATTTTGTAGAGTTTTATGATGCTAGTGAGAGGAATTATTCAGCTTGTGTCTCTTGATGCAGTAGCGAGTAATTCTGTCTCTTGCAGTCTTTTACAAGCCAAGAGTGAAGTTGCCCGATTAAAATCTCTTACCATTCGGCGAATGGAGCTTTTAGGTGCCCTTTTGTTAGCTCGCTTAATACTTTCTATCGCGACTAACTATCGGGAATATTTTAATCATGAAGTCTAATTATTCACTGATTTTCAAGTGGTTCCTGCATGGTGAAGCACTCTTTATTTACGTAAGTCCTTTGTAGGTATCCGCGTATATTGTATTGTTACTATACCGAAATTTCGTGACGAAACCATATGCCTGGTAAAACGAATTCTGTCGACCTGGGATCTCGTGCGTGCCAGCTCATAGGTAATAATTTATGATGGCATGGAAGTAGTGCTATCTCCGATCTTACATTGCAACAGTTTTATAAACTTTTCGTGTCTTTAAACACGGTTCCTAAACTCAAATCTCAACCCAAAATTCTAATTTCTACTACTCCGGAAAATTTATGCGAATTTATGGAGAGATCATCCTCTTTAATTCCGTTTCAGTAATAGATGGGGTACATTAATAGGTTCATATACAATTGTTGTCACTCATGTAAAAAATTAGCTGGAGCTATTACTTCGAATGAACTTAAAAATTCTTTGACAACTCTGGTAAAGTTAATACAAAGGCTGCATTACGATTTTAAAATAATCAAATACAAAAGCGTAAACTTTCTTTTGGTTCTATACGAAAACTTTTGCCTTTCTTGGATTCTGGAGGGTTGCTCAGGGTGGGTGGACGTCTAGGTATCGCCAGAATGTATTACTATTTTAAGCACCTTTATTGCTGCCTAAACGTTCACGGTTTTTCGTGTTCGTATGTGGTCATTATCGCAGTGTTTTCTTGCATTCTGGTCCTTAGACTACTCAAGCTTTGATTCAGCACAAGTTTTGGATCGTCGGATTACGATCCTTAGTTCGGCAACAAAGTCACAAGTGTTGTCCTGTTTTCGGTTTGGCTCCAAACCTCATTGTCCAATTATGGGTGATTTGCCTGCGCCACGTGTCGAAATTAGTAGAGCCTTTACTAATGTTGGCGTTAGTTTCCTGATTAGAATTTCCAAGTATCAAAATGCTTCCATTCAGAAGGCCTATTTATGTATATTTGTCTGTCTATGCACCAAGGCCGTACATTTAGAACTAGTTTCTAAATTATCGAATGAAGCTTATTTGGCTTCATTTACTCGATTTACTTACAGGCGCGGTTTACTTGAGTCTGTATATTTGAACTACGAGAGACATTTTATAGATGCTTCTGGAGTCTTACATGTGCAGTCAAACAGTGGGGACGTATTTCGTGCTCGATATTAGTCTTATCAGTTTTAACAGACAAATACAATGTAAAATAACCTTTATATCAAGTTCATTACAAAATAGGACTGTACTATAAAAGACAAGTGAAAGTTAACAACACAACGCCGTTATCCGTCGGGGATGGCAATGTAAATAATGGGAACACAAAAACGATCCAGTGATCATTTAACTCCGCCTATTAACGAATTTAAAAAACGTTACCTATGGGAACCAAAAACTCTTTTAACACAAAATCGATATCAATTACTGCAACAACCGGATGAGACCTAAAATATTAACGAGCAAAGTAATCCAAGCACCGAAATCAAGAAAACTAACAAAAAACCACCAATATTTCTTCAAGGGCAACAGAAATATAAGGAAGTCATCAGTGACATAACAAAACTAGCTAGCAGTGAATTCACAACTACATACACAAGTAAGTCGCTAAAAATAAATCTAACATTCGAAAATGACTATAGAGCATTGGCTAAACCCTATTTAAACAATAAAATTTCACTCCATTCCTTTCAAGATCCTGCAAGTAAACCACTATCAGTTGCACTAAAAAATGTCCCTCCCTCCCTCGAAGTGGAGGACATTATAAAGGAGTTACAACAATATGAGCTACTTATTAAAAAGATAAACAGGCTATATTACAAAGATAGAACACCACTGCCCGTAGTCATTGTAGAACTAACACACAATGAAAAAGCAGAGGAAATTTTCAAAGTTATAAAGTTAGAAAACTCCATTATCATAGTTGAATCTAGGGACTAGCGAAATATAAGCCCCAATGCTACCGCTGTCAACAACTAGGACACACCAAAAACTACTGCACACTTAACCCCAAGTGCGTTAAATGCGCAGGGAACCACTATTACACTGAGTGCAACATGAAACAAGAAGACCCACCAACCTGCATAAATTGCGGTGAGCACCACCCGGCTAACTACAGGAAATGCACCTATCAACCACAATACATGCAAACTGGGAAAAGATCAAGCAGAAATACATACTCAACAGTAAATCAACCAACACCATCAAACAATCAAACACAAGCACCCCGTAAAACCTATGTAGAACGAACGAAACAGCTCACAACCGAAAACCCAAACACATGCACTATTAACAATATTCTTTCAACCATCCTAGATCTTCTCAAACCCTTCATCACTCAAATCAAAAACTTTCTTATAACAAATCTTCTCCCTATACTCGTCAATGGTCAATAGCTCACAAATCCTTAACAACATTAAAATACTTAATTGGAATGCCAATGGAGTGCAAGCTCAACGCTCACTCTTAATAGCCTTCCTAGTCCGACACAATATTGATATAGCCTGCATCAGTAAAACCCACTTAGCTACCCAAGAAAAATTTAAAATAGCCGGTTATCAAATATACAGACAGGACAGACAAGTCAGAGTAGCATCAGGTGGAGTAGCTGTCCTTGTCAAAAACAGAATCTCTCATCAACCCGCCGATGTACCTAATACTAAAAACCTAGAAATAGTAACAATAGAACTAAATCTTACTAGAAACCAAAAAGTTAATCTCAATAGCGTATACAAACAGCCTAACAAAAAACTATTGAAAGATGATATCCGTACAATCTTTAACACAAACAAGTCAACTTTACTAATTGGTGATCTTAATAGCAAGAACACCGTATGGTGATGCCGCCAAACCAACCCAAATGGCAACAAACTAAACGAAATTGCTGTCAAATAGAACATACAAATTCTTGCACCAGACGAATACACATACTACCCATACAGAAATCATCACAACCCTGACATCCTAGCTATAATTATGCATAAAAATGTCCAACAGTGAATTCACCAAACAGTCCATATAGAACTGGACTCAGATGTGCCGGTTATAATCTCACTCCAAGCCGAACCTATAAAAAACGTTTACAAAGCAAGATTAATTAACGGAATAGTCAACTGAAGACGCTTTAAAGTTACACTTCATACAAAGCTAACACTTTAACCACTAGCAACCACTACAGATATAGACCAACAGGTCTCACACATAACTGCAACAATTAGAAACACTATTCAACTCTCAACAATCTCTCGGATCAAATCAATGCCTAATTCTATTACTCAATTAATTCACCAAAAGAACAGAGCTAGACGCGAGTGGCAAAGGACCAGAGATCCTAGTACAAAAAATCTCATGAACAATGTATCGCATCGAATCAGACGCGAATTAGATGCACATAGAATTAACCAATACCAGAAATACATACAACAATTAGAAACACAAGACCCTAGACTATGGAAAACAACCAAAAAAATACTGCATAAAACAGAACCAATTCTTTCACTACATGTTAATAATGCAAAACTCCACACAGATGAAGAAAAATGCACTGCATTTGCTGAATATCTCGAAACAACATTTGGAACCCAAAAACATCCACAACCTATGTTCTCAAATATAATTCTAAACCATGTAAAATCTCACATGCCACAAATAAATTCTGAAATTTTGCCCACGTCACCCAAAGAAATAGCCGCTCTAATAAAAATGCTGCCTATAAAAAAGGCACCAGGCCATGATAAAATAACAAATATAATACTGAAAAACTCGAGCAAAAATTACACGCCCATCTAGCGACCCTATTCAATGCCTGTCTAAGGATGGGATATTTTCCACAAACTTGGAAGCACTCTCTTGTACTTACGTTTCCAAAGCCTGGCAAAAATCACACATTAGTAACTGGATTCAGACCTATTAGCCTTTTTTCCATAATAGGTAAACTTCTGGAAAAGATTATTCAAACCAGACTGTCTGAAGAAATCGCAAGTCAAAATATAATTCCAACCTTCCAGTTTGGTTTCAGACAACAACACTCGACTTGCCACCAGCTACAACGACTAACCGAGACCATTGAAGATAGCTTTGAAAAAAAAGAATATGCTGTGACCATGTTTCTTGATCTAGCCCAGGCCTTCGATAGCGTGTGGCATTACCGACTAAAGTACAAAATAACTAATCTTAACATACCTGAATATCTCAAAGCTATATTATTCTCATTTCTCGACGATATAACCTTTCAGATCGCCATAAACAACTCGATCTCAACAATTAGAAAAATAGAAACAGGAGTTTCTCACGGGAGTGTTTTGGGACCATTATCTTTTAACATCTTCACTCACGACATTCCAATCACACTGGCAGATATCTTCATGTTCGCAGACGATACAGCAATCTTAGCAAGGGGATAAGACTTACACAATGCAATAACTGAACTACAACAGGCAACCGACATAGTAATAAATTATTTTAACAAATGGAATCTTACCATTAACAACGATAAATGTGTAGCTAAAATCGTTACTTTACGACGTGTAAACAACCCACCAACAATCAACATAAACTACAATACGATAGATTGGAGAGCCAACGACGAGTGTGTTAAATACCTAGGAGTATATTTGGACACCAGACTAACCTGGCGAATGCATATTATAAATAAACTCAATGAAGGTTACACTAGATTAACACAACTATATCCAATTATAAACAGGAAGTCATCACTAAATACTAAATGCGAAATACTCCTTTATAAAGCACTAATTTGCCCCTTAGTAACCTAAAATAAAATCCTACGTATAGCAGTCAACGCGGAGTGGTGTATTCAAATAAACAACTACACCAAGAACTCGGATTGTCAACAGTGTCAGAATTCATTAAAAAGCTAACAACTAATCACTACAGGAAACTGGAACTATGCCCCAGCACAGAACTTTTTAACCTTGGCCGTCCTAACATCCATACCAGGCTGAAGAGGAAGTTACCACAAGATATATATCTGTAACTCAACGTACTAAATATTATTATCTGCAACAAATAATTAGTGTCACTCACAATAAATAGCTATGTAATGTTAGGAAACTTGTTGCTCTACATAGGCCCACTAGCTACTAATGTTAAAACTCAGATTACAAATCTGCCTTATATAACAACTTGTTGTTGTTGATCAGGCATTACTAAATTTAAAAAAAAATGCTTCATGCGTTCTTAAGGAAGCTAGTGGCTTTCTAAAGCAAAATAAAAAAGAAATATTTTCTGCTATGGCTTCTCGTGAGATACGGAATTATTCAATCCTCAAATTTGGCGCTATTTGGGAAGCTGGCGTAAAGTCCGCCAAGGCTTTGTGGCCTCCGTGAAACTAACGGGTGGCCTACTCACGCACCCTATAAATAAACGTATTATTTTTTTTTCGAATGAAGAATAATTTTCTTTCAATTTTTAATTTTTCATTCTTCTTAATAATTCTAAAATTATTTAGTATTTATTTAATTTCAGGTTTCTACGTTTCGCGTTCTGTCTCGTATTTTATTTAGTTATAAAAATTTGTTTTTTTTGTGGAACCTTTCGAAATCCGGCTTCATTGTCCGTTCTCATACCAAGTATCCTTATTTTCGACTGGAAGTCCAGTCCTAGTGTTCTTTACTTATTTAGCTTAAAATTTTGTTAATTCTAGGTGGACTGTATGTTCGTGCTTTTTAATTGTTCTTTATTAATTCATAATTATCCGCTTTGCATCTTTAACCGACAATTAGTATAATAACGACAGTCGTTCGTGACAGTAATATTTTCTACTCTAATAATAAGTAGTTAGAGTACTCTTACAATCAGTATAAACCTGCTCGGGGTAAATCTGTGTAAAAGTGTTCATACAAGCAATACTTCCTTTTTCTTCCCCAATATTGCTATATTTCCAGCTTAAACACGGACCACTGATTAGTGATTATTTGTTTTCGTTTTTTGTATTTTATGCAATTTATATTATTTAAACCAAATCAACTAACAAACCAAGCGCCTAGCTCTAAAATATCATACAAACGATTTCTCCAAATTAGGACATTATTCTATTTAAATTACTATTAGCTTTGATTTATTACATTGTTAAATGTCTTACTATGATTTCTAATTGGCATAGCTTAAAGAATGAATTTAAAATGCTTATCTGTTATAATTTAAAGATAGATATTCTAAAGTAGCGGATAGGATTCGAAGCTGTAACATTTGAACTTGCACTAGGATGCTAATCAATCGATTTACCGAGACCGGTGATTTAATTAGAAAGATTGACAAATATAAGTCGCATGCTTCGTACCCTACTATTCATTGTTTGCATCCCAGTGACAAAGCAAGTTATGAACATCCTGAAGGCACTCTACCAACAATTTCTTCATAAAATTTTCGTTTAATTTGCATCATACTTAAACTAATTCCCGCCAAGCTTCTTAATAGAAGAAAACTTTTCTATTAATTTAGTTTACTTCCCATTTTATTCTTTTCAAAGTAATCTTAAAGGTACTATTATTTACCACAAATATTAGTAACTCAGAAATCAATTCAGTGCAGTTCCTGCATGACAATCAAGCAAATAATGCAATAAACAGCAGCACGTATATAGATGCATAACACTGCGTTTTACGAAGGTTTTCGGATCATGCTTCCTCTAGTCACTCTAACAGATTAGTAGTGGTGGAGAAAGGATCTCGGATTTTTATTGAAATTTCCAGACATAATATTAGTTATTTGTTAGTAATTTATAAACTAATTGAAATAAGTTATTTAACATTTAAATTCCCATGGAATAAATGGAACTCGAAATCTTATTTTCTAAATTCAACTTACATTATTCAGAAATGATGCTATTCGCCTTCAAACTTGAATAATAAATTGTAACTTGAGGCTCAATTATCTTTTTTAATAAATTAGAAACCATGGAGAGAAAATTTTGTAAAGTAGATTCCTATTACTGCTTCTTTTATATATCATACACAAAGACGTATTCGCAAATATTAAAAAAATAAAGTGTTCAGCTATCTAAAACATTTCTTGCATTGGTCGTAACTGCTTGTAACAACTGCCTAACCTTTAATGCATTTTAGACGTTTGCGTAGTTCTTCCATAACTTCTTTAACTGTATGATTGCAAAAAACGGAAGGTAACAAAGTAATAAATAAAGTTGCCGGAATGTGGAGTGGATTTTTATCAGAGAGTAAGTTTTCATTTAATATGCCGTGAAAAGCATGCTCCAACGCTTTGTAGGCTGCTTTTATATCGGCCTTTTATACAGGGAACGGATGCATATTTAACGAAACCCGCTTCATCTGCAAGTTACGCGAAGTACATTTTACGTAGATCCTGTAGCTTCAAATTGCGACAACAATTTTACCATAAATGTAGTTAGACAATATCTACTATACGTATTCGAATTCAAGGAAAAGAGTGTAGTATCTATTTATAGAATAGTCAGAATTGTTTCGTAAAACTAAAGCTTTGAAAGTTATGTTAATACAAAATAAAGCAAATTCGTGTAAGGTTTTGTTACGTTCCATTTCGAATTTTTAAATTTATTACCTCCCGAATTTAAAAACCACTTCAATTTCTATTTATTTATATAAACGGATTCGTTACACTTTTATTGTGGCAAGTTAGCTCAGATAGGCAACCAACGTTGCTCGTCCTTTATTTAATTCACTAGACCACATGTATATGTTGTACTTTCTTGTTTCTTATCTAGGCATGTGGTTATAAGAATTTCTTGAATGTTGTTAGTTCAATTGTAGTTAAGTAAAACAACTGTGTTATCTTCGAAAGACAGAAATACGCTCAAACTTATTTCTATTGTATATGGAATTTCCGAGCTTATTCTTCAGAAGACAATTTATAAATGCATTGGTTGAATGAGTTCACTATATTTCTAGCACTAGTTCGCGTTCTTTCTCCTATAATAAATATTATCAACCTAATCGGGTAGTCACAAAATCCTTATATTGAAAAATGCGTTTTTTCTTTTTACGTGACTAGTTGGTAATTGAAGGGTTATGATCCTTTACTAAAAATATTAATATTTTCAGACTGGTTTGTAACCAATATTCTTCGGATTTTAACACACATTCTGAGTCGTATATTTTACTCCCGAATTGTTAGGTTCTTTGAACTAATACTTACCTAGTCGTACTATAGAAATTTCTTATTGACGCTACCACACATTTTGTTTGACTGCCGTTGTAGGCAGATGAAGTGATGTTGAGATAAGGACCTTGTAGTTAAGTATGTCCCTGAAAAGCTTACGTGAACGGATATCGGTAGATACTAACAGGTACGATTGTTTCATTTACTTACAATACGTGGATTTGTAAGCAGTAGATAAATATTTAGAGATGATAAACAACACGTTGTTGTTTACTTAATATTGTCATTATTAGAATAGAAATATAGTGTAGTTTGGTACGATAATGTACTTGTATTGATAGATAACTGCGTTAATTGATTTCCTAATTGCAGATAAACTTGATAGTTATCCATCAGTTGTGGTATTCGATGAGCTGCTAATGTCGATTGCACTTAAAGCCATTATTGTAAATAGGTACTATGTTTGTTACATATTAGTAGGTTCTATTTGGGAGAGCTCGTCATAGTCAGAATAAGTACGATTCTGGTTACGTTTATATGATGTTTTTTATTGTTTTTAATTACAGTGATTAAATGCTACTTAGTTTTGTTAGTCTAAGTTATGTGGGAATATTTAAAAAATGTTTAATGGCGTAATTCTTTTATTTACACAACACCATTTACCTTGATTTTTTCTAGATATAATTAATATTTTATATTATTACGTGTGTAGTAAAGAATTCAAATGCTTGTCCTTAAACCAGCAATTTAATATTGTTGCTTTCTAATTCCATACAAGTTACTTACTAGAGTTATAGCGCTACATGTGTCTTTGTGTTTAATTATTATTTCAGGTACATATTCAAATTGGGTCGTGTGCCCTGTTGCTTTTGTTCTTTAGACCCACAATTGCCGACTGTGGTTGGTGCGGTATTCGTTTTCTTTCTCTTTCTTTCCCATTCTTTGTTACACGTAATTCGGGCGAGCATTCCGTTACTGATTTCGTTATTTTCTTACTGGCCCTCTGTTCTTACGGCTAACAGCTAAAAAAATTTCAGTGGAGCTAATTTTGCGAGCATTAACCCTTATCTGCTGAATTTTTTTTAATTTTATGAAAGAAATTTCTAGTAATCTTTAAAGTCTAGTAATAGAAACATATTTAAAAAAATGTTTGTTCACACACGTAACTTTTTCATTTCGCCGAGGTGGATGCTCTGGAATTTCCATGTGTAAGCGAGTAGGGGTTGTATGGTCAGGTAGTCAATTACTGACTGTGTAAAGATGGAGCAATTGGAGTTATCGAGATATCAATCACTGCCGTGGAAAAAAAGTGTAATTGCGTGCTCTCGGGATATCAATCACCAACGTGTAAAAATATACTAAGTGTGTTTTATCAGGATAACAATCCTGATTTGTGTAAGTTGTAGTTTAGTTAGCGTAGCTTGCGGAGGGTATTACTAACGGCGCTTGAATATCAATTGCAGGGGTGTAAATAGTTCTAGTCGCAAAAGCTGACTTCCTGGTTGTTTTGGAGCTGCTTATATATGCTCTCCCTTTATATAAAACCCGGCTATCGTTATCAAGAAAATCGGAGTAACGTTAGGTCAAATTTACATGTGCTGACGACATAACAAAAAGAAGTAAGTTTTGAATTGTGTTCGCAGGAGAAAATAAATTTAATTTTGTTTGAGGGTTGTTGTCTGGAAACAGCTTCTAAAACAGTGTCTAAACCAGTCCAAAAATTCGATACTACGTATGTGTGTTCAAAATATCTAGGAAGCAAAAAAGCAATTAAACGTTGACGATGCTGGTATTGTCTTTAGGAAAAAGGCCAACCCGGTTAGGTACTAGTAAAATCCATATTCAAAGGATTTTGATAAGCAACAAATTTTATGCATTCAACCAAAATTTATACAGAAACTTCAATACGGAGATAATGCTCGTCGTGAGAATTTAGTTTTTTAAGTGAAAAAGTTATTGAAGGTACTTCTTGTTATCGAAACATTTTGCTTTTGGACAAGGTAACTTTTACAACTAATGGGATAGTTTCTTTGCAAAATTGCCGATTATGGGCAAAAATTTAAGAAATTAAATGTTTGGTGTGACATACTAATAACCAATAGAATATAGGCGGTCCTTACTTTTTGGATGAAAACCTTAATCAAAATTCTTGTTTAGAAATTTTAAATTCTGTTTTGAGTGATCGAGTGATGAAAATTTAGAATTTTGAAGAAAATTAATGTTTCAAGAGGTTGGATGTCCTGTACACCTCACATTCCAAATTAGAGAGTTCTTAGATTCTCATTTATTCAACAAGTGAATTAACCGTTATGGACCATTATTATGGCCTTGCGTGGTAGTCTGATTCAAACCTGTTAGATTTTTATGGAGATATTTAAAAGGATTGGTTTATAACAATGATTTGGAGACGACGCCGAATTATTAAATCAAAAAAGATAATCATTGAAGGTGTTTCCACAATTAAAAGAGGTTAGAGAAATATGTGCTGAAGGAGACCTTTATATAGAATATGTAGTTTTTGACAATTTTTTTTGATAAAAATTAAAAATAACAGTAATTACCTTAACATTACCTGTACATTGCTATTTTTAAAAGATGCTGTACATTCTACCTACAATTTGACCATGGCTTCTGACTTCTTAAGACAAGCAAAAGCTTTAATAAGGAATGACTTTCAATCAAAGTATCACAAATAAGGAAGTTTACAAAAGTCAAGTGCCTCATCACGCTGTGTAATAAATTCTTATTCAAGAACTGAAAGTAAAAAAAACTAGTTAATATTACAAAGTAATTTCTGTGTATTCTTTGAAATCAACTTCACTATATCTTCGAGAAGGTCATGGAAAGTTGGCCAAATAGACTTTTGACTCTAAAAATCGGAATATTTAGGAAAGGTAATTTTACGTTAGACACAACTGAAGATGAACACGTGGAAGGTACACCAATAGGCCTAGATAATTATAAAACCAATATACTGTAACGAATACGATTACATCCTCCAGTAATATACGCCTTTAATTAACAAAGATCCTTCATTGTATAGAATACACCAATTTCTATTTCGATATTATAATATCCATTTGTTACTTAGAACTCCATCTATGTTTATGAACTTGAAGTATGATCACGGTTTCCTTTTATCCGCGTATGTGTTCATGTAATAATTCTATCCTCTGCGCGTGCTCGAGTAATAAATTGCTTTGATGCTAAGGTTCGCCATTTAACGTACGGATGTGATCGCATAAACAAGTTTGTGGCGTGGGCCAGCAGGTTTTTTGAAAACATGCAGTCCCAAAGGCAGGTGGCATGGTCCCAGAGAATACCGTTAGTACCGATTCATAGTTTAATCGACCTATTGTGGTTTTAGAGTAAAAATCATCACGGTAGGTGAATAGCTTCAAGTTTGCATTTAAATTATTTCCTCGATTCTTTTTAGCGCAAGTTTTATGTAGTTACGTAATAAATATATTATTTTTAATTATAGAATATAGCACAGTCTAATTGTTATGGAACATTGAAACGCAAATCCTTTTTTGTTATGCAGTATTAAAATTTTAAATTGCCGAGTGTTGCATATCCTAAGGAGTATTGTGGAATTTTCGGTTAATGTTTTTTTTGAATGGAAGTCAAGCTGTAATGCCAAGCACGTGCAAAGCTCGCACACCTGTTGTTGTTGTTATAATTGCACACAAAGATTAACGAACGATGGTATAAGATTTAGATCCCAATAAATTGGTTAGTAAGTACTACTGAAATCATTCAGATGTCTAGAGAATTATTTGAGGCGAGTGCTTTCCAATTCTATTCTTGTTTCACCGAACCATTACTGGAAATGTAATAATTTTTTTTGTAAATTTTATATAGTGATTTAAATTGGCATACGTAATTTTTTTGTTCAAGGTTTAATAGTTAGATGTCATATAAAGGTTCGTAAGAACGCAAAGAAATTTCTCTCAGATACCTTTCTAGGAATTTAAAAGGTTAACTTAAATGTGCTTGTAACTAAGCAGGTGACATATTCGTGTTTGTTTGTCACATTATAAAATCTAGTTTTTTTGACAGTACAATTAGAATACACATTAGTTCAGACCATAAGACTATTTGACCTTTTGTTCAAGAAATAAATTAAGAAATAAATGTAATTTCTATAGTTTATAAAAAGTCAATACATTTAATTAATAATATGTAAACCAAAACAGGATTCTTTTTCGGTATTAAGTACAAGTTGTAGAACATTATCAAAAACATAATTCTTTTTCTAAAGAACTCTAATAAATTAAAACTTGCAAAACTCATAAAATATTATGAGATAACTCTTAGATATTTTTAAATATAGATAAATAAAAAGCATTAATACATGTAGAATTGTACAAATGATGTATATATATATATATATATATATATATAAGTATATATTTCTTTAAACCAATAGAAAGTGGACTAAGTTGTTTTAAAGTTTACTTTCATTAAAGTTGATAACAATTTCTCGTAAAGCAAGCAACCAAAGTCATAAAACTTTTGTAGTGTAGAAAGAAAGATCATTGATATTGTATTGGTAAGATATTTCTTTTGAGGAATAATCTTAACCAGCTAACATTTTTGGAATTTATTTCTTTGTGTTAAAGTGACTAGGCTCTAATGTAGCCCTAGCTCTAAAATGCTATGAAGTGGTTATATTTTCAGACAGTACGAGATCGTCGTTGCAGTTCAAGTTTGCAGAGTCACAAGTAAGTATTGTGTTTCTATGTTTTGCTTATTAAGGAGATTTCTTTTTTTTCGAAGATTTCCGTATCTTATGTTCGGATCGTTACTCATTATAGCTATTATTAAGATACGGTGGCGTCCATTAAAAATTCTTTTATTATCGTATACCATCCTACGACCCTAGCTCATAGCTCTGCCCTAAGTTAAAGAAGCTTAGCTGGCTGGAAGATCTCTTTAGAGGGCCCTATTGTACTCAAATCTGTTTTCCATACACTTTACCCTGGGCTTAAACTTTAGACAGGAACCCCTCATAATTTATAGAGGCTCTGCCGCCTATAAGGTAGAGTAGTTACATAAAAAAAGTGTAGCAATACATACGGCGTAAACATAAGTATAAATATCACCAGAATCTTACTTAATCACTTAATAGATTAACGTCGACCAGTTCGTCCTAAATAGAAGCTACCAAAACCTAAAGACAAAGAAATTACTACTTGCAATAGTACATTTAAGTGCAATCAGCAAATTAGCACCCATAATTGAACAAATCTTGCAGCTTAAATACTTAGCAATGGTTTACTTATAAAACTCTTAACTTTTCGAAATGCAAGCAACCTACATATCGCAAAGGATTAAAATAATCGTCAGGAGTTAGCCATTTGTTTTCTTTCTTTTTCTTCCCTTGTTACTGTAATTTAGGCGAGCATTCCGTTACTGATTTTGATCTTTTTTTACTGACCCGCTCGTCCTGCGGGTAACAAATTCTGGCATACCGAACGCGGACCTTGATTTTCTTCGGACCCTTTCATCCCGATAAAGATTTCGTTGTGTCCGTTTTATCGTTTCTTTTCAGTTACATGAGAATTTTCTGTAGATGTTTGTTTCATGTTGAATTATCGAAGCTGTATTTTCGGCGATAACTTTAGAGTTTCTTCGTATAGAAGATAGCGTGCACAAATTCTCGTTTACTCCTCTCAATTTCTATTTATCATTTTTCGTACGTTTCGTTAACTTTAATTTGTTTACGTTTTTGTAATCTCTTGGTTATTCTGGTTCGTGATATCACATTGGCGCATGTACGTTGACCGGTTATAAAAAATGGAGTTTCAATACGAACTCGATTCACGAACTTTTGTTTCGAAGGCCAGTGTGAACGATTTATGCGGTTTCTCGCAGAGAGCTTAAAATCTGGAACAGGACAAAGGGCTTCCTCCTACTTCTGTAGAATTTGATTTTGCTTCCGAACAGGAAACGGATACGACTTCTATCCAATAGTTAAACCAATCTCTCACTAAGTTGGTTGGTGACTAGTTTTTCCTTACGTTCAAATAAGTTAGTTCACTGTGGATACACACTGTACGTCGCTCTAAATGTCCAATTATTAGTTTCTTTGGCCAATCTTCACAATGCTTTTGTGACTAATATAAAAGATTTTGGTCACGAATTTATCCGAAACACCAACAGCTACTTATAGTTTTGTTTACGCTATTAAACATTTTTGACCTTTCTGGCTGTTTTCTTCCTTTAATAAAACGCATTCCTATGTGATGGCCGTAAATTTTCCTGACTAAGGGTCTCTTTCTTTCGGTTGTTACGTTCTATTTCATAGTTAAAAAATTTTACTGCCTTATTACGTAAATCATCATTTCAGTTCCTACTTATTTAAAGTTAGGTTTACTACATTTCTCTAAATCCAAACCGCGTAGATAGGAAGCCAATTTTACTTGTCCTTTATTTAATTTGAGGTTTGTATGTTTATATTTATACTTTCTGACTTTTAATCGATACGTGCATACTTTCATGAGTGTTGTTAGAAGAGTATTGAGGGATATAGGACTCGTGCATTTTAGTAAAAGTTATCGTTCACATTTCAAAACATAAGTTGTATTTTTCTCCATTGTTTGTTGATCTTATGCGACACCGACAATTTTAGTGATTTTTCCATAAACAAGTGTTGATTTGCGGTATTAAGCATAAAAATAACCTCAAGTGAGATATGACATGATGGCCAATGTTACCAAGCAGTTTTAGTTCTACAATAACAAATGGAACTTGAAGTAAACGACAACGTTTAAAATGGTGGATTACTACGAAAAAAAAGTGATTGCTTTGTTTACGTTTATATACATGACATTTATTTTATAATAACGAATGAAGGTATTGTGACTTTTTATAAACTGTTTTTTAACGGGAGACTGCATTGAAGTCTGAATCAAATCGTAAAGTTTTATAATTAAAAAGGCCAAGCATTAAGGTGAATATTCGGAGATAAAAAGTATGAAAAACTTCATCTTGAACTACTGTGTAAAATACTCCAGGGCTTATCGGTCTTGAGGTTTTCCTTTTTTCTTTTTACAGACTCTCCTCTACGATTAGTAAAGTCGATTGCATATCTTGCTGCTTAAATTAAAAACTTTAAATAAGTAGGAACTGAAATTGTTTTTCACGTATTCAGGCTGTACATTTTTCACTATGAAATAGAACATAGCTCGGTCATTTAATTTTACTAAGCCCTACCGCAACTAGTTTTAACCTTGCCATATCGACCTTCAAATTCTCGATTTTCCTTACCTCAAAAAACTCCGAACATTCCACGCTCTAATTCCTAGACCGTTTCTCCTCCTTTGTAGTTTCCTCCTTTTCGCTATTTTCTGTCTGTTCGAATGATTTTGTTTTTCCTTCGAATCCGAATAGTTACAACCTACCGAAGAGTATAAAATTGTGAGGCTATGTCTTTAACCATTTAGGGTATATACATGTTATAAGTTACCTTCATCATGTGTTTATTCTTTTACTACTTTTTACAACTACGACTCCTGGGAAAATAAATTGATGGTGTTTTTCTCTGGTCTTTTACCAAAAGGAGTAAATAGGTGTTTCAAGAAATATTACGGGCGTTGTTACCCGAAGAAAGTTAAAAATCACTTCATGAATAAAAAATTCATTAAGTTTCGGAACCAGAATCTCCTTCAATTTTCATAGATTCAGATCTTTCCTTTGCAAGCGCCTTTGTTTCCTTTTTCAAAAATCAGAAATTCTGCAGCTGCTCAACTGTTAATTTTTGAATTGATACACCGTTAAAGCTATCCGCTATTTTTTCATGTCCTATTCTATAGTATCAACAAAATAAAACGATCACAGATAGAAGGGAATCGATTGTATTGGTTTTTGCTCGCCTTTTTTGCCAAGATAATGCATGTTTGTAATATCTTTATATTTCTTTAAATATGTTCTTGACCGAAATTCTGACCTGGCACTTGTTTTTCTTGAAATTTATTTTCCAGTTCCAAAATATCTTTTGTTTGAAGTCAATCGGTTAAATAAACGTTATTGTTATCGTTCAAAGAAGGCGGCGTCTGTAAGTAAGTAAGCTTGACTTATTTAATTGTTTAATAACATAACCAAAATCAGTATAAGTTGCCAAATAACATACAAATAAGATGAAATTGAGTGAGTTAATTCAATTAGGCTGGCTTCGGATGGTTTCGTGGCTGCTGTGGAGCCAGAAGTAAACCTGCACACTGATTAAATATCTGTATGCACCATTTAACGGGGTGTAGAGGTCTTCGGAAGTCTTCGAATTTAATTGGAAAGCTTCGGAAGTTGCTTAAGAAGCCCAATGTGAACTTGAACCAGGACGATTAGGACATATATGTAGGTCGGCGAGGTCCAGACATCTTCGGTGGTCTTCGGATCTCGTCGGTGGTCTTCGTGTTTTTAGTGGTGGGTCAAAGTTACGTTAAAAGAAATTATGAAATGAAATTATATGCACTTAAAACGCTTTATTTACAATATATACAAAGAGAAGGGGTTCAGAAGGCTTCGGTTGTCTTCGGGAAGCTTCCGACACCTTCGGACTTGACGGGTGAAACCCAAAATTAACTTGTACGATGGTGAATAGCGCTTGACAATATGCCTGGAGGGTCCAGACGTCTGCGGTATACTTCGGCAGACGTCGTGGATGTTGGGGCTCTAGGCCTAGGAGAGTTCGGTCCCGTCGAACTGTATTGAGGTGATGTCCCGCAGGTAGACCTGACAAATACAACCATCGTCATTGCAGAAACTTATCTCTTGGTCGGTGTAGGAAGTGCATTGAGCGACGGCCTTCGGCGACGGCGGTAGTGAAGATAGAAGCTTCGGGTGCAATCTTATGTAACGGATTGCGTGTCGAAAAGCGTTCTGTTCCTGCTTGCGGGACACTTGATGTGTAGAACGAGGTTTACGACTCATACGTAGTGTTTCGTTGATTTTTATTAGTAAGTTATTATAACGGCCTCCAGGTACGGCGGCGGCTAGGGTAACGTTTGGATAGGACGCAGGCTATGAGGAGCACTGCGTAGGATTTTAGCAGGCATGATGAGCACTGCTTCGGAAAGATCTGCAGACTATGAGGAGTACTGCAGGTGGAGAGAGAATCCCAGACTATGAGGAGTACTAGGATGTCTTCTGCTAAAATCGAATCTATATTTATAGTCTTCAGGTCGCTATCCATCGTATGTTGAAAAACGTTTTTCAGAGCTTTAACCAATGAATTGCATTGTCGATTTTAGATTTCGAAACAAGATTATTCAAAATTGTTGACACAAATTTTACTTGGAATTTTGGATGTTGTTCTGTGTTCAGCACGTGTACTCTGATATAGTCAAACCTTTACATTCGCAGCTCGTTCAGTCTATTGCATGGGATCATAGCGTTAACATTATTATACCAATGTTGTTGTATTCAGCATTTAGTTGCTAGTTAATTTGTGATACGAATGATCTAAATTGTAGTAACTTATGTTTTCAACTTACTAATAAATACTCGTGTCAGAAGTATAACAAACTTGGGGTAAATTATGCTTCGTACTACAGAAAGAAATGCTATTCCGAGGAATAAGCTAACTGTTGGTTGTTTATTCTAAACATTTATCCAGAGGTCTTAATGTTCTTGAGTTAAAGTTAACAACGAAAAAGTCGTTAAAATTCTACAAACACTATTAATTTTCTCCTCATGAAACGCCCACATGCAGCTTGACTTATTCCCATTTTTCGCTTGAAACAAAGCAGTTGTTGATCGAAGTAGCTTCATTAATTCAAACGTGACGTAGGTTCTAACAAATGATGTAAAAAAGTAGAGAAGCGTACTTGAGCTACACCAAACTAGAACGTGTCAACAAACCAAGTTGATGCAGCATGCAAGCATGAAAACCCTCCGATTTACAAAACAATCCTCTATAAATTATTAAAGCTTCCTGTTGTGGAAGTTTACTTTAACTTTGCTTTATTCAAAGTTTCGGCATATATCACATTAAATCTAAAGCCACTGGATTTGTTTTCAGAAAGTCGAACATATTAATCTACAGTTTTGACCCTTGCATTTCAATAAATTTATTGTTGGAACACGCAAGTTTTCAACTGGGAAAATCAATTTTGTGTTTGCGTTGTTTGTGGTTGTGGCAGAAGGATAAAATCGTTTATTTATAAAAGTTGGTTGTATAAAAGCAATTATGTTCTACGTGTATTCTTTAACTTCGCGTACGCAATGTCGGGAATTTATGAGCTTTTTAATACAATTAAAGGCTGCTGTCAAAAAATTGTATCGTTGTAATATTTTAGTCAGTTTTTGGGTAATCTGTATGTCGTATTGTTTTGAATACATAACTCCAGAAATAAAAATCTACTAAATTTTAAAAGCCATTTTAAAACAAATAGCTGCAACGGCGTTATTGCCTATTGGACATATTTCCTCATTCGTAGATGTTATGGATGCACGCTTCAAAATCACTAATTTTTCACATTGAACTCCAATAAAGAAACTTTTAGTCCAGAAACTCATTCTTGACAGATACAAAAATCATTCACCTCATCGCCTACATACATCACGTATACGTGAAACTTTATTAACCTTTTTACTTAACCCTTCTACTTAGCCTTTACAAGACGTCTACAACCCTAATTATAAGGTTGATGCAAAGGAACGATAGTCTATGAGTAGATGTAGTGCGCCACAATTGCAGTCTAGGATTTGAGCGATGATGCCGCTTTAATCTATCAATCTTGCCTCACTAGACAAACCCAAAAGTAGAAGAACAGTCATTTAAAACAAAGCCAAAACTCGAAGATAAACCAGCTAACCTAATCAAAACGGTATCCCTTTAGACTAGGAAAATAACAAAACCTGACGCAAATAAATTCCTCTAAGCAAGGTAGTTGTAGCATGTAGTCTTAGGGTGTGATCTAAATTTTATCTGCCCCAGCGTCAGACGTTAGTGTTGGAAAAAAGAAGAGGTTTCTTTATATTGAAGATAAGCCCACGGTGTTACTAAAATGGTAAATGGCTGTAGAAAAAATGATCCAATGTAGTACCTTCGGGTGGATCATTGGGGACGTGGCCGCAAGCATAACGGCCCTTATTCAAATTATAATGTAGAAAAAAGAACCCGTAGCAAGATAAAACGGCTAACTCTAATTATTAACTCAAGGAAGATCACGAAAGTGGGCGTAAGCCAATTCTGCTTTACAAGCAAACAAAGGAGGGCGCCACAGCATTTACTGACTAACAAACCCACCACCAAGAGTCCTGGGAGAAACGCAAAAACCTCTGACCCTAAAAAAGTTCCCAACCGAAAAGCTATCACTAAAGCACGTGCAGCTGTGACCCAACAAAGCGTACCTGAAAACGAAACATTTTGAATAGTTATAACGCAGACCAACTTTAGTGGCCAACATATAACAGCATAATAAAACTCAAAAGCATAAAGTAATAATGTGAGACACTGGTCTCAGCACTACTGACTCCTGAAAATAATTCAAAAAAAAAAAAAATTCCAAAACTAACCACTTCAATTATTTTTCAAACTCCTATACGGTACTTACTTCAGTTACCAAACATAACTGATAATCTTAATTTTGTTCACTTTAAGCAAAATTAGCTCGTCAAAAAATAAGATGTGGTAAATTCGAAATAATTCTATTATCAAAATTAATTTTCTTTTCATGTACAGAAAGAGTAAACAATTATGCAACTTTAATATTTACGAAATAAATTAAACGAATCAAACTCCTTTACTTTAAGTAGTTACTACAGAGAATAGTATATCCTAACAAAACACATCAAATCTTAGAGTGACAATTTAATCTGCAAAAATATTAATGAAACAATCTATTAAAGCTTATTCAGATCTGGCTAGTTCACAAAATTTACTTTCGTTTAACTCAAAATGTAAAGTCACGAAAATGAATCTCAACTTTTTAAGGTATTTATTAACAATTCAAATTCCGCTACAAGCAAGACAAACTATACAAACTTCAGTAACGTTCGTTGTTTACTTCAAACTTAGCATGATAAAGAACTTTACTCAAACAAGTAATTTAAGTTATAGTAGAATGTAGACAACTATTGTTAATTACAAGATGAGGCTCCCAAAATCTAAACGTTTGTAAGTAGGATAAAAAAGTTATTTGACTTACTCCACTGGAATCTAATTACTTCATACCAAAGGTGTAAACAAGCAACAGGACTGTTTTGACGTCACAGCATCTACAGCACTATATAAAGGATAGCAGACTTGTCCGCCATTTCTAAACCCAATAACAGTAAATTTGCGTCACTTTTGCATAGAAGTAGTAATAATTTTTGAATTATGCCGGGTTGTGCATCGCGAAAGATTCTAACCATACTAGACGTGGTTTCAATTTTTCAAGTAAATAAGTATATGCGTAGTTTTTCATTTTTTTTATAGTAAATACCACAATATAAACTTTTTTTTATTTTTTGTTTTCCGTTTTCTAAATTGAAAGTTACTATAATATCTTGAACGCATATGAACTAAATTTTACAATTTTAGGTTTCCTGCAGAACCTAGTAGACGAAAAGTCTGGCAAGTAAATTGTGGGAGAAAAACTGTTTAAAATTTTCGCCTAATGTACTCAAACCAAATATGGCAAACATAAAAAAATCAAAGTCACCTTCAATTTATGTCATAAATGTCAAACTTGAAATTTTTATTAGTTTGACAATGATCCTAGGTCATGGATCGAAACGCAAATAAAGATGATTTTAAAAACTATGAATGGTTTAATTCCCAAAGATGATTAAGAAAAATGCTAAGCAAACCACAACAAACATACAGGGAGTATTTATGATCCTATAGAACTTACGGTTGGTCGTAACGGTACTCCTTATTGGTGAATTTTGAAAAGACCATATAGTGTTCCCGTAAAAATAGGTGTTCTTGTTCCACCTTGTCTATAGAACTTTTCTTGATTTTCATTCTTGTGATCTGTTCCTGATATGTTGTTGGGTCGGTGTTGATAGTCTGGCATACTTCGCCATTAGATAGTAATTTTGGTGTGGTAATCTTCTAAATTCATTATTACTGTTGTGTTTCCTTTATCCGCCGGGAGAATAATAACATCGTCATTCTGTCGTATACTTTTCAACGCAAGCCATTCTTTCTTTGTACGGTTCTTTTTTGGAGGATGAGATGTTCTTAAGATATTGGAAACATCTTGGGGTATTGATTCAACTGTAACGTTGTCGAGCTTGTGAATTGCTCCTTCTATGGCACAGATTTCTATGGCACACATTTACAGGTATTCGTATTCTTATTCGTATTCGTATTCGTATCGGTGCAATGGCAAAATTAAATCCTTTGTCAAGGTCGCTCAATGTTCCATTGTAAATCGGATGGTTGGATAAATTTCGTACGACCTTTGCGTGCTCTATGGTCTTGGTCCCTTGAATTGATGAATGATGTTGTTATAGATGTAGAAACTTCTTTTTCTACTTCTGTGTTGTCAGACTGGTGTTCGTTTCTGTTCAGAACTCGGCCAGTTGGTATAT
Source organism: Platerodrilus igneus (assembly GCA_036346225.1). Lineage (NCBI taxonomy): Eukaryota > Metazoa > Arthropoda > Insecta > Coleoptera > Lycidae > Platerodrilus > Platerodrilus igneus. The sequence goes on along the minus strand of JARFIW010000131.1, from coordinate 6,331,182 downwards.
AATACGCCATAAGATTACATGGATGGTGTTGCTCAAGCGTGGGTGTAGTTGCATCAGTTCTTTATTAATCCAATTCATCACTCTAAGTGTATCATAAATGGCTTCTCGTGACAGTGCGAAACTTGTTCTTTAGAAAATCTTTTTCGTAGAGTAGTTTGTTTTGTGAAACGTTAACTCCATACACTTCAGTACGATGTTATTGTTTCTGCAATGTTGTAAAAAAACTAAGTCTCATAGTAACTTATCTCTTTTTGATTGTCGCTTCTCGAAGATTTTGGTTTTATAGAATATATCCTCCCCGTAGAGTTCCATAATGTTAATTTTGAGGTTTCTGCGGACATTGTGTGCTTTGTTAATTTTCCAGCTATTATTCTGCATAGTTGGGTGGTTCTGAATTGAACCGCTGTCAATTTGGCAACGTTTTGGCAAAATCGCATCGGCCATCTTCAGCCTCTGTAGATTGAGCAGTTAATAAAGAAGTATTCTTATGTCCTGCTATATATACTAGTTTGAATACATGCTGTGTTGCACTTGATTGATTTCTGGTGCGGTTTCGTGTCATTGGTCCTGGTGAGTGTTGTGTGGTTGTTCTGCACGGCTGATTTAACAGAATGTTTCTTTCTGATTGTTTAACAATGTGTAGACTTAATTGCTGGTTCCCTTGCTTGTGGCAGTCTTTGGGAATCATCCCTTGTATTGAGACTATGTGGGCGTTTTTCTATTACAATGACTTCTCAGATTATTCTCGAGGTGTAGTGTTCAATCCTAGCTAGCGTTCTAGTATTCTTGAAGTCAAAGTTGTGACCTGTAGTGCTGAAGTGCTGAGCTAACGATGAGCTCTTTTCGTTATTCTATATTGCGTTTTATGTTCTTCCTTCCTAATACTATTTCTTCTGTTTGTCTGTCCAATGTAAGATTTGTTGCAGTCTAAGCATGGTATTTCGTAGACTCCTTGATCTTCTAACGGGAACTGACCTTTGGGATTCCTTGGGATTGCACTCATTTGCACGCGTTTTTCCATTGTTTTCAAGATTTTAAATAATATCCTATTTCACCACTCTATTTGTTACATAAGAACGCACCCTCCCTATGCCTACAATAAGAGACGCGGTTGACACAAACTTTTCTAGAGTGTGTGACGTTTCTTTGTAGTACCCATAATCATATTTTACTTTAATAGTTTCTGTATTAGTAAATTCTACCAATGGGATTATGTTATACCCCCTAAGAAATCTAATTTTTAGGCTACTACATTTTTTATCTTAGTTAAAATTATTTTGTATAATATATGATTCATATTCATTATGCCAGTTTTTAAAGATTAGAGATGATGTCATCATTGTAATTTCATTCTAAATATTTAGTTTTATGATTTTTTATTTTGGCTAATAGTGTATTACGCTGGCGCGCTGGTAATCTCATCACCTGAGTGTGAAGAATTCATAAGTAGATTTGTGCTAAATCAAATAAATGAAAGATCCCAGCTTCTGGTTAAAGTTATGATATCCATAAGTTGGTTATGCTTACATATTAGATAGAAAAAATGACACGAGATATTTTCTTTTTGCAGTCTTAATTCAACCGTCCGAAGTTTGCCGAATATATCTCGGATTATGTTATGAACAGAAAATCCATTTTTTTGTACACTTTGTAATTAACATCCAAACTATCAACATGTCACTTTAGTAGATCAGTTATCTTAGATTATAATGTTACGATGACAATTAGTGCTCCGGTGTAACTCAGATTAGGCGCAGTAGGGAGTAGATTCGACGATATCTTCAAGGAACCGTAAGTCACAAGGTGCAAAGAGTCAAAACTAGGTACCATATGGACGCCAGCAACGTAGGAGCAAGCAGAAACAACGAGAAAGGTTTTGTGGTTCTCGGGTCAACCTAAGATAATTCACTATACCACGAAATAAGAAACTAAGTTTTCCAACAACAAAACCATCCAATTTATTTTAACAAAGGTAATTAAAGTAAAAAACTCACAAATAGACCTCTAGTGATTGTCAAATTTATGTGAATATAACACGCAATAAATTAGTTAGCTGTAAATACTATCCTACACTCAAATTCAAACAAAACACAGTAAAATGATCTGGACACGAGCCAGGCGTATATCAAGCCAATACTGTTGTAATCAAACCAATAATAATAATAAAGCAAGGGACATGCAGGTTTTATGGCCATAAAGCGCGCCGCACTATATATTGATAATAATCTATCAATAACGGCTCGGGAAAAAATTTACATTAACTCGTTAATAAAAAAAAAAAACAGTTTATACAATGTCCTAAAGGGATCACTGATAAACTAAATACCATACAGCAATAACTAAAAATACACAAAGTTAATGTAGAAGGTAATTAAATGTATTCCATAATGTAGTTAGGCGATTTGGCTTTAAATGATATAAATAAATATAGATACGATCGCTAGCTATTACCATACAACCTGTTTAGAACAAATCTGCCATGGGAATTGAACACAGGGATGTCCAGATAAACCAAACAGCATCCAACACAGACAGCGGGTACTTAATCTTGAAGTGATATAGATGAAGGGCCAATAAAACTTGCATACTACATAAGACAGCAATTTGTTTATCTGTGAAAGCTAGAACGCTTGAATTAAAGTTACATATTATTTCATAGAGGGTTAATTAAAATTCTATAAATCCTAATCATGAGTGCAGGTTACAGCGAAACAATACCAGAATTCTAACACCATACAATAGAACTACACGATACCAGGACTACGCTAAACACACCTTAAAATAGATCTTGATCAGGGCTACACGAAGATACGTACATAAAACCCATTTAAAAAGAATTTCTTTTAACTGCAATACTTACTACATTTGTGCTTCAGAGTTATACACAAAATTCGCAGTAATGACCAAAGATCCAAATCAAATTGGTGACGACGTCGTATAACCGCTTCAACCGAAAATAATCTCTCTAGCAACCATAAACCAATTAGAAGAACTATTAATAGCCCCGGGTACTGATCGAAATCCATTAGTAAGAACGAGGTGACAGCAAAAATAGCCAGCAACCAAGAATGTTGCACTTCATTGAAAAATCGTGGTAAGAGAGACCTCGGTCTTCAGCTGTGTACGTTTTATCAGACCTGAGATAGTCTTTCCATGTTAAACAACAACCTTTTTTATGAACAGAAATGTAATTATTAAAACGTGATCATCAAATGTCAGAAATCGAAATCCATCAACATTATACTATAATGAAAAGCCATGAAATATAGAAAAAAAACCAGCTTCGAGCATTAAATTGAAATAGTGTGAAAATAAGCACAGAGAAAAATAGAAAAGTAAAGTGCGGGGCGTTTCACTAAGGTTATCAGAACAGATTGGAAGCAGTCTAATCATTTTAGATAATACTCTACTAAGTGGGTTATTTTTAATTTTAGGGGCACATTGGTTCCCAAATTGATAACTATATGTTGGAAATAAACGTTTCAAGAACAGCAATGTTATTAGGGGCATCTTATGGCATGCGCTTAACCACAGTAAATCACTCATCAGGTATTTATAAATCCATCTGAAACTATACCAGCAAGGAAAAGCTTGCAGTTAAATAAACATTTGAAATTTATTGCATAAACTGAAGAAACGTACCCATTGTAAATCGGTGTGTTTCGGTCAAGATTTTAGTTAAGTAAATTTGCATATATTTCATTTTTAATACTTGCTTAAGACAGCATTATGTATTTGTAACGAAAGTAGAAATCAGTCGTGTATATTAACGTAAAGACGTTTATATTTGTTATTTTACCATTAGTGTAACGGTATAGTTGCAGTTTTGCTGTAATAAATTATTCTGCAATTACCCAGAAGCGTGATTGAATATTTAGGTCATTTAGGATTTGCTTTTAGAAACCTTCTTTGCAGTTAATCTTTTAAATAGGTCTATGTGCTTATAATTGAAGTTTGTTTTACGTTTAAGTAATATTGTCGTGAATGATTATCATGTACATTTTTAAGCCAGAGTCACCCTCCTGATCTCAGATTTTAGTACCCTCTTGTTATTCTTTCTAGGGTTTTTACCTGGCAACCCTGCGCGGTTAGGTGGCGTTTAAGGCACTTTTCGATCAAGCAATATTTCATACCCAATAACATTCTGGAACCATCTTTAAACACTTACACCCCCGTTCTACTGCGTTAGTCGACAACCATATTTGTTATTTCAGTCGTGGTTTTCGTTATTTTACCGAAATAGAATTTATAGCGGAGTGCTTTACCGAGGAGTTTTTCTGTGGATTACCGGCTAGATTTCCCAGGGCTAAAACTGCACGTAACAATTGTTTAGCTTTCCGTAGTTTGGGACAGTTGGGAAAGGCTGTCATCACGAGGGTATCCTGTCACCCCTACTATGGAATTTAGTAGTGGAAGTCTCTCCAACGTCTTAACGTGGCGGGCTACTACACGATAGGATATACGGCCGGCATAGCCTAATTGACGGTCTGTAAATTCTAACAAATGCTGTTCAACCTGATTCAGACAGTACTTACGGTAATAGATCGACGGTGCATCGAAAACTTCCTGAACATCAATCCTAACAAAACGGGGTTGGTGCTGTTCACCAATAAAAGGATACTAACGGTAACTAGATTGCCACTACCCTTCCAAACCCCTTTAGCCCTTTGGGATGAGGTCTAGTACTTGGGCATCATACTTAAAAAGAAACTGAACTTCAAACAGAAACCACAAAAGGTAGCAAGGGTTTCTGGCAGTGCAGACGGACCATAGGCAAACTTTGAGGTCTTACTCTGAGGACCGCTGTGTGGCTATTCTCCACGCTACTCAGACCTATGCATTACCACGACGGTGTTGTCTAGTTGCCCATGGTCAGATTAGCGAACGCAGCCAAGGAACTTATACATATACAAAGATTAGCCTGTTTAGGTATTACAGGTGCGATGCGATCTACACCCTCTGCAGCCTTGGAAGCCAGTCTCGGCCTCACTTAACTGGACATGCATGTGGAGGAGGTAGCTCTTAGGGCGTCACTAAGGCTACATGACAAATGGTTTTGGATCGACAAGTGTGACGGAGGTAGACACCACAACATTCTAATAAAGGCGGGGCGCGCACGATGCCGCTCTTGGACGGAGCTGTAAACTCTATCGCACCCTAAATAATATTCAGGAAGCATTACGGAGTCTTCATCGACCCTGAGGATACATCACCACCAGACAACTTTATTTCTCGAATGTATCCAAAACAATAGAGAGATCGGGTGCAGGTATATACTCAGATGACCTTAACCTTCACAAAAGCGCGACACTGGGCGCGTTGGCAACTAATCTCTCAAGCAGAGATAATTGCCATCGTATACGGTGCAATTGTCATTTTGAAACGTAGAATTCAAAATAAAACCAAACGCATTTTGCACGACAGCATGGCGGTTTAAATGGCACTAAACAACCAGAAGCTTATTTCAGGGGTTGCACTACAGTAGTACCACACGTTAGAGCTTGCTTCTATACTAATACCCTCGTGTTAGTTTGTATCAAAGGACACTCAGGGAGATACATGGTAACGAGCGGATGGACGTTTTGACGAAATGGGTCTTCACACAGTTCTCCATCGGCCGAGTATCATCGGTTCCCATATTGCTTTCTGTAGTGATCTCCATGGCAAAACTAGCAACTCTCTGACGTCATACGGACAGGTGGACTAGTATGAAAAGCTGCCGACACACAAAATTGTGCATTACATTTCCTGCAACCGAAAGTGGTAAATTTTACACCAACCTACCAAGATAGTAAGTATGGTTGCTCGTGTGGGTTCTGACTGGGCACGGCAACTTTAAGAAACACCTGCACAGGCTGGGAATGTCTGACGACCTTACTTGTCGTGGGTGTCAGCAAGAACACGAAACGGCGACATACTTACTGTGTTCCTCTCCGGCACTCGCAAGTCTTCGTGGCTCCATGTTAGGTAGTTGCGACCTGACCCAGCCATAATCAGCAGCATACCTTGATCAGATATTTTTAAGTTTGCCTGCAAAGTTGGGTAGCTGAAGAAGGGAATATCAGACTAGTGTAAGATAAGTAGCACAACGGGCCCACCTTCTAGACTAAGTGCGTGTGACGCTGTCCGCCATTCCAAATCTTAATAGATAGATGGATAGGAGATTAAATAAAATCGAGAAATTTTGAAGTTTTGATTCTGTCTGCTGTTAGAAAATCTAAAGAATAACAACTTTACTGTAGATTTTGATATTAAATTTATTGAAGAACAAAACAATTTGTGTGTCAAGACCTACCCAATCCGTTTACAGGGCCGTTTAAGAATAAAGGAATTAAAATCAATTAAGCGAACAATAACGATGATTAACAAGTACAAGAGTGAACTTAGCCAATAGAATGAATACAAACGTAAGACGTGTATTTTCTTGTAGATTCTAGAAGGGTATCAAATGCAATATGATCAGATATAAATACCATCATAATCGACCAGAAGCCAGCTTAGTCTTATCCCACATGTAATATAAAACAACTTTGATCGAGTTGTTAAAGTAAATACGCTAATATGTATTTAAATTAGGATATAACAGGTGTTGTAGTAATTAACGATGCATCAATCCAATAGAACATACGCAGCTAGTGATAATTTAGTAAACCCGGCATGTTAAGAAAGACCTTAGTGAAGCAAATATTGTGAATAATCATCGACAGTAATAAACGCCTGTGACGTTGTTAAGGATTGCTTATAAATATTTGTGGATAATTAGACTTGCATTGGAATGGATAAAGAAACTTAGAAATCAAAGCTGGTCAAATTGGTCGACGCTGAGGATTACAATAGAAAACTAAAAAATTAAAGTTAAATGATTATTAAAAAACAATATGTAGAGCATCTAATAGCTACATATAGGGGACTTTAAAAATGTGTACCTGCGTATCATCAAACAGAAGTTAACAGCCTTCCTGCTGTAAAGTAAAAACAAAATGAAGCGTAAAGTAAAACAGACTACTGGAAAGGAAAGTTTGAAAAATATTGACAAGAGGTACATAGATATAAATTGTATGCTGTATAAAGTGCAAAAAGAAGATGTTAAGTTGGAAAATTTGTTGGACGAGCTATTGGTTATATCGGAGCAGCTTAAAAAGAAGTTTGTAGCCTATAAGTTTGGATATAACCCAAGGTTTTAGAGCAACGCTCAACAAGGCGTAAATTGGCAAATATTTAACAAATATTAGCTTTAACTTTGCCAAACGAAGAGAATATTAAGAATACAATAATCTACTTTTGGGTAATGACAACACTACTGACAAATACTGGATAACGTGGATAAATTCCAATACCAGTGAAAATATACAAAAGAAATTTGTAGTCAAGGAACTAGTCTAGACACTAGAAAACAGTTGAGATGTGATGTAGTAAATATTATAAACTATGTGAATGCTCGACGAAGGCAGACACATATCTATCCTGACTCAAGAACACGATACTAAGAGATTAAAAGCATCCATGCATACTACGAGATCACTGCTAAAATTCGCGGAAACCAGTGCACCTTGCATTGCTAGCGTTCTGCAATTGTCATATTCAAAAGTTTGACATTTTTAACCTATTCTAACGAAAATTCTATTTGCATAACAGCAGTTCTTTCTTTTCAAACTGATTATAAAAGCCCTTTCAGCAACTCGTAGCTACAATGGAATTCTAAAAGCTCTCGCAATTATTTACTTTCGGCTAACCGCTAACAGTACAAGTATTATCTTCTTTAACTACGATATCTTCTAAATTACTATCGAAGCACTACAATTTATATCGAAACACTAATTGTTAATTTATATTAATTTATATGATAACTACAATAATTTACATCAGATAAGGCGAGTAACAGTAATTTATGTCACATCGCGACTTTCACATATATTGTACATATATTGTACAAAGTTTTACATCGGAACAAGTATTGTTATCAAAGCTGCAATTAGAACTGCCATCCAATATCCATGATGGCAATTTATGTGTATGTTTGTGAACTTCTAGATTATTTTAAAACATACCAGAAATTAAGCAAATTACATTTCTTGTATGTACTTATTGTAATCTAAATAACTTTTAAATGCAAACTTTAGTACCCGTCAATCAGAGATCTCGCACCGTAGGACCTGTCAATCATCTTTTGGAAAACGTCACCACAGGGTACCATCAATTATCCTTTGTGTACAGATGCTTCTTTTACGTTCTAACGTAATTATTCTGGCCGGAGGCAGATCAATCGGCGCTAGACTATAAATCAGTAAACAATTCGATTTCAATCCTACCAGTTTAAATTTAAACAAGATTGAGCAAGGTTATATTTTTGTGTACAAATGAAAATTTCGGCTCGTGATTTTCGAGTGATAATTTTCGATATGATTTATCATCACAGCAATGCGTGGAAAAAATTGGTTTGATATTTGGCGATAAAGCATCATTCAAAACTATGGTTACAAGTGGTTCCAAGAATTGAAGCGTGAAAGAGCAACGTCTGATGACGATGTTTACAAAGATTCATCATTTCCTTTCACAGTACATTCTTTTCGTCCAAAAGTTTAATTATTTGTCATATAACTATGAGCATTTAAAATATATTTGCAGGAGTCTGTTAATTCAGTTAAATTTTCATATATATTCTACTTGTAGAATATTTAATTTAAATATTTTTTAGGAAAATTGAAAATATCTGTACAATTTTAAATACAGTGTAGCTGTGTAACATATTTGATCAACCAATTGATGGTGTAAAGAACTTTTCTTTACTGTTCTTTATTTGAACCAATGTAAGCCTGATTATTCACAAATACAGAGAAATCTTATTATATTGGGATGCGCCTTTAGTTCTCACTGACGTTAGTTATTGCAATGTATACTAGCATAGAATTTCCTCTTAACACAAGAATTAACTATTTTTATTATCTAAGTTTGACTAAGAAATTTATCTAGAAAAACGCTAGTTTCATATAAAATATTTATTTTAGCGAACTATACAATATTTATATAATAATAATACTTGCAAATTCATTTTTCAACTAAAACGAGTCATGCGGTTTTATATACTCAACAAAACAGCTTTCAGAAATTACTAAAAGTAGTCGAGATTTTTCTAAATCCTTCGCTTTTGAATGCTTTATAGTGGTTGGCTATATGGACCCAAGTAACTGTCAATCAACCCTTTGTCGGTTTAATGACTTTGTTTGTTTTGATACTAGACTCTTTGGCGTTAATGTTACAACAGTTTGTAATACACTAGCAACTGCAACATTTTATAATGTCATTTTAGTAGCCAATTTTCTATTACAAATTTTTATTGTAATTCGTCACAAAATTACTAAAATAATCTTATAAAATATTATACATATATTGGCAATCAGAAAATACAAGTCTGCTCAAAACAATAAAAATTGTTAGGGCGTTCTATTAAAAAATTGAAGGTGTATTTTATTGAACCGCCCCGTATATGCAATTCAGCCAATACATTCTAAATACATGAAACTTTTTTTTTGCATTCTTAATAGCAACAAAAATAACTAATGTTTAAAATATAAAAGAACCCCGTACATGCACCTGTCTTATAATATTTGCACCTGTTTAATGTTGTCAATAGATTATTTTGGTATCCTGTGCTTACTGTGCTTTTCATTTATATTTCAGTTAAACTTGTTCATCGTAAAGATCATGAATTTGTGCGGAAATGCACAAACCTTACCAGAAAAACCTGTTTTGTAAGACATTTTTATTTTGATAATGTAAAGCGGTGATGCGTTTCTATTCTATTCCGACGCAAGCAATTTAAATTGTTTGAGGAAACCCGAAGCGTTAGCTTAAATATGCAAGCAATATGAAGCCGGCATTTGAACCGGGTGTACAAGAATTAAAACAGACATTTTGGTAATTGCTTTACACACACATCGTAGATTCTTGAATACTTTATACAAACTTAGAAAAGATTCGTATCAAGAAGCGTTGTTAATTTGTCTATACGTTAAATAATTAAAGCAATATTTTCCGACTGCCAGATAAGAGATTAAATAGATATAGAGTTAAAAATGTTGAAGTAATTTATGACAAGTTAAACAGTGTCGTCTACCATTTAGAATACATTTAAAGGAATTGACGTACCCGGAGAAACTATTTTCTTGTGCAACTTTTTTTATATTTGGGTACCTGGAAATGGAATGTTACCTTTTGTAGTTTCCAGCTAGTAGGGACCAATTTGACTATTTAGGTCACTATCAGGCCAACTCGCGTCAATATATATGCATATATTCCTACAATGACAGCAGTACAGTAGTGATTCGCGTGTTCATCTAGATGGTGTAACAGTATTGTACCAATTTTACAAACGAATTACAAAGTAAAATATGCAGATCAAGTAATAATTAGAATTACTTTTTGTCCACCTAGATAATTTAGTTTGTATTTTGACATCTGAAAGGCGAAATGCCAATGATATTGTTGTTCCTATACATAAACCTGTTTAAAAATTATTACGAATCTGTTCTATATACAACCTATTTAAACGGAACCCGTTGTTTACTTACAATATTAGCCAGATAACACAAAGGTAAATAATACGTTGGCGGTAGTAGGAAGCGAATCGACAGAAAAGCTCCACACATTTTAAGTTATAAAGCACTAGCCTCATAGTTCTTCAATATAAGGTAGTTAGGTAGTTACGTGTAGAATGAACGATGGCCGACGTTGTTTTCACTTGTACACTACTCCCTGAGAGTAGCGTGCACTCGATGGTAGAAGCTTCAACGCAAATCCCTTCAAATCATATGAAACGTCTACACCGCAAAATACGTAATAATAAAAATCAATTAAAAAAAACCAAGGATCACATGGCCTATTTTCTAACTAAATTACAATTTGTAAGCCAAATAAAGCGTTATATATATATATATATATATATATATATATATTTTACTGTTACTATCTATCTATCTGTATGATTACTACCCCCCTTTTTATTACTACTCACTGTCCGTCACTCACTCTCTTTTTGCCCCTTTTTGTAGCGCCTTTTGTGAAATGTGCACACTTAACGCACACCCCGTATTTGCAACGTTTGGTTGGTTCTTTAATTAAATTATTTATTTCAATGCCTCGACTATTTAAGCTCTTAATCTCAGGGTGTTTAACTACTTATAGTGAGTTCTGTTATAAGTAGATAAGCAAAGTCCAACCAACGTGCACAATCTTTTGTTTTAGTACTAAATTTTACTCTACTTTTGAATATGCCAAAATTTTATTAAGATCAACGTTGCTTTGTGCCAAATTGAATTACTACCAAAATTTATGACTAATTTTGACGTTTAAGATATTTCAGCACTCACCTGGTTTACACTTCGTTGTTGGCCGCGCTGACTGCTGGCTCAAAATCCGTGTCGCCGTATGCGTCTTTACACTGATGTCCTATTTGGTTGAATTTTGTACCGCCTCCAGGTGTCGTTCTTGAAATTTTAAGCTGCTCCCCAATACCTGAAATAATTAACCCGAATTTAGAATTTTGAATACCCAGTGCTATAACTTCCCCTGTGCTAATTTCTGCTTTGAATCCTCCACTACCAATTATTGTTCTCCTTAATCTCGCTCGTCGTGTATTCAATAAATCTGTCCGCTTCTTCTTAATTAATCCAAATCTACTCGCTGTCCTTTTACAAATTGCCGGCTGCTCCGCTACCAATCTATAACTCGCTATCCAAATCCAACTACTGTTCCTTTATATGTCCTCCCGATGTTCTTGCTACCTTTAAATTGCTATCCAAATCCAACTTTCTTTCCTTTTATGTATAACCACTCGGTTTCCTGCTACCTATAACTCGCTTTAAATCGCTATCCAAATTCAAACTCCGTTCCTTTATATAAATCTTCCCAATGTCCTGCTACCTATAAATTGCTTTCCAAATCCAAACTCCGTTCCTTTATATAAATCTTCCCAATGTCCTGCTACCTTTAACACGCTATCCAAATTCAACTTCTTTCCTTATAACCACTCGCTTTCCAAATCTAACTTATCCGTCGTTTCACCGTCGCACAATTACCAATCTTTACTTTATGCTTTTGTCGCTGATGCTTCTTTACCACACTTTATTAAATCAAAACTCTTTTAGAAACAAATACTTTTATTAACTTTTTTCAAAATCGTTACAAATTAGCACAGTATGAAAAAACACGTCTTTGTACAAATAAAGTTCGAAAATAATCTCCGTTGTTTGCTTTCCAAGGCAACCATTTTAACTTTTCTCGCCTACTACCCCATAACTAAATCGTCCAATACATCCTAACCTTTTGTTTGTGTCGCACATACCATAGCTCATGTCCTTTCTACATTTTTATAAATCACATTAAATTCTATCATTGGTCCAAAATAATTACAGTTCATCAATCACATTTGATGTTGTTATAACTAATAATTTAGAATTTACAAACATTGTCCAAAAGTTGATTCTATTTAAAATGCAAAACCAAAATAAATTACACTAGAACCTGGATGCGTAATCGATATTAAACATTCATAGACGCATCCGGTTTCCGGACGGCAAATGTACTTTCAAAGGCCTTTAAAATTCAAACTCGGTATAAACCCTTGAGCACTGTACATCCTACTACGTCATTTAGTCATTTTAATATTACCTTTTGGTACTTAATTTCAACTACCATTTTGAATGGCACTTCAGTATACGTAGAATACGGGAAACATACATTTTTAAGTTTATATGATCAAATATGTGGATTATTTTGCTTGGCATATACGACCTTGTACTAAACCACCCTCAGAACTCTTGGTAGCTCCCTTATACATTATATATATATATATATATATATATATATATATATTGTAGTGGTTTTAAAAGGTTAAATTAACTATAAACAAAGCAATTTGAAACACCCTGTATAGAGGAAACAGCCCGAATTTACGTTGCAAAATTTATTTCATTTAGTTCAGTTTAATGTAACAAGTATTAACAAAAATTTACAATTAATGAATAAAATTTAGTTAGGTTCGTAAAGAAAATAAATTTTAGAAGCCAATGCAATTTGTTTATTAATTTAATGGAGTTTAATTACGTCTAATACGCATAAAAGCATGAAAAATCAATAAATCTAAGGCGAATAGCGTTCGTTATAATAAACAAATAAATCGGTTGGGTTGAAATACCATGAAAAGAAGCTCCTAGAAATGTTGTGTTAAAACGTCGGTTAATTAAACACCTGCATGTTTCTAAATGTCAGGTTCCACTTATTTTTATAGATACCAAACTAGATTTAAAGAATATCGGGTAAACGGTTGGAGGGTTCGCGTAAATGTTAACTAAAAGTTTCCTTAAAGTGCAGAAAGGATAGAGGGTCAATGAAATACGTCGGACTAAGACAGGCATAATAATAGTACATTTCAAAAAGCACGTATGTAGTCCACATGGGGTAAATAGAACGTGGACAGGAATATCGATTCTCTACCACTCAAACACGGTTAGAAGGAAACATATGGTATGCATAAGAAAGGGACAGCGTTAATATAGGCGGGGTTTTTTAGACGTCAATGGATATATTATTGGTTGATATCGTTAGTTTTAAAACAGACCAACACGGGGATATTTGAAGTCGGGTTTATTGGAAAATATCGTAACGACGCGCCAAATTTCGGAGATTTCGAAAACGGTTGAAACAAAATTTTAAGAACGTGTTATTTTAAATTAGATTTTTCACGGTAAGAGGGTCTGGAGAGGTTACAGTCGAAGCATTTAAATACTCGAGGCGAATTAGCACGGCTCTCTTATTTGATCGTTCTCTTAGTACTTTGATCGCTTCAGACTACGAACGAGCTTGTAAGTATATAAAATTATTTTATTTTAAATAGTACAGTGTTGGCCTCATAATTTGATACGCGAATAAGTGGCGAGTCTAAATTCTAATTTGAAGTGCAACATTTATTTTAAACAAGCTCGGGAAGTGACGTGAAGTAACGTAAATTTACAGTAAATTAAACGAAAGTACGCAAGTATGAAAGAAGTGGAATTAATTTGGATTTGGAATTGAATGGACCGGGAAAGTAGCATAACTTAAATGAGGTTCTTCTACGAATAGCTAGGGGCGGACAGCAGAGCATAGCGAGACTGCTTTACCGCATCATCAACGGAGTGGGGGTCTTTAAGAAATTCCAGGTAACGCTTTAAAATTGTTGTTATAAACTATGAAACTATGAAAATTGTGTGACGTGTGAGAGTACATTTTGAAGGGATTGTGCATTATTTTGCGTATTGAAAATAATACGTATGACTAACTTTATTAAGGTATTTACATAGAAATGTAAAGGTGTATATAAAGCTTATTAACATTCCATCAGGAATTTAAAATTTTTATTGTGAAGAGTACATGGGTTTGTTTTTTTTGTTGGTTGTAAGAGTATGCGAAGTACAAAAGCATACATTATTCATAATTAACTGGGTTACCATGAGCTTACCATACTCCAGAGTATACAAATTCAAAATAAATTATAAATAAAGAACGAAAATAAGATATTATTCAGGGCCCATTTACTCCGGGTATATTCAATGTGTTTGATATTTTAAATTAAAATCCAGGACAATACAAAAATAGGATTTATTGAGGTAACTTGATCTCTGAAATGTGGATAATCTTGAATTTTATGTGTAAATAGTGTTAAATAAATATTGTATGATGGTTGTATTATTTTGTGGTTTTATTGAGGGTGTGCGTGAACGATACAGAGTATAATAGTGAATCTAGGTATCCAAGAGGAGACCCAACTAAGCTAGGCTGGGAACTGAAGCAGAATTAAGGTGATGAAGAGAGGAATCTGGATAAGAGATTATTTTTATTAAAATTTTTCTATTGTGTGAAATTTATTTTCGATTTTGGAAAATAAATAAAATTTTCGAATGTTTTTTTCTTACTCTGTCGATTATTCACAAGGGTACCACGGCAATATATATTTCTGTGTTTCCTCGTATTAAGAATCGAGCCTCACGAATTGGGCGTCAAGATTCTGTGAAACCTACAAAAAAACTCACCAGAGTAAAAAAAAACACTCGAGCCCCAACGTTGGGCAGTCCATATTGCTGTGATTTTCTTCTGATAATCGCCTCTTTACTCTCTCCGCCTCGGCTGCTCACCTAGTTAAAACTTTCATCCTCATTCATAAAAAAAACACATTCCTACCACAAACATCAACGTTAACTCTATTTACATCAATATTCATAATACATTAAAATTTCAAAATTAAATTTCAGCATAAATTTCAGTATCATAAAATTTCAAGTTAAAATTTGTCATCATTTTAATTTGCATCCCGAATTAGAGTCCTTGTAGGATGCATACTAATTAAGTTAACAATATGTGCAGACCTAAGTCTGAATAAAAGGGAGCATCTCCCACCCCTTTACGTTAATTTAACAGGTTAGTCTAATTGAGTCAAAGACAGACCCAAATTTTCATCATAATCAAAAACATAAACCTGATAAATACTCCTTTCTACTTATACAAGAAAATTTTACCTTAAAATTAAAAATTTGTTGTTTATGCAAATTTACTACTGTCCATTTTTATCAAACGAATTATAAAAATATTCTACACACACCAAAACATCTAAGATCGAACAAAATGCATAATTTACCTGAAGGTTAATGCACTCGTGGCTTTAATGTACATCGGACTTGCTAATCCCACCATTCCAGCTGGTTTATGTTTACGGCTTCAGATTCTGACCGCTTTTAAAATTTTTGTACACCACCATTCGTTTAACAAGGTTTCAGGGCTTCTCAGGAATTCATCTACGTATATCTAAATCTTGTTTTGTGGATCCAATCACGTTTACGAATAACATTTGATTATTAACACCCCCGAAAAATAGCACTGAAATTCATAATTCTTTCACGCTATACCCAAAACTGCCTACTTCTATTTATTTATTTATCGTTACTAATTTGGATAATTGGTACAGTAATACTCGCAAATATAACTAGACTTTATTACCTTGTATCTTCTCTAAGTGCACTAATAACTTTTATTGTAGCACGTAATCACCACGTATTCTACTTAAAGTATCGAATAATCAAAAAAATAAAGAGCAAAACTGTTTAAAGTATTGAATAAAATCAAAAATCTAAGAGAGCGAAACTTCTATTAGCCCGGGTTTATATAATGGCCCGCTTGCAAGTCGAATTTGTCCCGCAACGGACAAGTTTTAGAATTTCGCATTCTATTTTCCTTTCCGACGGCTCGGCACAGCGATTTTACTAAAAATTTGCACACGGCTCGCAACACGTCCGAGAACAACTAATTAATTTTACACACCAACTGATATGCTTTCCCCTCTCATGTTTGCATCTTATTTTAACCAATCGTAGACCTAGTGACGCCTCACAAATCACGCTTTCTATTATCAGTGTCTCTGCTTTACGCGTTTTATCCATCCCTTTCTACCCTGGTCTGAGTCTATCCAGTCTATCTGCTATTTAAATCCACGTGGATTCCTACGTGAGTGAAATAACCCCTCATCTAGCATTTCCTGCTAAAACATCCGACCGTTTCCAATATACGTAGAAGCTGCATGTTTATCTATTCAAACTTATTAGAACGTGACATTTAAAAGTTTGCAGGTGTGTGCTCCTAATGAACGTTTTAATATAATTCTCCGAGCTTTGTTTCATGGTATTTTAACCTTCCTTTTAGCTGTTTGTTACCAACCTTGGGTTTTCACAGGCTTTTATGCTTATTATATATTACTAATGGTTCAATTAACTCCAATTAAAATAATAATGAATGGCATTGACTTCTCTTTAATTTTTAGCGAATACCAATTAAATATTAATTATTATTTGTACACTTTATAAATACCCGTTACTTAAAAATTGAATAATTAATATAAATTTCGCACGTAATTTCCATTTGTTTCTTTATACAGGGTGATTAAAATTATTTGATGTCGTTAATTAATTTTCTACCCTGGTCTAAATTTGAGTAAAATATATATATATATATATATATATATATATATATAATTATATATATATATATTGTAATGTCAGTAGGAGCCACAAGGGTTCTAAGGGTCGTTTTGAATAGAAGGTAGTGTATGCCAAATAAAATAATCCATATATCAGATCCCGTAATTTTAAAATGTATGTTTGCCGTACTTTACATACGTTAAAGTATTTAAAATGTTAGTTGAAATGTAAGTGCCAAGACGTAAATTATAATGACTTGATGACGTGATAAAATACACAGTGCTCAAGGTTTTATACTGAGTTATAGTTTAATAGGCCATTGAACGTACATTTGCCAACCGAAAACCGGATGCGTCTATGGATGTCCACTATTAACCACGCAGATCCAGGTTCATATGTGAATTATTTTGGCTTTTATTTTACTAGAATCAACTTTTGGACAAACATGTAATCTCAAAATTATAAGTAATAGCAGTGTCAAATATGATTGGTCGACATAAGTCCTTTTTCGATTTGAGTTTGCCTATAGCGAAAACACAAATTTCACCAGTATTACTTCACAAAATAGAAGAATTGGCGGAAGCCAAATCATCAAAACATCAACTAAGAGAAGAAATACATATGGTTAAGAAACGCAGAGAAGAAAATATGGGTTCTCAAAAAGCTACAACTAATAATATTAGAACTTTTACTATTGACAGACTTGAAGATTTTAAAAAGAACAGTTCAAAATTTGAATTGAATAATGAATGACATAGGAGATAACGTCAAGGAAAATACATTAAAACATGATAAAATTTCTTACGAGAATAATTTTCATTGAAGCAATTACCCTAGATACTCCAGATAATTCATCATCTAGCAAATCAAATATTGATAAGGATAATCCATTTCGTAGCCAAAATAGATCTATGAAAGATGTTTTTGATTAAACTGACCGGTCTCAATTACGACTTATTTTTAATAAGAAAAACAAATTGATAAGAAAATAGGTGAAAAATCATCTCCATTAAATGTTAATGAATCTTTCGTTTTTAATAGCGATAAGGAAATTGACGATACGTATGCAGTTACTGATATACATCAAGACAAAAAAATAGATGAAGACCGTGACATACGATACTTGGGAAACTCTATATTGTCAAAACACCTATATGAAACAGACCAATACTTTATACAATCTTACTTAAGCCAATACACAAAATATGATTTGCTTTTTAGAAATAATAAAATCAGTTGCAATTTTTGCGCAAAGAAACATGGTGTATCTAAAATAGGAGATATTTATACAAACGTCACTAAACAACTTCTAGTCTGTAATCCTCCTGCTATATTGAATTTATATTTAAAGCGATTTCGAGTTTTAAGGCTTCGATCTGCAAAAGTGAATAGATGTGTTTCCTTTAATCTGTTATTTAACACTATTTTGTTCAATTGTTAATCAAACCAAAGTGATATATACATTATATGGTGTTGTGCAACATAAGGTTCAATTCACAATGGACATTATGACATATATATATATATATATATATATATATATATATATATATAAAAATAAGAACTGCTTTAGAACACGACAATTACCGCTGGCATTTTTTATTTAAAAATCAAAATAGTTTCTTGTCTTCACTGTGCAAAAGTGACAAAACCAACGCTTAAATTCCATCGGTAAAGTGGTATTATATTAACGACTCTCATGTTTCAAAAAGGGTACCTAAGGCTCAGGCATATTTGCTATTTTATTAACGAATTTTATTAACGAATTTGAAATTTTAATATGTTTAATTGTTACAATTAATTGTATAAATAATAGCGTTAGAATTTTTAAGAATTTTGTATTTATACATGTTTATTAATCATACTAAATAAATAGTTGCTTAACTATGTATATTCCCCGAGGCGGTTTTGAGGTTTTACTTTTTATCCATTTTCTACACCTCCTCCTCCTCTACGACTAACACAGTATCCTTCTGGTCCTTTTTTGTTGCGGTAATCGGTGCGCACTAAATACGTTCCTTCTGTTGCTCTCTTCCTGGTCCGCCCGGTGTACCAGAACAACTTCAGTAAGTTTCTCTATACAACTGACGCGGATATCTCAAAACTCAATTTTAGAATTCACTTCTTCGACTATTCCAGTTAGTAGAGCATCAAAATACTCTCTTGCTTGAATGGATTAGTATATTAGTCTTAATTAAAATTTTAAAGTGCAATATTTACAAATAATAAGATAGAGAAAAATAAAAAGTTGTGAAGCATAAATCACATAAAAAATATAATAATAAAAAAAGTACCAACGTTTCAACTTACATACTGAGTAAACTTATGTCGAACTTGTAGCGCCAGAGTACTCTCACTACGGTACTTATACTTTCAAAAATATATATTTAGAAAGATACGTTAAAATTGTTCTTTGTCATATAAATAATTTTCTAAGTAAAATTTTGAATTAATTAAACCTCACGGCTTCAACTCCTTACAATAAAATTATTAAAAACAAAATGTTAGTATGAATATTTTTAGAAAGTTTTATACACAAAAAACACAAACCTTAAAAGTAGACCATTTTCAGTGAACCCACCGCCTCATTTGCTCCAGAATCCCTCATTTGCTCCCTCATCTGGACCAAAAAGTTTTCTTCGACTAACCATTTTTCATCTTTCGAGATAAATATCTTAAATTTTTCATCTTTCGAGATAAATATCTCTTAAATTTTTCCTCCCACGAGATAAACCTATTTTTAAGATTTTTTACCGCTAACATTCTGGACCAAAAAGTTTTCTTCGACTAGCCATTTTTTTATCTTTCATCTGAACCAAATAGTTTTTCTTTGTCTAGCCATTACATCTTTCGAGATAAACCTATCTTGTTTGGTATCAATCAATATTAGAATTTTCTCAGGTACCCGAATCTTTAAGAATTTTTTAGATATCATCACCCCCCAGGGAGCTACCCCATTTTAAGATTTCTTACCTGTAGCGACTTTTGAGCGTTCTTATAAAATTTTTTTAGTCATGCGATACATCTTGTTAGCTTAGAATTTTATGTAGAATTCGAATCTGCAAACAGATTTGAAATCGGACCACGCCCTGCAAAGTTATACTTTAAGCTCTCAAACCTCTAAATTTCGCCTTTGCTCGTATATATTTAACTCCATTTTTTAAAACCTTTTTCGCTACCCAAGGTATATGCTTTAACCAACACAAAAATTAAGAACACAAAAGTTTAATAATTTATTTATCCAATTTACAGTTTAATAAACTATTACAATTTTTACAAAGTATAGCATTATTTCCTGTGTGTAGCCGAAAGTTTAACCTGTAACAAAAAAGAAATTAATAGGTTGTTTAAATAGACCTGTAACAAAATGAGATTAATGTAAAAAAAGAGGAGACGTGTTTTCAGTCAATAAGACATATTGTCGTTAACAATATGTTTTACCGTCCAGCGACACCACGTGGAGGTAAACACATGCCGCCGGGAACAAAGGAAATTTTAAGGATAGGGGAGGGTAGATATGCTTATAACTAACTTACATACTATATATACACAATAAAATATAAACAACTTAACCTATATCCTTATGCCCCCATGCATATGTTGATATGCTTCCGGGGATGACGTAACGCTTGTCATCTGCGCCCGATAAACTAATTTTATTAATAAGCTGTGTATAAAGTTGGTGTTTCTTACTCCGGATTGATACCATCGTATTCATGAGGGCATCTCTATTATTAATAACAACATCCTTAAAACTATCTACACTAATCCCCGCCACCACACTACGACTAACACCCTTAATCTTTTTAACAATGTCTTTCTCACTAATAATGCAGTAGGACTTAGCCCTACTACCGACGAACTCCAACACCAAATCCCCATAAAACTCGTCCTTAAACTTACCCAACACCTTTTTGTTTATAAGTGGTATATTGTATTTATTGTTTGGATGGTAATCACTTGTATCAAAATGTATTATGTTCGCGTTAATGTCACTGTATAAGTCTGGCGTCTCAACACTATAAACTAAAGAGTCTGTATCCGTATAAAGCAGGGACAATCTGGGACCATACAGAGGAACCATGGTACTGTAGTGAAACTCATACATAAGAGTTTTTGACAAATCTAAAATTGACAATCCTGCATAGATTGGTTTATTATAATTAATTTTAACACGATCCATCTGTATAATCGCCAGATCTTCCCCCAACACGGTACAACTGTTAAAGTTAGGTTTAGCTATTAGTCCACTCGCGCACAACTTTTTCCCGTCGTGTTCCCATCGCGTGACTATTTTGACATCGACCCTTTGTCCACGTTCTCCATTGTTTTACCAAAACCGCATTGTTCATAAGTTTGAAAAAATCTTTTTCAAACGCGTTAGCGGCAGAGGTACGGAGATTCGTGTTGAGATCAATGTAGGGTTTTAACCACGTCGACTGATCAAACTCCAACACGCGATGCACAACAGTTAATTGCAGACCGTTACGCAGAGCCTGCTGCAAGTTGCGATAGTGAACAATGTATTTTGTTTTGTTCAGAAGGGTGGCGAGTAAGCTTAGGCGTCTTCGAAAACGGCGTTGGAGGTACCATCGATTCAGGGCAGAAAGGCAAGTCATTGTGATCGTTGTGAAGATGTTCGGGGTACTGTATGTCAACTTCCAAAATATACCCTTTTTCGTGCGTGCTTGGTATATTTAATATTTCATGTTTTATACGATGTACCTGGTCCGTGTTTAACCATCTAAAGCCGCTAATGGGTAAATGTTGGGACATGGCCCATCCGTATAAATTGTTAGCATCCAGATACGTTAAGTACTTGGATGACTCGTCAGGGTTGTAGTCTTCCATATATTTATTGTTGGCTTTGGCATACCGACCGCTGCACTGGGTTAACCCACCACGTATCCCTTTCTTGATAAAATGTTGCATACTGACATCGGTCAACAACTCGAGCTTCACCTCAGTGCGCTTTAACATGGCATCCCAACTCAAACTAGGAGCAGTCACGTACTGGCATGGGTCTAGATCATAGGTTTTTGTGCAGACGTCTCTGAAGTTCTCGAAAATGTCTGCTAGTAACAAAACGTCCGTTTTCAAATAAAGATCGCTGTATTCCCCAAGCGTTCGGATTTTGAATGTTCTCCATACATTCTGTGCGTGTTCATAATCTGCATACGACACCGCTGTGGTGGTTAGACCGTTGAAGAAAGCATTTTGTGGTGGTAGAGTCTTCTCTTCCAATACGGTAATATCTTTCACGTAGTCGTACGGGAACACACCCTTCCGATGTAATAGAGCAAACTCTTCGGTATTGGGGAAACAGCTCTTTAGTTCAACAAACTGTTCAGCATTCAAGTTGGAGGCTAGTTTATTTAAGCTAGATGCCATGAAGCGTAAGGAGTCTACAAATCTCAGTGTGATGAAAGATTCATCAGTTTCATCGTCGTTTTCCTTATACAATCTAACGTTTTTGTAAACGATATAAACCTCTCCTTATTATTCGGGATTACAGTAACCCTTTCTTTGTCGTATCCCAACTCTTTCACAATGAAATGTGAATCATAACCCGCTTAGGTTATGAAACACCACCAGGATAAACTTTGGAACCGTGTATTTAATGTTGCATTGGGAGTGTGCGGCAAAGCGAAATCTCCTGAGAGGTGGCAGTGATCCTCACCCTCTCATTTCCCAAAGGCTGCTTACAGATGCCACACTCCTCAACCATATGAAACAACAACTCATCTAGGGGTTCCATTGGAAGCATGGGGTGTTTGTTTTAAAATTTTTCCCAATCGTTGGGCTTCCTCTTTCATCTTTTCCATAAAACTTTTGCGGCTTCAGGTCCTCTGTACAGCTCAAACTTGTTAAACGAGTCATCGTATGAACATTTGATATAGTATGCAAAACTGAAGGGTTCGTGGTGTTGTGTGCTGTTGGTGAAGGAAGAGGTGGGATCCGGAAGTGCAGAGCTAATAGGCTTCAACACACTTTCAAAGTCTGCATAAATCACGAACGGTACCCTCATTTGCTTGTGAACGTTCGTGAACTCTACAATGTTGTTGAAGTGGTTCGGCATGGTTGTCACCACATGGTTGCAGTCGTTTGTTGAGTGTTGGTGTAATTTGTCTTCAGATGGAAAAACACCAAGCATCCATCGCAAATCCATTTGCGGGTGCATTCACGAGAGATCTGCTTACCCACTAGCTTCCCCAAATCTTTGATCCAACAGTAGTGGGACTTGCACCCATCCTGAATGTACAGTAGGTTCACATGCCGAACCCTTTTATTAGCGGTGAAATGTAGCGGTCCAACGATGGACTTGCCTTCTACCCCAAAGACGTTGATGCTGATGTCGTTCTGCTCCTCAAACCTGGGAATGTCCTTTATGGGCATGGGAACAGTACTCCTGTTACGTCGAGTACCGTCGAGTAATGCGGGTAGCTACTGACCCTTTGCGGATCGTGAACATCATCAGGGTGAGAGCAGCCATCACACACCAGGCAAAACATGCATTGTCTTGATTCTGGATGTTAACGACGGCTCCTTTAACCTGAACCCATTTGGGAGCTCGATATAAGATGAACCCCGCATTGGTTGGTACTTGTTAACATTTACCTCCAAGTACAACACCTGTTTCAGAGTCCATCCTAAAATTTAATAATTAGAAAAAAAATTAATAATTGTAGAAACTAACCAGAATCACGTTCTTGGAACTCGTCCGACTTAGCCGACATCCTCTCCACAAAGGTGTTGTAGACCGCTCCCAGGTCACTGGAGGAGGTGACCACAACATTTCGAGTGTTGAAAGATTTAATATCTTCAACACCCTCTGCCGCAGCCATCTTGGTGTAGTCACCAAACAACTCGCAATTAACCTTGAGGGAGGTGTGTATAGCCAGCTGTTCCTGACTAAGGCTATGAACCTCTCCTTCTGCTCGCATAGAAAATCCAATAGACCTAAAAATACAAACTAAGCAAACACAAAATACTTATAAAAATACATACCACTAGTATTAGCATTTTTAATTCTGTATGTAGCGATTCGAGTTTTGAACGCGGTTGCTACTACTTCTACGCCTCCATCCAGGACACGACTTGTATTAGTCTTGTGAGTGTTAGATCGCTGGTGGGCTGCCATGTTAGCCACATCCACACCACACTCTTCACATCTTCGCGACTTCTTGGGGCAGGTCCTCAACTGTTGGTGCAGCAGGTCGTTTGACCCCGGATGGACCTGCAACGGGACAGCCACACCATGCTTGGCGTCGCTTGATGCCGTTTCAAGTTGTCCTTCCGCGAGAAGGATGCCGGGCACACATCGCAGGTAAACAAGCCGGGCTTCTCATTTGATACCAACTCATGCTGCTGGAGCTGGTGGCGTTTTAAATTGTTACTCCTCGAGAAGACAACCCCACAGACGTTACAGGTAAAAGAAGCCATTTCACTGTAATTATAAAACTTGTTAACTTGTCAAAGACTAAACAGAAACTAAATCATATTGCATTGCACGATGCTTTTATACACATCATAATTAAGATCGTATAATAATTAGGTAGTTTACTTTAAAAACCCAGCGTCGTTTAACCTTGAGTAACATTCCAAACTAGTCTAATCACACCAGTAAAACCTAATATTCTTAACTAACCTTGAATCGGATTACAAACTAGTTCATGCCTGTCTGTAAAATACTGAAAATGATAATGAGGAGCATGCGCAACAACAATTCTGAAACATTTAAAAGGATGATCTGCATAGGATTCCTTCTCAGTCATCTCAGTGAAATCAGTGCAAAGCAATGGAGTCTGCAGGTGTTAATGATGCACAAGTTTCGTATACCGAAAATCTGATTAATAAGTTTACGTATAGTTTAAGTGAATTGGGTGAACACCCTCATAATGTGGAAATTGGGTTTGTTATAAACCAGAGAATAAAACCCGTATTACGATTGGTGTGTAGCAAGAAATATTGTGGTCGCCATGTTCTGGAATTGACATACGAAAATTGGTTAGCATTTACAAATTTTCAAGTGGAATTTCAAATCAACGTATTTTCTCGTGACGTGCTAAACACTCGATTAAATGGTGCACTCGAAACGGAAGATCTACACATACAACTAGGAGGTCCGTTCTTTATCACTCTGTCACCAGTATCTGGATCAACCGAGAACGAAACGTTCCAGTTAAAAATAATAATGGGTGATAGCTCGATAGTTATAAATGAATTGGAGTGCCGTAAACTATTCCATATGCGAGAGTTGTTTGAGTATCAACTTAAACAGTTGGAAAGTCGTGACTTCCCAGCATTATACAGTGAATTAGTAGGGTTTGTTGCTAATTCTAATTTAAATGATTGCGATGGGTTTAATACTATGACTGAAGGGAGAAACGAATTAAAATCTTGATTGAAGGCGAAGTTCGAATTGGCAATATTTTATTCTACAACGAATTGAATCAGAGCGCACTAAATGCATTGGAGCTGGTTATATGTTTCCGGATATATTTGTGCAAGACGTGATACGTACAAGAACATTAGTGGAAATGTTTAGACGTTTAAATTTGTCGGAATCTGAAGATTCTGGTTATGGTGATAACTAGAAAGAGTATAAAAGACAGTCCAAGAGACGTGGATGTAAATGTATTGTTATTGTAAATATATTGTAAATTTTTTGAAAAAGTATAAATAGACTCGTTGTTGTTTATTTATTTAGTATAGTTTGAGATTTTTGAGTAAACACATGATTATCTGTTCTGGAGAGGGTTTAATCAACAGCGCTATAAACAGGTTACCGTTTGAGCTGCATATTCCAGGTTATCAGTACTGCGGTCCTGGTACAAAGTTGGATGAGCGCTTAGCAAGAGGTGATCCTGGAATAAACGAATTAGATAAATTGTGTAAAGACCACGACATTGCATACGCCAAGTACCCCGACGATCTTCCAGCCAGACACCGAGCAGATAAAATTTTAGAAGAAGAAGCCTGGGGAGAGTTAAGTCTAAAACGCAAAGTTTGGGGAAAAAGCCGCAGCTTGGTTTGTGACAAACGCTATGAAAGCGAAGAGAAAAATGGGTATGGGTTTAAAGAAGAAAATAAGTTTTAAAGGTGGATTCTTGAAGAAAATACGCTCCGCAATAGACCGAGTTGGTTCCGACAACTTGAAAAAGCTGTTAGATGTTGGTATTCTAATTGGTAAAAAAATCATAAAAGGAGCCGGTGGGAGAAACAAAATTAGAGTCCCACGTATTATACCCGTTCCACAAAAAGGAGGTTTTTTACCATTGATTCCGATATTCGCGGGACTAAGTGCCCTAGGGGCACTAACAGGTGGTGCTGCAGGGATAGCTAAAGCAGTAAGTGATGTCAGGACGGCCAACGAACAGCTTAAGGAGAGCGAACGACACAACAGATCTATGGAAGCCATTACCGTTGGGAAAAAGGAAATGGATGTTTCTAAAACCATACAAAAAGGCACGGCATTATTCTTGAAACCGTACAAACAGGGGCGCAGCATTTGTAAAAGGTATCAAAAACTAAGCAAGTTACCTCGAAGAGCTCTCACCGATGTAGATATAAGGAAACACGCATCTAACATTCCTCATTTTCGCGGTGTCTTTTCTAGAGATCAGTTACAGAAGATTAGACCGCATGTCAACGAATCGGGTGTGATTAATTTGGATACCACCAAAGGTTCGGGTACACATTGGGTGGGGTACCGAAAACGTAGGAATAGTGTGTATTACTACGATTCGTTTGGAGACTTGAGACCACCGGAAGAAGTGAAGAGATATTTTCGAGGTTGTAAAATTTACTACAACAGTGTACCGGAGCAGACTTACAACACATACAATTGTGGACATTTAGTGTTAAAGTTTCTTAGTGACAATGGCTAAAACAGTGAGCGTGTTCGGGTATGGTAATGTCATATCGACAGGATCCATTTACCCACCAATTAAATTGAAACAAGACGGTGAATATGCTTTGGGTCTAGTGGGACTGTACACTTGTAACACTGTGCAAAACATACATCCAGGAAACAATAACTTATACTTTAACGATCCAGAGCATCGCAGAATAACCATTGAACCTGGATCATACGAATTAGAAGAAATAAATGCATATATACAGGACGTCTTCAAAAATGGTTCAGTCAGAAGCCGGACATCAACGAGAACATTGAAAATATTTTAAACTGAGTGCCAACAATAATACATTAAAGTGTTCTATACGAAGCAGTATACCGATTGATTTTGGGGCAAACCGTAAAAACAATATTGGAAGCATCTTGGGGTTTACCAACCGCAAATTGGCTGCAGATACCGTACATATCGCTAATCAGCAAGTGAACATAATATCGGTCTCAAACATTTTGTGGAAACCAATATCACCAGCGGATCGTTCAGAAACAATTTTCTTACGCACAGCATATTCGAATTCAGTCTATCTGTACCACCCGGGTATAATCTGGAAAAGGAACCTAACCACGTCATATATTATCCGCTGAGCGTGACAGAAATCGATAATATTACAATCAGACTAGTCGATCATTTGGGTGAATTGGTAAACTTTTCCCCGGAAACATACACCTGTGTGAGACTGGAAATAAAAAGTAGCTGAAAATGCCTATCGATTTTGTATATAAAGCACGCTACAACACCCCAGACGATTAGAAGTGAATACGGCGTCAAAGCGTCAAGTTGTCGAGAGACTTACAGCAGAAGAAATACGTTTCTTAAAATCTTTGGGGTTAGAAGTTATAAATGATGGGAGGCAGAAGTAAACGCAGCTTAGATCTCCACGGTGATGAAAACGTTAAACTTGGAAGGCTTAAGTATGAGGACGTGCCCAAATTGGATGTGTTTGGAGGTTATAAATTAGACGAAACCATAATAAAGAAGATTATTATACATATCTTCCTTTACATTGAATGCAGAAAACAACGATCGAATTTCAATTGAAATCCAGAGCAGTGATAACATCACATACCCTCATGAAAGTTTTATATTTATAAAGGGTACCTATAAGCCTACGGAAACATTAAGGAAGCGTCAACAACTGTAGACCCGATTAGAGCAGCAGAACCAGACCCTAAAGCTTACGAGTTTACTAGAAATGCACCATATTTTCTGTTTGAGGAAATTCAATACAAATTGGGTAATAATCAAATAATAGATGTCTGTCGAATCCTGGAATTACAAGAACTATTAAAGGTTTAGTATCCATGGAAGAATCAGAAACAAAATCTATTACACATACCGGGTGGAAACCCGATACCATATTCCAAGATGGACGGTTTAGTTGTGCTATACCGCTAAAAACCATTTTGGGTTTTTGAAGATTACAAGAAAACTATCGTCAACATGCCTCAAGAGCTGATTTTAATCAGATCCAAGTCGGACGTAAATTGCTACAAGTCGATTGGAAATACAGTAACGTTCAAAATACAACGTATTTCATGGGAGGTCCGCATATAACATTAAGTGACTTTGCCAAGGCGTCGCTGCTTTCGGAAATGCAAAATCAATCATCTATAATGGTTGCATTCAGAAAATGGGAACTACATGAATTACCGTCTCTAACACAATCAAAGTCGCAAGTATGGAGAATTAAAGTATCGAACGAAACAGAGAAGGCTCGGTGGATATTACTGGCGCTGCAAAATGGGAAGTACGACAGGAAAGAAGAAAATGCTACAAGCTTTACGAATGCCAATATAACCAATGTCAAAGTGTTTTAAACTCTCAGATGTTCCCTCAAGGTCGATTAAATTTGGATTTCGAGCAGAATGACTACTTGCCAGCGTACCTGTCTTATGCATCTTTTATGGAAAAATACTACCCGAACAAATCGTCAAATAAATGTTTAATGGACTACAACAGGTTTAAGGATTCACCTGTCTTTGTAATCGACTGTCGTCATCAATTTGAAAGCATCAAGGATGCACGGTTGATGTAAGAATGGAATTAGAAGCTTCAAGAAATTTTGAACCGTCGATGAAGGCTTATGCTTTAATTATACATGACTCTATGTTTGAATATAATCCGTTTACGGAAATTGTTAATAGATTTATTCACAATTAAATATTTTGTATATATTTTTAATAAAATTGTATAAAAGCAAGGAATTATTTTGTTTCAATTAGTCTACTTTTATTTGTCGAATGGTGAGCATCTCCCACTCTGTACATAAGTTCTAGTTATCCATCAGAATAGGGTGAAATTGCCTATGAGTGAAATTATAGAGTGAAATTGCCCCATAGAGTGAAATTGCCCCATAGGGTGAAATTGCCCCATAGGGTGAAATTACCCCATAGAGTGAAATTGCCCCATAGGGTGAAAGTGTCCCCGACAGTATTGGTTAGCATGGTTCGCAATTACATAAGAAAACGAAGTAGTGGATACAGTAACGAAGCATTAGAAAAGCTATAGAAGAAGTTCGGCTGGGTAAATCAAGTATTTACTCCATCAGTAAAAATATAATATACCGAAAGAGACGTTAAGCTATCACCGCAAGCAGCAGCAAAAGCAAGCGTACGCTCGAAGCAATATGGAGACTGCGAAACAAGAAGTTAAAATACCTATACAGAATTATGATAACTTTGCTATTGCTAGTGCAAGAGAGGATGGTAAACATGGTTCATTGTTCCCGTCTAACATACGAGCTATATTCGCTGGACCATCGAGTTGTGGAAAACTAATGCTCTAATATCTCTGATCTTGCACGAGAACGGTCTTAGATTCCAAAACGTTTATGTGTTTTCTAAAAGTTTATATCAACCGAAATACGAATTATTAAGAAACGTTTTACACCATTAAAAGAAGAAATTGGGTACCATGAGTTTGAAAATTACGATGATTTGATTGAACCCAGAGATACCAAAGAAGATTCAATTATGGTTTTCGATGATATACCTGCAAACGAGCAAAGTAAAATCACTCAATTTTTCTCGTTCGGCCGACATAAAGCAATAGATTCGTTCTATCTATGTCAAACTTACGCTAGTGCCTTAAAACATAGACTCAGAGATAACGCCAATGTAATCGCATTATGGAAACAGGATGATACAAACCTTCGCCATATCTTTTCGGATCATATAAGTGGTGACATGACATATCCGAAATTTAAAGAAATGTGTTTACAGTGTTGGGGTGACTCAAAACATAATTTTATAACTGTTGTGAAAGATTTTGATTTGGATAATGGTCGATATAGGAAGAATTTCGACGAGTATATAAATATTTGACATTATTCAAAAACCGCTAGTTCTCATCCAAAGTTTCATGATGACGGACGTTAACAATTTTATTGCGAATAAACGCAGTCTTCATCTTATGCAGGATGCTGTACGAAAAAGTTTGTAGCGTACAAAAGGGAGACGCTACATCTCAGCAAAAATTCAAAGAGATGCACAAACAATTGATTGATCCCTTGAAATAACCGCTTCCCAGTTGCAATCGATCACCGAAAAATTCCCACACCTACAACAAAGGTTAAAGTTGAAAACATGGACGTGCCTATAAAGAAAATTAAACAACTCGTTCCAGAAGAACCGTTCCATCTTTACTATGCGGATGTGTTAGCTAGAGACGAGGACGAAAATATTGACAAATCAATTTATGGAGTAAAGTATAATGCGGAAACCGATACATGGAGTTTGTGGAAAAGTGTATTGGTAATTAACCCGAAACTAGCGATATAACATTAAATAATGTGATATATCCAGGTACGAAGGGTTTATACAACCTGCTGGTTTACAAAGACATCAGCCCCGAAGATGGTGATTTCAATTTGCATGAAGATTTGCCGAATTACTTGGAAATGATCAAATCTGCGTCGATTTTGAGAAGAAAGTTTAACCCATTTGCGGTGCACGATTTAAGCGGATTCCCAACAAATAACAAAAAGTTTAACAAATATGTGCAAAATATCTCACCGAATTTCGGAGGAATCCTGAAAGAAAACAGCCAAAGAGAAGAAAACAGTCTAAGGGATCGGGTTTAGGCTTTTCTAATCGGTTTTACAAAAGTTTAAATTCAAAGCCGGTGCAATATGTCTACTGGAATAATGTACATGAACTTGTGGATCGACTGAGATTGTTGAACGCATCCAACCGAGCTGGAAATACAAGCGAGGAAAACATTAACGAGATGGTGTCCATAATAGAAGAGTTGAGAGAAGAAGGTATAATACAGTGAGCTCAGCAAATAATTACACAGTTTTAAAATGCCTATCGACCGCTTCGGACGTTCAGAGCGTAAAGATGCTGATATTCGGCGCGGTCCTCCAGGTCGAGGATTTGTGCTAACGTTGGATGGTGATGGGTACGATATGCAGCAAAGAAGGTTAGTGAATTCATCAGACCCGAAAGAAGATAGTGATTGTGTTAATCAGAGAAGCACTATAGTATTCAAGTCTGGAGAAGAAACAATTAGTTTTCGTAAAAGAAGGCTAGTGGATGTAATGGATCCTAAAGAAGATAGTGATTGTGTTAATAAGAAATCTGTAATCAAGCTCGTGAATCAAGCCTTTTCATACTGTCTAAAAGTTCTGATGATATACAACGTAAAGATAAAGCCTTCAATGCAAGAAACCAGCGTATCGCAATGCTTGCTCAACCAGTTGAGCCATCTGATGCAGTTAATAAACAATATGTAAATGAAAAATTGGATAAGCTTGTATCTGACTTTAAAACGTTTATACAGTTTTTATTAATTTGACTGCAACTTCCGAGACAAATGAAAAGGAGCTCAGTCTTGCAATAGCATCGATTTACGAGGTGTCACCAGCAGCTATAAAAAACAAATACTACAAACCAAAGCTTCAGTTTATGTCAAAGGTGCAATTGGATAAAGATAACCCTATTAGTTTAGCAACAGTGTTAAGCAAAAATGAGTAAAGAAATCATCGTTAAGGAATTATTTAAACCTGCAAGAAAAATTTTCAGCGTCGTCATACAAATCTGAAACATGTGAAACGTGATCTTATCCAATCGGACTTGTGCGAAATGCAGCCTTACTCGCGTGTGAACAATGGGTACAGATATATTATAATAGCAGTGGACTGTTTCACAAAATATGCTTTAGCTGAACCTTTAAAAATAAAACTGGATCAGAAGTTACAAATGCTATGAAAAAATATTGGACAAAATGCTGCAAGGAGAAAATAACTTAAAAATCAATCTACAAACGGATTTTGGGAAAGAGTACTACAACCGCTGTTTTAAAAATCTTATGCAAAAATATAAGATAAACCATTACTCTACGTATTCCGCAATCAAAGCTAGCATGGTCGAGCGGTTGATTAGAACAATCAAAACAAATTGTACAGAAGATTTTACTTGCAAGGCAGTCATAAATGGGTGAATATTTTGCCTAAGGTTATGGAAGAATACAATAATACACCGCATCGGGCTATTAACATGACACCTATGGAAGCAGAAGAACATCCGGAAAGAATAAAACTTTACACCGCTAACAGCGTTTCTAAAAGTTACAAGAAGTTGTATAAGGTTGGAGACATTGTGCGTATATCAAAATATAAAGCAGTATTCGATCGAGGATTTCACCCAAACTGGAGTACAGAACTATTCAAAATTGTTAAAGTACAAAAACGAGACCGACAACCTATCTGCTACAAGATTTGGAAGGTCGGCCAATTCTAGGTGCTTTTACGGCGATGAAATTCAGCTCACAGCAGCACCCGACACGTACTTAGTGGAAAAGTTTTACGGAAACGGAAGCACGGACGCGAATTATTAGTGTCGTGGTTGGGGATGGTAAAAGTTGGATTAAGAAAACAGACTTGCTTTAGTATCATCCAGATAATTACCTGGATGAAAAAATCATAAAAGGAGGGAGTAAAGTCCCTAAACTGGGTATACGGGGGAGATTTGCTTAGAACCCCATTCCCATCTGTGATTTGAAGCAGGAAGCATGTGTTTCATAATCGATTTACAAGGATATCAATACAAAACTAGTGATTTCTATTGCAAGGAGATTGCCATTTTGGATGTAGCGAATAATGTAATATGGCATGAGATACTGGACATGGCTGTGGAGTATAACACCCTAAGTGATGATTTCAAAAGCAAGTTCGGTGGTTAAAGCAAAGAATCCATGGGCTTAGCTGGGATGGACAGTCCACAAGTGGATATACAAATGTAGGCGATTTGCTGAAAGAAGTCATACCACCCAATGCTACAATCTATGTTAAAGGCGAACAGAAAAGGCAGTTACTCTCAAAATATTTATCAAACAACATTTTAAACATGGAAAGTGTTTTCTCACTTCCAAAGCTCAAAGAATTAAGAAGATTCGGTAATAGGTACAATCACTGTTTAAACCATTGTTTGAATAATTTAAGCTGTTCTAAAGAAAACGTATTGTTATTGAGGTCTTTTTGTTTAATGTATTAAATTTTAATAAAATATTTTGTCAGAATTGTTTTTATTCTAGCAAAAGCATACCTTTAAAATTTGGAAAAATATATCTGTAATACAGCGCATTACTTTGGAAAAATTAATGTTTTAAAATACAAAGAACAAATAACCGAATACATAATAATTGGTGTTTGCAAATAAATTCAGTTCTACTTTAATAAAAAAATGTAAACTTACCTTAAATCTTCCTTCAAAACTTTCCACAAAAAGAACTACGCGAAACGACGGTTTAAAATTTCGAGGGGCTTTACACAAAAGCGTGCGAAACTAATAAAATTTTTTCTAATGACACCGCGTTATATACGTTTTGAATCCGTTAATTATACTACTAAATGAGGTTTGTATTTTCCGTAAATATGTGCTGGTTACCTTGTGTAAATCCTCGGCAATTATATCTCGATTTGAAATGCGCGTCATTGAAACATATTCTCAACATAATTAATAGAAAGTCCAAGAAAAGAAATTATAAAACAGCATATACACAAAATTTCTAATTAACATACATGACTGGTATCTGGCGAAAGTTGTAGCACGCATTTTCAATTACGAATGCATTCTTCTTTCATTACAGGAGAAATTCCATAGATTTCATACCAGCAAAATGCGCTTTCTTTTTAGATATTTAAAACACATTACATTGGACATCAAAAGTCGACCTTGCCATTTCTACATTATTGTTAAGCATGCATTGGAATTTTTGGATGCGGTAATTTCTTGTTTAAAGTAACTTAGTTAAATAAAGTGTAATTTAAATTGTGATTGTATAGTCAGTTATTGCAATTGAAAACACATTCAGGGAATAATTTATTTTGCTCTATATATTTTACAGTAGCGTTTCCGAACAAAACTTTCTGCTTTTAATTAAATTTCCTTTGTTCCCGGCGGCATGTGTTTACCTCCACGTGGTGTCGCTGGACGGTAAAACATATTGTTAACAACAATATGTCTTATTGACTGAAAACACGTCTCCTCTTTTTACATTAATCTCTTTTGTTACACGTCTATTTTAAACAACACATTAATCTTTTTGTTACAGATTAAACTTTCGGTTACGCACAGGAAATAATGTTATACTTTGTAAAATTGTAATAGTTTATTAAACTGTAAATTGGATAAATAAATTATTAAACTTTTGTGTTCTTAATTTTGTGTTGGTTAAAGCATATACCTTGGGTAGCGAAAAGGTTTTAAAAATGGAGTTAAATATATACGAGCAAAGGCGAAATTTAGAGGTTTGAGAGCTTAAAGTATAACTTTGCAGGGCGTGGTCCGATTTCAAATCTGTTTGCAGATTCTAATTCTGCGTAAAATTCTAAGCTAACAAGATGTATCGCATGACTAAAAAATTTATGCAGACGGTTAGAAATCGGTCTTGGTAAGAAATCTTAAAATTGGGGTAGCTCCTTAGGGATGGCGCAATCTAAAAATTCTTAGAAATTCGGGTAGCTGAGAAAATCTAATATTAATTGATACCAAACATGATAGGTTTAGCTCAAAAGATAAAAAAATGGCTAGTCGAAGAAAACTATTTGGTCCAGAATGTTAGCGGTAAAAAATCTTAAAAATAGGTTTATCTCGTGTGTGGAAATGAGGATGCTCATTTATCTCGAAAGATGAAAAATTTAAGATATTTATCTCGAAAGATGAAAAATGGTTAGTCGAAGAAAACTTTTTGGTCCAGATGAGTGAGGAAATGAGGGATTCTGGAGGAAATGAGGTGCTATGTTTCTTGAAAATGGTCTACTCTTAAAACTAACCTGACTTTTGATTTTTGGTCTATAGGAAAAATTCCAGACTTTCCAGTTTTCAATGCTTCACAAAAGTAATCTTCACGACGTGATAATTTCTTGAACCAAATTATATTGGATATTAGCAACACAAAGTCAAAAACCAATTTGCGACGAATTCAATCTCTGCAGAGTTAACTTTAATAGATTTTAATTTAAGTTGCTTAGAATTTGACCAAGTGATAAACAGAAATTAAAATAGTATTCTCAGAATCAGCGAAAATCAGACTAACAACTGCGCAACACTTTCATAATCATCTTAATACTTGCACTTATTTTTATTTAACTCACTGGTTAGCAGGATAACAGCTGTACTCATTTTAAAGTTTGCCTAAACCTATATATAACGTCTAAATCAGATTATAAACAACCATTCCCTTAAAAAATCACTATTATACTCAAATATGAAACTCCTTACTAATCACGTAATTTAGATCAATACAATCGTTTCAGTTCATAATGAAATATTCCATTCGTCGAGCACTCTCATCTATGCAAAATCCACTTGCTTCCCGACACGCAAATTTTAATCATTTTAATTTCTAATCTCTAGAAATGATACTTTCGTACACAGTGAATTTGTTTCGATAACGCGGCGAATTTCTATTTCTTGTGCTTTCATTCTAGAATTTTCACTCATTATCCTATTTCGTTGCGTCTCTCGTTTTCCTTTGTTTGTGACCTAGAAATTTTGTTGCATTTTTGTCATATTTGTATAACAAATAGGTGAGACTATGTCGCCTTTTTATACCGTTCTTGATTTTGATGGTGTGAATTTGCCGCATGTCTTTTTCTTATCGATTTTTGATGCCTATGAGTTGAGTATATGTCTACCTTTGGCAATAACAGGGAATGGTATTGTTGTTATTTCTTTTGCTAAGCGGTGTCCTTCAGACTTCCTGTTCGTTTTAATTGGGGATATTTCTCGCTCTTCTATAGGACGTTTGTCCGAAAACTTAACTTTTTTACTTCCCTCCGTCTCCTTTTCCGCTTTATTTTCCTCTGACATGCCTGTCTTAAGTCGTATAAGACTGATGCTCCCCCCATTCCAGATTACTGAATCCGTTTTGACTAGTTGAATGGCGCTTTTCTATCCACCTTGTAATCTATTTTTGCTCAATGCGAGCTCTATTTATTATCTCATTTCAAAACTACTATGGCATCAAAATGATTCCAACCTCGTTTTTAAAAACCTTTTCCTATGTCTATCTATCTTTTCTGGAGACTAGGCAATCTACGTCACTGGGCCATGTTGTGCGGACAACGTTTCCTACAATGCGTCGCCACTGACTTTGCCTTAAGCGGTGGCAGCATTTTCGTGTCAATTTGTTTGTCGACGGCATATCTTATCGCACAAGCGATCCTATAACCGGTTTCTTGTGTATTGCATATCGAATCTCCATTTTTGGTACAAAAGAGCTCTCCTTTTAACAGTTCTAGGAATCACTCTCTAAATTTAGTTTCAAGTATATCTATATTTTGATTTTATAATTATATCTTTATCTTAGAGTTATTATTGCAAATTACCTTGGAATTCTACTTTCATCTTGGAATTAAGTTTGGGAATTATCTTAGAATTTTAACTTTACCTTGGAGTTATTTTTGAAGATTATATTAGGATATTACCTTTATCTTGGGATTACCTTTTAGAATTACCTTAGAATTTTTATCTTTAGCCAAAGGCTATTTTTGAAACTATCTTGGGATATTAACTTTATCTTGGAATCACTTTTGGGAACTATTTTGGGATATTATTTTTATCTAGGGATTACTTTTAGAAATTATCTTTGGCATATTACCGTTATCTTGAACTTATCTTAGGAAAGTATCGTTTCGTTCTTATAATTGAAAAAAAATTGTAGGAAAAGTTAGTTAACAAATATTTCGAAACCAAGATTTATATAACTTGTGCGAAAAATAAAAGTTGAAAGAAAGAACTTAACTGGCTATAGCTTTACAATTTGTTAGGACAGTTACGGAAAATTATTCGAAATTTGTTTA
This sequence comes from Platerodrilus igneus, assembly GCA_036346225.1. NCBI lineage: Eukaryota > Metazoa > Arthropoda > Insecta > Coleoptera > Lycidae > Platerodrilus > Platerodrilus igneus. The sequence goes on along the minus strand of JARFIW010000131.1, from coordinate 6,293,959 downwards.
ATTCAAATGGCAAATAGGCAAAACAAATTTTGGATACTTACCTATATTTTTGTAAATATTTTTGTATACTGTGTTATATATCAAAATCTTTATAATAAAATTTTTTTTGAAGAAATAGCTAATAATCTATAGGAACACTGTGGCACGATTTAAATAAAATTAAATAAAAACCCTTAACCACAAAAAATATTTAAATTACTAGATACGTATTTCGACCACTATGTGGTCATTATCAGAAACCTGTTAAAAAATTAGCTGTTGTTCTGGAACACTCAGGATATTCTCTACACTTAGGCGAAGTGAACCTTCCCAACCTATAATTTACTATATTGTTGCTTTAAACACTATCGAGGATATTCTCTTCACCCGCAGTGGTGTTCTAACAACAAACAAGTGTTGACATTATAAATTAAATCTACTTAATTTATACTAATTCTAAATCTACTGAAGTGGAACCAATTTAATCTGCTTTCTCATTGGTTGTTGACCAATGGAAAGCAAACAGATGACTCTATTGCCTTATCGGTGTTTAGAGGGTCCTTTATGTTTAACAATTTTAATTGATTCATAGGCATTTAAGGAGGAAAACGTTGTACCGCTTTTAACAATTTAACATTTTCTAGTTTAACAGGGTGGCTGGTTTCAAATATATGTTTGGCGACCTGAGACCTTTCATATTTACCATATTTGAAGTGAGCAATGTGTTCTTTAAATCTTGTTGTTATATTCCTCTTGGTCTGACCAATATATTTTGAAAAAACCCGGGTCCTGCACAACTAATTTCATAAATCCCCGACTTTTGCAATTTTCCACCTTGTCTTTTGGATTACCTAGCAAATCTTTAATTTTATTAGTATTATGAAAGCAATTTTGAAATTATACTGTTTGAATATTTTATCAAGACCCTTTGTGGTTTTGTGAAACGGAAGTTTAACATATTTAACATTATCGTTAGAGGTGGTTGATTGCAAAGTCGTTGATTTACGGATGTTGATTCTATTTTACACTTTCTAAAATATTATCTATAATATCAGAAGAGAAACCATTGCAATTCGCTATTTGTTTAATAAGAGCAAATTCCTTATTAAATCTGTTTTTATTTAAGGAAATTCAATAATCTATTAAGTTAAAAGCAACTTAGTATGCATGATTAGGAACAAAGCGATTTACATTGGTTTCTTTCATAAATGTCAAATTTATCATTTAATAATGTATCAAAATAAACGATTGTACTTATTTCTTTACATACGTAAATTTTAAATTTGAAATTTATTACCATTTCTAAGAAATATAAATTTGATCTTAAAGATGCAAAACTCAAAATTCATACGTAAATCTTATATTCTTGGGAAGTATTTGATATTCTATAATCGGTTTCAAAACGAGATCATAAATAAATTTGCTATGAAACCGAAGTTAAAAGAAAACTCTAAATACTTCCCAAGATATGTTAAGATACGTGGATGTATTTTGCAGTTTTAACTTCTAAATCAAATGTTGATGATTTTCTTAAAGAAATGAATTCAAAATTTAAAGCATAAAATTTACGTATGAACCTAGAGTAATAATGGACAATTACCCTTTTAGATACATTACGTACATTAGAAATGGTAATAAATTAGAATTTGACATTTATGAAAGAAACCAATTAAATGCTTTATTTTGATCTTCTCTAATCAAGCATACAACATAAGTTGGCTATTTAACTTTTTAATAGATTATTGAATTTCCTTAAATAAAACAGATTTAATAAGGAATTTGCTCTTATTAAACAAATAGCGAATTGCAATGGTTTCTCTTCTGATATTATAGATAATATTTTTAGAAAGTGTAAAAATAGAATCAACATCCGTAAATCAACGACTTTGCAATCAACCACCTCTAACGATAATGTTAAATATGTTAAACTTCCGTTTCACAAAACCACAAAGGGTCTTGATAAAATATTCAAACAGTATAATTTCAAAATTGCTTTCACTAATACTAATAAAATTAAAGATTTGCTAGGTAATCCAAAAGACAAGGTGGAAAAATTGCAAAAGTCGGGGATTTATGAAATTAGTTGTGCAGGACCCGGGTTTTTTTCAAAAATATATTGGTCAGACCAAGAGGAATATAACAACAAGATTTAAAGAACACATTGCTCACTTCAAATATGGTAAATATGAAAGGTCTCAGGTCGCCAAACATATATTTGAAACCAGCCACCCCGTTAAACTAGAAAATGTTAAATTGTTAAAAGCGGTACCAACGTTTTCCTCCTTAAATGCCTATGAATCAATTAAAATTGTTAAACATAAAGGACCCCTCTTAAACACCGATAAAGGGCCAATAGAGTCATCTGCTTTGCTTTCCCTATTGGTCAACAACCAATGAGAAAGCAAGATTAAATTGGTTCCACTTCAGTAGATTTAGAATTAGTATAAATTAAGTAGATTTAATTTATAATGTCACAATTCACTTGTTTGTTGTTGAGAACACCAGCCTGCGGGTGAAGAGAATATCCTCGATAGTGTTTAAAGCAACAATATAGTAAATTATAGGTTGGGAAGGTTCACTTCAGCCTAAGTGGTGAGGAGAATATCCTCTGAAGTGTTCCAGAACAACAGCTAATTTTTTTTTAACAGGTTTCCTACTGATAATGACCACATAGTGGTCGAAATACGTATCTAGTAATTTAAATATTTTTTGTGGTTAAGGGTTTTTATTTAATTTTATTTAAAGAAATAGCTAGTTAAACTAAGTTATATCTTAAGAAATTTAATTTAAAGTTGTAAGATATTAGGTTAGAAGAAGTTTCTTGCTTTTTAATAAAATGTGTTGCTGGGAAGAAGTGCGGCAAAAATATAACTGTACACGCAATATTGAGGTAGTCGATTAACTCGCGGATACTTCTCCTTTGCCGTTTTCTGGCGTAGTGCGGGTTATTTCAAGAAATATTAAGTGGCACATAAAATTTTGTTTAGTTAGTAGGGCTTTAGTTGCCCGAAGTTGAAGGAACAAGGATACTTCTTTTCCTTTTTTTCTATTTCTTTGTAGTTTAGCCGCAATTAATACATCTTACGTGAATTAACATGCAACGTGCCTTTTTCAGATATTGGATAACCAGGTTCTTTTTCTTATATTCATTCAATCTATTATTTGTTGTATTAAAAGTAAAGTTATTTCTCTTGATTCCTGAATCCGGTCCTGTGTATGTTATAAATTATTAGTTACATTGTAGGTTTAGAATGATTCGAATAGGTATAAGTACGTTAAGATACTGTATCAGGAATTTTTGTTGCTCTCGGTGCAATGTTGAGAAATTTTCATTGTACCTCAAAACTGTTTCTGCCAGGAATTACGTAGACACTTCAGTACTAGAGTTTGAACAAGTAGCTACGTTGTTCTGGGTTGTTACGGCGAGTCTCGATGTAGAACCCATGGTTAATCGTTCCTTTCTGCTTACCTTTCTTTAGGGCACAACAGTTACTACCAGTAAGTGCCACGTCAAAGATCTAGAGATAAGCTCGTAGCTGAGGACAGAACTGTAAGTGCTATAATTTTACAATCCGTATATAGATATTTGCATTATTCAAATCCTATTATTTAATTAAATAAGGGTCGGGTACGAAATAAAAGTTAACACAGGGAATAAGACTAACGAAGTATTGTTTGTGCTTTTCAAAATCGTTGATTGTGTTTTATTTTGCATTATGTTTGAACTAGCACTGCGGGAAAGTAAAGAAACACTAAACCTGAACGTTTTAAGACCTTGCGATTTTTTCATCAAAATTGGATGCATCTGTAGAATACCATCTTACAAAGTAACAGCATTCAATTAATTCTAAAATGATTTATTGTAGTGCATTTCTACTGTCTGCTAAGATCACATAAAAAAACTAATAAAAAATGAACATGTACTCAGTTTTGCGCTACATATACAGAGAAGATTAGCATGGCCCCTCCGCAAAGATGATACGCAAAATCGTAAAGCATTTCACATTTTTCTAGCTTGTCATACAATACCCCACCATCAGATTTATAGAACAAAATCAGAGCAATCGCTCCCACTCCACTAATTTTGTTTACAGGCGGAACGAGTCTAATAGAAGAAACTGATATTGCTATTGCCCTAGCAACTTCTTTCCATCAAATAAGTACTTCGGAGAATGTCCATTGAGATTTTATCCTTAACCGAGAACAACAAGAAGTAAACTTAGATTTTTCAGAAACAACCGTGTCACAATACAACGTTGGCATATCACTGTCTGATCTGCAACGTGTTTTACAAAACTCAAAAAAAAAGCTCGACTAGGCCAAAAAAGATCACATATGATCAGTAAACTTTTTGTAAAAAAAAATTTCCTATTAAACTTCTCTAACATAATTTGGCGAACTGGAAAATTTTCACATTTCTGACTTAACTCAATAGTAATTCCGGTTTTAAAGTCTCAAAACGAATCTCGCTTCCAGTTATAGACCCATGTCCTTAACAAGCTGTCTATGTAAGAAAAATAGTCAACTACCGGTTAACTTGGTTTCTTGAAAAATACAAATTATTATCGCAGTTTCAAATGGGTCCCGAAAATACCGTTGCACTACAGACCAACTGGCAATAATAGAGAACTTAATTCAAAATAACTTTGCCACCCGAGAACACATAATTGCAGCATTATTTGACATCCTAAATGCATATGTTCGCACTTGGAAATACTCTATTATACAAAAACTACGCAAATGGGATCTAAGAGGACATTTATTAGTGTTAATAGGAAATAATCCTCCAACAATAGATAATTCAAATAAAAGTAAGCAATAGTTTATAGAGCCATATGTGCTGAAAAACGATGTACCACAGGGATCCACACTAAGTGTGACGGTGAACACCATCATAGAATCAATCCCACAATCGATTACAAAATCTATGTATGTAGACGATCTAGTAATTCTCCACTCTTCTAGCAATATCGATGAACTAAAAGCAACCTTACAGGAAGCTATCAGTAAAGTATTCGAAACAGCTGCACACTATGGATTTGAGCTATCTGCTGAGAAAAATAAATGCTTACACTTTTGCAGATTACGAAATGAACATCACGACTAGACACCTATGCTTGATGATCTTGAAATTCCATTCGCTGACAGTGTAGAAACATGAGGTTTACTCTTTGACAAAAACTTGCTGTGGAAACATCACATTACCGATTTAGTCACAAAATGTAAAAAGCTTTGAATATCTTACGATGCGTTTTAAATATCAACCGGAATGCAGAAAGAAACATTCACATCAACAATATAAATCGCTTATTTTTAAGTAAAATTAAGTACGGCTGCGAAATGTATGCTGCTGCTAGAAACACCCATTTATAAACCAAACGGCACGTCTTGCAACAGGAGCTTTTAGGACCAATCCGTTGAGAGCTATAAATTATGAAGCAAAATTACTACCCCTTTTTTACCAACGAACAGGTAGCTTCCCTAACTTATACCTCAAACATTCTGTCACATCCAAATCACCCTCTGTACAACACAATATCCGATATACAACAAACTAGACTTACTTTCAGCAACCGACCAATAATTACTAGACCCATGTGCGTTAGATACCATGACTTACTTATAAACTATAACAATACTATCCCTGATTTATATTATAATCTTAAACTTGAACAACCACCATGGATATATATTCCACCAACATTCCGCACTGACTGTCTAAAAGTACCCAAATTGTCCTATAGAAATAAAAGTCAAACTTGCTTCCTAGAAATTATATCAAGATACCAAGACTCTTGCGTAATCTATATAGACGGTTCAAAAACAGAAAAAGGTGTTGGAAGCGCAATTTTTGCGGCAGGAATAAATATATCTTGGACTCTTCGCCCATTTGCAAGCATATGTACTGCTGAGCTATACGCAATATATGAGGCAGTAAAGTTTGCACGAACCAATTCATACCAATCAATCCTAATCTGGAGTGACTCTATGACGTCCAACAACAAAATTTCAGAAATATATAGCGAATACATCCTGAAAAGATACATGTTATCTTTGAAAGATTCATTACAATATGAGAACAAAAAGGTGATTTTTGATGGAGCCCTAGTCACATTGGTATCAATCATAACGAATAAGAGAACAGATCAGCATATAGCGCAGTTCATTGCGACGAAATCGATCTGAATAGGATCCCGATAGAGAACGTAAACGTCTACATCAAAAATAAAATAGCTTGTGCGTGGAGTGATCAGTGGGATGAAGGATATAAACTGTTGTTTGAGAAATAATCCCAAAAAGAAATGAAACACCAATATTATACGACGAGATGCAGTAGTCCTAAGTAGAACTAAGATAGGACATACGAATATCACTAATCTCTTCCTCCTAAGCGGGATTAGAAGACCTGTCCGTGCAAACTGCAAAACCTTACTTATAGAAAACCATATTATTTTTGAGTACAAAAAATATACCAAGAACCGAGAATAATTACAATTACTCAACATATTAAAACTATGTTTGGAAACCGAAGGCATCATAAACAAGTTATTAGAACAGTTGAAATCCACAGTTTTATGCGATTGATATAGAACAACGATAAGATACACTTTCTTAAATTAAATATCGACATGGACTGAGATCCGATGCTGTAACATGCTTAATTTAAGCAATAATTATTCGCATTTAATTACGAGGGTAATGCGCTAAGCGTGTCTTATTTTTTATTAATCTTTTTATATTAAAATATCTGTGTGACATAAAGTTATTTCCACGAGCATCTCTAGCTGTCGCTTACGTATTTCCCCACCTTTAACTGCGAGTCTTAATACCATCGCTATCATTCGTTCTAGTTTGGTTCGTAGTCGCAGTCTAGTTATCAATTCAAGAAGATGTATTCCAGACTAGAGGCATGCGACCTTAGGTTAAATCTTTGTGCGAGTGGTTCAAGTCATGCTAGACTTGAACAAATTTCAGTACCTTCTACTAAACGGTTGGTAAAGTATATATTTTAAGAACTAATTTAATTTGGTTTCATTTATTTAGCGCGTCATGTAGAATGCGTCATGTAGAATTTATCATTTAGGATTCGTCACTTAAGATTTGTCAATTTAGAATTTGTCTACTAAGAATTATGGATGTTGGTTTTGATTGCAGTCGTCCCAAATTAGTAACCTTGCTTGAAGAAAAAGAATTTCCATCTCGATTTGTCGTGGAGCAACAGAGGCAGTTTGGTTCGTTATTAGATATAAGATATTTCATGCATGTGTTTTGAATGTCATAAAAATTTGATAAACAGACTATCATATAAAGCACGTAAAGTTGCAATTATGTTTTCAACATGTAATCTGAGTAATTCTTAATTATTGTTGATCTGATTTTATAAGCCGTAGAACGAAATTTTGTCAAGTTAGGTTTATATAATTACAAGCTTTGTTCCATCTGAACCTTAGATAATTTCAACGTATGTTTTCGACGTCATACTTTTTTTTGTGTTGCACAGTTGACAGATGTTGTCATGAAAGCAGATGCTTCGTGCAGCTGTTATTGAATTTAAACTAAACATTTTTATTTTTGTGATTAGCATTTATCTACATGTGAATTATAAAATCTAAATCTGAAAATTTAAAGACACGCTGTGTAAGAATCTAGAAATTGTAATCTACCTGAAAAGATGTGCCCAGGTTAGAACGTTAATTCAGTGTATTATGCTTACAAATTATTTTCACTCAAATGTTTAAAGCAGGTTCATGTTTGAAGTGTAGTTGTTTATTTTAAAAAGTCAAAATCTTGACTTTGATATAGATGTTAAAGATGAAATTTTTTTACTTGTTAAAAAGTTCGGAAACTTAAAAAAGAGAGTTTTTTTAGTAAACAATTAGTTAAACTTTGAGGCTTTTATTTTGGTCAAATGCGATCAAATCTGATTACGCAAAGATAAAATTTTTGAGTAATAATTTTGTGCCAATATCATATTGGATATACATTTCTTATTTTTGATACTTTTATAGGACACAAACGGTGTTCTACATTTTTATTTATTTAATCTTTACAATTTCTTACAGGAGCTGCGTCTTATTTTTGTAAGACAAGTTTTTGTTAACGAAGGCGATCGTATTATCTTAGGGTTTCCACGTCCGCCCTTAGAATTGTGCGTTGCTATTATCGTAATTATCTCAGGACATGATGGCGCATATTTAGCTTAGTTTAGCTTTGGTTTGCAAACAAAATTCGACTTAACCCCCCCTATTGCTCTACCCAGGAATAGACCCCTAGCTATTTCGGAAGATTTTTGTTTAATGCACTTGAAGAATTTTAATAATACTACTGGTTAATGGTCCCAGCCGTCGAAGCCTTTCAAAAATAATAATAATAATAATAAAAGATTCACACTTAGTTTCGGTAATAGCGAATGAAATAATCTCTATTACATCAGAATTTCAATTAGTTGTTTACAAGAATTATACATAATACTGAGATTATTGTTTGCTTACTATTTTGTGTATAATCTCCTTTTTGTGTAAAGGTATTGTAACACTGTGGCCAAATTTTCTAGAAATAAATGAGAGAAAGCCATTAAACATACAATACTGTAATTGAAATGTTGAAATCTACAAGGGTTGAGTTAAATAAGAAAATGCAAGATGATCCGGCTACTGCTAAATTATTATGGACCATATACAATTTGATATACAGAGTCTCCCACGAGGAACCCGACAAACTTCTAAGATGGTTTCATCTCATCCAAATAGTGAAAAAAGTTCATATAAACATATGTCCGGAAATGCTTTGTTAGCTAGTTAAGTTAGCGAAATATTTCGCCAGATTTTCTGGGAAAGAACGCAAATAAAGCCAAACTGATTTTTTATGGTGTTAAGTTACGTGTTATGTTTATTGGATTTTATGTAAATTGAACTGAAAAATTGAATAAAACATGTCCAAGACCTCTAGGATAACCCATATCTGAGATATCAGACAAAATACGAAAATTCGGTTTTGAAAACCATGTTTCGTTTAGATTTAAACTACATTAACTTCGTTAAATGGGTAATAAACACACAAACTTTTTAAACAAAACTTGTAGTGAAGAGAATAATAAATAAAAACAAAGTTTAAAAAATTAATGATTAATTAAATCAACTCATACGAAAAATAAGACAGAAAATGCAATATCTGTTTATTAAATAAACGAGTTACATATCCCTCAAATCAATATATATGTGTATTTAAATGGAATTATTAAGATTTAAGAATTGTTGTTACATTGTACAATTGAAGGACATAATAAAAAGTTAATAAAGTTCACAAACCAGACATAAAAACGGAAACAGTTACATTGTATTCCAGACGTAATATGACACTGCAGGTGCAGGTTACAGTAGACAATAAAACAGCAATTATTAGAATTAAGATTATTAAAATGCAATACTTTAATTGTATCTAGAAATAACAGACATGAAATCTGCAGTTTCCACAAGCAATGTGAGAGGCAGGAATAGCATAAATACCCTCAGAAAGCCAATATGGCCAGTCAGTCTTGAGCTTCACAACTTTAACATTGTTGGTTGTTCAAGCTACTTATTTAGTTTTAATTAATTAATTTAGTGTTTAGTAACTTTGATTAGTTTTGAAACCAAATCGTTAATGAATATAACGTACAATTGTCATAATTATTGTAATTATTATAAAAATATATCTGATTGAAATGTTTTTAATATAGAGTTTCTTTTTAAAAAGAAGCTCCCAAAGGCTCAAAACCTATCTGGCGCAGTCGGTAGTATTCCAGAAGGGCACTAGAGAATCTAAAATCGAGGAAACTGGTGGTCTTGAATTTCTATTCTTCATCTGGAAGAACAAACAAAAAATTGGACAAAGTACAAGAATAGGCCAAGTTCAATTACAAAGAGGAAAAGAATATAATGGAACTGACAAATAAACTCTTGTAAGTACCAAAGTTCATTTTCCTAACCATTATCAACTGAACTTTGATATTAGCTAGTAAGAAACAAAAAGAATTTTTATGTATAATTTTATTATCGCAATTTTATCTAAAAAGAAACGATATATTCAGCAAAGTCTGAAGCTTTAGTATATAATTAGAACGCAATTCTTTCAACCATTTTACTACAGCAATTGTTCGATAAGCAATGGATGTAAAAAATCCTGCATTGGGATTTTCTCCAGATTGCTCATCAAGTGCAAATTTTCGATAGCTGAGTGGACTGTTGTGTGAAAGGTGAAAACCAAATTGATAATAACAATAATAAATGCTGAGGTTTTACAATTTCGACAATAAAAAATGCAATAAATCGGAACAGTGTAAACACTTACCCAACACTTGTCGAGAAGTTTTTCAATGTTGCGTAGCACAAAATAGAGTCCCGCGAAGGGAATACAGGTACGAACCGCAAATGTGGCGCACAAGGCCGTGCATCTACCATACGTTACGAAGTATCGAACACGACTCGTTTTATTTTGTTGTTGTAGATAATAGGACGGGTATTATCTTTCACGTGTATGCACAGTTTCGATCAAACCGCCTAATATCGTCAAAAGATGAAACCTCATATATTTCTAACAGCAATTATTACTGGAAAAATTTATTCAAAACTTGACTCTCATCACATTTTATATAATTAAACACTTTCAGTGCGAACAAAGTAACGAAGGTGTATAATTATAAAAGCATTCCATGTACTGTATTATTGCAACACTTAATAAAATAATTATTCAGCGGATGTCTGAAACTGATGTAATTATAGTCAAGGTTATTATAATATAATTACATGCTACATACGTAAAGATAAATGATTCTTTAAATAACTGAATACTAACTTTAATAGAATTTTAATACAATACAAACTCGACTGAAAAATAATTATAGAATTAATTTATTATAACAACAATGAACTCTAACATGAAACTTTATCTCAAATCAATTCCCCGATATGACGGAAGCAAAGCACTATTAGGTATCTTCATCACTACTTGCGAGATATTTTTGAAATTTTTTTATAAACCCGGCGACAGCAAACGCACCGTTTTACTATTACACTTAATAATTGGAAACTAACGGCAGAGCATTAACACCAATTGCAAGTCGCGATTATCTCGCACAATGGAAAGACTTCAAACGTATATTAATAGCATATTTCGGCGACCAAAGGAACATCAAATGTTTTGTCCACAATTTAATAAACCTACGGATGAAACTAACCAATCACCCTGTCAATTCGGTATGAAATGTCAAGCCGTACAAAGTTTAATTTTGACCAAACTAAAAATTGAAGAACCTGTCCAAAACATACGCTTGCTAAAGACGAAGATGTACGACGAACTGACTTTAGACACATACATCATTGCATCACCTGAACACCTATCAGACAAAATAAGATTCCAACATCCCCAAAATTTAGAAAAAGCAATGAACATGATTGTAGAGGAAGAAAACGTTGTGTACTACAGAAATAGACTTTATAACCCAAGCGCAAATATAAATTACGCACCGATGAAAAAAATGCAAGTCGCGAGACAAATACCCAAACAACCGAAATTTACACCATCTAACGCACAAATGAATCAACCACAAATTAACAACCCAAACTTTAATAACACAAATTTCCGCAACTAATTTAGACAATTTCCAAGACCAAATTCAAATTTTACAAAACCTACATTTACACCAAGGTTTAATCAAAACGTAAATCAATCAAGACAAACATTCGGCGCAAATTTCAACAAACACACCGATAACAAATAACAACAACCCTAACAATTACTACAAACCAACTCCAATGAATACTTCATCTGGTATCACCAGAGAGAATACTAAAATTTCGCAAAACTATAACCATAAACGAAACTTCACTTCCGAAGAACTATTCCACCAAGAAAAAGAAGAACCCGAACGCGCATAATAACGCAACTTCGAGTAGAGAGGATGAAACAAATTATGAATGCAACAACCCTTATGAAAATTACAAAGAGAACGACGAGAAAAACGCGTGCTCAAATTTTCAGCTAAACCGATTCATACACGACCAAGCGTAATTAATTTAAATAGCATTAATCAACAAATTTTTAGTAGTAGAAACGCAAAACTTTTTAACAATCGTGGACGCATACACCAAAGTAGGACATGCGATAGCCATTACTACAAAAAATAGTATCGATACAAACGAAAGATTCTTACAATGTTTTACATTTTACGGTACACCAGAAACAATAACTTTAGACAATAGATAATAGAAATAAAATAATACAAAATACCCTAGAACTCCATAAAATAAAAAACCCGCTTTATAACAGAGAATCACCTGGAATCAAATGAATTAATTGAAAGATTACATCTAATGTTATTAGAACAAATTAGACTGTTAAGATTAACTTATAAAAAAGAGTATATCATTAATTTAATGTCATACGCACTAATTGCTTACAACAACACAATCCATTCATCAACTAATTTTACACCCTTCGAATTAACATTAGGACACTCAGATTTACGAAACCCTTACGATATACACTACAATAAAGAATTACACCAACAGTGTGCTAAAGACCATAAAGAAAAATTAAAAATGACTTATGATAATGTAAAAAATAAATTAGATCACGATAAAAAACCTATTACAACAACCTGCAATAAGAACGCTGACAAATAAATTTTCAGTAGGACAAAACCCATTTCGAATGGACCTGCACCTTGCCGAAGTTCTCGATTACTAGAACAGGTGAAATGGCTTGCGTGTTCTAATGAGCTAAAGAGCTAAACTACAGGTCCAACCAAACTAGTAGGGTTGTTAGTGAAGAACCAGAGTAAGACAGGTCCCCGAAAGAGGGCAGCGGCTTTTTCAGTACTTAGATTGGCAGAGACTATAGGGGTCGCTATGGCAGTCTAAGACACACTACCGTGATGTGGAAGGCAACGGTAAACCACCACATTACCTCCCAAGTACACAGCGTACTTAAATTGAAATAAACATGATGGCATTCTCTTGGGTAAAAGATTCCGGAGTTAAAATAGTCCCCCATTCGGATCTCCGGGAGGGGACTACTTCGAAGGATGCGATCGGAAAGTCCAGAATATGAGTAGGAGACATTTTGCGAGTCGGAGCGTGGAATGTTAGAAGTATGAATCAAGTAGGTAAGCTAGAAAACTTAAAAATAGAAATGAATAGGTTAGCACTAGACGTAGTAGGAATCAGCGAAGTTCAGTGGCCAGAGACGGGGGATTTTTGAAGTGGAAACTTTAGGGTAATTCATACAGGAGCAGAGGAAGGAAATTTGGGTGTGGGGATAGTTATGCGAAAAATATAGGATACTGTGTAGAAAACTACTTACAAAAGAACAAAAGGGTACTCATGGTTAAACTAGAATCTAAACCGGCAAACACAGTAATAATACGAGTATACATGCCCACCTCTAGCCACAGTGACGAAGAGGTAGAAGCGATCTACAAAGATATCGAAGACATATTAAGATACGTAAAAGAACATGAAAATTTAATAATTACGGGAAATTTTAATGCAGTGGTTGGTGAGGGTAGGGAAGGAGCGATAGTAGGTTTATTTGGTTTAGGCACGAGAAATGACACGGGAAATAGACTGGTAGAATTTTGCGACAAGAACAATTTAATCATCACAAACACATTACTTCAACATCATGCTAAAAGACGATATACGTGGTAGATGCCAGGAGATATAAAAAAATATCAAATAGATTACATTCTTGTTAGACAACGGTATAGGTATCAAATAAAAGACTGTAGAAGCTACCCAGAAGCAGATATAGACACTGACCCACTACATAGTAATTATGAAGGCCGCACTTAAATTTAAAAACTTGAAAAAAAGAATCGGAAAAATGCACTTTGACTTAGAGAAACTAAAAGATAAAGATATTCAAGAAAGATTCGGAAAAAAGTCAAATGAATTGCTGAAAGATATCGGAAAAATATCTGATACTAAGGAAGTGAAACAGAATCGAATAACTAAATCCAGCCTAAACATGGAGGCCAGAAATATTCTGGGGTATACACAAAAAGAAAATAATAAATCATGGATAACAAAGGATATCCTGAATCTAATAGAAGAAAGACGAAAATACAAAAATAAATCAGACGAAGCAGGAAAATAAAGATACAAAGCCATAAAAGGAGAAATTTTTCACAAATGCAGGAATGCTAAAGAACACTGGATTGATGAAAAGTACAAAAAGGTACAAACTAAGATGAAAGTAGGAAAGACAGATGAAGCATACAAACTAATTAGAATCAATTTTAGGGATTATAAAACCGTATAGCCAAAATATAAGGGACGCGGGAGGAAACGTCATTATAGAAAATGTAGAGAAAGTAGGTAGATGGCAAGAATATATAGGGAATTTATATGCAGGAGAGGAACTGACATCGTTAGAACAGGAATCTGACATTGAAAATGATGACTTGGGATATCCTATACTTAGAGATGAGTTTGAATTAGCACTAAAGGGTCTGAAAAATGGCAAGGCGCCGGGTACAGATAAAGTGCAAGCAGAAACTCTAAGAGCCGCTGAACAAGCAGTAACAGAACGTCTCTTCCAAGTTGTAAGCTATATGTATGAGACAGGCGAGATACCCAAAGATTTCAAAGGTAACATCATAGTAACTATACCAAAAAAGAAACGCGCGGATAGATGTGAAAATTTTCGAACAATAAGCTTGACAGCACACGTGTCAAAAATATTAACTACAATTGTACAAAGACGAATGGAAAAACGAGCTGAAGAGATACTAGGAGAAAATCAATTTGGGTTTAGGCGAAACAGGGGAACACGGAAAGTTATTTTAGCTCTAAGAGTGATAATGAAAAAACAATAGTAAAAGGAGAAAGCGTGTATATAGGGTTTGTAGATCTGGAAAAAGCATTCGACAATGTAAAATGGAAAAAAATGTTCGAAATACTCAAAAATATTGGAATGAGTTATAGGGATAGACGAATAGTACATAGCTTATACAAAGAGCAAGCAGCAGTAATAGAATTAGAGCGGGAACGTAGAGAAGTAAACATTAGGAAGGGGTGAGACAGGGATGTGCCCTATCCCCATTAATTTTTAACTTGTACATTGAAGAGGCAATGAATACTGTCAAATGCAGGAAGGCATTTGGAATTACTATACAAGAAAGAAAAATTGATATGCTTAGATTTGCAAATGATATAGCGGTATTAGCATCTAGCAAAGAAGTGTTAGAAGCTGCCTTTAATGAAATGAAAACGGTTTTAACAGAGGGATATGGTATGAAAATTAACAAAATAAAACTAAAGTACTAGTATGCAAAGGAGGAAAATAAATCAAACATTTTAAAATAGAGTAGTAATCAAGAAACCAGTCATTTCCCAAACCTCATTCCAACAATCTGACTAAAAGTTTTCTGTTCGAAACTAACACATTGTCATCTTGAAAAATGAGATCTCACATTTCCACACGAGATAAATACAACATTTTAAGATCTTTTGTATACAGCTAACATTCTGGAACAACATAGTCCACTAATCCCATTTTCATTTATTCAGAGAAAATACGCATCGCTACATTTGCATTCCACTTAAACCAAGAAAGTCATTGATTAGCAATTGCATTTTCGAAAGATAAGCCCTTGTAATCAATCGTGCAAAAATATTAGAACTTGCCTTACAAAGCTACATGAACGTCTAGAATTTTGAGAAAATCATTTCAGCCACAGTGAACATATCGATTTTAAGATTATCTTTACGCTGCTACGACTTATGAAACTAATAAATATCAGGATACATCAGCGTTAGAATAGTTTATCGGAACATTCGACACTGAAATGAAAATGTCGAAATTATCAAATATGGATATTTAGAAGTACATTACATGCTTATACATCTAAATGCACGCTGTTAATAAGCGAACGTAGAACAAATCTTTAAACTTTGCAGCAGATTGCACTCATCACCCATAATCTTTTAATGTACTGAATGAGGCATGAATACTTAAATCAGCTTTCGAACTACTCAAGAAGATTAAATTGAATGCTATTTGCAAAGATATACGTTCATCACCCCAAGATGCTACCCTCTTTATAAGTGAATTCTTACCTGCGACTTTTGAGCTTCTTATAAACTTTTTAGCTATCAAACCGAACTAGAATTTTAACCGAATCATCTTAACATAATTTAAAATCGGCCATTTTACAAAGTTACACTTTAACTCCAAACCTTAAATATTTGCAATCTTGCTTAGTAAGCAAACTAACATACATTCTTTTCTAGCCAATCATCTTTCGAGATAAACCATCTTTCATTGTATCAATCAATATTAACATTTTTCAGCTCATCTCAGCTTGAATTTTCAGATCGAATCGCCAGAGCTCCTGATTTCAAATCTACCTGTAGCACTTTTGACCTTACAAATCATTTAGCACGCGATCATCTTGTATCAGTCTAAAATTTTACGTACAATCCGAATCTTGAAGCACAATATTTAATCGACCATTCAATCGAGATTGATCCATACTCTAAATCCACAACACACTCCAATATTATGAATCCGAAACAGATGCTTGAAGACACCTATCAAACAAAACCAACTTAATATAGGATAATTAGCAATTGCTAACCATGTTATTCACATTGCCATTTATTCACATCGACATCTGACGTAATCTACAGAAACCATCTTTATTAATACATCAAACTCGACTGTTCTGACGATCAATCGCACTGAACAGCTGCCATGCCGATGTCGAAGCATGATGCCACCATTCATGGTCTTTACAAGACTTGACTGAAATACGGTCTAAATTGTTTACGGGTTTTACCTGCATTTTAACCACCAACGCCATTTTTAGAATTATTAAACAAAATTACTCTTAGCAGATTTTACATATCGAAGATTCAATCTACATGCACTCGGTTTCAACCGGATTTCAAACGAATGACTCACGATTTGCAGATCACCTTTGCAACACGTATAAATTCATCTTTCAATCATTTCAAACCGTATCGCTTTTGAGATAACCCGGCGTAACCCATAATAGCATAGCATTTTCCATGGAATTGAACATTATCACGATCTTTTAAAATTGTTCAACAAAGACCGACTATATGTTATATTCAACCATCAGCAAAACACGCATTTGCATTTAGATTTAGCTCGATCAAGTTAAACTCACAAAATGATAGTTAGATGCTTAAATTTTGAATGTACAGCTGATATCGCATTACAATGATTAATACCAGCAAATACCATTTAATTCATACGTGACCAGATTCAAGTGATAATCGATATCTATTTTAAATGATAGTTCAACAAAGACGTTATTCCTAGAATAAATTTCGTAATGTCAACTGCATTGCATACGCATTGTTTGCCGATCGACGTTCGACATTAAACACACTTCACACACTCAGTTATATATCGATACAATTCTTACCATTCATAGATTGACGTTATGTGACAAATTCATATTCTAACGTATTTAAGTTTATCAAATCTTCCGCACAATCAACTATAGCGATAGCAAAATCAGATACAAATTCGAGAACTGCGTTTTATTTAAATATTCTAGTAAGATGCGACATTTGATGGGAATTAATTTACCAGCGAACTTTAGAGCACTTTATCAGATCGCTCAACCATGCCAACTTTAAAGAACACGAAAGGGTACCCCAATAGTCGTTTCGTAGATGTTGCACGGGAACGAAATAGAATGATCCTACAGACAGATGTACTAGCAACACAGTAATAGGATCATTAACGAATTTAAAGACCTACCAAGATTGTCCTTGAAACAGATTTGTAAACGTGATTATGGCAACGTTTCATCCACTTACGACGATGTTTAATACCGAAGACTCGTAAAATTTTGTAACACATAATCACACTGTTTCATCTATACGTTCACAACCCATTGTTTCACGAATTAAACACAGATAGTTTAAAACCGTTCATAAATACGTCTATAATCACTATTTAACTAGACACATTCTGTATTAATGACATTGAAAATCGTAGCTTTCATATTTTAAAACATAAACTACATACATTTATAATCATTTTCATGATAGTTTAGTCATAAAACACACATATTCCATTGAATACGTGACAGTTTAAACCATCTCGAATTTCATCCAGATCGCATGATGCAGCACAGCATTGCTCACACGATCAACACATTTATCTTCAGCATCGTTTTACCTGCACATTGCATTCAACAGTCACATTCATTTCTTATCGACATCAACAATATCGCGAACAGCCCTGAGTGTACACATTGATTTAGTCTGACAGAACCGTAGAATTAGACAAATCCATTTGAATATCGCGATAAACATTTATAACTTGTAACTTCCATCTCAGTACGTTATTATTTGCACCGTTTTCCATACTATTATCCAACCATCACCGACGGTATACCACAACCGATCAGACTTTCTCTGCCATCCGCATAGTAAAGATGGAACGCCTGAACGAGTTCTAATCTTTAGGTACGTCCATGCGACTTTAACCTTGTATGTCGCGGATCGATTGCAACTCGGAATGCGGTTTGCAGCGTGATCGATCAATCTGTTGCACACTCTTTGAATTGCTGAGATCAGCATCTCCTTGCTACGTATAAACCGACAGCATCCGCATAGATGAAGACGCAATTTGCAACAACGTCCGTCATAAGTCGATGGAACTACTTTTGAAATCAAATTATATCTCGTCGACATTATTCAAATCCATCAAAACAGTTAGTCGCCAGTAAACATTTCACGATACATGTCACATATATGATCCGAAAGATATGATCGAGTTTCATCCAGCCATACATTGGCGTTATCTCGAGTTCAGTCACAGCGTAGTACAGACAGAACGAATCTATGCATGACGAACGAAAAACCGAGTGATTTACTTTCGTAGTATCATCGAAAACCATAACGAACTTCTAGTTCTCCGATCAACATCGCATCAAACCATGGTAACCAATTCTTCATGGTAAAACGTTTCAACACCATGCGTTCGAACATCTTTCGAAACAATAATCACATGCCTTTGCAGATCAGCATCAGCGTTGTCTTCCCACAACCGATGGTCCCACGAATAGTCGAGACGAACATGCGACATTCCATCCTCTTGCATACAAGTTAATCATACCATGATCATACTTAACTGCATAAATCGACGCTCGTTGAATTATCAATTCACAGACCTTAAACGCATAACGTTTTACCCAGCATATATTACAGCAGCAACCGAGATCCAGATCCTGTATACTAGCACAGACTTGCACACGATGCACATTCTTCGAAAAAATGCCCACTATAATCTGTTCACCAAACTACTTCATATCACCATTTACTCCTGCTCACACACACACGACCATATGACCATATGACCACGACCACATGACCATATGACCACATGACTACATGACCATATCGACCATATGACATATGACCATATGACCACATGACCATATGACCATAATGACATCACATGACCATATGACCACATGACCAACCATACCATTGACCATTATGACCATATGACCACACTTGATCATAATGACCATCATGACCACATTACGACCATATGACCAATGACCACATGACCATGACCATATGACCAATGTACCACATGATGGTCATGGCATGACCATATGACCATATGGTCATATGGCATATGGACCAATGACCATGCATGGTCATATGGTCAGTCATGACATGTGGTCATGATGGTCATATGCCATGCATGGTCATGTGGTCATATGGTCATATGGTCATGTGGTTATGTGAGCAGGGAGATTAAATTTGGTATATAAGGAAGTAGTTTTGGGTAGAGCTTAGTTATAGTAAGACATTTTTTCGAAAGATGTCGCATTCAAGCAATCAGTGGTGCTCCAAACAATCTATTACAAAAGCAGCAGAGGATATCCTGGATGGCTCGAGTTTCTACGCTGCTAGTAAAAAATATAATATACCTAGAACAACGTTATGCAGATATGTTAAAAGGTTGCAGAACGTGAAGAAATTACATAATTCCAACGATGCATCCAGAGATGTTATACCAGAAGTTAAAATACCTATACAGAATTATGATAACTTTGCTATTGCTAATGCAAAAGAGGATGGTAAACATGGTCCTTGTTCCCTCAACATACGAGCTATATTCGTGGGACCATCGAGTTGTGGGAAGACCAACGCTTTAATATCTCTGATCTTGCACGAGAACGGTCTTAGATTTCAAAATGTCTATGTATTTTGAAGAGTTTGTATCAACCGAAATACGAATTGTTAAGAAACGTTTTTACACCATTAAAAGAAGAAATTGGTTACCATGAGTTTGAAAATTGCGATGATTTGATCGAACCCGGAGATACCAAAGAAGATTCAATTATGGTTTTCGATGATATACCTGCAAACGAGCAAAGTAAAATCACCAGTTTTTCTCGTTCGGTCGACATAAAGCAATAGATTCGTTCTATCTATGTCAAACTTACGCTAGTGCCTTAAAACATAGACTCAGAGATAACGCCAATGTAATCGCATTATGGAAACAGGATGAAACCAATCTCGGACATATCTTTTCGGATCATATAAGTGGTGACATGAATATCCGAAATTTAAAGAAATGTGTTTACAGTGTTTGGGGACTCAAAACATAATTTTATAACTGTTGTTAAAGATTTTGATTTGGATAATGGTCGATATAGGAAGAATTTCGACGAGTATATAAATATTTGATATTATTCAAAAAAGTTAGTTCCCATCCAAAGTTTCATTATGACGGACGTTAACAATTTTATTGCAAATAAACGCAGTCTTCATCTTATGCAGGATGCTGTACGAAAAAGTTTATAGCGTACAAAAGGGAGATGCTACATCTCAGCAAAAATTCAAAGAGGTACAAACAATTGATCGATCCACTGCAACAACCGCTTCCCAGTTGCAATCGATCACCGAAAAATCCCATACCTACAACAAAGGTTAAAGTCGAAAACATGGACGTACCTATAAAGAAAATTAAGCAACTCGTTCCAGAAGAACCGTTCCATCTTTACTATGCGGATGTGTTAGCTAGAGACGAAGACGAAAATATATACAAGTCGGTTATGGAGTAAAGTATAACCGTCAATTGATACGCATAGTTTAGGAAAAAGTATGTAGGAAATTGATTTAGAAAACAGTGACACAACCTAAAATAATAACGTTTATCTAGAGACTAGAGGTCTAACAAGAGTTATAATTATTTTTAAAGTCCTTAGCATTTTTCTTAAGAAATGTAATGATTTTGTTCATAGAATACATTCCATACCGGTTGCTTCGTGCGTGCACACAAATCGGGTGCAATCGGTACATATCCGAATAGGAGTAGCTCATGTAAAAGGACTGTTCGCGTGGAAGTTATTATTTGTTGATTGTACGGTTCAAAGAGACAATATAACAAATATGTATAGAGACTTCGGAGAGGTTATTCGAAGATTTCGCAATGCTCTACGAGTAAAAAAAGCAGAATGTGGGCAACGCTTGATAGAAGGAGAAAATGTCTTATGTGTCAGTCATACGAGGAAGCAATACAGCACTGTGCTGCAGTGTTATCAATGCCCGAGGATCTGGATGATTTTATGGAAATAATCGAGGAGATGGGGTTTATAAAACTGTTGGCAGATATTCAAATGGAATATATACTAAATTGTAAGTTTTAGAATAAAAATTTAACCACCACAACTGTTATCATAAGAAATGAATTATGTGAATTTAGAAATTATTTTTGTATATATTAGCTTGTTTATGTTTTAAAATATAAAGCATACATTGGTATTGTTTAATTTTTCAAATGTCCACGTAACTGAAATGGGTATCTAACTAATTATGAAAAGAATTATAACAAAGATGTGTATTATTTTTAAAAGGGTGTTAAAACGTTTTACAAAATTATTAATCAGAATTGTTTTATTTAAAACTATAACATAATTTTATTGACATCTATTAATATCTGTAGTTGAAATACAACAATTTAGAAACGTATAAGAAAACAAAAGTGTGATTAATAGTGTTACAAAATTTTCAGTCTTCGGAGTTAAAATTTAAACATCGCTCGTAAAATGCGTGGATGGAAACCTGTTGTATTCTTCCATATACTCAACTTGTTTACAAATACTGTTTTCAAACAATCTTGGGTAGGTTCTTATAAATTCGTATAATATGATCCCAATATCACTATTACTGTATTTGCTTTTAATTACATCATGTGCGAGATTCTGTAGGACATCATTCCTATTATATCTTCCCATTGCAACATCTAACAGAAACAGATCTATATTAGAGTACCTTTTCCGTTAGTTCTTTAAAGTATTAGCATGGTTGAGAACGATCTGAGATACCTAAAAGTGCTCTAAAGTTCCTTTGGTAAATATCATATAATTCCCATCAAATGTCAACATCTTCACTAAAGAATTCTTATTTAAATAAAACGCAAGTTCTCGAATTTGCATATCTGATTTTGCATGTCAACTTCCATAGTGTGTATAATGTGCGGAAGATTTGATATAAACTTCCTAAATACGTTGAGGGAGAAAGTATAAGTATAATTTGTCCTTACATTAACCCAATTTAAATCAAATTATAGAATGTGTATTCCCGTATATTAACTAGAATTGTGGAAAGTGCTTTTATTAAATTAATAGTCAGACGTCATCAACAAACAATGCAAGGCTAATGATCATACATTTCACTAAATTTATTTAGAATATACGTCTTATGTTGAACTACATTTAAAATAGATTATCGAACCACTTTCTAGGTCACCGTATAGAATTAATATATGTATTATACCTTTTGGTTTAATCATTTGTATGTGGATTCACTAATTGAAAATTTTAACAATTCTAGCCACTAATAAATATTTTTGGAGTTTAACTCATTATCGAGCTAAATCTAAATAAAATGCAAAGGTGTTTTGCTGATAGGTTTTTGAATATTAATACAATATATACAGGTCTTTGTTGAACTAATTTTAAAAGACGTGATAATTAATTTCAATTCCCCAGGAAAATTTATACTAATTTATAGGTTACACCAGGGGTTTATCTCAAAAGACAGAGCGATACGGTTTAGAAATAGATTAAAGATGAATTATATACAGTGATTGCAAAAGGTTATTCTGCAAATCAGTAAGGGGTCATTCGATTTGAAAAAATTCGAGGATTTGAGAACCTGAGGAAAACACAATAATAATTGAAATCTTACACGATGGTATATTAAAATACTGCTAAGAGTAATTTTGTTTAATAATTCTAAAATGGCGTTGGTGGTTAAATACATACAGGTAAAACCCACTATAAAACAATTATAGACCTCACTTTTCCAGTCAAGACTTGCATATAACGCCAACTAATATAATAAGGAGCTGCACACGCTCGACCATCGGCATAAAAGGCGAGAGCCATGTTCCAGTGCATTAGTCGTCAAAGTATCGTCGAGTTTGATTAAAATTATAAATTAAAGATGGATTTTTCTTGTGTTAACGTTACAAGTGATGTGCGAGTACCGCAATTAAATATCAACCAACTAGTTGGTAAGTCAACCTATAGGTTAGGCGAATTTCCTTCAAATTATCACCACCATATATTAGAAGTTGGTTTTGATTTATATGGTGGTCTTCAACCTGCCATCCAAGTTATTTGCTAGTGGTATGTGTGCTGATTCTACGATAACATTCTCTTACTTCGATTGGAAGAAATTGTGTACTTTTCAAGTGGAATTTCAAATTCGCCAATTCTCTCGTGACGTGCTAAACACTCGATTAAATGGTCTGACTACTGGAAACGATGTTGTTGACATACAATTGGATCAAGATTTCAAATTGCGGCTGAGCACAGCCTTTAATAGAAGTATATGGTTGTTGAACAATTTTGAAAAGAGAATTTATATAATATGGAGATTACGAAAGATGGAATGTTATTGTGCTACCTGCGTACGAGTGCATCAAGCTATTAAATTTGCGAGAATTGATCTGTTATAAAATGAGCGAGTTAAGGTGTAGAAACTTTCCAGAATTTTACGAAAATTTGTTGGTGATATAAAAAGTATGTGGAAATACGACGGAGGAAGAAGGGTTCAAACGTTATTAGAGGGAGAGAGCAGTGCCAGTATTTCTCTGTCAAATGATTGCAGCAATTTAAATTACTTGACAGTGTTGGAACTTATTAAATGTTTCCCATTCAGTACTTAAAAGATGCAACTGCAAGGCAATCGGTTGCGCAAATGTTTAGAGATTTGGATATCTCAGATTCGCCAGACTCTGGTTACCACAGCGGTTTATAGATGTTATCAATACATGTATGTATTCTATTAAAACATATTTCTTGATAAAGTTTGTTTTACATATTTGTATCGTCAACATTACCATAAATTATTAATAGACGTATTAAACTATCCTGTTTTTATTTTTAGGTTTAAAGTGGTGTACGCGGAAATAATAAACACAATATACCGCATGTTAACAAAAAGTTGTGGGGAAATTTAAAGACGAGTTTAACGGTGACTTGGTGTTAGAATTTGTAGGTAAGGCTAAGTCCTACTGTATTGTACGCGAGAAGGACACGATTAAAAAAGATTAAAGGGATCTCTCAAAGTGTAGTTATAAAACCGCGGGTGCTACAACCTATAACGAGCATATACTCAAAAGGAATGGACATGCAACTACGTAGCAGTGCGTGGAGAATAAGAATTCTCTAATAAGAAATTAAAGTCATTGGGAAATGGTCGAAATGTGGAACCTATAAAGGCGATTATTAATTATGGTTTACTGACTGCGTTTGTGCACTCTTCGAGTGTCTTCGGTAATCTTCGATTGTTTCCAAAGCATGCCATTTTCGAAAAATATGGCGTAGAAGTTATTTAAAATTAAATTGCTTTATTAGTAAGTATTCTGTATACAACAAGTTCGGTGTTCCTTAGCAAAGTGTTTATTTAAAATTTGTATCCTGCAATTATTAATCAATTTCTAATACACAAACATAATTAATAGAAAGTCCAAGAAAAGAAATTATATACAGTTTTCACATGTGATTCACATGCTCGTTAAGAAATTGATTTGAAACGACTAGTAATTTCCAAGCATTTAGCATTGAGCATATCTATTGTATTTTCAAATCACATAGCTGCTAATTAATAAAAAGAAAGGCTACTTTCACTTTACGTAACATAATTGTAAAGCAATTAGTTTGTCCTCTATACTACTTTCACTATACGTCACATAATTGTAAAGCGATTAGTTTGTTCTTGTCTATGTATTTTCCAACAATTTAGCATTGTACATGTAATTATGTTAAAACCAGAAAAAATTTTAAGTCATGGGTTTTTGCGACATTCTGAGAGAAGCACATTACTGTTTGAAAAAATGATTTTAAATACTAAGCACTTATGGCTTATAAAGGACTCGTTTCTAAAATCCTTGCGGTTTTAGATTTCTAGGGAAATAGTTGGTTAAAGCATATGTCATAGACGAGCAAAACAATTTAAAGTGGTTTGGGGGCTTTAAAGGGGTAACTTTGCAAGGCGTGGTCCGATTTCAAATCTGTTTGCAGATTCGGATTGTACGTAAAATTTTAGACTAACAAGATGTATCGCGTGACTAAAAAAGTTTATAAGAACGCTCAAAAGTCGCTACAGGTAAGAAATCTTAAAATCAGGGTAGCTCCCTGGGGGATGGTGCTATCTGAAAAATTCCTAGAGATTCGGGTAGCTGAGAAAATTCTAATATTGATTGATACCAAACAAGATAGGTTTATCTCGAAAGATGCATTGGCTAGACAAAGAAAAGTATTTGTTAGTTTTGCTTATAAAGCAAAGAGCAAAATTTAGAGGTTTGAGAGCTTAAAGTGTAACTTTGTAAGGATGGCCTGATTTTAAATTTGTTTACAGATTCGGATTCTGCGTAAAATTCTAAGCTAACAAGATGTATCGCATGACTAAAAAGTTTATAAGAATGCTCAAAAGTCGCTACAGGTAAGAAATCTTAAAATGAGGGTAGCTCCTTGGGGTGATGATATCTGAAAATTTAGAGATTCGGGTAGCTGAGAAAATTCTAATATTAATTGATACCAAACAAGATAGGTTTATCTCGAAAGATGCATTGGCTAGACAAAGAAAAGTATTTGTTAGTTTTGCTTATAAAGCAAAGAGCAAAATTTAGAGGTTTGAGAGCTTAAAGTGTAACTTTGTAAGGGATGGCCCGATTTTAAATTTGTTTACAGATTCGGATTCTGCGTAAAATTCTAAGCTAACAAGATGTATCGCATGACTAAAAAATTTATAAGAATGCTCAAAAGTCGCTACAGGTAAGAAATCTTAAAATGAGGGTAGCTCCTTGGGGTGATGATATCTGAAAAATTCCTAGAGATTCGGGTAGCTGAGAAAATTCTAATATTGATTGATACCAAACAAGATAGGTTTATCTCGAAAGATGCATTGGCTAGACAAAGAAAACTATTTGGTTTAGATGTGGGAGCAAATGAGGATGCTCATTTATCTCGAAAGATGAAAAATGGTTAGTCGAAGAAAACTATTTGGTCCAGAATGTTAGCGGTAAAAAAAAATCTTAAAAATAGGTTTATCTCGTGTGTGGAAATGTGGATGCTCATTTATCTCGAAAGATGAAAAATGGTTAGTCGAAGAAAACTTTTTGGTCCAGATGTGTGGGGAAATGAGGGATTCTGGGGGAAATGAGGCGGTGGGTTTCTTGATTTTACCCTACTAATAGATAACAAGAACTTACAAGAGGTTAAAGATTTCTGCTACCTAGGAAGCCAAATAACACAAGATGGGAAAAGCGCAAAAGATATAAAACAAAGATTAGCAAAAGGTCGTGCTGCATTTAACAAGAAAAAGCAATTACTGTGCTCAAAGACAACAAGCATAGAAACAAGGAAAATACTGCTTAAAACTTATGTGTAGAGCACAGCACTGTACGGCTGTGAAGCTTGTACAGTAGGAGAAGCGGACAAGAAAATGTAGAAACCTTTGAAATGTGGTGTTACAGACGCATGATGAAGATATCATGGCAGACAAAGTTAAGAACAAAGATGTACTAAAAATGGTAGGGGAAGAAAAAAATATGTGGAAAACGGTAAAAAATAGGAGAGACAGGATGATAGGCCATAAACTACGGCATGAGGGCATAGTGCGAAACATATTAGAAGCAGAGATAGGTAAAAGGAGAAGTAGAGGACGACCTATGTTAAACTACTGCACATAGATAGTAAAAGGTGTTGGCTGTAGGAATTTCGGGAAATGTGTAGGCTAGCTCAGAATAGAAATCAATGGAGGTATGTATCCAACCATTTCTAAGACGGATAAATTAATAACAAAAAAAAGTAACTATACTTAAACATGGTGATTATTATAAGCAACTCGAATAATGTTAATTGTGTATAAGGATTTACTGGAAAACTATTAATTTGGCAAATCTCTAAGTGCTGAGGGATTTTGGCAGCCACAGGCTGCTTAACCCCCTTCATTGAATCTCGGTGGAATAGAGCATAAAATTAGAAAACAATAGAAGGGGAACCGATTTGTATATAGGCTGTGTTAGAATTTTAGGGAACTGTTTAGAATATAAATAAGTGCAGCTACGTGACCAACCAGTTTTGAGACAGAAAACCAACCTAATGACGTAAAAATGAGTGCAGATAAATCTGATGATTTTTATAAACAACTACAGTTGTTGGTTGTGAAATACCTGCAACTAATGTTGACTGTGTGAAAAGACATATTGGAAAAATCTAAAATCGGCAAATGTTCAAGTGCTGGGGGAACTTGACAGCCACAGGCTGCTTATCCCCCTTCACAACCACTCAATGTCGGAGAAATAAGGTATATAATTGTAAAACAATAGATGGGACCGATCTGCATGTAACAAGAAAGAACAGCGCCTATGACAAAAGACAACAAACATTAGTAACAAGAAGAAAATTGTTGAAAGCATAGGTGTGGGGCTCAGCACAGTATGCCTATGAAATACGGGCAGTAGGAAAAGCAGACAGAAAAACGGTGGCAGCCTTTGGAATTCTGTGCTTCAGATGTATGAGGATAATAGCATGGACAGACAAAATTAATAACAAATAGGTTATAGAAATAGTAGGGGAACAAAAATATCTGTGGAAAAAAATAGGAGAAATAGAAGGGCAGAATACGTTCTAAAGCATTTTGGTGAATAGTATGGGATATATTACAAGCAGAGATAGGAAATAGGAGGTAGTTGTAAACCTAGATCAAATAGTGGTAGATGCAGACTGTGCAAATTTCAGGGAAATGTGTAGGTTAGTTCAGGATAGGAAACAATGAGGGTACGCGTCTAACTAGTTCCAGGACTGAAGACCTAATGATGATGAGGACAAACCGTGTACGAAAGAAATTTTAAAGGTAAGAGACACAAAACGACCTCTAGAAATTTAGGTCCGTTTAAAATCAAAAAGATATCAGATGAAAATATAGCCGTAGTAGATAACGGAAAAATCGTAAAATATATTCACTTAAAGAATTTAAAATACCCTGTAATTTTAGATAGACAGCCATCACCCTTGCAGTCAACCTCTACCCAGGTAGAACTGACGACGACATAGTAGTAGAAGACATTAAAAACAACCCCGGTATACTACCAGTAAAATTGGGAAGTATGCAAAATACAATAGATTACTGGACGTTTGCACAGAAATTTGATTTAAATGAATTAAAACAGAAATTTTACATAATTAGAGACAATTACTACAGACTGAAACAGTCAATGGGCACAGGCAAATTCGGAAAAGAATACGCGATGGAAATGCTTAACTACAATAGTATAATGGAAAACATCTTAAAGAACACAGACGACAAATTTAATAGATTAATACCAACAGATCAAATCACAATACGAAAAAGAGGACTTATTATCGGACTAAGTAATATTATAAAAGCTATCGCAGACAATTTGGACAACCAAGATACTGAACGATACGACAACGCAATAAAACACTTAATTAAAAACCAAAATGACATAAAAACCATTGCTAGAAATCAAACAGCCTTAACCCGATCAACCCTAACAAAATTTAATGATACACTAAGAAAGCTAGTAAAAAACCAAAACATTATAACCAATAGGATACTAACTTTTGAAAGTGACATGCAAACCACGATGCTAGAAATGCCAAATTTAATAAGATGTAACACGATATTTAATCAAATGATATTAACCCTTACTGTAATTCAACAAATTTTAACCACCTTAGGAAACGTTGTAACATTTGTTAAATTAAACACATTGCACGCTAGTATTATAGAACCAATTGATTTATTAAATGAATTAATACGAATTAGATCACTTATAACTAACAGTAAACTACCCTTTGAAGTAACAGAATCAAACATACTTTTATTTGAAAAAATGGCCATAGTAAAACCTTATGTAAAGAATCATGAAATTACGTTTTTAATAAAAAAACACCCATTGTAGAGATTAACACTTATAATTATTATCATTTATTTGCTTTCCCCGTGAAAGTTACTAGCAATTATCAAGTTATTATCCGTAAAACCAAGTTCCTTTTCCTAAATGAACTTATGTATGGCTTTATGAATAAAAAATACAAAGAAGTAGT
Organism: Platerodrilus igneus; assembly: GCA_036346225.1. Lineage (NCBI taxonomy): Eukaryota > Metazoa > Arthropoda > Insecta > Coleoptera > Lycidae > Platerodrilus > Platerodrilus igneus. The sequence continues at coordinate 6,264,348 of JARFIW010000131.1, read as the reverse complement.
AGCACCCAGCCAATATTTATGTCAATCATTAACGACGGCAGCTATTCAGACGGATAGCCCTTTTAAAGTACAACTATTAATATTGTCCAATCACTATGAGAATTATGATCCAAAACCAGTACAAATTACGAATATGAAATTTCTAAAAGTTACGGACAATAAATGGATTACTGTATTTTCGCAAGAAGTAATAGCAACCGCCCATTGCAATCAAGACGAAAACAATTTAGCATTAATTGGAAGTAAAGTAATCACCATAAAACAAGATAGTTATTTAAAATTAAAAAACCAAATTATTCGATTATACCAAGACCCAACAGTAACCAAGAAATTCGCAAATTTACCCGAACTACAATTCAAGATTACACAACCTGAAGACGACGAAATCAGCAGGAAACCAATGCAACTAGAGCATCTAAACCCAGACGATTTCAACCAAGTCGTAAAGTTAATGAACAGTTTTAAAGAACACTTAAGTGAATTAAAAGTGCTAAAATTACATAAAAATAACATAAGTGTTTGGACAATTTTATTAATTATTGTAATTATTTTATTAACTCTATATTTATTGTACAAAATGTATCTTAAACATAGAAGCAAAGAAACAAATTTTAGTCATAAGAAACCAGAAAAAAAAGTAAATAAAAAGATAATAAATGAACCGTTAGGGACAATGAGTTATAAAAATTAAGTAAAATCATTAATTTTTATCTACGTCGGGAGGTGTTACGTATCCCCAAATTAATATATATATATTTATATATATATATATTTAAATGGAATTATTAAGACTTAAGAATTACTGTTACATTGTATAATTGAACGGATGCAACTACTTTGTATTCCAGACACTGCAGGTGCAGGTCACAGTAGACAATAAGACAGCGATTATTAGAATTAAGATGATTAAAATGTAATACTTTGTATTGTATAAAGAAATAGTAGACATGAGATCTACAGTTCCCACAAGCAATGTGAGAGGCAGGGATTGCATAAATACCCTCAGAAGGCCAATATGGTCAGTCAGTCTTAAGCTTCACAACTTTAACATTGTTGGTTGTTCAAACTACTCATTTAGTTTTAATTAATTAATTTAGTGTTTAGTAACTTTGATTATTTTTGAAACCAAGTCGTTAATGAATATAACGTAAAATTGTCAAAATTATTGTAATTATTATAAAAATACACTTGATAGGGGTGTTTCGGAAATACAGTCTATTTTTAAAAAGAAGCTTCCAAAGGCCCAAAATCTATCTAACGTTCTACGTAAAAACAAAACATTTTAATTGCCGATTCTTTTATTCCAATTTCCATACCTTACAAATTGTGTTCGAAATGATTTCCTTGATGATTTATGCACAATCTATTACCCACTTAACGAAGTTAATGTAGTTCAAATCTAAACGAAGCATGGCTTTCGATACCGAATTTTACGTATTTTGTCTGATATCTCAGATGTGGATGATCCTAGAGGTCTGGCACATGTTTTATTCAATTTTTCAATTTATTTTACGTAATATCCAATAAATTTAACACCTAGCATAACGTCATAAAAATCAGTTTGGACTTATTTCCGTCCTTTCCCAGAAAATCGGGCGAAATATTTCGCTAGCCGTAACTCGCTAACAAAGCATTTCAGGACATATGTTTATATGAACTTTCTTCATTATTTTGATGAGAGGAAACCACCTTAGAAGTTTGTCGGGTTCCTCGTAGGACACCCTGTATAAACTATACGACCTTACAGTTAGCTCAGTCTACGTTTTAATCTACAGATGGTACAAAATATTTTGTTTGTTTCGTTGTTAAAATGAATACGTATGTTATAAGTCGTTTAATGGTACATCCACGTGAATACAGACTCGTAATAAATATAATGTAGTAAACATTGTTATAATTATCATCAGTGATTTCTGCAGCGTTGTCAGCGATGTCACGGAAAATTTCAGTCAAGTTAACGGCCACTAGAAAAGTGCCTAGGTAGCAGCTTTTAGGTTGGGGATGGTGACAACTTTTGCTCCGGCTTAGTCAGGGTGAGACTCTAATTCAGGGTATATCAGAAAATATATTGCACAGATTATATTAATAAAGGTTAGTAAAGAATCAGAGCCTGGACAGGGAATGCCAAGGCGCCAAGAATTGATAAAAATAAAGGAGCGTATGAAACCCTAAAGTCCTAGTTCCAACAGACTTCGAAGGAACCTCCTTCCAGATCATAAATATAAAACACGCAACTTCACAAAATAACTATCTTTAATATCGTATCGGAGCACAAAAACAATTAATGACAAAAATTCTAAATACAGTTGAATTTCAATATTAGATCAATTATGATTAACACAAGAATAGAAAATACAAAATTAGTAAATATTACCGTAAGGATCCCCGCACGAGTGCATATCAGGGAAGAATAACTTTTAATTTTCCACTCACTTTAATGTTACTAATTGCTTATGTGCTCATATTCCCTTGGCCAAGAAAGCATGTAGTAGTACGTAATGCACCATAAATTGAGTGTTCGGTGTTCTATCCTCAATTTCAAATGAGCACCTCGTGGGAGCAATCTCTAACAATAGTGTAAATATTAGACACCTTAATGTACTATTGAAATATATCACTAATTATCTTAATAAATCACCCTAGGCAGTAAAGAGGGTGCCTAGAAGTATGCTAAAAATTTGTTTTAAATATTAAATTTTGTACATCAGTATTACTAAATTTTGAATGAAGTAGAGGTACTTCTTGTGAACAGCAATAGCTCAAATTATTAATATTAAGTACTAGTTAGGGAAAATAATAAAACCACAATAGCACAAAATAAGCACAAACACTAACGAATAATAATACATGGAATAATCTTACTCAATGGTTAGCTTCTGTACGTAGTTATCTCACATCAAAGGTCGTCGAAGTCCTAGACTGCTGGAATGGGAACCCAGAGTGACGACAGCTGATTGACAACGCCAATAAATGAGAAACAATGAAGTTGATAATGCGACAATGTTTTTGAGATAAAGGAGGCAGGAGTATAAACAGAATGAGGAACATACGCAGAACAACCACAATGGCAAGGCGTAGGGAGAAAAAAGAACCCTAAAATTTAATATTAGAAATCAAGTTGCAAACAAACAATCGGGATATTAATTACCACGTAAGTGGGTTAATTACATGTGCACTAGCTGATTTAGAGATATCAGGGCGTTACAATATTGAGATTTCAATAACGAACATCTGCACCTACAAAAATTAAAATGATAAAATTTAATCTATTTTAATTCATACCAATTATGAAAGCTGATGATGAATTTAAATCCACTACAAGTGAAAATCGAAGCTTGCAAAAGGCATTCTAGAACCATAAAACCAAAATTGCCAAACTCCAATATTAATTTGTCGGTTCTTCCTAAATCCGTAGTTAATACGATTATATCGGCAGAAATCCAACTTTCACCAACAACAATGGAAATAAGAATGCCTCTTATCCACAAGAACAAGAGCAAGGTACGGTTTATTATTATATTTGTAATTTTAAATGCAGATAAATAACGTAAATTTGAGTACACGGCAATAACTTGTAATTATGAAGGTTAACACAAACGAAGCGCAAAGGTAAGAACGATATAGATAACAGGACAACGCTATCAGCAGACAGTTGAATTTAGAAATATTATAGAAATAGAATGCTGACACAGAAGTGTCAACCAGAAGGTTACAATATTAAGGTTTCTCTCTAGGTATTTGTCAATATTTTGTATTGGATGGAATAACGAAGCTGTGGTAACAACGTAACAATATTTTATTTTAAAATAATTACTTTTAAATTAAAATTCACAGTATTCCTTTTATTAAAGTGTGAATCCCGCTCACATAAATCATAAACAGCCACTGAATACAGCTAAATTTCCCGTTTACATTAGTGCATTGAATTTTTTAAATTTCGTATATTTATGCACCAGTTACACACATTCTTCATTTAAAACGCAAACCTAACAGAAACGAATGCTTTGTCAAAGATCTTTATTACAAAATATAAAGCTAGGAGGCGTATCTATTCTGTTCTGACCCTAGTGATTTAGATTATTTGGGGAAACATGGAGCGTTAGTTAAAATATGCAGACCATATGAGGCTGACGTTTAAAGCGGTAGCACATAAAATAAGGGCATTTTGGTAATTACTTTACATCCATATGAAACTATGGTGATACTTACATAAATTTCTGAACGAAGTAACACTACAGTTGGTGAGCAGAAACGAATGTTTCAAATACAGAGTTTCTTTGTTCTCATTTTTTATTAAATTAGGAAATAGAAAATGTAATCAGCCTCAAGAATGTTATTTCAAATACATCCCGGCATGGGAGTAGAACTTTTGTGGAGGTAGAAAAACTTCCTCCCTCGACCGCGTCCGAAGTTTAATTTTTTAAGGCATTTCTTCCGTGTAAAGCTAAATTTCCGTTACAAGTTTCAATTTTGTTGACAGTTCTTGACCTGGATTTACCCCGACTTATGCCTGTAGGTTAGTTTTATTCCAAGATTTTCCATATTTTGTAGATTTTTAACTTCGTTGAAACTAGATGCTTTACACTTCACGTGTAACAAAGCAGTTTTGACACAAATATAGCTTTATCATAACTACTTTATGCACATCAAAATGGCGATTAAAGTAACACTGTACTAACCCAAGTTAACTCACGAGTATAAAAAATAACTGTTTCTTTAGTAAAGTTATTGGACGAATATTTTCAAGTTTTTAATGCACTTCACTGCAAAAATTAGGTTTGCTCTTAATCAAGGATGCTTTAATAAACAGAATGGCCTTTTTAAAGATAAAAATTAATTTAACTTTTAGTAATAATAGCTACGCATTTAAAAACAAGCAACTGTGTTAAAACTCTATTGTTCAGAATATATTATACTTTCTGGAATCTGATACGGACAAAAGTAAAGTGATACCAAACCATAAGAAATAATAGTCAGATATTTCATGAAGCATTACGATAGAGGAAAATAAATGAATTATAAGGTTGTTTCGTTAAGAAAATAATTTTTAGTTAATTTCCTTCACTTTTGTGGGCAGTGTTTTTCGTGTGTCGTCGGCTCCCTTTTGGTATTACGGCTTTGGCTTTGTAGGTCCACGAAGCGCAGAAGACGTCGAATTCGACGTGTTGTTATTGAAGCGATCACATGTATGACGCTATAAGTTTAATTTCACTGATATACTACCTTAAATGTATTCGGGCCAAATAGTGTACACACGTAACGACTAATATTTACTCAGTTTCACAAAAGTTTTGGTCCCTAGAGCCGATGTTGTTACTACCGGCATCATACGTAAATAGACGATATGTCGTAAACGAGCATTCTACGAACAATAAGGTTCATTTTCGCGTATGTATAGAGTGACCCTTAACCTTAAATACTTGAATGACATTTGTAGATGCGCTCAGATTCGGGATTTAGTTTACATAATGCGTAGACTAGAAAATCGATATATTAATTATGGAATATTAGAAATCAATTTATCAATTAAAAATGGGAAACTGAACGTAAAGAAATGTTAGTGAAATTGGAAAGAATCGTTTCATCAGGTGAATTCCTACTGGAACGTATGGGTGGAGCAAAAACAACGATGATATTCAGATAATTAAGAATACCTTTCTTAGAGCTGACGAAAATACGCATTCGTTAAAACAATTGGCGAACATATGCGCGTTGGTATATTCTGTAGCGGTATATTCTGAAGCGGGCACATTCGAAGCAGTCTCGAGCAAGCGCATTTTCTCTTAGAAACGTGTAATGCAAATACGTTTACTATGATTGCTAGATAAAATTTTTGATAAGAAAGGGAGCTGAATGCTACTGACAGTACCGTAGATGTCCGGGATCTGTACATTAGGTTACCACCCATGAAGATTGTTACGTTCAATTGTACCCTGTTAAATATTTTTATTTAATTTATGATTCTGTTTAAATATTCCCAGGCTTCTATTTTGACTTCTGTGTAACTACCTGTTATAAGAGACGTCCCTGATCACGCTTCATAGTTTAATAAATTGATTTGTTCCTATAAAAGCCATCCTAATACACTTGAAATAAGTGCTTGTTCAACGCCCTGTAAAATGCTGTTAGTGTATATAGTTTACGTCAAAGTACCTCCATCTATATTTATTGGTTGGTGTAACTCGGTTACCTACACATTTTTGCTTTCTGAATGAATATGTTCGCTTTATTTAAACGTAGTAATATAAGTTTGAATAGAAGAGTTTTTCTACATGTGTGATTAGCAAAGGCAATTGGATTCGCATTTGTCGGTTTTCATTACTTATTTATGCATTAAAAAGTTTAGAAACGTGTACTTTTAGCATGTGGTACCCTAATATTTCAATCGATTATCTTATCGTTTCCAGAAACTGGGTTCACTTTGATCCTGCCTTTCGCACTACTATGTGCTTTCTAGGTGGTTAATTCTATTACTCCAAGAGCAATGGACGTCTTTCACGAGAAGCTTCTATTTTCGGTGCATCGGTAAGTTTCTTATGTGCTTATTCATACTAGTAGGGTTCTCTTTTCTTTTAGCACTTTTACGTAAGCTCGATTGCTCATCTGCGTAGACCCGCTGTTTCAGTTATGTTACTGACTACCGGGAAGACAAATCCTCAGTGAGCGAGGTCACGATGTCTTGCTTGTACACCTCTGCGGATAATTAAGTTGGTTGGAGTATTTCAAGTCTTTTACCAGCTCTATTGGTAGTCTTACGTGGACTGCGAACAAAACTTTCTTCAATCCGTCTGACGTCATCCTCTGACACACACGGTTGGCCTGTGCTTTATTCCTTAACAAATACTTCC